>CM042983.1:18820111-19474247 GCA_023678885.1 Pogostemon cablin | reverse complement strand
AAAACGAACGAAATGTTGATTGTAATGAAGTAAATATGCATCAAAATAAAGTACATATGAAAGAAATATACATCGAAACGAAGGAAATATTGATCGTAATGAAGTAAATATGCATCAAAATGAAGTAAATATTGATCGTAATAAAGTAAATATGCATCAAAATGAACTAAATATGCATCGAAACGAAGGAAATATTGATTGTAATGAAGTAAATATACATCAAAATGAAGTACATATGCATCAAAACGAAAGAAATATACTTCGAAACGAAGAAAATGTTGATCGTAATGAAGTAAATTTGCATCAAAATGAAGGAAATATGCATTGAAACAATAGAAATGGTGATCGTAATGAAGTAAATATGCATTAAAATGAAGTAAATATGAATCGAAACGAAGGAAATATGCATCGAAAAATGTAAATGTACATCAAAATGAATTAAATATACATCGAAACGAAGTAAATATGCATCAAAATGAACTAAATATACCTCGAAATGAAGAAAATATGCATCGAAACGAAGGAAATGTTGATCGTAATAAAGTAAATATACATCAAAATATTCATCAAAATATTCATCAAAATTAAGTAAATATGCATCAAACGAAGGAAATATTGATCGTAGTGAAGTAAATATGTATAATAATGAAATAAATATGCATCGAAACGAAGGAAATATGAATCGAAATGAAGTAATTATGCATCAAAATAAAGTATATATGCATCGAAACGAAGGAAATGTTGATCGAATTGGAGTAATTATGCAACGAAACGAAGAAAATGTTGAACGTAATGAAGTAAATATGCATCAAAATAAAGAAAATATGCATAGAAACGAAAGAAATAAGCATCGAAACGATGTAAATATACATCAAAATATACATCAAAATGAAGAAAATATGCTTTAAAACGAAGAAAATGTTGAACATAATGAAGTAAATATGCATCAAAATGAAGTAAATATGCATCAAAACGAAGGAAATGTAGATTGTAATGAAGTAAATTTGCATCAAAATAAAGTACATATGTATCGAAACGAAGGAAATATTTATCGAAATGAAGTAAATATGCAACGAAACAAAGGAAATGTTGAATGTAATTAAGTAAATATGCATCAAAACGTAGAAAATATGCATCGAAACGAAGGAAATATACATCGAAATGAAGTAAATATACATCAAAATATAGATCAAAATGAAGTGGATATGCTTCGAAATGAAGAATATGTTTAACGTAATGTAGTAAATATGCATCAAAATGAAGTAAATATGCATCGAAATGAAGGAAATATTGATTGTAATGAAGTAAATATGCATCAAAATGAAGTAAATATGCATCGAAACGAAGGAAATGTTGATTGTAATGAAGTAAATATGCATCAAAATATAGTACATATGCATCGAAATGAAAGAAATATACATCGAAACGAAGGAAATATTGATCGTAATGAAGTAAATAAGCATCAAAATGAAGGAAATATGCATTGAAACGAAAGAAATGGTGATCGTAATGAAGCAAATATGCATCAAAATGAAGTAAATATGCATCGAAACAAAGGGCATATGCATTGAAAAAAGTAAATATATATCAAATGAAGTAAATATACATCGAAACGAAGTAAATATGCATCAAAATAAAGTAAATATACCTCGAAACGAAGGAAATATGCAATGAAACGAAGGAAATATTGATCATAATGAAGTAAATGTACATCAAAAAATGCATCAAAATAAAGTAAATATGCATCGAAACGAAGGAAATGTTGATCGAATTGGAGAAAATGTGCAACGAAACGAAGGAAATGTTGAACGTAATGAAGTAAATATGCATCAAAATGAAGAAAATATGCGTAGAAACGAAAGAAATATGCATCGAAACGAAGTAAATATGCATCAAAATATACATCAAAATGAAGAAAATATGCTTCAAAACGAAGGAAATGTTGAACATAATGAAGTAAATATGCATCAAAATGAATTAAATATACATCGAAACGAAGGAAATGTAGATTGCAATGAAGTAAATTTGCATCAAAATGAAGTACATATGCATCGAAACGAAGGAAATGTTGATCGAAATGAAGTAAATATGCAACGAAATGAAGGAAATGTTAAATGTAATTAAGCAAATATGCTTCAAAACATAGAAAATATGCATCGAAACGAAGGAAATATACATCGAAACGAATTAAATATGCATCAAAATATACATCACAATAAAGTGAATATACATCGAAACGAAGAAAATGTTGAACATAATGAAGTAAATATGCATCAAAATGAAATAAATATTAATCGCCATGAAATAAATATGCATTGAAATGAACTAAATATGCATCAAAACGAACGAAATGTTGATTGTAATGAAGTAAATATGCATCAAAATAAAGTACATATGCATCGAAATGAAAGAAATATACATCGAAACGAAGGAAATATTGATCGTAATGAAGTAAATATGCATCAAAATGAAGTAAATATTGATCGTAATAAAGTAAATATGCATCAAAATGATCTAAATATGCATCGAAACGAAGGAAATATTGATTGCAATGAAGTAAATATACATCAAAATGAAGTACATATGCATCAAAACGAAAGAAATATACTTCGAAACGAAGAAAATGTTGATCGTAATGAAGTAAATATGCATCAAAACGAAGGAAATATGCATTGAAACAATAGAAATGGTGATCGTAATGAAGTAAATATGCATTACAATGAAGTAAATATGAATCGAAACGAAGGAAATATGCATCGAAAAAAGTAAATATACATCAAAATGAAGTAAATATACATCGAAACGAAGTAAATATGCATCAAAATGAACTAAATATACCTCGAAATGAAGAAAATATGCATCGAAACGAAGGAAATGTTGATCGTAATAAAGTAAATATACATCAAAATATTCATCAAAATATTCATCAAAATGAAGTAAATATGCATCAAACGAAGGAAATATTGATCGTAGTGAAGTAAATATGTATCATAATGAAATAAATATGCATCGAAACGAAGGAAATATGAATCGAAATGAAGTAATTATGCATCAAAATAAAGTAAATATGCATCGAAACGAAGGAAATGTTGATCGAATTGGAGTAATTATGCAACAAAACGAAGGAAATGTTGAACGTAATGAAGTAAATATGCATCAAAATAAAGAAAATATGCATAGAAACGAAAGAAATAAGCATCGAAACGATGTAAATATACATCAAAATATACATCAAAATGAAGAAAATATGCTTTAAAACGAAGAAAATGTTGAACGTAATGAAGTAAATATGGATCAAAATGAAGTAAATATGCATCAAAACGAAGGAAATGTAGATTGTAATGAAGTAAATTTACATCAAAATGAAGTACATATGTATCGAAACGAAGGAAATATTTATCGAAATGAAGTAAATATGCAACGAAACAAAGGAAATGTTGAATGTAATTAAGTAAATATGCATCAAAACGTAGAAAATATGCATCAAAACGAAGGAAATATACATCGAAATGAAGTAAATATACATCAAAATATAGATCAAAATGAAGTGAATATGCTTCGAAATGAAGAATATGTTTAACGTAATGAAGTAAATATGCATCAAAATGAAGTAAATATGCATCGAAATGAAGGAAATATTGATTGTAATGAAGTAAATATGCATCAAAATGAAGTAAATATGCATCGAAACGAAGGAAATGTTGATTGTAATGAAGTAAATATGCATCAAAATATAGTACATATGCATCGAAATGAAAGAAATATACATCGAAACGAAGGAAATATTGATCGTAATGAAGTAAATATGCATCAAAATGAAGGAAATATGCATTGAAACGAAAGAAATGGTGATCGTAATGTAGCAAATATGCATCAAAATGAAGTAAATATGCATCGAAACAAAGGACATATGCATTGAAAAAAGTAAATATATATCAAATGAAGTAAATATACATCGAAACGAAGTAAATATGCATCAAAATAAAGTAAATATACCTCGAAACGAAGGAAATATGCAACGAAAAGAAGGAAATATTGATCATAATGAAGTAAATGTACATCAAAATATGCATCAAAATAAAGTAAATATGCATCGAAACGTAGAAAATGTTGATCGTAGTGAAGTAAATATGCATCATAATGAAATAAATATGCATCGAAACGAAGGAAATATGAATCGAAATGAAGTAAATATGCATCAAAATGAAGTAAATATGCATCGAAACGAAGGAAATGTTGATCGAAATGGAGTAAATATGCAACAAAACGAAGGAAATGTTGAACGTAATGAAGTAAATATGCATCAAAATGAAGAAAATATGTGTAGAAACGAAAGAAATATGCATCGAAACGAAGTAAATATGCATCAAAATGTACATCAAAATGAAGAAAATATGCTTCAAAACGAAGGAAATGTTGAACATAATGAAGTAAATATGCATCAAAATGAAGTAAATATGCATCGAAACAAAGGAAATGTAGATTGTAATGAAGTAAATTTGCATCAAAATGAAGTACATATGCATCGAAACGAAGGAAATGTTAATCGAAATGAAGTAAATATGCAACGAAACGAAGGAAATGTTGAATGTAATTAAGTAATTATGCATCAAAACATAGAAAATATTAATCGAAACGAAGGAAATATACATCAAAACGAATTAAATATGCATCAAAATATACATCACAATAAAGTGAATATACATCGAAACGAAGAAAATATTGAACGTAATGAAGTAAATATGCATCAAAATGAAGTAAATATTAATCGCAATGAAATAAATATGCGTTAAAATGAACTAAATATGCATCAAAACAAACGAAATGTTGATTGTAATGAAGTAAATATGCATCAAAATAAAGTACATATGCATCGAAATGAAAGAAATATACATCGAAACGAAGGAAATGTTGATCGTAATGAAGTATATATGCATCAAAATGAGGAAATATGTATTGAAACGATAGAAATGGTGATCGTAATGAAGTAAATATTTATCAAAATGAAGTAAATATGAATCGAAACGAAGGAAATATGCATCGAAAAAAAGAAAATATACTTCAAAATGAAGTATATATATATCAAAACGAAGTAAATATGCATCAAAATGAAGTAAATAACCTCGAAACGAAGGAAATATGCATCGAAATGAAGGAAATATTGATCGTAATGAAGTAAATATACATCAAAATATGCATCAAAATATTCATCAAAATGAAGTAAATATGCATCGAAAAGAAGAATATGTTGATCGTAGTGAAGTAAATATGCATTATAATGATGTAAATATACATCGAAACGAAGGAAATATAAATCGAAATAAAGTAAATATGAATCAAAATGAAGTAAATATGAATCAGAACGATGGAAATATTGATCGTAATGAAGTAAATATGCATCGAAATAAAGTAAATATGCATCAAAATGAAGGAAATGTTGATCGTAATGAAGTAAATATACATCAAAATATGCATCAAAATATTCATCAAAATGAAGTAAATATGCATCGAAATGAAGAAAACGTTGATCGTAGTGAAGTAAATATGCATCATAATGAAGTAAATATGCATCGAAACGAAGGAAATATGAATCGAAATGAAATAAATATGCATCAAAATGAAGTAAATATGCATAGGAACAATGAAAATGTTAATCGTAATGAAGTAAATATGCATCAAAATGAAGTAAATATACATCGAAACGAAGGAAATATTGATCGAAATGGAGTAAATATGCAACGAAAAAAAGGAAATGTTGAACGTAATGAAGTAAATATGCATCAAAATGAAGAAAATATGCATAGAAACGAAAGAAATATGCATCAAAATGAAGTAAATATGCATCAAAATATACATCAAAATGAAGAAAATATGTTTCAAAACGAAGGAAATGTTGAACCTAATGAAGTAAATATGCATCGTAACGAAAGAAATGTAGATTGTAATGAAGTAAATTTGCATCAAAATGAAGTACATATGCATCGAAACGAAGGAAATGTTGATCGAAATGAAGTAAATATGCAACGAAATGAAGGAAATGTTGAATGTAATTAAGTAAATATGCATCAAAACGTAGAAAATATGCATCGAAACAAAGGAAAGATACATCAAAATGAAGTAAATGTGCATCAAAATATACATCAAAATGAAGTGTATATGCTTCTAAACGAAGAAAATGTTGAAGGTAATGAAGTAAATATGCATCAAAATGAAGTAAATATTGATAGTAATGAAGTAAATATGTATTAAAATGAACTAAATATGCATCGAAACGAAGAAAATATTGATTGTAATTAAGTAAATATGAATCAAAATGAAGTACATATGCATCGAAACGAAAGAAATATACATCAAAATGAAGGAAATGTTGATCGTAATGAAGTAAATATGCATCAAAAAGAAGAAAATATGAATTGAAACGATAGAAATGGTGATCGTAATGAAGTAAATATGCATAAAAAAGAAGTGAAAATGAAGTAAATATGAATCGAAAAGAAGGAAATATGCATCGAAAAAAGTAAATATACATCAAAATGAAGTAAATATACATCGAAACGAAGAATATATACATCAAAATAAAGTAAATATACCTCGAAATGAAGGAAATATGCATCGAAACGAAGAAAATGTTGATCGTAATGAAGTAAATATACATCAAAATATGCATCAAAATATTCATCAAAATGAAGTAAATATGCATCGAAACGAAGGAAATGTTGATCGTAGTGAAGTAAATATGCATCGAAACGAAGGAAATATGAATCGAAATGAAGTAAATATGCATCAAAATGAAGTAAATATGCATCGAAACGTAGGAAATGTTGATCGAAATAAAGTAAATATGCAACGAAACGAAGGAAATATTGAACGTAATGAAGTAAATATGCATCAAAATGAAGAAAATATGCATAGAAACGAAAGAAATATGCATCGAAACGAAGTATATATACACCAAAATGAAGAAAATATGCTTCAAAATGAAGAAAATGTTGAACATAATGAAGTAAATATGCATCAAAATGAAGTAAATATGCATCAAAACGAAAGAAATGTAGATTGTAATGAAGTAAATTTGCATCAAAATGAAGTATATATGCATCGAAACGAAGGAAAAGTTGATCGAAATGAAGTAAATATGCAACGTAACGAAGGAAATGTTGAATGTAATTAAGTAAATATGCATCAAAACGTAGAAAATAAGCATCGAAACAAAGAAAATATACATCGAAACAAAGTAAATATGCATCAAAATATACATCAAAATGAAGTGAATATGCTTCGAAACAAAGAAAATGTTGAACGTAATGAAGTAAATATGCATCAAAATGAAGTAAATATTGATCGTAATGAAGTAAATATGCATTAAAATGAACTAAATATGCATCGAAACGAAGGAAATGTTGATTGTAATGAAGTAAATATGCATCAAAATGAAGTACATATGCATCGAAATGAAAGAAATATACATCGAAATGAAGGAAATGTTGATTGTAATGAAGTAAATATGCATCAAAATAAAGGAAATATGCATTGAAACGATAGAAATGGTGATCGTAATGAAGTAAATATGCATCAAAATGAATTGAAAATGAAGTAAATATAAATCGAAACGAAGGAAATATGCATCGAAAAAAGTAAATATACATCAAAATGAAGTAAATATACATCGAAACGAAGTACATATACATCAAAATGAAGTAAATATACCTCGAAATGAAGGAAATATGCATCGAAACGAAGGAAATGTTGATCGTAATGAAGTAAATATACATCAAAATATGCATCAAAATATTCATCAAAATGAAGTAAATATGCATCGAAACGAAGGAAATGTTGATCGTAGTGAAGTAAATATGCATCATAATGAAGTAAATATGCATCGAAACAAAGGAAATATGAATCGAAATGAAGTAAATATGCATCAAAATGAAGTAAATATACATCGGAACGAAAGAAATGTTGATCGTAATGAAGTAAATATGCATCAAAATGAAGTAAATATGCATCGAAACGAAGGAAATATTGATCGAAATGGAGTAAATATGCAACGAAACGAAGAAAATGTTGAACGTAATGAAGTAAATATGCATCAAAATGAAGAAAATATGAATAGAAACGAAAGAAATATGCATCGAAATGAAGAAAATATACACCAAAATGAAGAAAATATGCTTCAAAACGAAGGAAATGTTGAACATAATGAAGTAAATATGCATCAAAATGAAGTAAATATGCATCAAAACGAAAGAATTGTAGATTGTAATGAAGTAAATTTGCATCAAAATAAAGTACATATGCATCGAAACGAAGGAAATATTGATCGAAATGAAGTAAATATGCATCGAAATGAAGGAAATGTTGAATGTAATTAAGTAAATATGCATCAAAACGTAGAAAATATGCATCAAAACGAAGGAAATATACATCGAAACGAAGTAAAAATGCATCAAAATATACATCAAAATGAAGTGAATATGCATCGAAATGAAGAAAATATTGAACGTAATGAAGTAAATATGCATCAAAATGAAGTAAATATTGATCGTAATGAAGTAAATATGCATTAAAATGAACTAAATATGCTTCGAAACGAAGGAAATGTTGATCGAAATGGAGTAAATATGCAACAAAACAGAGGAAATGTTGAACGTAATGAAGTAAATATGCATCAAAATAAAGAAAATATGCATAGAAACGAAAGAAATATGCATCGAAACGAAGTAAATATACACCAAAATGAAGAAAATATGCTTCAAAACGAAGGAAATGTTGAACATAATGAAGTAAATATGCATCAAAATAAAGTAAATATGCATCGAAACGAAAGAATTGTAGATTGTAATGAAGTAAATTTGCATCAAAATGAAGTACATATGCATCGAAACGAAGGAAATGTTGATATAAATGAAGTAAATATGCAACGAAACGAAGGAATGTTGAATGTAATTAAGTAAATATGCATCAAAACGTAGAAAATATGCATCGAAACGAAGGAAATAAACATCGAAACGAAGTAAATATGCATCAAAATATACATCAAAATGAAGTGAATATGCTTCGATACAAAGAAAATGTTGAGCGTAATGAAGTAAATATGCATCAAAATGAAGTAAATATTGATCGTAATGAAGTAAATATGCATTAAAATGAACTAAATATGCATCGAAATGAAGGAAATGTTGATTGTAATGAAGTAAATATGCATCAAAATGAAGTACATATGCATCGAAACGAAAGAAATATACATCGAAATGAAGGAAATGTTGATTGTAATGAAGTAAATATGCATCAAAATAAAGGAAATATGCATTGAAACGATAGAAATGGTGATCGTAATAAAGTAAATATGCATCAAAATGAAGTGAAAATGAAGTAAATATGAATCGAAACGAAGGAAATATGCATCGAAAAAAGTAAATATACATCAAAATGAAGTAAATATACATCGAAACGAAGAATATATGCATCAAAATGAAGTAAATATACCTCGAAATGAAGGAAATATGCATCGAAACGAAGAAAATATTGATCGTAATGAAGTAAATATACATCAAAATATGCATCAAAATATTCATCAAAATGAAGTAAATATGCATCGAAACGAAGGAAATGTTGATCGTAGTGAAGTAAATATGCATCGAAACGAAGGAAATATGAATCGAAATGAAGTAAATATGCATCAAAATGAAGTAAATATGCATCGAAACGTAGGAAATGTTGATCGAAATGAAGTAAATATGCAACGAAACGAAGTAAATATGCATCAAAATGAAGAAAATATGCATAGAAACGAAAGAAATATGCATCGAAACAAAGTAAATATACACCAAAATAAAGAAAATATGCTTCAAGACGAAGAAAATGTTGAACATAATGAAGTAAATATGCATCAAAATGAAGTAAATATGCATCAAAACGAAAGAAATGTAGATTGTAATGAAGTAAATTTGCATCAAAATGAAGTACATATGCATCGAAACGAAGGAAAAGTTGATCGAAATGAAGTAAATATGCAACAAAACGAAGGAAATGTTGAATGTAATTAAGTAAATATGCATCAAAACGTAGAAAATATGCATCGAAACGAAGGAAATATACATCGAAACGAAGTAAATATGCATCAAAATATACATCAAAATGAAGTGAATATGCTTCGAAACAAAGAAAATGTTGAACGTAATGAAGTAAATATGCATCAAAATGAAGTCAATATTGATCGTAATGAAGTAAATATGCATTAAAATGAACTAAATATGCATCGAAACGAAGGAAATGTTGATTGTAATGAAGTAAATATGCATCAAAATGAAGTACCTATGCATCGAAACGAAAGAAATATACATCGAACTGAAGGAAATATTGATTGTAATGAAGTAAATATGCATCAAAATAAAGGAAATATGCATTGAAATGATAGAAATGGTGATCTAATGAAGTAAATATGCTTCAAAATGAAGTGAAAATGAAGTAAATATGAATCGAAACGAAGGAAATATGCATCGAAAAAAGTAAATATACATCAAAATGAAGTAAATATACATCGAAACGAAGTACATATACATCAAAATGAAGTAAAT
Organism: Pogostemon cablin; assembly: GCA_023678885.1. Lineage (NCBI taxonomy): Eukaryota > Viridiplantae > Streptophyta > Magnoliopsida > Lamiales > Lamiaceae > Pogostemon > Pogostemon cablin. The sequence goes on along the minus strand of CM042983.1, from coordinate 19,463,670 downwards.
ATACCTCGAAATGAAGGAAATATGCATCGAAATGAAGGAAATGTTGATCGTAATGAAGTAAATATACATCAAAATATGCATCAAAATATTCATCAAAATGAAGTAAATATGCATCGAAACGAAGGAAATGTTGATCGTAGTGAAGTAAATATGCATCATAATGAAGTAAATATGCATCGAAACAAAGGAAATATGAATCGAAATGAAGTAAATATGCATCAAAATGAAGTAAATATACATCGGAACGAAAGAAATGTTGATCGTAATGAAGTAAATATGCATCAAAATGAAGTAAATATGCATCGAAACGAAGGAAATATTGATCGAAATGGAGTAAATATGCAACGAAACGAAGGAAATGTTAAACGTAATGAAGTAAATATGCATCAAAATGAAGAAAATATGAATAGAAACGAAAGAAATATGCATCGAATTGAAGAAAATATACACCAAAATGAAGAAAATATGTTTCAAAACGAAGGAAATTTTGAACATAATGAAGTAAATATGCATCAAAATGAAGTAAATATGCATCAAAACGAAAGAATTGTAGATTGTAATGAAGTAAATTTGCATCAAAATAAAGTACATATGCATCGAAACGAAGGAAATGTTGATCGAAATGAAGTAAAAATGCAACGAAACGAAGGAAATGTTGAATGTAATTAAGTAAATATGCATCAAAACGTAGAAAATATGCATCAAAACGAAGGAAATATACATCGAAACGAAATAAAAATGCATCAAAATATTCATCAAAATGAAGTGAATATGCATCGAAACGAAGAAAATATTGAACGTAATGAAGTAAATATGCATCAAAATGAAGTAAATATTGATCGTAATGAAGTAAATATGCATTAAAATGAACTAAATATGCTTCGAAACGAAGAAAATGTTGATCGAAATGGAGTAAATATGCAATGAAACAGAGGAAATGTTGAACGTAATGAAGTAAATATGCATCAAAATAAAGAAAATATTCATAGAAACAAAAGAAATATGCATCGAAACGAAGTAAATATACACCAAAATGAAGAAAATATGCTTCAAAACGAAGGAAATGTTGAACATAATGAAGTAAATATGCATCAAAATGAAGTAAATATGCATCGAAACGAAAGAATTGTACATTGTAATGAAGTAAATTTGCATCAAAATGAAGTACATATGCATCGAAACGAAGGAAATGTTGATCGAAATGAAGTAAATATGCAACGAAACGAAGGAAATGTTGAATGTAATTAAGTAAATATGCATCAAAACGTAGAAAATATGCATCGAAACGAAGGAAATATACATCGAAACGAAGTAAAAATGCATCAAAATATACATCAAAATGAAGTGAATATGCTTCGAAACGAAGAAAATATTGAACGTAACGAAGTAAATATGCATCAAAATGAAGTAAATATTGATCGTAATGAAGTAAATATGAATTAAAATGAACTAAATATGCTTCGAAACGAAGGAAATATTGATTGTAATGAAGTAAATATGCATCAAAATGAAGTACATTTGAATCAAAATGAAAGAAATATACATCGAAACGAAGGAAATATTGATCGTAATGAAGTAAATATGCATCAAAATAAAGGAAATATGCATTGAAACGATAGAAATGGTGATCGTAATGAAGTAAATATGCATCAAAATGAAGTGAAAATGAAGTAAATATGAATCGAAACGAAGGAAATATGCATCGAAAAAAGTAAATATACATCAAAATGAAGTAAATATACATCGAAACGAAGTACATATACATCAAAATGAAGTAAATATACCTCGAAATGAAGGAAATATGCATCGAAACGAAGGAAATGTTGATCGTAATGAAGTAAATATACATCAAAATATTCATCAAAATGAAGTAAATATGCATCGAAACGAAGGAAATGTTGATCGTAGTGAAGTAAATATGCATCATAATGAAGTAAATATGCATCGAAACAAAGGAAATATGAATCGAAATGAAGTAAATATGCATCAAAATGAAGTAAATATGCATCGGAACGAAAGAAATATTGATCGTAATGAAGTAAATATGCATCAAAATGAAGTAAATATGCATCGAAACGAAGGAAATGTTGATCGAAATGGAGTAAATATGCAACGAAACGAAGGAAATGTTGAACGTAATGAAGTAAATATGCATCAAAATGAAGAAAATATGAATAGAAACGAAAGAAATATGCATCGAAATGAAGAAAATATACACCAAAATGAAGAAAATATGCTTCAAAACGAAGGAAATGTTGAACATAATGAAGTAAATATGCATCAAAATGAAGTAAATATGCATCAAAACGAAAGAGTTATAGATTGTAATGAAGTAAATTTGCATCAAAATAAAGTACATATGCATCGAAACGAAGGAAATGTTGATCGAAATGAAGTAAAAATGCAACGAAACGAAGGAAATGTTGAATGTAATTAAGTAAATATGCATCAAAACGTAGAAAATATGCATCAAAACGAAGGAAATATACATCGAAACGAAGTAAAAATGCATCAAAATATACATAAAATGAAGTGAATATGCATCGAAACGAAGAAAATATTGAACGTAATGAAGTAAATATGCATTAAAATGAAGTAAATATTGATCGTAATGAAGTAAATATGCATTAAAATGAACTAAATATGCTTCGAAACGAAGGAAATATTGATCGAAATGGAGTAAATATGCAACGAAACAGAGGAAATGTTGAACGTAATGAAGTAAATATGCATCCTAATAAAGAAAATATGCATAGAAACGAAAGAAATATGCATCGAAACGAAGTAAATATACACCAAAATGAAGAAAATATGCTTCAAAACGAAGGAAATGTTGAACATAATGAAGTAAATATGCATCAAAATGAAGTAAATATGCATCGAAACGAAAGAATTGTACATTGTAATGAAGTAAATTTGCATCAAAATGAAGTACATATGCATCGAAACGAAGTAAATGTTGATCGAAATGAAGTAAATATGCAACGAAACGAAGGAAATGTTGAATGTAATTAAGTAAATATGCATCAAAACGTAGAAAATATGCATCGAAACGTAGGAAATATACATCGAAACGAAGCAAAAATGCATCAAAATATACATCAAAATGAAGTGAATATGCTTCGAAACGAAGAAAATATTGAACGTGATGAAGTAAATATGCATTAAAATGAAGTAAATATTGATCGTAATGAAGTAAATATGAATTAAAATGAACTAAATATTCTTCGAAACGAAGGAAATATTGATTGTAATGAAGTAAATATGCATCAAAATGAAGTACATATGAATCAAAATGAAAGAAATATACATCGAAACGAAGGAAATATTGATCGTAATGAAGTAAATATGCATCAAAATAAAGGAAATATGCATTGAAACGATAGAAATGGTGATCGTAATGAAGTAAATATGCATCAAAATGAAGTGAAAATGAAGTAAATATGAATCGAAACGAAGGAAATATGCATCGAAAAAAGTAAATATACATCAAAATGAAGTAAATATACATCGAAACGAAGTACATATACATCAAAATGAAGTAAATATACCTCGAAATGAAGGAAATATGCATCGAAACGAAGGAAATGTTGATCGTAATGAAGTAAATATACATCAAAATATGCATCAAAATATTCATCAAAATGAAGTAAATATGCATCGAAACGAAGGAAATGTTGATCGTAGTGAAGTAAATATGCATCATAATGAAGTAAATATGCATCGAAACAAAGGAAATATGAATCGAAATGAAGTAAATATGCATCAAAATGAAGTAAATATGCATCGGAACAAAAGAAATATTGATCGTAATGAAGTAAATATGCATCAAAATGAAGTAAATATGCATCGAAACGAAGGAAATGTTGATCGAAATGGAGTAAATATGCAACGAAACGAAGGAAATGTTGAACGTAATGAAGTAAATATGCATCAAAATGAAGAAAATATGAATAGAAACGAAAGAAATATGCATCGAAATGAAGAAAATATACACCAAAATGAAGAAAATATGCTTCAAAACGAAGGAAATGTTGAACATAATGAAATAAATATGCATCAAAATGAAGTAAATATGCATCAAAATAAAAGAGTTGTAGATTGTAATGAAGTAAATTTGCATCAAAATAAAGTACATATGCATCGAAACGAAGGAAATGTTGATCGAAATGAAGTAAAAATGCAACGAAACGAAGGAAATGTTGAATGTAATTAAGTAAATATGCATCAAAACGTAGAAAATATGCATCAAAACGAAGGAAATATACATCGGAACGAAGTAAAAATGCATCAAAATATACATCAAAATGAAGTGAATATGCATCGAAACGAAGAAAATATTGAACGTAATGAAGTAAATATGCATCAAAATGAAGTAAATATTGATCGTAATGAAGTAAATATGCATTAAAATGAACTAAATATGCTTCGAAACGAAGGAAATATTGATCGAAATGGAGTAAATATGCAACGAAACAGAGAAAATGTTGAACGTAATGAAGTAAATATGCATCAAAATAAAGAAAATATGCATAGAAACGAAAGAAATATGCATCGAAACGAATTAATATACACCAAAATGAAGAAAATATGCTTCAAAACGAAGGAAATGTTGAACATAATGAAGTAAATATGCATCAAAATGAAGTAAATATGCATCGAAACGAAAGAATTGTACATTGTAATGAAGTAAATTTGCATCAAAATGAAGTACATATGCATCGAAACGAAGGAAATGTTGATCGAAATGAAGTAAATATGCAACGAAACGAAGGAAATGTTGAATGTAATTAAGTAAATATGCATCAAAACGAAGGAAATATACATCGAAACGAAGAAAATATGAATCAAAATAAAGTAAATATGCATCAAAATATACATCAAAATAAAGTGAATATGCTTCGAAACGAAGAAAATGTTGAACGTAATGAAGTAAATATGCATCAAAATGAAGTAAATATTGATAGTAATGAAGTAAATATGCATTAAAATGAACTAAATATGCATCGAAACGAAGAAAATATTGATTGTAATGAAGTAAATATGCATCAAAATGAAGTACATATGCATGAAAACGAAAGAAATATACATCGAAACGAAGAAAATATTGATCGTAATGAAGTAAATATGTATCAAAATGAAGGAAATATGCATTGAAACGATAGAAATGGTGATCGTAATGAAGTAAATATGCATCAAAATGAAGTAAAAATGAAGTAAATATGAATTGAAACGAAAGAAATATGCATCGAAAAAAGTAAATATACATCAAAATGAAATAAATATACATCGAAACGAAGTATATATGCATCAAAATGAAGTAAATATACCTCGAAATGAAGGAAATATGCATCGAAATGAAAGAAATGTTGATCGTAATGAAGTAAATATACATCAAAATATGCATCAAAATAGTCATCAAAATGAAATATGCATCGAAACGAAGGAAATGTTTATCGTAGTGAAGTAAATATGCATCATAATGACGTAAATATGCATCGAAACGAAGGAAATATGAATCGAAATGAAGTAAATATGCATCAAAATGAAGTAAATATGCATCGGAACGAAGGAAATGTTGATCGTAATGAAGTAAATATGCATCAAAATGAAGTAAATATGCATCGAAATGAAGGAAATGTTGATCGAAATGGAGTAAATATGCAACGAAATGAAAGAAATGTTGAACATAATGAAGTAAATATGCATCAAAATGAAGAAAATATGCATAGAAACGAAAGAAATATGCTTCGAAACAAAGTAAATATACACCAAAATGAAGAAAATATGCTTCAAAACGAAGGAAATGTTGAACATAATAAAGTAAATATGCATCAAAATGAAGTAAATATGCATAAAAACAAAAGAAATGTAGATTGTAATGAAGTAAATTTGCCTCAAAATGAAGTACATATGCATCGAAACGAAGGAAATGTTGATCGAAATGAAGTAAATATGCAACGAAACGAAGGAAATGTTGAATGTAATTAAGTAAATATGCATCAAAACGTAGAAAATATGCATCTAAACGAAGGAAATTTACATCGAAATGAAGTAAATATGCATCAAAATATACATCAAAATGAAGTGAATATGCTTCGAAACGAAGAAAATGTTGAACGTAATGAAGTAAATATGCATCAAAATGAAGTAAATATTGATCATAATGAAGTAAATATGCATTAAAATGAACTAAATATGCATCAAAATGAAGGAAATGTTGAATGTAATGAAGTAAATATGCATCAAAATGAAGTACATATTCTTCGAAAGGAAAGAAATATACATAAAAAAAAGTAAATATACATCAAAATGAAGTAAATACACATCGAAACGAAGTAAATATGCATCAAAATGAAGTAAATATACCTCGAAAAGAAGGAAATATGCATCTAAACAAAGGAAATGTTTATCGTAAAGAAGTAAATATACATCAAAATGAAGTAAATATACATCTAAACGAAGTAAATATGCATCAAAATGAAGTAAATGTACCTCGAAACGGAGGAAATATGCATCGAAACGAATGAAATGTTGATCGTAATGAAGTAAATATACATCAAAATATGCATCAAAATATTCATCAAAATGAAGTAAATAAGCATCGAAACGAAGGAAATGTTGATCGTAGTGAAGTAAATATGCATCATAATGATGTAAATATGTATCGAAACGAAGGAAATATGAATCGAAATGAAGTAAATATGCATCAAAATGAAGTAAATATGCATCAGAATGAAGGAAATATTGATCGAAATGAAGTAAATATGCAACGAAACGAAGGAAATATTGAACGTAATGAAGTAAATATGCATCAAAATGAAGAAAATATGCATAGAAAAGAAAGAAATATGCATCGAAACGAAGTAAATATGCACCAATATATACATCAAAATTAAGAAAATATGCTTCAAAACGAAGAAAATATTGAACGTAATGAAGTAAATATGCATCAAAATGAAGTAAATATGCATCGAAATGAAGGAAATATGCTTCGAAACGAAGGAAATGTTGATCGTAATGAAATAATATACATCGAAATATGCATCAAAATATGCATCAAAATGAAGTAAATATGCATCGAAACGAAGGAAATATTGATCGTAGCGAAGTAAGTATGCATCATAATGACGTAAATATGCATCGAAACGAAGAAAATATGAATCGAAATAAAGTAAATATGCATCAAAATGAAGTAAACATGCATCAGAACGAAGGAAATATTGATCGTAATGAAGTAAATATGCAACAAAATGAATTAAATATGCATCAAAACGAAGGAAATGTTGATCGAAATGGAGTAAATATGCAACGAAACGAAGGAAATATTGAACGTAATGAAGTAAATATGCATCAAAATGAAGAAAATATTGAACGTAATGAAGTAAATATGCATCAAAATGAAGTAAATATGCATCGAAATGAAGGAAATATGCTTCGAAACGAAGGAAATGTTGATATAAATGAAGTAAATATGCAACGAAACGAAGGAATGTTGAATGTAATTAAGTAAATATGCATCAAAACGTAGAAAATATGCATCGAAACGAAGGAAATAAACATCGAAACGAAGTAAATATGCATCAAAATATACATCAAAATGAAGTGAATATGCTTCGATACAAAGAAAATGTTGAGCGTAATGAAGTAAATATGCATCAAAATGAAGTAAATATTGATCGTAATGAAGTAAATATGCATTAAAATGAACTAAATATGCATCGAAATGAAGGAAATGTTGATTGTAATGAAGTAAATATGCATCAAAATGAAGTACATATGCATCGAAACGAAAGAAATATACATCGAAATGAAGGAAATGTTGATTGTAATGAAGTAAATATGCATCAAAATAAAGGAAATATGCATTGAAACGATAGAAATGGTGATCGTAATAAAGTAAATATGCATCAAAATGAAGTGAAAATGAAGTAAATATGAATCGAAACGAAGGAAATATGCATCGAAAAAAGTAAATATACATCAAAATGAAGTAAATATACATCGAAACGAAGAATATATGCATCAAAATGAAGTAAATATACCTCGAAATGAAGGAAATATGCATCGAAACGAAGAAAATATTGATCGTAATGAAGTAAATATACATCAAAATATGCATCAAAATATTCATCAAAATGAAGTAAATATGCATCGAAACGAAGGAAATGTTGATCGTAGTGAAGTAAATATGCATCGAAACGAAGGAAATATGAATCGAAATGAAGTAAATATGCATCAAAATGAAGTAAATATGCATCGAAACGTAGGAAATGTTGATCGAAATGAAGTAAATATGCAACGAAACGAAGTAAATATGCATCAAAATGAAGAAAATATGCATAGAAACGAAAGAAATATGCATCGAAACAAAGTAAATATACACCAAAATAAAGAAAATATGCTTCAAGACGAAGAAAATGTTGAACATAATGAAGTAAATATGCATCAAAATGAAGTAAATATGCATCAAAACGAAAGAAATGTAGATTGTAATGAAGTAAATTTGCATCAAAATGAAGTACATATGCATCGAAACGAAGGAAAAGTTGATCGAAATGAAGTAAATATGCAACAAAACGAAGGAAATGTTGAATGTAATTAAGTAAATATGCATCAAAACGTAGAAAATATGCATCGAAACGAAGGAAATATACATCGAAACGAAGTAAATATGCATCAAAATATACATCAAAATGAAGTGAATATGCTTCGAAACAAAGAAAATGTTGAACGTAATGAAGTAAATATGCATCAAAATGAAGTCAATATTGATCGTAATGAAGTAAATATGCATTAAAATGAACTAAATATGCATCGAAACGAAGGAAATGTTGATTGTAATGAAGTAAATATGCATCAAAATGAAGTACCTATGCATCGAAACGAAAGAAATATACATCGAACTGAAGGAAATATTGATTGTAATGAAGTAAATATGCATCAAAATAAAGGAAATATGCATTGAAATGATAGAAATGGTGATCTAATGAAGTAAATATGCTTCAAAATGAAGTGAAAATGAAGTAAATATGAATCGAAACGAAGGAAATATGCATCGAAAAAAGTAAATATACATCAAAATGAAGTAAATATACATCGAAACGAAGTACATATACATCAAAATGAAGTAAATATACCTCGAAATGAAGGAAATATGCATCGAAATGAAGGAAATGTTGATCGTAATGAAGTAAATATACATCAAAATATGCATCAAAATATTCATCAAAATGAAGTAAATATGCATCGAAACGAAGGAAATGTTGATCGTAGTGAAGTAAATATGCATCATAATGAAGTAAATATGCATCGAAACAAAGGAAATATGAATCGAAATGAAGTAAATATGCATCAAAATGAAGTAAATATACATCGGAACGAAAGAAATGTTGATCGTAATGAAGTAAATATGCATCAAAATGAAGTAAATATGCATCGAAACGAAGGAAATATTGATCGAAATGGAGTAAATATGCAACGAAACGAAGGAAATGTTAAACGTAATGAAGTAAATATGCATCAAAATGAAGAAAATATGAATAGAAACGAAAGAAATATGCATCGAAATGAAGAAAATATACACCAAAATGAAGAAAATATGTTTCAAAACGAAGGAAATTTTGAACATAATGAAGTAAATATGCATCAAAATGAAGTAAATATGCATCAAAACGAAAGAATTGTAGATTGTAATGAAGTAAATTTTCATCAAAATAAAGTACATATGCATCGAAACGAAGGAAATGTTGATCGAAATGAAGTAAAAATGCAACGAAACGAAGGAAATGTTGAATGTAATTAAGTAAATATGCATCAAAACGTAGAAAATATGCATCAAAACGAAGGAAATATACATCGAAACGAAATAAAAATGCATCAAAATATTCATCAAAATGAAGTGAATATGCATCGAAACGAGGAAAATATTGAACGTAATGAAGTAAATATGCATCAAAATGAAGTAAATATTGATCGTAATGAAGTAAATATGCATTAAAATGAACTAAATATGCTTCGAAACGAAGAAAATGTTGATCGAAATGGAGTAAATATGCAATGAAACAGAGGAAATGTTGAACGTAATGAAGTAAATATGCATCAAAATAAAGAAAATATTCATAGAAACAAAAGAAATATGCATCGAAACGAAGTAAATATACACCAAAATGAAGAAAATATGCTTCAAAACGAAGGAAATGTTGAACATAATGAAGTAAATATGCATCAAAATGAAGTAAATATGCATCGAAACGAAAGAATTGTACATTGTAATGAAGTAAATTTGCATCAAAATGAAGTACATATGCATCGAAACGAAGGAAATGTTGATCGAAATGAAGTAAATATGCAACGAAACAAAGGAAATGTTGAATGTAATTAAGTAAATATGCATCAAAACGTAGAAAATATGCATCGAAACGAAGGAAATATACATCGAAACGAAGTAAAAATGCATCAAAATATACATCAAAATGAAGTGAATATGCTTCGAAACGAAGAAAATATTGAACGTAACGAAGTAAATATGCATCAAAATGAAGTAAATATTGATCGTAATGAAGTAAATATGAATTAAAATGAACTAAATATGCTTCGAAACGAAGGAAATATTGATTGTAATGAAGTAAATATGCATCAAAATGAAGTACATTTGAATCAAAATGAAAGAAATATACATCGAAACGAAGGAAATATTGATCGTAATGAAGTAAATATGCATCAAAATAAAGGAAATATGCATTGAAACGATAGAAATGGTGATCGTAATGAAGTAAATATGCATCAAAATGAAGTGAAAATGAAGTAAATATGAATCGAAACGAAGGAAATATGCATCGAAAAAAGTAAATATACATCAAAATGAAGTAAATATACATCGAAACGAAGTACATATACATCAAAATGAAGTAAATATACCTCGAAATGAAGGAAATATGCATCGAAACGAAGGAAATGTTGATCGTAATGAAGTAAATATACATCAAAATATGCATCAAAATATTCATCAAAATGAAGTAAATATGCATCGAAACGAAGGAAATGTTGATCGTAGTGAAGTAAATATGCATCATAATGAAGTAAATATGCATCGAAACAAAGGAAATATGAATCGAAATGAAGTAAATATGCATCAAAATGAAGTAAATATGCATCGGAACGAAAGAAATATTGATCGTAATGAAGTAAATATGCATCAAAATGAAGTAAATATGCATCGAAACGAAGGAAATGTTGATCGAAATGGAGTAAATATGCAACGAAACGAAGGAAATGTTGAACGTAATGAAGTAAATATGCATCAAAATGAAGAAAATATGAATAGAAACGAAAGAAATATGCATCGAAATGAAGAAAATATACACCAAAATGAAGAAAATATGCTTCAAAACGAAGGAAATGTTGAACATAATGAAGTAAATATGCATCAAAATGAAGTAAATATGCATCAAAACGAAAGAGTTATAGATTGTAATGAAGTAAATTTGCATCAAAATAAAGTACATATGCATCGAAACGAAGGAAATGTTGATCGAAATGAAGTAAAAATGCAACGAAACGAAGGAAATGTTGAATGTAATTAAGTAAATATGCATCAAAACGTAGAAAATATGCATCAAAACGAAGGAAATATACATCGAAACGAAGTAAAAATGCATCAAAATATACATAAAATGAAGTGAATATGCATCGAAACGAAGAAAATATTGAACGTAATGAAGTAAATATGCATTAAAATGAAGTAAATATTGATCGTAATGAAGTAAATATGCATTAAAATGAACTAAATATGCTTCGAAACGAAGGAAATATTGATCGAAATGGAGTAAATATGCAACGAAACAGAGGAAATGTTGAACGTAATGAAGTAAATATGCATCCTAATAAAGAAAATATGCATAGAAACGAAAGAAATATGCATCGAAACGAAGTAAATATACACCAAAATGAAGAAAATATGCTTCAAAACGAAGGAAATGTTGAACATAATGAAGTAAATATGCATCAAAATGAAGTAAATATGCATCGAAACGAAAGAATTGTACATTGTAATGAAGTAAATTTGCATCAAAATGAAGTACATATGCATCGAAACGAAGTAAATGTTGATCGAAATGAAGTAAATATGCAACGAAACGAAGGAAATGTTGAATGTAATTAAGTAAATATGCATCAAAACGTAGAAAATATGCATCGAAACGTAGGAAATATACATCGAAACGAAGCAAAAATGCATCAAAATATACATCAAAATGAAGTGAATATGCTTCGAAACGAAGAAAATATTGAACGTGATGAAGTAAATATGCATTAAAATGAAGTAAATATTGATCGTAATGAAGTAAATATGAATTAAAATGAACTAAATATTCTTCGAAACGAAGGAAATATTGATTGTAATGAAGTAAATATGCATCAAAATGAAGTACATATGAATCAAAATGAAAGAAATATACATCGAAACGAAGGAAATATTGATCGTAATGAAGTAAATATGCATCAAAATAAAGGAAATATGCATTGAAACGATAGAAATGGTGATCGTAATGAAGTAAATATGCATCAAAATGAAGTGAAAATGAAGTAAATATGAATCGAAACGAAGGAAATATGCATCGAAAAAAGTAAATATACATCAAAATGAAGTAAATATACATCGAAACGAAGTACATATACATCAAAATGAAGTAAATATACCTCGAAATGAAGGAAATATGCATCGAAACGAAGGAAATGTTGATCGTAATGAAGTAAATATACATCAAAATATGCATCAAAATATTCATCAAAATGAAGTAAATATGCATCGAAACGAAGGAAATGTTGATCGTAGTGAAGTAAATATGCATCATAATGAAGTAAATATGCATCGAAACAAAGGAAATATGAATCGAAATGAAGTAAATATGCATCAAAATGAAGTAAATATGCATCGGAACAAAAGAAATATTGATCGTAATGAAGTAAATATGCATCAAAATGAAGTAAATATGCATCGAAACGAAGGAAATGTTGATCGAAATGGAGTAAATATGCAACGAAACGAAGGAAATGTTGAACGTAATGAAGTAAATATGCATCAAAATGAAGAAAATATGAATAGAAACGAAAGAAATATGCATCGAAATGAAGAAAATATACACCAAAATGAAGAAAATATGCTTCAAAACGAAGGAAATGTTGAACATAATGAAATAAATATGCATCAAAATGAAGTAAATATGCATCAAAATAAAAGAGTTGTAGATTGTAATGAAGTAAATTTGCATCAAAATAAAGTACATATGCATCGAAACGAAGGAAATGTTGATCGAAATGAAGTAAAAATGCAACGAAACGAAGGAAATGTTGAATGTAATTAAGTAAATATGCATCAAAACGTAGAAAATATGCATCAAAACGAAGGAAATATACATCGGAACGAAGTAAAAATGCATCAAAATATACATCAAAATGAAGTGAATATGCATCGAAACGAAGAAAATATTGAACGTAATGAAGTAAATATGCATCAAAATGAAGTAAATATTGATCGTAATGAAGTAAATATGCATTAAAATGAACTAAATATGCTTCGAAACGAAGGAAATATTGATCGAAATGGAGTAAATATGCAACGAAACAGAGAAAATGTTGAACGTAATGAAGTAAATATGCATCAAAATAAAGAAAATATGCATAGAAACGAAAGAAATATGCATCGAAACGAAGTAAATATACACCAAAATGAAGAAAATATGCTTCAAAACGAAGGAAATGTTGAACATAATGAAGTAAATATGCATCAAAATGAAGTAAATATGCATCGAAACGAAAGAATTGTACATTGTAATGAAGTAAATTTGCATCAAAATGAAGTACATATGCATCGAAACGAAGGAAATGTTGATCGAAATGAAGTAAATATGCAACGAAACGAAGGAAATGTTGAATGTAATTAAGTAAATATGCATCAAAACGAAGGAAATATACATCGAAACGAAGAAAATATGAATCAAAATAAAGTAAATATGCATCAAAATATACATCAAAATAAAGTGAATATGCTTCGAAACGAAGAAAATGTTGAACGTAATGAAGTAAATATGCATCAAAATGAAGTAAATATTGATAGTAATGAAGTAAATATGCATTAAAATGAACTAAATATGCATCGAAACGAAGAAAATATTGATTGTAATGAAGTAAATATGCATCAAAATGAAGTACATATGCATGAAAACGAAAGAAATATACATCGAAACGAAGAAAATATTGATCGTAATGAAGTAAATATGTATCAAAATGAAGGAAATATGCATTGAAACGATAGAAATGGTGATCGTAATGAAGTAAATATGCATCAAAATGAAGTAAAAATGAAGTAAATATGAATTGAAACGAAAGAAATATGCATCGAAAAAAGTAAATATACATCAAAATGAAATAAATATACATCGAAACGAAGTATATATGCATCAAAATGAAGTAAATATACCTCGAAATGAAGGAAATATGCATCGAAATGAAAGAAATGTTGATCGTAATGAAGTAAATATACATCAAAATATGCATCAAAATAGTCATCAAAATGAAATATGCATCGAAACGAAGGAAATGTTTATCGTAGTGAAGTAAATATGCATCATAATGACGTAAATATGCATCGAAACGAAGGAAATATGAATCGAAATGAAGTAAATATGCATCAAAATGAAGTAAATATGCATCGGAACGAAGGAAATGTTGATCGTAATGAAGTAAATATGCATCAAAATGAAGTAAATATGCATCGAAATGAAGGAAATGTTGATCGAAATGGAGTAAATATGCAACGAAATGAAAGAAATGTTGAACATAATGAAGTAAATATGCATCAAAATGAAGAAAATATGCATAGAAACGAAAGAAATATGCTTCGAAACAAAGTAAATATACACCAAAATGAAGAAAATATGCTTCAAAACGAAGGAAATGTTGAACATAATAAAGTAAATATGCATCAAAATGAAGTAAATATGCATAAAAACAAAAGAAATGTAGATTGTAATGAAGTAAATTTGCCTCAAAATGAAGTACATATGCATCGAAACGAAGGAAATGTTGATCGAAATGAAGTAAATATGCAACGAAACGAAGGAAATGTTGAATGTAATTAAGTAAATATGCATCAAAACGTAGAAAATATGCATCTAAACGAAGGAAATTTACATCGAAATGAAGTAAATATGCATCAAAATATACATCAAAATGAAGTGAATATGCTTCGAAACGAAGAAAATGTTGAACGTAATGAAGTAAATATGCATCAAAATGAAGTAAATATTGATCATAATGAAGTAAATATGCATTAAAATGAACTAAATATGCATCAAAATGAAGGAAATGTTGAATGTAATGAAGTAAATATGCATCAAAATGAAGTACATATTCTTCGAAAGGAAAGAAATATACATAAAAAAAAGTAAATATACATCAAAATGAAGTAAATACACATCGAAACGAAGTAAATATGCATCAAAATGAAGTAAATATACCTCGAAAAGAAGGAAATATGCATCTAAACAAAGGAAATGTTTATCGTAAAGAAGTAAATATACATCAAAATGAAGTAAATATACATCTAAACGAAGTAAATATGCATCAAAATGAAGTAAATGTACCTCGAAACGGAGGAAATATGCATCGAAACGAATGAAATGTTGATCGTAATGAAGTAAATATACATCAAAATATGCATCAAAATATTCATCAAAATGAAGTAAATAAGCATCGAAACGAAGGAAATGTTGATCGTAGTGAAGTAAATATGCATCATAATGATGTAAATATGTATCGAAACGAAGGAAATATGAATCGAAATGAAGTAAATATGCATCAAAATGAAGTAAATATGCATCAGAATGAAGGAAATATTGATCGAAATTGAAGTAAATATGCAACGAAACGAAGGAAATATTGAACGTAATGAAGTAAATATGCATCAAAATGAAGAAAATATGCATAGAAAAGAAAGAAATATGCATCGAAACGAAGTAAATATGCACCAATATATACATCAAAATTAAGAAAATATGCTTCAAAACGAAGAAAATATTGAACGTAATGAAGTAAATATGCATCAAAATGAAGTAAATATGCATCGAAATGAAGGAAATATGCTTCGAAACGAAGGAAATGTTGATCGTAATGAAATAATATACATCGAAATATGCATCAAAATATGCATCAAAATGAAGTAAATATGCATCGAAACGAAGGAAATATTGATCGTAGCGAAGTAAGTATGCATCATAATGACGTAAATATGCATCGAAACGAAGAAAATATGAATCGAAATAAAGTAAATATGCATCAAAATGAAGTAAACATGCATCAGAACGAAGGAAATATTGATCGTAATGAAGTAAATATGCAACAAAATGAATTAAATATGCATCAAAACGAAGGAAATGTTGATCGAAATGGAGTAAATATGCAACGAAACAAAGGAAATATTGAACGTAATGAAGTAAATATGCATCAAAATGCAGAAAATATGCATAGAAAAGAAAGAAATATGCATCGAAACGAAGTAAATATGGATAAAATAAACATCAAAATGAAGAAAATATGCTTCAAAACAAAGGGAATATTGAACATAATGAAGTAAATATGAATCAAAATGAAGTAAATATGCATCGAAACGAAGGAAATGTAGATTGTAATGAACTAAATTTGTATCAAAATGAAGTACATATGCATCGAAACGAAGGAAATATTGATCGAAATGAAGTAAATATGCAACGAAACGAAGGAAATGTTGAATGTAATTAAGTAAATATGCATCAAAATGTAGAAAATATGCATCAAAACGAAGAAAATATACATCGAAACGAAGTAAATATGCATCAAAATATACATCAAAATGAAGTGAATATGCTTCGAAACGAAGAAAATGTTGAATGCAATGAAGTAAATATGCATCAAAATTAAGTACATATTGATAGTAATGAAGTAAATATGCATTAAAATGAACTAAATATGCATCGAAACGAAGAAAATATTGATTGTAATGAAGTAAATATGCATAAAAATGAAGTATATATGCATCGAAACGAAAGAAATATACATCAAAACGAAGGAAATGTTGATCGTAATTAAGTAAATATGCATCAAAATAAAGGAAATATGCATTGTAACGATAGAAATGGTGATCGTAATGAAGTAAATATGCATCAAAATGAATTA
Source organism: Pogostemon cablin (assembly GCA_023678885.1). NCBI lineage: Eukaryota > Viridiplantae > Streptophyta > Magnoliopsida > Lamiales > Lamiaceae > Pogostemon > Pogostemon cablin. The sequence goes on along the minus strand of CM042983.1, from coordinate 19,446,459 downwards.
GAAATGAAGTAAATATGAATCGAAACGAAGGAAATATTCATCAAAAAAAGTAAATATACATCAAAATAAAGTAAATATACATCGAAACGAAGTATATACGCATCAAAATGAAGTAAATATACCTCGAAATGAAGGAAATATGCATCGAAACGAAAGAAATGTTGATCGTAATGAAGTAAATATACATCAAAATATGCATCAAAATATTCATAAAAATGAAGTAAATATGCATCAAAACGAAGGAAATGTTGATCGTAGTGAAGTAAATATGCATCATAATGAAGTAAATATGCATCGAAACGAGGAAATATGAATTGAAATGAAGTAAATATGCATCAAAATGAAGTAAATATGCATCGGAACGAAGGAAATGTTGATCGTAATGAAGTAAATATGTATCAAAATAAAGGAAATATGCATTAAAACGATAGAAATGATGATCGTAATGAAGTAAATATGCATCAAAATGAAGTAAATATGAATCGAAACGAAGGAAATATACATAAAAAAAAGTTAATATACATCAAAATGAAGTAAATATACATCGATACGAAGTAAATATGCATCAAAATGAAGTAAATATACCTCGAAAAGAAGGAAATATGCATCTAAACAAAGGAAATGTTTATCGTAAAGAAGTAAATATACATCAAAATGAAGTAAATATACATCTAAACGAAGTAAATATGCATCAAAATGAAGTAAATATACTTCGAAACGGAGGAAATATGCATCGAAACGAAGGAAATGTTGATCGTAATGAAGTAAATATACATCAAAATATGCATCAAAATATTCATCAAAATGAAGTAAATAAGCATCGAAATGAAGGAAATGTTGATTGTAGTGAAGTAAATATGCATCATAATGATGTAAATATGCATCGAAACGAAGGAAATATGAATCGAAATGAAGTAAATATGCATCAGAACGAAGGAAATGTTGATCGAAATGAAGTAAATATGCAACGAAACGAAGGAAATATTGAACGTAATGAAGTAAATATGCATCAAAATGAAGAAAATATGCATAGAAAAGAAAGAAATATGCATCAAAACAAAGTAAATATGCACCAAAATATACATCAAAATTAAGAAAATATGCTTCAAAACGAAGGACATGTTGAACGTAATGAAGTAAATATGCATCAAAATGAAGTAAATATGCATCGAAATGAAGGAAATATGCATCGAAACGAAGGAAATGTTGATCGTAATGAAATAATATACATCGAAATATGCATCAAAATATGCATCAAAATAAAGTAAATATGCATCGAAACGAAGGAAATATTGATCGTAGTGAAGTAAATATGCATCATAATGACGTAAATATGCATCGAAACGAAGGAAATATGAATCGAAATAAAGTAAATATGCATCAAAATGAAGTAAATATGCATCAGAACGAAGGAAATATTGATCGTAATGAAGTAAATATGCAACAAAATGAATTAAATATGCATCAAAACGAAGGAAATGTTGATCGAAATGGAGTAAATATGCAACGAAATGAAGGAAATGTTGAACGTAATGAAGTAAATATGCATCAAAATGAAGAAAATATGCATAGAAAAGAAATAAATATGCATCGAAACGAAGTAAATATGGATAAAAATATACATCAAAATGAAGAAAATATGCTTCAAAACAAAGGAAATATTGAACATAATGAAGTAAATATGCATCAAAATGAAGTAAATATGCATCGAAACGAAGAAAATGTAGATTGTAATGAAGTAAATTTGCATCAAAATGAAGTACATATGCATCGAAACGAAGGAAATGTTGATCAAAATGAAGTAAATATGCAACGAAACGAAGGAAATGTTGAATATAATTAAGTAAATATGCATCAAAATGTAGAAAATATGCATCAAAACGAAGAAAATATACATCGAAACGAAGTAAATATGCATCAAAATATACATCAAAATGAGTGAATATGCTTCGAAACGAAGAAAATGTTGAATGCAATGAAGTAAATATGCATCAAAATGAAGTAAATATTGATAGTAATGAAGTAAATATGCATTAAAATGAACTAAATATGCATCGAAACGAAGAAAATATTGATTGTAATGAAGTAAATATGCATCAAAATGAAGTACATATGCATCGAAACGAAAGAAATATACATCGAAACAAAGGAAATGTTGATCATAATGAAGTAAATATGCATCAAAATGAAGGAAATATGCATTGAAACGAAGGAAATGGTGATCGTAATGAAGTAAATATGCATCAAAATGAAGTAAATATGCATCGAAACAAAGGAAATATGCATCGAAATAAGTAAATATACATCAAAATAAAGTAAATATACATCGAAACGAAGTAAATATGCATCAAAATGAAGTGAATATAAATCAAAACGAAGGAAATATGCATAAAAAAAAGTAAATATACATCGAAAAGAAGTATATATGCATCAAAATGAAGTAAATATACCTCGAAATGAAGGAAATATGCATCGAAACGAAAGAAATATTGATCGTAATGAAGTAAATATACATCAAAATATGCATCAAAATATTCATCAAAATGAAGTAAATATGCATCGAAACGAAGGAAATGTTGATCGTAGTGAAGTAAATATGCATCATAATGAAGTAAATATGCATCGAAACGAAGGAAATATGAATTGAAATGAAGTAAATATGCATCAAAATGAAGTAAATATGCATCGGAATGAAGGAAATGATCGTAATGAAGTAAATATGCATTAAAATGAAGTAAATATGCATCGAAACGAAGGAAATATTGATCAAAATGGAGTAAATATGCAACAAAACAAAGGAAATGTTGAACGTAATGAAGTAAATATGCATCAAAATGAAGAAAATATGCATAGAAACGAAAGAAATATGCATCGAAACGAAGTAAATATACACGAAAATGAAGAAAATATGCTTCAAAACGAAGGAAATGTAGAACTTAATGAAGTAAATATGCATCAAAATGAAGTAAATATGCATCGAAATAAAGGAAATGCAGATTGTAATGAAGTAAATTTGCATCAAAATGAAGTACATATGCATCGAAACGAAGGAAATACTGATCGAAACGAAGTAAATATGCAACAAAACGAAGGAAATGTTGAATGCTATTAAGTAAATATGCATCAAAATGTAGAAAATATGCATCGAAACGAAGGAAATATACATCGAAACGAAGTAAATATGCATCAAAATATACATCAAAATGAAGTGAATATGCTTTGAAACGAAGAAAATATAATATTTTAGCCCAACTAAATTTTTTTTAGAAAGCCCAAAACCTATTTATTTATTATTATGGTCCAAAAGGCCAGCCCTATCTTAGCCCAACTAAATTTTTTTTAGAAAGCCCAAACTTATTTATTTATTTATTTTGTAGCCCAAAGTTTCATCCCACTTAAATGGCCTGATATATAATTATTAAGGCTAAACAAAAGAAAAACAAAAGAGGGGAAAGAAGAGAGTGAAGAGGAGAACCCCTTGTTGATCAAATTCTCCCTTACAACCCTCATCCTAGGTGGTATATAAGTTGTTTTGAGGTAAGTGATGTGTGAATTAAGCTTCCTTCTTCCATGGTTTTGTAATTTTGTGGGATTTTTTTTTGGTATGTGGGTAATTCACAGACTGTTCGAACTGATTTTGACATAGCTATTGCCCTCGAAAGTTTGCAAACATAATTTCTGTACGTAGCTGAACTCGTTAGCTTTCTGTAGCCACTTGAAACGCCTCAATCCGATTATTCTACAACTAGTTATGATTTTTCTCGTAAACTGCCGCTAGCTGGAAAATTTCAGAATTTTTATGTCGAATTCAAATTTATTTTCTATCGTTTCGTTTAGTTAATGTATTGAAATGGGTTATGGTGGATTGGGAACTGATGTTAAGGAGTTACATGCCATTTTTATTTAATATCGACTCGTTCGAACTCGATTAGGATTTGTTTTTAGCAATGAAAGGTGATGATACCGCTAATAGTAAGTTGTATTTGATTTGTCTTTAATTGCTCATCTCCTTCTAGGTAAAGAACCATCGACGAAGGGCAAGGGACCGACTTCAGATCCCGGAGAGAGTTAATCACTTCCTCGTGAGTTAATAATTCGGAACGCCTTCTCTTGTGGGAAGTGTGGACCCTCGATAAATGTGCATTTATTTTAGTTTTAGTTAATTGATAAGAAAATTATTTGGTATTGTGTTATGTGGGAAAGAGCCTGATTGGCTCGATTGCTCTGGTTAGAGTCCTGTTAGCCATTTTATGAGTATTATTGATTTTAACTTATGTTGAAGAGCCTTGCCGGCTCGATATCTGATAGCATTTATTGTGAATTATTTGAGAATTGATTTCTGGTTATTCTTGTGTGCCAATTAAGACTCTAACTTGAGTCGTTATTCATCCTATGATGCATATGCATATGTATGCCTAGTACCAAGGTTAAGTAGCCCGAATTGGTCACGGTTCGGGTGAGTTGGAGAGACATTGATTAAGTAGCCCAAATTGTCGCGGTTCGGGTGAGTTAGAGTGACAACCAAGTTGCCCGTTGCTTGGCAAACCCGGGTGAGTTAGATCTAATGGGGCACTTGTCCATTTGCCAAATACTGATACTCTGGAGGGTGATCGTTAGATGGATCAGTCTATTATAGGCTCAGTCAATGTCACCAGTGTGGGACATGCATGTCATATATGTTTATATGTTTGATCATTTCAAGTATTCACGTCGATATTGAATTGTGAACTTTAGCACTTGGTGTGTTGAGAAAGAATATTAACTTGCATTTTATCTAGAGTAACAGTGATGGGCTTGGACTGTCTCTCGACGGAGAGCTCAGTTCGAGGAGGATATTGACTACCCACATGTCTTTTATGTGATAACATGTTGTTTGAACTAATTGTGTTATTCGTAAATGTGCACTAAGGTTTTTATTTTCATTAATATGTATACTGAGTGAGAAATAGTTATTGTGGGACGAAATATTGGATTTTATTCTATGAACCGCGAGAGGGAATACATGCTTCGTATAAGGGTCGGGGTGACCGGCTTATCACTTCACTGAGCTAGTGGTTTTGCTCACCCCCATCATTCTTTCATTTTCAGGCTGTTGATATCGTTTTGGTTGGAGGTTTGCCTATGGTTTGCTCGTCATCCAATCAGTGTTTTGGGTACTTTCTCTTTTATGTAAATTGACGGATTCATTGGCGAGATTGTATAATTTATATTTGGTGACCCCCTTGATGTTCTTTTTGTACCCTCGTGATGTTATATCGTTCATATATATTTTCTTTAAACTAAGTTACATCGTTGTATTTTGTACCTTTGTAAATCCTTGTTGATACTTTATGAGATGATGTCCTCATGTTGTACCCATTGTTATCAGTTGTTCAGTTCTACAGGTACTTGATAGCAAGTCTTACGTTTTCTATAAACTTTGTGGAGTGGAGTGCACCCATTCCGCGAAATTTATTATTAACTTGGTGGTTGTCGCGTTCTGTCTGGGCATGACAACTTTCTTGGTATCAGAGCCTGGTTTTATGATTCTCATTCTTTTTTAGTCCAACTTTGTTTCTATGTCATCCTAAGGTATCGTATTGCCTTGATGCTGACCTTGCATTTTCTTTCCTTTCTTTCTTTCAGTCATTATGGCACCTCCAGTTCGTCGTCGAGGTCGAGGACACGCTCCTCGTGATCCTCCGAGTCCTCTACTCTCTTCTGTTCCTCGTGGACCTCGAGGATATATTTTTTCTGATCATGCTGTTCCTCCGACGGTTACGGACCCTATCAATTCTGATCATAGGGTGCCAGTTTCCCAGGTAGAGCAACCACGGGTCCAGTTGCGGGTTGAGCACATGATGACACCGGAGCAGTACCAATTGTATTATGATCACATTCGAATACATGGTGTTCCACAACTTACAATGGCTCATACTACTACGACTGTCACTGAAGAGGTTCTTCGTGCTAATGAACCGATTCGACCTACAACTAAAGTACCAGTTTTTACTCCGGAAATGACTATAGGAGGTTCTACTTCTCGAGGTGCACTTTTTATACCTGATTTAGTGAAAGCAGTTGAAAACATGGGGACTTCGAAATTTGACAGTGCAAGAGATGCTTCTAAAGCGGGGGCATGGTTAAAGGAGATTACAGAGACACTTGACACCTTGATGATTGAAGAATATTATCGTGTGGTCATTGCGACCAAGCTGTTAGGCCCAGATGCACGACGATGGTTGCAGAATCTAAAAGAGACATCTTCTGTTACTATTACATGGGCTATCTTTGTGGAACGATTCAAAGATCGATACTTCTCTCAGTACATCAAGGATCAGAAGAGAAAGGAGTTCTTCAACCTCTTTCAAGGCATTATGTCGGTCGTGGAGTACGAAAGCAAATTTCTGGAATTGCGAGAATTCGCTCCTGAGTCATATACGACTAGAGACTTATGCAAGAGATTTGAAGATGGTCTTAATTTAAATATTCGAGATCGCATCAAGTCCGGAGACAAGTACGAGAGTCTTGACGATCTCGTAGAAGAAGCCCTGAGGATAGAAAGTTTAGTTCAGGCAAGACATAAGCTTGCAGAATGATCTCAAAAGAAAAGGCAAGGGAGGGCATTTCCTGGAAATGCATCGAAGGTGTATAGGGGTGTGGGATATTCGCGTGGCGCACCAAGTTTGGTATCTATTAGTTTTCCTCAACCTCGGGAGCAGTTTAGTAGAGGCGGGAGCAATGTCTCGGGATCGGTTGGTGAAAATCGCAAGTGCCAAAATTGCTTAAAATATCACAACGGCCCCTGTAAGGCTCCTCAAGTATGTTTTCAGTGTCGACAGCCGGGGCATATGCGAAGTTCTTGTCCTCAGCTTATGGGAGCGAACAGTCAGTGTTCTGGTCAGCTTCGTGGTAAACTAACATATTCTACACCCAGAGATACTCGATCTGCAGCTATCAGAGTGCCCGATGCCTCAAGCGGCCCTAGTACTCAATCACCTATGCAAGGAAGGAAGCAAACTAGAGTATTTTATATTTCCCAGGAAGAGGCTCGCTCAGATCTGAAGGTTGTGACAGGTAATTTATAATCTGAGTATTTTCACATGCTAGATCTAACCCCGCCTTGTTATGCCACTTGATTACGAATAAAACATTCGTAAGAAATTCTCTTTTTGAATTTTTAAATCACAATCTCACCTAATATTGCTTCTTTAGGCCATGTGTTTGTAGGAGACCATCAGGTCTACGCTTTATTTGACCCAGGTTCTGATAGGTCTTATATTCGGGATGATCTTACTGCGATCTTAGATTATCCTATCTCTCATTTGTCACCTAGAATCATCATTCATACCCCTCTTGGAGAGCGTCTAATTCGTTATTCGGTATTCCTTGGTTGTCCATTGAAGATCAAAGATGTCATTCTAGAGGCTGAATTGATAACATTGCCTTTTATTGATCTTGATGTTATTCTTGGCATGGATTGGCTTTCTTCTCATCATGCAATTCTCGACTGCCACGAGAAGCTTGTTATTTTTCGTAGACCAGGATTCTCAGAACTTGTTTTTGAAGGTAAACTTCAAACGAGATCCCTCTCTTTTATTTTAATGTTGACTGCGCATAAATTAATGCGTAAGGGTTGTGAGGCATTCTTGGCATTTGCCATCGATACTTCTCTTTCTGAAACTAAACTAGATGACATCCCGATCATGAATGAATTTCCTGATGTCTTTCCCGAAGACTTACCAGGACAACCTCCAAATTGAGAGATTGATTTTTCGATTGACGTACTTCCTGGAATCACACCTATATCGATTACTCCATATTGAATGTCGCCTGCTGAGCTCAAGGAACTCCAGACACAATTTGGGGAATTATTGGAGAAGGGGTTCATATGACCTAGCACATTTCCGTGGGGTGCTCCAGTTCTTTTTGTCAAGAAGAAAGATGGATCACTTCGCCTATGTGTCGACTACCATCAATTGAACAAGGTGACAATCAAGAACAAATATCCTCTTCCAAGAATCGATGATCTGTTTGATCAATTGCAAGGAGCAACTGTGTTCTCAAAAATTGATTTGCGATCTGGTTATCACCAACTAAAGATTAGGGAATCTGATATCCCTAAGTCTGCTTTTCGAACCAGATACGGTCATTTTGAATTCTGTGTTATGCCTTTTGGACTCACAAATGCTCCTGCAGCTTTTATGGTCTTATGAATCGGGTCTTTTGGCCGTACTTAGATAAGTTTGTCATCATCTTCATTGATGACATTCTTATTTATTCTAAATCGGACGATGAGCATTCTCATCATCTAAGAATTGCTCTGAACATTCTCAGAGAAAATCAGCTTTATGCTAAATTCTCGAAGTGTGAATTTTGGCTTCGTGAGGTAAGCTCTTTGGGTCATCACATTTCTAAAGAAGGAATCTACGTCGATCCAGTGAAGATTCAAGCTATACTAGATTGGGAGCGTCCAAAGAACGTGACAGAGATTCGTAGTTTTCTGGGATTAGCTGGATATTATCGACGGTTTGTCAAAGACTTTTCGTTATTGGCTTCATCTTTGACTAAATTGACTCGAAAAGGGATAAAATTTGAATGGAGTGAAGAATGCGAGGAAGCATTTCAAGAATTGAAAAGACAACTCATTTCAGCTCCTATTCTTACTTTGTCAGACCCAGCGATTGGAGAATTTACCATTTATAGCGACGCCTCGAGATAAGGATTAGGATGCGTTCTCATGCAAGAAGGAAAGTTTATTGCCTATGCTTCAAGGCAATTGAAGAAAAACGAAGAAAATTATCCTACACATGATTTAGAGTTGGCTGCAATCTGCTTTGCATTGAAGATCTGGAGGCACTATCTGTATGGTGCAACTTGTCGGGTTTTCACTGATCACAAGAGCTTAAAGTATATCACCACGCAAAAGGAGCTCAACCTCAGGCAAAGGCGATGGATGGAGTTGATTAGTGACTACGACTTAGTCATCGATTATCATCCTGGCAAGGCGAACGTTGTTGCAGATGCTCTGAGTAGAAAGTCTTCTACCTCACTTGCTTTGATTCAATCTTTTTATCTTCCTATGTTGGAGCAATTTAAATCTTTACACATTTCGCTCGATTGTGAAAAGTCTAATGATTCTGCCTTAATCGCCAAATTCGAGGTTAGACCTACCTTGTTCGAGCAAATTCGAGAAAGACAATCACATGATGTTCATTTACAACAGAAGATGGTGAAGCTAAATCAAGGAAAAGAAACAGAATTTCAAATTTGGGATGATGGACTTCTTACTTTTAAAAATCGTGTTTGTGTTCCATCAGAACTTGATGTTCGTAGAGCTATTCTCGAGGAAGCCCATTCTTCAGCCTATGCTATGCATCCAAGTAGTACCAAAATGTACAGAACACTTCGGGAGCATTATTGGTGGCTAGGTATGAAACGAGACATTGCTAAATTTGTATCAAAGTGCTTATCATGCCAACAGATTAAAGCGGAACACCAAAAACCAGCCGGCATGCTTCAACCACTACCTATTCCTGAGTGGAAATGGGAAAACGTCACAATAGATTTTGTTTCTGGTTTACCTCGAACCCAAAAGGGTCATGACTCAATTTGGGTCATTGTCGATCGTCTGACGAAATTAGCACATTTCCTTCCAGTGCATACCAACGAATCTTTGGAGAAACTTGCCAAGTTATATGTCGATGAGATCGTGAGATTGCACAAAGTACCAGTGTCAATCATATCTGATCGTGATCCAAGATTCACTTCCCATTTTTGGCCTAGTCTGCAGAAAGCGCTAGGTACAAAATTACTATTCAGTACCTCGTTTCATCCACAGACTGATGGACAGTCAGAGAGAACTATACAGACACTAGAAGACATGCTACGTGCAGTGGTGTTGAATTTGAGAGGTAGCTGGGATAAGTACGTGACTTTGGTGGAATTCACTTATAACAACAGTTATCATTCAAGCATTGGAATGCCCCCGTACGAAGCTCTGTATGGCCGAAAGTGTCGAACACCGCTCTTTTGGGATGAGGTTGGCGAGAGACAAATCGAACAAATAGAGCTTATCGAAGATGCAAAGGAAAAAATACAACTTATTCGAGACAGACTTAAGGTAGCGCAAGATCGACAGAAAAGCTACGCAGATAATAGGAGGCGCGATTTGGAGTTTAATGAAGGAGACAAAGTTTTTCTGAAAGTTTCTCCATGGAAGGGCGTGTTGCGATTCCGCCGTCGAGGAAAGTTGAGTCCAAGGTATATTGGCCCATTTACGATCATTCAAAGGATTGGTCGTGTCGCGTATTGACTTGAGCTACCATCGGAATTGTCGAAGATTCACAATGTCTTCCATGTCTCTATGCTTAGAAAATATGAACCAGATCCTTCGCACGTGCTCAAATATCCCCCAGTTGTATTAAAGGAAAATCTATCGTACGAAGTACAACCTGTTCAAATTGTAGATCGCCGAGAGAAAATGCTTCGTAACAAATCCATTCCTATGGTGAGTGTTCTATGGAGAAGTGATCAAATTGAAGAAGAAACATGAAAACAGAGTCAGTCATGCGTCAACAACATCCAAATCTCTTTTCATCTCTAGGTACGTTTATGTTTCGAGGATGAAACTTTTTAGAGGAGGGGATACTTTATAATATCTTAGCCCAACTAGATTTTTTTTTAGAAAGTCCAAAACCTATTTATTTATTTTTATGGCCCAAAAGGCCAGCCCTATCTTAACCCAACTAGATTTTTTTTAGAAAGCCCAAACTTATTTATTTATTTATTTTATGGCCCAAAGTTTCAGCCCACTTAAATGGCCTGATATATAATTATTAAGGCTAAAGTTAAAAAAAAAGAAAAGAAAAGAAAGAAGAACGGGAGAAGAAAAACAAAAGAGGGGAAAGAAGAGAGTGAAGAGGAGAAACCCTTGTTGATCAAATTCTCCCTTACAACCCTCATCCTAGGAGGTTTCTATGTTGTTTTGAGGTAAGTGATGTGTGAATTAAGCTTCCTTCTTCCATGGTTTTGTAATTTTGTGGGGTTTTTCTTTTTGGTATGTGGGTAATTTGCAGACTGTTCGAACTGATTTTGACATAGCTATTACTCTCGAAAGTTTGTAAACTTAATTTCTGTACGTAGCTGAACTCGTTAGCTTTCTGTAGCCACTTGAAACGCCTCAATCTGATTATTCTACAATTAGTTATGATTTTTCTCGTAAACTGCCACTAGCTGGAAAATTCCAGAATTTTTATGTCGAATTCAAATTTATTTTCTATCGTTTCGTTTAGTTAATGTATTGAAATGGGTTATGTGGGATTGGGAACTGATGTTAAGGAGTTACATGCCATTTTTATTTAATATCGACTCGTTCGAACTCGATTATGATTTGTTTTTAGCAATGAAAGGTGATGTTACCGCTAATAGTTAGTTATATTTGATTTGTCTTTAATTGCTCATCTCCTTTCTAGGTAAAGAACCATCGACGAAGGGCAAGGGACCGACTTCAGATTCCGGAGAGAGTTAATCACTTCCTTGTGAGTTGATAATTCGGAACGCCTTCTCTTGTGGGAAGTGTGAACCCTCGATAAATGTGCATTTATTTTAGTTTTAGTTAATTGATAAGAAAATTATTTGGTATTGTGTTATGTGGTAAAGAGCCTGATTGGCTCGATTGCTCTAGTTAGAGTCCTGTTAGCCATTTTATGAGTATTATTGATTTTAACTTATGTTGAAGAGCCTTGCCGGCTTGATATCTGATAGCATTTATTGTGAATTATTTGAGAATTGATTTCTGGTTATTCTTGTGTGCCAATTAAGACTCTAACTTGAGTCGTTATTCATCTTATGATGCATATGCATATGTATGCCTGGTACCAAGGTTAAGTAGCCCGAATTGGTCACGGTTCGGGTGAGTTGGAGCGACATTGATTAAGTAGCCCGAATTGTCGCGGTTCGGGTGAGTTAGAGTGACAACCAAGTTGCCCGTTGCTTGGCAAACCCAGGTGAGTTAGATCTAACGGGCCACCTGTCCATTTGCCAAATACTGATACTCTGGAGGGTGATCGTTAGATAGATCAGTCTATTATAGGCTCAGTCAACGTCACCGGTGTGGGACATGCATGTCATATATGTTTATATGTTTGATCATTTCAAGTATTCACGTCGATATTAAATTGTGAACTTTAGCACGTGGCGTGTTGAGAAAGAATATTAATGTGTATTTTATCTAGAGTAACGGTGACGGGCTTGGACTGTCTCTCGATGGCGAGCTCAGTTCGAGGAGGATATTGACTACCCACGCGTCTTTTATGTGATAACATGTTGTTTGAACTAATTGTGTTATTCGTAAATGTGCACTAAGGTTTTTATTTTCATTAATATGTATACTGAGTGAGAAATAATTATTGTGGGATGAAATGTTGGATTTTATGTTATGAACAGCGAGTGGGAATACATGCTTCGTATAAGGGTTGGGGTGACCAGCTTATCACCTCACTGAGCTAGTGGTTTTGCTCACTCCCATCATTCTTTCCTTTTCAGGCTGTTGATATCGTTTTGGTTGGAGGTTTGCCTATCGTTTGCTCGTCATCCAATCAGTGTTTTGGGTACTTTCTCTTTTATGTAAATTGACGGATTCATTAGCGAGATTGTATAGTTTATATTTGGTGACCCCCTTGATGTTCTTTTTGTACCCTCGCGATATTATATCGTTCATGTATATTTTCTTTAAACTAAGTTACATCGTTGTATTTTGTACCTTTGTAAATTTTTGTTGATACTTTATGAGATGATGTCCTCGAGTTGTACCTATTGTTATCAGTTGTTCAGTTCTACAGGTACTTGATAGCAAGCCTTACGTTTTCTATAAACTTTGTGGAGTGGAGTGCACCCATTCCGCGAAGTTTATGGTTAACTTGGAGGTTGTCGCATTCTATCTGGGGTCGGGGCGTGACAAAAAATGTTGAACATAATGAAGTAAATATGCATCAAAATGAAGTAAATATTGATCGTAATGAAGTAAATTTGCATTAAAATGAACTAAATATGCATCGAAACGAAGGAAATGTTGATTGTAATGAAGTAAATATGCATCAAAATGAAAGAAATATACATCGAAACGAAGAAAATATTGATCGTAATGAAGTGAATATGCATCAAAATAAAGGAAATATGCATTGAAACAATAGAAATGGTGATCGTAATGAAGTAAATATGCATCAAAATGAAGTAAATATGGATCAAAACGAAGGAAATATACATAAAAAAAAGTAAATATACATCAAAATGAAGTAAATATACATCGAAACGAAGTAAAAATATGCATCAAAATGAAGTAAATATACCTCAAAAAGAAGAAAATGTTTATCGTAATGAAGTAAATATACATCAAAATATGCATCAAAATATACATCAAAATGAAGTAAATATGCATCGAAACGATGGAAATGTTGATCGTAGTGAAGTAAATATGCATCATAATGAAGTAAATATGCATCGAAATGAAGGAAATATGAATCAAAATGAAGTAAATATGCATCAAAATGAAGTAAATATGCATCAGAACGAATAAAATATTGATCGGAATAAAGTAAATATGCATCAAAATAAAATAAATATGCATCGAAACAAAGGAAATGTTGATCGAAATGGAGTAAATATGCAACGAAATGAAGAAAATGTTGAACGTAATGAAGTAAATATGCATCAAAATGAAGAAAATATGCATAGAAACGAAAGAAATATGTATCGAAATGAAGTAAATATACATCAAAATATACATCAAAATGAAGAAATTATACTTCAAAATGAAGGAAATGTTGAACGTAATGAAGTAAATATGCATCATAATGAAGTAAATATGCATCGAAACGAAGGAAATGTTTGTCGTAATGAAGTAAATTTGCATCAAAATGAAGTACATATGCATCGGAACGAAGGAAATGTTGATTGAAATGAAGTAAATATGCAACGAAACGAAGGAAATGTTGAATGTAATTAAGTAAATATGCATCAAAACATAGAAAATATGCATCGAAACGAAGGAAATATACATCAAAACGAAGTAAATATGCATCAAAATATACATCAAAATGAAGTGAATTTGCTTCGAAATGAAGAAAATGTTGAACGTAATGAAGTAAATATGCATTAAAATGAAGTAAATGTTGATCGTAATGAAGTAAATATGCATTTAAATGAACTAAATATGCATCGAAACGAAGGAAATATTGATTGTAATGAAATAAATATGCATCAAAATGAAGTACATATGCATCGAAATGAAAGAAATATACATCGAAATGAAGGAAATATTGATCGTAATGAAGTAAATATGTATCAAAATGAAGGAAATATGCATTGAAACGATAGAAATAGTGATCATAATGAAGTAAATATGCATCAAAATGAAGTAAATATGAATCGAAATTAAGGAAATATGCATAAAAAAAATAAATATACATCAAAATGAAGTAAATATACATCGAAACGAAGTAAATATGCATCAAAATGAAGTAAATATACCTCGAAACGTAGAAAATATGCATCAAAACAAAGAAAATGTTTATCGTAATGAAGTAAATAAACATCAAAATATGCATCAAAATATTCATCAAAATGAAGTAAATATGCATCGAAACGAAGGAAATGTTGATCGTAGTGAAGTAAATATGCATCATAATGAAGTAAATATGCATCGAAATGAAGGAAATATGAATCGAAATGAAGTAAATATGCATCAAAATGAAGTAAATATGCATCGGAACGAAGGAAATGTTGATCGTAATGAAGTAAATATGCATCAAAATGAAGGAAATATGCATCGAAACGAAGGAAATATTGATCGTAGTGAAGTAAATATGCATCATAATGAAGTAAATATGCATCAAAACGAAGGAAATATGAATCGAAATAAAGTAAATATGCATCAAAATGAAGTAAATATACATCGGAACAAACAAATTATTGATCGGAATGAAGTAAATATGCATCAAAATAAAGTAAATATGCTTCGAAACGAAGGAAATATTGATTGAAATGGAGTAAATATGCAATGAAACGAAGGAAATGTTGAATGTAATGAAGTAAATATGCATCAAAATGAAGAAAATATGCATAGAAACGAAAGAAATATGTATCGAAACGAAGTAAATATGCATCAAAATATACATCAAAATGAAGAAAATATACTTCAAAACGAAGGAAATGTTGAACGTAATGAAGTAAATATGCATCAAAATGAAGTAAATATGCATCGAAACGAAGGAAATATTTATCATAATGAAGTAAATTTGCATCAAAATGAAGTACATATGCGTCGGAACGAAGGAAATATTGAACAAAATGAAGTAAATATGCAACGAAACGAAGGAAATGTTGAATGTAATTAAGTAAATATGCATCAAAACGTAGAAAATATACATCGAAACGAAGGAAATATACATCAAAACGAAGTAAATATGCATCAAAATATACATCAAAATGAAGTGAATTTGCTTCGAAATGAAGAAAATGTTGAACGTAATGAAGTAAAAATGCATCAAAATGAAGTAAATATTGATCGTAATGAAGTAAATATGCATTAAAATGAACTAAATATGCATCGAAACGAAGGAAATGTTGATTGTAATGAAATAAATATGCATCAAAATGAAGTACATATGCATCGAAACGAAAGAAATATACATCGAAATGAAGGAAATGTTGATCGTAATGAAGTAAATATGTATCAAAATGAAGGAAATATGCATTGAAACGATAGAAATGGTGATCGTAATGAAGTAAATATGCATCAAAATGAAGTAAATATGAATCGAAATGAAGGAAATATGCATCAAAAAAAGTAAATATACATCAAAATGAAGTAAATATACATCGAAACGAAATAAATATGCATCAAAATGAAGTAAATATACATCGAAACGTAGGAAATATGCATCGAAACAAAGAAAATGTTTATCGTAATGAAGTAAATATACATCAAAATATGCATCAAAATATTCATCAAAATGAAGTAAATATGCATCGAAACGAAGAAAATGTTGATCGTAGTGAAGTAAATATGCATCATAATGAAGTAAATATGCATCGAAACGAAGGAAATATGAATCAAAATAAAGTAAATATGCATCAAAATGAAGTAAATATGCATCGAAACAAAGGAAATGTTGATCGTAATGAAGTAAATATGCATCAAAATGAAAGAAATATGCATCGAAACGAAGGAAATATTGATCGTAGTGAAGTAAATATGCATCATAATGAAGTAAATATGCATCGAAACGAAGGAAATATGAATCGAAATGAAGTAAATATGCATCAAAATTAAGTAAATATGCATCGGAACGAACAAAATATTAATCGGAATGAAGTAAATATGCATCAAAATAAAGTAAATATGCGTCGAAACGAAGGAAATATTGATCGAAATGGAGTAAATATGCAACGAAACGAAGGAAATGTTGAAAGTAATGAAGTAAATATGCATCAAAATGAAGAAAATATGCATAGAAACGAAAGAAATATGTATCGAAACGAAGTAAATATGCATCAAAATATACATCAAAATGAAGAAAATATACTTCAAAACGAAGGAAATGTTGAACGTAATGAAGTAAATATGCATCAAAATGAAGTAAATATGCATCGAAACGAAGGAAATGTTCATCATAATGAAGTAAATTTGCATCAAAATGAAGTACATATGCATCGGAACGAAGGAAATGTTGATCGAAATGAAGTAAATATGCAACGAAACAAAGGAAATATTGAATGTAATTAAGTAAATATGCATCAAAACGTAGAAAATATACATCGAAACGAAGGAAATATACATCAAAACGAAGTACATATGCATCAAAATATACATCAAAATGAAGTGAATTTGCTTCGAAATGAAGAAAATGTTGAACGTAATGAAGTAAATATGCATCAAAATGAAGTAAATATTGATCGTAATGAAGTAAATATGCATTAAAATGAACTAAATATGCATCGAAACGAAGGAAATGTTGATTCTAATGAAATAAATATGCATCAAAATGAGGTACATATGCATCGAAACGAAAGAAATATACATCGAAATGAAGGAAATGTTGATCGTAATGAAATAATATATATCAAAATGAAGGAAATCTGCATTGAAACGATAGAAATAGTGATCGTAATGAAGTAAATATGCATCAAAATGAAGTAAATATGAATCGAAACGAAGGAAATATGCATCAAAAAAAGTAAATATACATCAAAATGAAGTAAATATACATCGAAACGAAGTAAATATGCATCAAAATGAAGTAAATATACCTCGAAACGTAGGAAATATGCATCGAAACAAAGAAAATATTTATCGTAATGAAGTAAATATACATCAAAATATGCATCAAAATATTCATTAAAATGAAGTAAATATGCATCGAAACGAAGGAAATGTTGATCGTAGTGAAGTAAATATGCATCATAATGAAGTAAATATGCATCGAAACGAAGGAAATATGAATCGAAATAAAGTAAATATGCATCAAAATAAAGTAAATATGCATCGGAACGAAAGAAATGTTGATCGTAATGAAGTAAATATGCATCAAAATGAAAGAAATATGCATCGAAACGAAGGAAATATTGATCGTAGTGAAGTAAATATGCATCATAATGAAGTAAATATGTATCGAAACGAAGGAAATATGAATCGAAATGAAGTAAATATGCATCAAAATAAAGTAAATATGCATCGGAATGAACAAAATATTGATCGGAATGAAGTAAATATGCATCAAAATAAAGTAAATATGCATCGAAACGAAGGAAATATTGATCGAAATGGAGTAAATATGCAATGAAACGAAGGAAATGTTGAACGTAATGAAGTAAATATGCATCAAAAAGAACAAAATATGCATAGAAACGAAAGAAATATTTATCGAAACGAAGTAAATATGCATCAAAATATACATCAAAATGAAGAAAATATACTTCAAAACGAAGGAAATGTTGAACGTAATGAAGTAAATATGCATCAAAATGAAGTAAATATGCATCGAAACGAAGGAAATGTTTATCGTAATGAAGTAAATTTGCATCAAAATGAAGTACATATGCATCGGAACGAAGGAAATGTTGATCGAAATGAAGTAAATATGCAACGAAACGAAGGAAATGTTGAATGTAATTAAGTAAATATGCATCAAAACGTAGAAAATATGCATCAAAACGAAGGAAATATACATCAAAACGAAGTAAATATGCATCAAAATATACATCAAAATGAAGTGAATTTGCTTCGAAATGAAGAAAATGTTGAACATAATGAAGTAAATATGCATCAAAATGAAGTAAATATTGATCGTAATGAAGTAAATATGCATTAAAATTAACTAAATATGCATCGAAACGAAGGAAATATTGATTGTAATGAAATAAATATGCATCAAAATGAAGTACATATGCATCAAAAAGAAAGAAATATACATCGAAATGAAGGAAATATTGATCGTAATGAAGTAAATATGTATCAAAATTATGGAAATATGCATTGAAACGATAGAAATAGTGATCGTAATGAAGTAAATATGCATCAAAATGAAGTAAATATGAATCGAAATGAAGGAAATATGCATCAAAAAAAGTAAATATACATCAAAATGAAGTAAATATACATCGAAACGAAGTAAATATGCATCAAAATGAAGTAAATATACATCGAAACGTAGGAAATATGCATCGAAACAAAGAAAATGTTTATCGTAATGAAGTAAATATACATCAAAATGTGCATCAAAATATTCATCAAAATGAAGTAAATATGCATCGAAACGAAGGAAATGTTGATCGTAGTGAAGTAAATATGCATCATAATGAAGTAAATATGCATCGAAATGAAGGAAATATGAATCGAAATGAAGTAAATAGCATCAAAATGAAGTAAATATGCATCGGAACGAAGGAAATGTTGATCGTAATGAAGTAAATATGCATCAAAATAAAGAAAATATGCATCGAAACGAAGGAAATATTGATCGTAGTGAAGTAAATATGCATCATAATGAAGTAAATATGCATCGAAACGAAGGAAATATGAATCGAAATGAAGTAAATATGCATCAAAATTAAGTAAATATGCATCGGAACGAACAAAATATTAATCGGAATGAAGTAAATATGCATCAAAATAAAGTAAATATGCATCGAAACGAAGGAAATATTGATCGAAATGGAGTAAATATGCAACGAAACGAAGGAAATGTTGAAAGTAATGAAGTAAATATGCATCAAAATGAAGAAAATATGCATAGAAACGAAAGAAATATGTATCCAAACGAAGTAAATATGCATCAAAATATACATCAAAATGAAGAAAATATACTTCAAAACGAAGGAAATGTTGAACGTAATGAAGTAAATATGCATCAAAATGAAGTAAATATGCATCGAAACGAAGGAAATGTTCATCATAATGAAGTAAATTTGTATCAAAATGAAGTACATATGCATCGGAACGAAGGAAATGTTGATCGAAATGAAGTAAATATGCAACGAAACGAAGGAAATGTTGAATGTAATTAAGTAAATATGCATCAAAACGTAGAAAATATGCATCAAAACGAAGGAAATATACATCAAAACGAAGTAAATATGCATCAAAATATACATCAAAATGAAGTGAATTTGCTTCGAAATGAAGAAAATGTTGAACATAATGAAGTAAATATGCATCAAAATGAAGTAAATATTGATCGTAATGAAGTAAATATGCATTAAAATGAACTAAATATGCATCGAAACGAAGGAAATGTTGATTGTAATGAAATAAATATGCATCAAAATGAAGTACATATGCATCAAAAAGAAAGAAATATACATCGAAATGAAGGAAATATTGATCGTAATGAAGTAAATATGTATCAAAATTATGGAAATATGCATTAAAACGATAGAAATAGTGATCGTAATGAAGTAAATATGCATCAAAATGAAGTAAATATGAATCGAAATGAAGGAAATATGCATAAAAAAAAGTAAATATACATCAAAATGAAGTAAATATACATCGAAACGAAGTAAATATGCATCAAAATGAAGTAAATATACATCGAAACGTAGGAAATATGCATCGAAACAAAGAAAATGTTTATCGTAATGAAGTAAATATACATCAAAATATGCATCAAAATATTCATCAAAATGAAGTAAATATGCATCGAAACGAAGGAAATGTTGATCGTAGTGAAGTAAATATGCATCATAATGAAGTAAATATGCATCGAAATGAAGGAAATATGAATCGAAATGAAGTAAATAGCATCAAAATGAAGTAAATATGCATCGGAACGAAGGAAATGTTGATCGTAATGAAGTAAATATGCAACGAAACAAAGGAAATATTGAATGTAATTAAGTAAATATGCATCAAAACGTAGAAAATATACATCGAAACGAAGGAAATATACATCAAAACGAAGTACATATGCATCAAAATATACATCAAAATGAAGTGAATTTGCTTCGAAATGAAGAAAATGTTGAACGTAATGAAGTAAATATGCATCAAAATGAAGTAAATATTGATCGTAATGAAGTAAATATGCATTAAAATGAACTAAATATGCATCGAAACGAAGGAAATGTTGATTCTAATGAAATAAATATGCATCAAAATGAGGTACATATGCATCGAAACGAAAGAAATATACATCGAAATGAAGAAAATGTTGATCGTAATGAAGTAAATATATATCAAAATGAAGGAAATCTGCATTGAAACGATAGAAATAGTGATCGTAATGAAGTAAATATGCATCAAAATGAAGTAAATATGAATCGAAACGAAGGAAATATGCATCAAAAAAAGTAAATATACATCAAAATGAAGTAAATATACATCGAAACGAAGTAAATATGCATCAAAATGAAGTAAATATACCTCGAAACGTAGGAAATATGCATCGAAACAAAAAAAATATTTATCGTAATGAAGTAAATATACATCAAAATATGCATCAAAATATTCATTAAAATGAAGTAAATATGCATCGAAACGAAGGAAATGTTGATCGTAGTGAAGTAAATATGCATCATAATGATGTAAATATGCATATAAACGAAGGAAATATGAATCGAAATAAAGTAAATATGCATCAAAATAAAGTAAATATGCATCGAAACGAAGGAAATGTTGATCGTAATGAAGTAAATATGCATCAAAATGAAAGAAATATGCATCGAAACGAAGGAAATATTGATCGTAGTGAAGTAAATATGCATCATAATGAAGTAAATATGTATCGAAACGAAGGAAATATGAATCGAAATGAAGTAAATATGCATCAAAATAAAGTAAATAGGCATCGGAATGAACAAAATATTGATCGGAATGAAGTAAATATGCATCAAAATAAAGTAAATATGCATCGAAACGAAGGAAATATTGATCGAAATGGAGTAAATATGCAACGAAACGAAGGAAATGTTGAAAGTAATGAAGTAAATATGCATCAAAATGAAGAAAATATGCATAGAAACGAAAGAAATATGTATCCAAACGAAGTAAATATGCATCAAAATATACATCAAAATGAAGAAAATATACTTCAAAACGAAGGAAATGTTGAACGTAATGAAGTAAATATGCATCAAAATGAAGTAAATATGCATCGAAACGAAGGAAATGTTCATCATAATGAAGTAAATTTGCATCAAAATGAAGTACATATGCATCGGAACGAAGGAAATGTTGATCGAAATGAAGTAAATATGCAACGAAACAAAGGAAATATTGAATGTAATTAAGTAAATATGCATCAAAACGTAGAAAATATACATCGAAACGAAGGAAATATACATCAAAACGAAGTACATATGCATCAAAATATACATCAAAATGAAGTGAATTTGCTTCGAAATGAAGAAAATGTTGAACGTAATGAAGTAAATATGCATCAAAATGAAGTAAATATTGATCGTAATGAAGTAAATATGCATTAAAATGAACTAAATATGCATCGAAACGAAGGAAATGTTGATTCTAATGAAATAAATATGCATCAAAATGAGGTACATATGCATCGAAACGAAAGAAATATACATCGAAATGAAGGAAATGTTGATCGTAATGAAGTAAATATATATCAAAATGAAGGAAATCTGCATTGAAACGATAGAAATAGTGATCGTAATGAAGTAAATATGCATCAAAATGAAGTAAATATGAATCGAAACGAAGGAAATATGCATCAAAAAAAGTAAATATACATCAAAATGAAGTAAATATACATCGAAACGAAGTAAATATGCATCAAAATGAAGTAAATATACCTCGAAACGTAGGAAATATGCATCGAAACAAAAAAAATATTTATCGTAATGAAGTAAATATACATCAAAATATGCATCAAAATATTCATTAAAATGAAGTAAATATGCATCGAAACGAAGGAAATGTTGATCGTAGTGAAGTAAATATGCATCATAATGATGTAAATATGCATATAAACGAAGGAAATATGAATCGAAATAAAGTAAATATGCATCAAAATAAAGTAAATATGCATCGGAACGAAGGAAATGTTGATCGTAATGAAGTAAATATGCATCAAAATGAAAGAAATATGCATCGAAACGAAGGAAATATTGATCGTAGTGAAGTAAATATGCATCATAATGAAGTAAATATGTATCGAAACGAAGGAAATATGAATCGAAATGAAGTAAATATGCATCAAAATAAAGTAAATAGGCATCGGAATGAACAAAATATTGATCGGAATGAAGTAAATATGCATCAAAATAAAGTAAATATGCATCGAAACGAAGGAAATATTGATCGAAATGGAGTAAATATGCAACGAAACGAAGGAAATGTTGAACGTAATGAAGTAAATATGCATCAAAAAGAAGAAAATATGCATAGAAACGAAAGAAATATGTATCGAAACGAAGTAAATATGCATCAAAATATACATCAAAATGAAGAAAATATACTTCAAAACGAAGGAAATGTTGAACGTAATGAAGTAAATATGCATCAAAATGAAGTAAATATGCATCGAAACGAAGGAAATGTTTATCGTAATGAAGTAAATTTGCATCAAAATGAAGTACATATGGATCGGAACGAAGAAAATATTGATCGAAATTAAGTAAATATGCAATGAAACGAAGGAAATGTTGAATGTAATTAAGTAAATATGCATCAAAACGTAGAAAATATGCATCGAAATGAAAGAAATATACATCAAAACGAAGTAAATATGTGTTTGCCTAATTTTGTAGCACTCACGAGCAAGAATACTCGATCGTTGTAGTAGTATATCCCAAGAAAAATTATCAATCCACAAAGGAGTTATGTTCGGACTAGCAAAATACGTGAGCTCATGTTCATGTCATTTTTGTAAAGATGATCGGGGGGTTTTGAGATCATTAACAACTAAAGCAAGGAGCAAGTAAATAAGAATAGCAAATAAGAGAAATGACAAGTAAAGAAAATGGGTGCTAAAGTTCAAGTATGGAAAAACATGGGATTAGAAGCATCCAAGCACACTCGATTCATATTATCATGCAAAAGGAATACAACTCAATTGATGTAGACTAAGGGTGATCACGATTGTATCCTAAGCTCCCTTTCGGGTTACAAAGGTTGTTGATCCATTTTAGACTCCCAAAAGCACTTAAGATCAAAGCCCAACATTAACCCCTTCCCTCTAGGTACTAGTTAGATTAAACTCTCCCTTTTTGTGTACTAAGGCCAACGAATGGATTGGTTCCCCTCATTGAATTCAAATATCCTTTCGGTCAAACTCAAACTCGATGTCTATTCATGCCTTCCTAATACTATAGAGGGTCGTTTCCGTCTCACTCCAAGCAATACATACATGAACATCATGATAGCATTTAATTACCACAAATAATCCATTGATCAACAATCCATTAAACCAATAAACATTCATGAATAACAAACCATGCCATCACAACATCAAGACAATTAAACTCCATGAATAGAAATCAACATCAATTAAACCAAAAACCAATTTAATCCACATGACAATATAAATCTAATATGCTCTTCATGCTCCTAATCCCACTAGAGGGATTAGCCTATCATGATAAAAGTAACAAAACAAATAAATGATTCATTACAAATACCCATAGTCTTAGATCTAAAGAAATATAAAATGAATGGATTCTTCCCTATAAATTTCTTGAAGAGAATCTTCTATTCTTCTTGATCTCCCCCTCTAGCTCTTAATTTTGAAGTCTTTAGCACCAAAAATGGAAGATTTGATGGGTGGATGAAGATGGATGAATATGATGGTGGAAAATGGAAGAAATGGTGTGTGATGTGTGTGTAGAGGATTGGAATTTCGGATCTGATCTTCAAAGTGTTGAAATGGGGTCTATTTATACCTCATGTGGGCCTTCCAGAAGATTCCAGCAATTTCCTGCGTTTTTGCACCAACACGGCTCGAGCTCCGCCGCACGCCCCATATTATAACACAGCGCACGACTCATGCGCAGCACACGGCCACAGGGGTGGTCGTGTTGTATTTTCTGACGTTGTCGCACGGCTTTCTGGACAGGCCCGTGCACGGTGCACGGGCCATGTGTTTGTACTGGACACGGGTCGTGTTCTGCACTCGGCCACAGGCATGGCCGAGTTGGTGTTTCGAGTGTCAGTGCACGGCCATTCTGACAGGGTCGTGCGCAGCACACGACCCGTGTTGTGTAGCTTCCGTTTTTGCCCGTTATCCCTCGTTTCAACTCCGAATTTAGATCCGCTTTTTCCTATGCCTTCCTTATCATATCTAGCATCCAATAAAAAGACACTAAAATCATAGGTTTAAGCTCATTCACACACATTTCCATAAAGACACAAAACACAACCAAATAACATACAAATACGGATAAAATAATACGAAAACACATATAAAAAGATACTAAAATCTAGGTAAAAATAGCGCCAATCAAACCCCCCAAACTTAAGGTGTTGCTCGTCCCCGAGCAACGAAAATGACAAACCAAAAGGAGAAATTTTCACCTAGAAAAAGACTAAACGAACATAAGCAATAACAAATCGTTAGCAATAATAACTACAAACTATGCTAAGTCATCCTACAATATTAAAATCATAACATGAGAAATTAACAAGTTCAATCAAAAGAGAGTAATAGTGTAATATAGTCCCTTTTAGTCCAAGCCTCACAATGGATATCGATGTCTCTCAACACTCTTTTGAAATAGGATAAATCACACTCATTAATCGATTTGCTCGACTCGCTATAAGCTTGCTCGCGGACTATATTCACAAACCACCAAAGTTTCAATTAATGATCAAAAAGGTCTTTAATTATGATGTAATGATAGGCTCTTTGGTATGGTAGGAAAGATATGGATAATAGTGACTCAACAAGTGTAAGCAATCAAAGAGATGGCCAATTTCCTCAACTTCTCCACTTTTCTTTCTTCCTTTCTTATCTTTACAATCTCAAGCACTATTCATTAACTTTCCTTTAATTGAGCTTCTTTTGATGCATGCTTCCTTTCTTTGAATTTTGTTTACTTGAGCATTTTGATGTTGATTTGCTCATTTCTTACTTTGAGGTTGCATGTGCCTCCTTGTTGTTGCTTCTTTCATCCTTTTTCTTGTTTGTTTACCATGTCCTTTACTTCTTTTGATTATTCAATCAATCCTTTCTAGCCACCATCTCCTCAATCACCCACACAAAGGTATATATAAGCTTGAATGGATAATTAAGGCTTGTAATGTGCTAAATTCACAAGAAATAGGCTTATAGGCTCAAAGTGGTTGACTAAGGATGATGTTCAAGGTAGGAACATATATGGCAATGACTATAATAACAAGGATGGCCTTAGATCATTTCACTAATCTCCACTAATCGGGCTCGTTCCTATAATCCTTGAGCAAGTTCTAACTTATCAAACACAACCGATCCACTCATGAAGAAATACCATGTATGCATGGTTGAGGCTCAAATGCTCAAAAGCTTATGCTCGGTCCTTAAGGAACTTATTACACTACATTCATCTCAAAATTGAACAAGTTAAGTAAAACATGTCACAATTTGAAAGTGTAGAGATTCTTAATCATAATTTGTCATCACTTATCACCACAACATATCATCACTCACGTTCAAAAATGACTCACGACATCCCTAAACAAACCACCAAACAACCCAAGACACGAATGAAAATACACAAAACATAGAAATAAGGACTCAACAAACAAGACACAATAAAAACACAAAACATGCAAAAACACAAAATACCATCATCCATAAGAAAATTAAGCACACATTCATCCCAACCTTTATTGAAATGGAAATCCTAATTTACGAAAGTAAACCTCCCACAAACATAACATATGAAGTATCATGCTAGTCACAACAATCCAAATCAAACTCAATTCATTTCAAGTAGTAAAATGATAAGGTGTAGAGTACTCCCTCGATAGGTATTTGGTAAGGAAAGCGTTAGCTCCAAGCTCCATCATGCTTCCAATACCTCTCATTCATGCTCAAACACTCAACAAACACCATTAGTTCAACAATTTCATTATAAATATGGACTATCATGCACTTCAACGCCACCAATCATACCAAAATCAAACCCAAACTCATGAGAAAATTTTTAAAATTTTCCCAATTTTACAAGAATCATACTCAAGTGGTGAGTCATACCACACACTCTCCCCCCAAACTTAAATCGAAACAAGAGTTGAGACTTAAGTTTGCAAAAAGTGGTGAGACTTACCCTTGTAGTTTCCATTGATGATCTTCTTGTTGAGAAGTAACCGCATCCACATGACTCAAGCTATGTCCACCACGCACTAGCACCCCCCAAACTTAACTCGAGACAAGAGTCACGAATTAAGTTTGCAACAAATAGTGGAACATGTCAACTTGAATCTATGATGCATTTCTCTTTTCTTCAATGAGCATTTTTCTTCATGAACACAATCAACCTACAAGGCCAAAACAAACAAGCAACAAAAGATAAAAAGAATGGGTTGCCTCCCATTTAGCGCTAAGTTTAACGTCTTCAAGTCGGACGGATTTAAGCTCTTAACAGTCGGAAAAATCCAAGACCCCATCGGGCCTCATCTTCACTTTAAACATCTCTTTAATAACCTTTTTATCCACACTTCGTGCTCCTTTAACACTTGAACTCACTTCGTTTCCTCTTTTTCTCACATTCTTAAATCCCGGAGGCCCTTTATCAATCTTCAAATCAATATGTGGATCTCCCCCAAGCGTATTTTTTTTGAAGAGACATTTCCTGCAATTTCAAGCATAAAGTTAGTTAATTCTTCATCTTTTAAAATCGCACTTACCACTTCATCTCGAATATCCGGAGGCTTAATGGGTGGTTTCAAATGAAGATTTTGCCCTTTTAAATTCTTGCTTGATAACACCAATTCTCTTTCATGTGATCGGAGTGTGAGTTCCTTCTTATCCATGTTAAATTTTGCTTTTGCGGTTGCCAAAAACGGCCTTCCAAAAATTAATGGGATTAAAGGATCCGCTTGCTTCTCAACTATCATAAAATCCACCGGAAATACAAAATTCTCTATTCTCACAAGCATATCCTCCACAACTCCATGGGGCTTTATCATTGAACCATCCATTATTCCGATTTCCACATCCGTTTTATTTAGCCTCCCAATGCCAAGTTTTTCAAAAATTCCCAAAGGCATCACATTAATGCTTGAACCAAGATCACATATAGCATTAAAGTGTTCCCCATTTCCAATTTTACAAGTAAGAACGAATTTACCGGGGTCTTCCACCTTTAATGAAGCATCAACTTCAACAATGTCATGATCTTGTTTCAATATCATCTCTTCATCACACTTTCCTCATCCAACAAAGAGAAAAATTCACCAATTATCATCTCATCATCCAAAGACCAATCTTCATCGATGCCAATGTCCTCCTCAATTTTTGACACCACTTCATCACAAACTACTTCTTCAACCTTAGAAACAATGTTTGTTGTTTCCACCAACCCTTTCTCCACCTTACTTTCCATGTTGCACACGGTAACATACAAACATTGCTCCTTAGGATTACTTACTGTGGTAGAGGGGAACTTTCCTTGTTGGTGTTGAGATCCAACGGAGGAAGCAATTTGTCCCATTTGATGTTCAAAAACTCTCATCCTATTGTCGGACTTCTTCTCATTTTCCTCCATTCTAGCCTCCATCTTTTTCATGAATGCTAGCAATGTCTCTTCCACCGATGCTTTACCCTCTCCATTCGATGGTTTGGCACTTGGATCGAATCCCGGAGGAAATGACATGGCGGATTGAGGATTAGAGTAAGAAAGATTTTCATGCTTCCTTGGAGCTTGATAATTTCCACTAGATTGATTGAAATTGCTTCCCCGAGCTTGTCCTTGATTTCCTCCTTTAAAGTTACCTTGGTTAGAAGGATAATTATCTTGGAAATTCCCTTGGTAATTTCTCCTATCTAAGTAGGCAACATCCTCTATACTTTGCATAACATGGCTCTCATCATTCACAATAGCACTTGTGCTTCCCCCTTGACTTACTCCTTGAGTGATCAAATTCAATTGCTTTGTTAAAGCTTGAATGCTCTCATTGAATTCTTTCATTCCTTCATTCTTAAACACATCACTTTTCACCTTGTTCACATTCTCCACTAGAGCAACCTTTCCGTATGCATAACCTCCCAAAATTCTCTCGGATGGCCACTGATAAGCATTCATTGCAATATCTTCAAAAATTTTCATAGCTTTCATCGCATCCACTCCGAATATAGATCCTCCTGATGAGGCATCTAGATGCATCCAATGTTGTTGGCTCAACCCTTGATAGAAGAAAGCCACTTGTTGATTCTCATGAAAGTCATGTTGAGGGCACTTTCTTAGCATCTCCTTGTAGGGTTCCCATGCTTCATAAAAGCTTTCATCCGGAAGTTGCTTAAACTGAGTGATAAGGCTCTTCAATTGGAGTGTCTTTGAAGGAGGAAAGTATTTGTTTAGGAACCTTTGCTCAAGATCTTCCCATGTGTTACAACTTCCCAAAGGAATTGCATTATACCATGCCTTAGCCTTGTCTCTTAAAGAAAAAGAGAACAACCTCATTCGAATAGCATCCTCCGACACTCCCTTCATCTTGACGGTATTTGCAACCTCCAAGAAAGTAGATAGATGAGTGTTCGGGTCTTCAAGAGGACCTCCCCCAAACTGATTTGCTTTGACCATATTGATCAATCCGGTCTTAATTTCATAATCATTAGCTTGAACCGGAGGAACCATATTGTGCACGGTTCTCGGTTGGAAGTAATCCCGAATTGCTCTAGGCCTTGGCAACTCTTGTTGTTGAAATATCCTTTGAGCTTCTTGATTGGCAAGCAATTGCATATACTCTTGATTTTGAGCAAAGAAATTCCTCATTATCTCCGCTTGATTCTCTTGCACTCCTTCTTGTACCCCCCTATGATCTTGTAAAGGATCTTGGGGTGGGTCATAATTAACATTGTCTCCCAGTTGATTCTCCATTTTTGTTCCTTTTCTAGCTTTACGCCTCTCTCGCTTCCTTTGTCGTGCAGTCCTTTCAATCTCCAAATTCAAAGGAATGATCGATTGATTTCCCTTTGATCTTGTGATCATAAAACTCCTACGAAAAGGCCAAGAGTGAGACCACAAACACAAATAATAAATAAAAGAAAATAAAAAGAATCCTTATCAAGAACAACTAAAATAATAACACAGTACTCGACTAGTTCGTCAAACTCCCCTTTGGCAACGGTGCCATTTTCTTGTTTGCCTAATTTTGTAGCACTCACGAGCAAGAATACTCAATCGTTGTAGTAGTATATCTCAAGAAAAATTATCAATCCACAAAGGAGTTATGTTCGGACTAGCAAAATACGTGAGCTCATGTTCATGTCATTTTTGTAAAGATGATCGGGGGATTTTGAGATGATTAACAACTAAAGCAAGGAGCAAATAAATAAGAATAGCAAATAAGAGAAATGACAAGTAAAGAAAATGGGTGCTAAAGTTCAAGTATGGAAAAACATGGGATTAGAAGCATCCAAGCACACTCTATTCATATTATCATGCAAAAGGAATTCAACTCAATTGATGTAGACTAAAGGTGATCACGATTGTATCCTAAGCTCCCTTTTGGGTTACAAAGGTTGTTGATCCATTTTAGACTCCCAAAAGCACTTAAGATCAAAGCCCAACATTAAGCCCTTCCATCTAGGTACTAGTTAAATTAAATTCTCCCTTTTTATGTACTAAGGCCAACGAATGGATTGGTTCCCCTCATTGAATTCAAATATCATTTCGGTCAAACCCAAACTCAATGTCTATTCATGCCTTCCTAATACTATAGAGGGTCGTTTCCGTCTCACTCCAAGCAATACATACATGAACATCATGACATCATTTAATTACCACAAATAATCCATTGATCAACAATCCATTAAACCAATAAACATTCATGAATAACAAACCATGCCATCACGACATCAAGACAATTAAACTCCATGAATAGAAATCAACATCAATTAAACCAAAAACCAATTTAATCCACATGACAATATAAATCTAATATACTCTTCATGCTCCTAATCCCACTAGAGGGATTAGCCTATCATGATAAAAGTAACAAAACAAATAAATGATTCATTACAAATACTCATAGTCTTAGATCTAAAGAAATACAAAATGAATGGATTCTTCCCTATCAATTTCTTGAAGAGAATCTTCTATTCTTCTTGATCTTCACCTCTAGCTCTTGATTTTGAAGTCTTTAGCACCAAAAATGGAAGATTTGATGGGCGGATGAAGATGGATGAAGATGATGGTGGAAAATGGAAGAAATGGTGTGTGATGTGTGTGTAGAGGATGGGAATTTCGGATCTGATCTTCAAAGTGTTGAAATGGGGTCTATTTATACCCCATGTGGGCCTTCTAGAAGATTTCAGCAATTTCCTGCATTTTTGCACCAACACGGCTCGAGCTCCGCCGCACGCCCCGTGTTCTAACACAGTGCACGACTCGTGCGCAGCACACGGCCACAGGGATGGCCGTGTTGTGTTTTCTGATGTTGTCGCATGGCTTTCTGGACAGGCCCGTGCGCGGTGCACGGGCCGTGTGTTTGTACTGGACACGGGTCGTGTTCTGCACTCGGCCACAGGCGTGGCCTAGTTGGTGTTTCGAGTGTCAGCGCACGGCCATTCTGACAGGGTCGTGCGCAGCACACGACCCGTGTTGTGTAGATTCCATTTTTACCCGTTCTCCCTCATTTTAATGAAGTAAATATACATCAAAATGAAGTAAATATACATCGAAACGAAGTAAATATGCATCAAAATGAAGTAAATATACCTCGAAACGTAGGAAGTATGCATCGAAACAAAGAAAATGTTTATCGTAATGAAGTAAATATACATCAAAATATGCATCAAAATATTCATCAAAATGAAGTAAATATGCATCGAAACGAAGGAAATGTTGATCGTAGTGAAGTAAATATGCATCATAATGAAGTAAATATGCATCGAAACGAAGGAAATATGAATCGAAATGAAGTAAATATGCATCAAAATGAAGTAAATATGCATCGGAACGAAGGAAATATTGATCGTAATGAAGTAAATATGCATCAAAATGAAAGAAATATGCATCGAAACGAAGGAAATATTGATCATAGTGAAGTAAATATGCATCATAATGAAGTAAATATGCATCGAAATGAAGGAAATATAAATCGAAATGAAGTAAATATGCATCAAAATAAAGTAAATATGCATCGGAATGAACAAAATATTGATCGGAATGAAGTAAATATGCATCAAAATAAAGTAAATATGCATCGAAACGAAGGAAATGTTGATCGAAATGGAGTAAATATGCAACGAAACGAAGGAAATGTTGAATGTAATGAAGTAAATATGCATCAAAAAGAAGAAAATATGCATAGAAACGAAAGAAATATGTATCGAAATGAAGTAAATATGCATCAAAATATACATCAAAATGAAGAAAATATACTTCAAAACGAAGGAAATGTTGAACGTAATGAAGTAAATATGCATCAAAATGAAGTAAATATGCATCGAAATGAAGGAAATGTTTATCGTAATGAAGTAAATTTGCATCAAAATGAAGTACATATGGATCGGAACGAAGAAAATGTTGATCGAAATGAAGTAAATATGCAACAAAACGAAGGATATGTTGAATGTAATTAAGTAAATATGCATCAAAACATAGAAAATATGCATCGAAACGAAGGAAATATACATCAAAACGAAGTAAATATGCATCAAAATATACATCAAAATAAAGTGAATTTGCTTCGAAATGAAGAAAATGTTGAACGTAATGAAGTAAATATGCATTAAAATGAAGTAAATATTGATCGTAATGAAGTAAATATGCATTAAAATGAACTAAATATGCATCGAAACGAAGGAAATGTTGATTGTAATGAAATAAATATGCATCAAAATGAAGTACATATGCATCGAAACGAAAGAAATATACATCGAAATGAAGGAAATATTGATCGTAATGAAGTAAATATGTATCAAAATGAAAGAAATATGCATTGAAACGATAGAAATAGTGATCGTAATGAAGTAAATATGTATCAAAATGAAGTAAATATGAATCGAAATAAAGGAAATATGCATCAAAAAAGTAAATATACATCAAAATGAAGTAAATATACATCGAAACGAAGTAAATATGCATCAAAATGAAGTAAATATACCACGAAACGTAGGAAATATGCATCGAAACAAAGAAAATATTTATCATAATGAAGTAAATATACATCAAAATATGCATCAAAATATTCATCAAAATGAAGTAAATATGCATCGAAACGAAGGAAATGTTGATCGTAGTGAAGTAAATATACATCATAATAAAGTAAATATGCATCAAAACGAAGGAAATATGAATCGAAATGAAGTAAATATGCATCAAAATGAAGTAAATATGAATCGGAACGAAGGAAATGTTGATCGTAATGAAGTAAATATGCATCAAAATAAAGGAAATATGCATCGAAATGAAGGAAATGTTGATCGTAGTGAAGTAAATATGCATCATAATGAAGTAAATATGCATCGAAACGAAGGAAATATGAAACAAAATGAAGTAAATATGCATCAAAATGAAGTAAATATGCATCGGAACGAACAAAATATTGATCGGAATGAAGTAAATATGCATCAAAATAAAGTAAATATGCATCGAAACGAAGAAAATGTTGATCGAAATAGAGTAAATATGCAACGAAATGAAGGAAATGTTGAACGTAATGAAGTAAATATGCATCAAAATGAAGAAAATATGCATAGAAACGAAAGAAATATGTATCGAAACGAAGTAAATATGCATCAAAATATACATCAAAATGAAGAAAATATACTTCAAAACAAAGGAAATGTTGAACGTAATGAAGTAAATATGCATCAAAATGAAGTAAATATGCATCGAAATGAAGGAAATGTTTATCGTAATGAAGTAAGTTTGCATCAAAATGAAGTACATATGCATCGGAACGAAGGAAATATTGATCGAAATGAAGTAAATATGCAATGAAACGAAGGAAATGTTGAATGTAATTAAGTAAATATGCATCAAAACATAAAAAATATGCATCGAAACGAAGGAAATATAGATCAAAACGAAGTAAATATACATCAAAATGAAGTGAATTTGCTTCGAAATGAAGAAAATGTTGAACGTAATGAAGTAAATATGCATCAAAATGAAGTAAATATGAATTAAAATGAACTAAATATGCATAGAAATGAAGGAAATGTTGATTGTAATGAAGTAAATATGCATCAAAATAAAGTACATATGCATCGAAACGAAAGAAATATACATCGAAATGAAGAAAATTTTGATCGTAATGAAGTAAATATGTATCAAAATGAAGGAAATATGCATTGAAACGAAAAAATAGTGATCGTAATGAAGTAATATGCATCAAAATGAAGTAAATATGAATCGAAACGAAGGAAATATGCATAAAAAAAGTAAATATACATCAAAATGAAGTAAATATACATCGAAACGAAGTAAATATGCATCAAAATGAAGTAAATATACCTCGAAACGTAGGAAATACGCATCGAAACAAAGAAAATGTTTATCGTAATGAAGTAGATATACATCAAAATATGCATCCAAATATTCATCAAAATGAAGTAAATATGCATCGAAACGAAGGAAATGTTGATCGTAGTGAAGTAAATATGCATCATAATGAAGTAAATATGCATCGAAACGAAGGAAATATGAATCGAAATGAAGTAAATATACATCAAAATGAAGTAAATATACATCGGAACGAAGGAAATGTTGATCGTAATGAAGTAAATATGCATCAAAATGAAAGAAATATGCATCGAAACAAAGAAAATGTTGATTGTAGTGAAGTAAATATGCATCATAATGAAGTAAATATGCATCGAAACGAAGGAAATATGAATCGAAATGAAGTAAATATGAATCAAAATAAAGTAAATATGCATCGGAATTAACAAAATATTGATCGGAATGAAGTAAATATGCATCGAAACGAAGGAAATATTGATCGAAATGGAGTAAATATGCAACGAAACAAAGAAAATGTCAAACGTAATGAAGTAAACATGCATAAAAATGAAGAAAATATGCATAGAAACGAAAGAAATATGTATCGAAACGAAGTAAATATACATCAAAATATACATCAAAATGAAGAAAATATACTTCAAAACGAAGGAAATGTTGAACGTAATGAAGTAAATATGCATCAAAATGAAGAAAATATACTTCAAAACGAAGGAAATGTTGAACGTAATGAAGTAAATATGCATCAAAATGAAGTAAATATACATCGAAACGAAGGAAATGTTTATCGTAATGAAGTAAATTTGCATCAAAATGAAGTACATATGGATCGGAACGAAGAAAATGTTGATCGAAATGAAGTAAATATGCAACGAAACGAAGGATATGTTGAATGTAATTAAGTAAATATGCATCAAAACATAGAAAATATGCATCGAAACGAAGGAAATATACATCAAAATGAAGTAAATATGCATCAAAATATACATCAAAATGAAGTGAATTTGCTTCGAAATGAAGAAAATGTTGAACGTAATAAAGTAAATATGCATCAAAATGAAGTAAATATTGATCCTAATGAAGTAAATATGCATTAAAATGAACTAAATATGCATCGAAACGAAGGAAATGTTGATTGTAATGAAATAAATATGCATCAAAATGAAGTACATATGCATCGAAACGAAAGAAACATACATCGAAATGAAGGAAATATTGATCGTAATTAAGTAAATATGCATCAAAATGAAGTAAATATGAATCGAAATAAAGGAAATATGCTTCAAAAAAAGTAAATATACATCAAAATGAAGTTAATATACATCGAAACGAAGTAAATATGCATCAAAATGAAGTAAATATACCTCGAAACGTAGGAAATATGCATCGAAACAAAGAAAATATTTATCGTAATGAAGTAAATATAATCAAAATATGCGTCAAAATATTCATCAAAATGAAGTAAATATGCATCAAAACGAAGAAAATGTTGATCGTAGTGAAGTAAATATACATCGAAACGAAGGAAATATGAATCGAAATGAAGTAAATATGCATCAAAATGAAGTAAATATGCATCGGAACGAAGGAAATGTTGATCGTAATGTAGTAAATATGCATCAAAATAAAGGAAATATACATCGAAACGAAGGAAATGTTGATCGTAGTGAAGTAAATATGCATCATAATGAAGTAAATATGCATCGAAACGAAGGAAATATGAATCGAAATGAAGTAAATATGCATCAAAATAAAGTAAATATGCATCGGAACGAACAAAATATTGATCGGAATGAAGTAAATATGCATCAAAATAAAGTAAATATGCATCGAAACAAAGAAAATGTTGATCGAAATAGAGTGAATATGCAACGAAACGATGGAAATGTTGAACGTAATGAAGTAAATATGCATCAAAATGAAGAAAATATGCATAGAAACGAAAGAAATATGTATCGAAATGAAGTAAATATGCATTAAAATATACATCAAAATGAAGAAAATATACTTCAAAACAAAGGAAATGTTGAACGTAATGAAGTAAATATGCATCAAAATGAAGTAAATATGCATCGAACTGAAGGAAATGTTAGTCGTAATGAAGTAAATTTACATCAAAATGAAGTACATATGCATCGGAACAAAGGAAATGTTGATCGAAATTAAGTAAATATGCAAAGAAACGAGGGAAATGTTGAATGTAATTAAGAAAATATGCATCAAAACGTAGAAAATATGCATCGAAACGAAGGAAATATACATCAAAATGAAGTAAATATGCATCAAAATATACATCAAAATGAAGTGAATTTGCTTCGAAATGAAGAAAATGTTGAACGTAATGAAGTAAATATGCATCAAAATGAAGTAAATATTGATCGTAATGAAGTAAATATGCATTAAAATGAACTAAATATGCATCGAAATGAAGGAAATGTTGATTGTAATGAAGTAAATATGCATCAAAATGAAGTACATATGCATCGAAATGAAAGAAATATACATCGAAATGAAGAAAATGTTGATCGTAATGAAGTAAATATGTATCAAAATAAAGGAAATATGCATTGAAACGATAGAAATAGTGATCGTAATGAAGTAAATATGCATCAAAATGAAGTAAATATGAATCGAAACGAAGGAAATATGCATAAAAAAAGTAAATATACATCAAAATGAAGTAAATATACATCGAAACGAAGTAAATATGCATCAAAATAAAGTAAATATACCTCGAAACTGTAATACCCGAGCTTCTCACTACTCATGTGCCAATATAATTTAATTTGTGTTATGTGCATTTTATAATTATGTGATAATTATGTGGTAATTATGTGATTATAATGTGGCAATTATGTGACAATTGTTTCTACATTTTATTTATCTTTATATTTTATTTGAGACATCTGTGATAAATGGTGACAATATGTGAATAAATATGTGTATAAATATTTACGTGCATTAATTCGGATATATGAGTAAATTATTTTATGTGTATAAATACACTTTTCTTAATTATTAAGTATCACACGTGTTCTCGTAATAATAATAGTGGTAAGAAAGTGTACAGCATTAATTTGTAAATGTATTATATCTTAGCTATTAAGTATTGCACGTAAACCAAGAATGGATAATAATAATAATAATATAATATAATAAAAATAATAATAATAATAGTTGATAAGTTTTGGCGGTGGAACAACCGACTTATCAAAACATGTAGTATATATGAGGTTATCCTCATTTGAGGATGAGCGAAAACAACTCCATTGAAGGAAAAAAAAAAGAAAAAAAGAGAGAGAGAGAGGGAAAAGAAAGGGGAGAGAGAGAGAGGAAGAAAGAGAGAGAAGAGGAGCGTGCCGGAACGGGAGATAGGTAGTTACAGTTCTTCACGAGTCTATAGTGTTACTATTGTTGGAGTCCAGGTAAGTAGATATCCAACTACAATGCATAAACATGCTGTTTGTGTATTATTTGTGATTAATATGTGATAATTATGTTATGTGTTATTTTTGATTAGTTTAATTACGTTATGAATCATTTGGAGATTAATTTGTGATACAAGTTGGGGATTTATGTAATTTGGGGAAAGTAGGGTTCATATTCAAAAATATTAGTTGTAAATTATTTGTGGTAATTTTGTGATACAAGTTGTGGATCTATGTGATTAGAAATAATATTATTGTCCTATATGGATCTATGTGATTGGAAACTGTTGAAAATATATCTATATGATATGAGAAGAGGTTGTTTATGAGGATCTGTGTGATCCAAGACGATGTTGATATTTCAAGAAGGGATCCGTGTGATCCCAGGGTGAAGTGATTATTTTATAAATGGATTTATGTGACTGGGGTGGAGTTGTTATTCCAGAAGTGGATTTGTGTGAATGGAAGTTAAGTTGTTGTTTTATTTGTTATTAAATGTGGATATTGATATTGTAAATGGTTTATGATGCACATTTAATTGTTCTGGGTGCATACCATGCATAAACATGAAAAGTGTTTTCCTCAAAATTAATAAGATACTAATGGTGTGTGCGGCCACTATATATGCATCTCTGTCAGGGTTCGGAAAAATCGTTCCCGATATTTTTATTAGAGGTTCGGAAAAATCGTCCTCACCACTTTGCCAGAATTCGAAAAAATCGTTCTCGGCACTATTTTTGGAGTTCGGAAAAATCGTCCCCATTGAGCTCATTTGGGGTGCATATTATAAGTGTGTCGTGGGGATCCCGCAACGTGAACAGTTTTCAAAATAAAAGATACCAATTAGAAGGACTAGGAAATAGGCGATAGAAAACTAAATGCATTTTCATGCACTCACATGCATGATTTCTACTTACTGAGATTTTTGTCTCACTAGTTTATGCATTGTAGGTGAGCCTATTAATGATTGAGTTTGTGATGTGACTGTGCAAGCTGCGGAGCTCCTTCAGGGTTTTGAGCGGATGTACATAGATGACGACCTGTTGGGCTAGGCTGGGTTTATTTTGTTTCCACTGATATTTTATTATGTAATATAATAAGTATTGTCGCTAGTTTGTCTGGTTTGAAGTGGTATCAGAAACCAGTTACGTATGTTGAACTGGTGTGATGATGTTGGTTATAAACGTATTATGAAAAAAAAAATTATATGCAGGTTGTTAAAATGATGATGTTTATGTTAAATAGTATTTGAATTATAAGTTGTGTAAGGTGGGTCGTGTTAGAGTGGTATCAGAGCACGGCTTGGGTCCTGCAGACTGTCTATGTACATGAACTAATTCTTTGGGAGCGCAGCTTTGCAAGTAAGTGTTATTTTCATTCTATGTTATTATGTGTCTTATAAATTATATTGGCCATGTGGTGTAGGAAGTGTAGTTAGTAGACAAAATGGTAAGGGCTACAGGTGAAAGTTCTGAAGGGGATAGGACTACTGAGCAAGCAGCACCACCTGAAGGGAATTATCGTGATGCGGTGATTACTCGACTAATGGAACTGGTTGAGTGCCAGTCCCAACAGATACATCAACTGATTCAGCAGAGAGATGTGGGTGGACAACCCGAGGGTAATGCAAATCAAGATAGACATCAAGTAGAACGTATGGAAATGGTTTGTGAGAGGTTTCGAAAGCTGAGCTCTCCAATATTTGAGGACGCAGCAGACCCCACAGATGCAGAGGATTGGTTACGCACGGTGGAAAACATGTTTCAATACAGTAGAATTCCAGATGGGGACAGAGTGTTGTGTGCTTCTTTCATGTTACGAGGAAGTGCAGGCCACTGGTGGGATACGATTAAAAGTATCGAGGATGTCACGACTATGACATGGGAAAGGTTCAAGGAACTTTTCAGAAACAAGTACTTTACGGCACCAGTGAGAGCCATGAAGATGAACGAGTTCATACAGTTGAGGCAAGGTGGCATGTCAGTCACAGATTTCCTTCGTAGATTTGAGCAGTTGTCGAGATTTGCTGAACATATGGTGAGTACGGAGGTACTGAAAGTGGAGAGATTTGTGGAAGGCTTAAGGCCTGAACTTTATAGAGATGTTAGTATGGCGGGACTGCATGGAACAACATACTCACAAGTTGCAGAAAGGGCCCAAATTGCTGAGCAAGCGGAGATGAGGATCAGACAAGCGCAAGCTATCAGGCGTCAATTTCAGCAGAAACCAATACAGCAGTTTGGGAGAGTTGATAAGAGGCCGATGCCATTTCTGAGACCAAATTCAAATGTTCAAGTGGAGCAAGGACAGAGACGAGGAGAACCCAACAAGCGTCCCAAATTCGATCAGGGTAAGGTGCCACCGGCGCCGCCACTACCCATATGCCCTAATTGTCTTAGATCACATGGTGGAGAGTGTCAAATTCCTCCGAGAACGTGTTACACATGCGGGGAGAAAGGACATGTGACTACTACTTGTCCAAAGAAAGGGAAGCAGGGACAGCAGGGAAGAGCACCAGCTAGGGTGTATACCTTGACGCGAGAGGAGGCAGACGCGAATCCCTCAATTGTCACGGGTAAGTTCTCTATTTTTGGCACTTCTACATATGTGCTATTTGATTCTGGAGCAACACATTCATTTGTATCCACTGAGTATGTGAGGAAGCTGGGTGGAACACCTAACTTGATAGAAGCTAATTATGAGGTGATGATACCTTCTGGTGAGTCAAATCAAACTAATCAACTTCTGCGAGATTGTGTTATTCCTATTGAAGGAAGACAACTCCTCGCTAATTTGATTGTGTTAAGTATGAATGATTATGATATCATATTGGGCATGGATTGGCTGTCAAAATATGGTTCTACAATAGATTGTCAGAAGAAGAGTATCACTTTTCAACCAGTGAAAGGAGAACCGTTCACTTTTGTTGGAATCAAGAAAAGCTTCAAATTTCCGATGATATCGGCAGCAAAAGCACAGCGGTTGTTGGAAAGTGGTTGTGAGGGGTATCTAGTGAGTGTAATCAATGTTGAGGGGCAGCAATGTCCAGTTCTTGATAATGTACCAGTAGTTCGGGAATATCTGGAGGTATTTGCAGATGATCTTCCAGGTTTGCCACCAGACAGGGAAATAGAGTTTGTTATTGAGCTACAACCAGGAACGGCTCCTATATCTAAAGCGCCATACAGGATGGCACCAGCTGAACTGAAAGAATTGAAGATACAGTTACAAGAATTGCTAGATAAAGGATTAATCAAACCTAGTTTCTCACCTTGGGGAGCACCAGTTCTATTTGTTCGAAAGAAGGATGGCACATTGAGGATGTGCATTGATTATCGAGATCTCAACAAAGTTACGGTGAAGAATAAATATACATTGCCTCGCATTGATGATCTGTTTGATCAGCTACAGGGTGCAGCTATCTTTTCAAAGATTGATTTGCGGTCAGGGTATCATCAGCTGAAAATAAAGAAGGAGGATATTCCAAAGACTGCATTCAGTACAAGGTACGGGCACTATGAGTTCTTAGTGATGCCGTTTGGATTAACAAATGCTCCTGCAGCATTTATGGATTTGATGAATAGAGTATTTCAGGAATTTCTCGATAAATTTGTGATTGTGTTTATCGATGATATTCTGATTTACTCTAAGAATAAGGAAGATCATGCTCTACACTTGAAAAAGGTGTTAGAAATTCTGAAGGAGAGAAAGTTGTATGCGAAGTTCAAGAAGTGTGAGTTTTGGTTAGACCGAGTTGTTTTCTTGGGACACGTGGTGTCGGGAGAAGGAATTTCAGTGGATCCAGGTAAAGTAAAAGCAATCCATGATTGGCCACAACCCTCAAATCCCACTGAGGTTCGTAGCTTTCTTGGATTGGCGGGATATTATCGAAGGTTTGTTGAAGGATTTTCTAAGATTGCTTCACCATTAACACAGTTGACCAGGAAGAATGTGAAGTTCACATGGACGGAGGCATGTGAACAAAGTTTCCAAGAATTGAAGAGACGGTTGACATCAGCACCTATCTTAACTATTCCTACGGAGACAAAAAACTTCAAGTTTTACAGTGATGCTTCAAATAATGGTCTTGGGTGTGTATTGATGCAGAATGGGAAAGTGATAGCGTATGCATCCAGACAATTAAGGGAGTATGAGAAGAATTACCCAACTCATGATTTAGAGTTAGCCGCAGTGGTGTTTGCACTCAAGATTTCGAGGCATTATCTATATGGGGAACGTTGTGAAATCTATACTGATCATAAGAGTCTGAAGTACTTCTTCACTCAGAAAGAGTTGAACATGAGGCAGAGAAGATGGTTGGAACTGGTGAAGGACTACGACTGTGTTATCAATTATCATCCGGGTAAAGCCAATGTGGTTGCTGATGCATTGAGCCGAAAAGCAATACAGAGTGTAGCTGTTATGACCATAAATCAGAAACCAGAGTTGCTTGATTTGCAAAGAATGGGTGTGGAGATCATTCAGGAAGGATCATTGGAAGCAAAGATGGCAGCTTTGACACTTCGACCAATCTTGATGGATAAGATTCGACAGGGCCAACAGGAGGATAAGTTGTTTGACAAGATAAAGAATAATATCAGCTCTGGAAAGTCTTCTGACTTCCAATTAGGAGATGATGGTGTGATTCGTTATGGAGGTCGATTATGTCTACCTAAAGTG
This sequence comes from Pogostemon cablin, assembly GCA_023678885.1. Taxonomy (NCBI): domain Eukaryota; kingdom Viridiplantae; phylum Streptophyta; class Magnoliopsida; order Lamiales; family Lamiaceae; genus Pogostemon; species Pogostemon cablin. The sequence continues at coordinate 19,404,241 of CM042983.1, read as the reverse complement.
GATGACATTCAGAAAGAAGTGATGGCAGAAGCTCATTCAACACCGTACTCTGTACATCCAGGAGCTACTAAGATGTATAGAGATTTGAAATCACATTATTGGTGGCCAGGGATGAAGAGAGATGTCGCTCAATATGTGGAGCAATGTTTGACTTGTCAGCAAGTCAAGGCCGAGCATCAAAGACCAGCAGGAACTTTACAGCCTTTATTTATTCCAGAGTGGAAGTGGGTGAATATCACGATAGATTTTGTTATCAGGCTACCGAAGACAGTGAAAGGTCACGATGCCATTTGGGTTATCGTGGATCGATTGACTAAGTCAGCTCATTTTCTTCCTATTAGCTCTACGTATTCTATGGATCGTTATGCCCAACTATATATTCAAGAGATTGTCAGACTCCATGGAGTACCACTCACCATTGTGTCGGACAGAGATACGAAATTCTTGTCTGCTTTCTGGAAGGGTTTACATAAGGCGTTGGGGACACAGTTATCTTTCAGCACAACATTCCATCCACAGACAGATGGTCAATCAGAGCGTACAATACAAATCTTGGAGGATATGCTTAGAGCGTGTGTGTTGGATTTTCAAGGTCAGTGGAGTAAATTTTTGCCTTTGATAGAGTTCTCGTACAATAACAGTTATCAGTCTACTATCGGGATGGCTCCATATGAAACATTGTACGGGAGGAAGTGTAGATCTCCAGTTTATTGGGATGAAGTTGGAGAGAGGAAACTTTTGGGTCCAGACTTGATTCGTGAAATGTCAGAAATTGTTACCCGTATACGAGAGAAGATGAAAGTTGCTCAAGATCGGCAAAAGAGTTATGCAGACAAATGGAGGAGAGAATTGGAATTTGAAGTGGGTGATCAGGTATTTCTGAAAGTATCTCCAATGAAGGAGATAATGCGATTTGGAAGGAAAGGGAAACTCAGTCCAAGATATGTTGGTCCGTTCACTATCATTGAGAGAGTTGGCAGTGTTGCCTATAAGTTGGAGTTACCAGCATCAATGTCTAGAGTACATGACGTGTTTCATGTGTCTGTATTAAGGAAGTATGTTCCAAATCCATCTCTTGTTCTTAGACAGGAACCAGTTGAATTGAAAAAAGATTTGAGTTATGAGGAAGTACCAGTTGAGATCTTGTGGCGAGAAGTGAAGAATCTCAAAAATAAAAAAATACCATTAGTAAAGGTATTATGGAGGAACCAACTAGTTGAGGAGGCTACTTGGGAAAGAGAGGATGAGATGATGGCTAAATATCCAGACCTCTTCAGGTAAGTAAATTTCGAGGACGAAATTTTTATAAGGTAGGGAGGATGTAATACCCGAGCTTCTCACTACTCATGTGCCAATATAATTTAATTTGTGTTATGTGCATTTTATAATTTTGTGATAATTATGTGGTAATTATGTGACAATTGTTTCTACATTTTATTTATCTTTATATTTTATTTGAGACATCTGTGATAAATGGTGACAGTATGTGAATAAATATGTGTATAAATATTTACGTGCATTAATTTGGATATATGAGTAAATTATTTTATGTGTATAAATACACTTTTCTTAATTATTAAGTATCACACGTGTTCTCGTAATAATAATAGTGGTAAGAAAGTGTACAGCATTAATTTGTAAATGTATTATATCTTAGCTATTAAGTATTGCACGTAAACCAAGAATGGATAATAATAATAATAATATAATATAATAATAATAATAATAATAATAATAATAATAGTTGATAAGTTTTGGCGGTGGAACAACCGACTTATCAAAACATGTAGTATATATGAGGTTATCCTCATTTGAGGATGAGCGAAAACAACTCCAGTGAAGGAAAAAAAAAGAAATAAAAGAGAGAGAGAGAGAAAAGAAAGGGGAGAGAGAGAGAGGAAGAAAGAGAGAGAAGAGGAGCGTGCCGGAACGGGAGATAGGTAGTTACAGTTCTTCACGAGTCTATAGTGTTACTATTGTTGGAGTCCAGGTAAGTAGATATCCAACTACAATGCATAAACATGTTGTTTGTGTATTATTTGTGATTAATATGTGATAATTATGTTATGTGTTATTTTTGATTAGTTTAATTACGTTATGAATTATTTGGAGATTAATTTGTGATACAAGTTGGGGATTTATGTAATTTGGGGAAAGTAGGGTTCATATTCAAAAATATTAGTTGTAAATTATTTGTGGTAATTTTGTGATACAAGTTGTGGATCTATGTGATTAGAAATAATATTATTGTCCTATATGGATCTATATGATTGGAAACTGTTGAAAATATATCTATATGATGTGACAAGAGGTTGTTTATGAGGATCTGTGTGATCCAAGACGATGTTGATATTTCAAGAAAGGTTCCGTGTGATCCCAGGGTGAAGTGATTATTTTATAAATGGATCTATGTGACTGGGGTGGAGTTGTTATTCCAGAAGTGGATTTGTGTGAATGGAAGTTAAGTTGTTGTTTTATTTGTTATTAAATATTGATATTGATATTGTAAATGGTTTATGATGCACATTTAATTGTTCTGGGTGCATACCATGCATAAACATGAAAAGTGTTTTCCTCAAAATTAATAAGATACTAATGGTGTGTGCGGCCACTATATATGCATCTCTGTCAGGGTTCGAAAAAATCATTCCTGATATTTTTATTAGAGGTTCGGAAAAATCGTCCTCACCACTTGGCCAGAATTCGAAAAAATCGTTCTCGGCACTATTTTGGGGGTTCGGAAAAATCGTCCCCATTGAGCTCATTTGGGGTGCATATTATAAGTGTGTCGTGGGGATCCCGCAACATGAACAGTTTTCAAAATAAAAGATACCAATTAGAAGGACTAGGAAATAGGCGATAGAAAACTAAATGCATTTTCATGCACTCACATGCATGATTTCTACTTACTGAGATTTTTGTCTCACTAGTTTATGCATTGTAGGTGAGCCTGTTAATGATTGAGTTTGTGATGTGACTGTGCAAGCTGCGGAGCTCCTTCAGGGTTTTGAGCGGATGTACATAGATGACGACATGTTGGGCTAGGCTGGGTTTATTTTGTTTTCGCTGATATTTTATTATGTAATATAATAAGTATTGTCGCTAGTTTGTCTGGTTTGAAGTGGTATCAGAAACCAGTTACGTATGTTGAACTGGTGTGATGATGTTGGTTATAAACGTATTATGAAAAAAAAAATTATATGTAGTTTGTTAAAATGATGATGTTTATGTTAAATAGTATTTGAATTATAAGTTGTGTAAGGTGGGTCGTGTCAGAAACGTAGGAAATATGCATCGAAACAAAGAAAATATTTATCGTAATGAAGTAAATATACATCAAAATATCATCAAAATATCATCAAAATATTCATCAAAATGAAGTAAATATGCATCGAAACGAAGGAAATGTTGATCGTAGTGAAGTAAATATGCATCATAATGAAGTAAATATGCATCGAAACGAAAGAAATATGAATCGAAATGAAGTATATATACATCAAAATGAAGTAAATATGCATCGGAACGAAGGAAATGTTGATCGTAATGAAGTAAATATGCATCAAAATTAAGAAAATATGCATTGAAACGAAGGAAATATGCATCAAAAAAGTAAATATACATCAAAATGAAGTAAATATACATCAAAACGAAGTAAATATGCATCAAAATGAAGTAAATATACCTCGAAACGAAAGAAATATGCATCGAAACGAAGAAAATATATATTGAAATGAAGTAAATATGCATCAAAATGTAGATCAAAATGAAGTGAATATGCTTCAAAACAAAGAAAATATTGAACGTAATGAAGTAAATATGCATCAAAATAAAGTAAATATGCATAAAAACAAAGAAAATATTGATCATAATGAAGTAAATATGCATCAAAATGAAGTAAATATGCATCGAAACGAAGGAAATGTTGATTGTAATGAAGTAAATATGCATCAAAAAAGTACATATGCATCCAAACAAAGGAAATATGCATTGAAACGAAGGAAATATGCATAAAAAAAGTAAATATACATCAAAATGAAGTAAATAAACATCGAAACGAAGTAAATATGCATCAAAATGAAGTAAATATACCTCGAAATGAAGAAAATAATCATCGAAACGAAGGAAATGTTGATCGTAATGAAGTAAATATACACCAAAATATCATCAAAATATGCATCAAAATGAAGTAAATATGCATCAAAACGAAGGAAATGTTGATTGTAGTGAAGTAAATATGCATCATAATGAAGTAAATATGCATCGAAACGAAGAAAATATGAATCGAAATGAAGTAAATATGCATCAAAATGAAGTAAATATGCATTGGAACAAAAGAAATATTGATCGTAATGAAGTAAATATGCATCAAAATGAAGTAAATATGCATCTAAACGAAGGAAATGATGATCGAAATGGAGTAAATATGCAACGAAATGAAGGAAATATTGAACGTAATGAAGTAAATATGCATCAAAATGAAGAAAATATGCATAGAAACGAAAGAAATATGCATCGAAACGAAGTAAATATACATCAAAAGAAAGAAACTATGCTTCAAAACGAAGGAAATGTTGAACATAATGAAGTAAATATACATCAACATGAAGAAAATATGCATCGAAACGAAGGAAATGTAGATTGTAATGAAGTATCGAAACGAAGGAATGTTGATCGAAATGAAATAAATATGCAACGAAACGAAGGAAATGTTGAATGTAATTAAGTAAATATGCATCAAAATATAGAAAATATGCATCGAAATGAAAGAAATATACATCGAAATGAAGTAAATATACATCAAAATATACATCAAAATGAAGTGAATATGCTTCGAAATGAAGAAAATATTAAACATAATGAAGTAAATGTGCATCAAATTGAAGTAAATATTGATCGTAATGAAGTAAATAAGCATTAAAATAAACTAAATATGCATCGAAACGAAGGAAATGTTGATTGTAAGGAAGTAAATATGCATCAAAATGAAGTACATATGCATCGAAATGAAAGAAATATACATCAAAACGAAGGAAATCTTGATCGTAATGAAGTAAATATGCATCAAAATGAAGAAAATATGCATTGAAACGATGAAAATATGCATCGAAAAAAAGTAAATATACATCAAAATGAAGTAAATATACATCGAAACGAAGTAAATATGCATCAAAATAAAGTAAATATACCTCGAAACGAAGGAAATATGATTTGAAGCGAAGGAAATGTTGATCGTAATGAAGTAAATATAAATCAAAATATGTATCAAAATATGCATCAAAATGAAGAAATATGCATCGAAACGAACGAAATGTTGATCGTAGTGAAGTAAATATGCATCATAATGAAGTAAATATGCATCAAAACGAAGAAAATATGAATCGAAATGAAGTAAATATGCATCAAAATAAAGTAAATATGCATATGAACGAAGGAAATGTTGATCGTAATGATGTAAATATGCATCAAAATAAAGTGAATATGCATCGAAACGAAGGAAATATTGATCGAAATGGAGTAAATATGCAACGAAACGAAGTAAATATTGAAGTAATGAAGTAAATATGCATCAAAATGAAGAAAATATGCATAGAAACGAAAGAAATATGCATCGAAACGAAGTAAATAAACATCAAAATGAAGAAAACATGCTTCAAAACGAAGGAAATGTTGAACATAATGAAGTAAATATGCATCAAAATGAAGTAAATATGCATCGAAACGAAGAAAATGTAGATTGTAATGAAGTAAATTTGCATCAAAATGAAGTACATCTGCATCGAAACGAAGGAAATGTTAATCGAAATGAAGTAAATATGCATCAAAACGTAGAAAATATGCATTGAAATAAAGGAAATATACATCAAAACGAAGTAAATATGCATCAAATTATACATCAAAATGAAGTGAATTTTCTTCAAAATGAAGAAAATGTTGAACGTAATGAAGTAAATATGCATCAAAATGAAGTAAATATTGATCGTAATGAAGTAAATATGCATTAAAATGAACTAAATATGCATCGAAACGAAGGAAATATTGATTGTAATGAAATAAATATGCATCAAAATGAAGTACATATGCATCAAAATGAAAGAAATATACATCGAAATTAAGAAAATATTGATCGTAATAAAGTAAATATGTATCAAAATGAAGGAAATACGCATTGAAATGATAGAAATAGTGATCGTAATGAAGTAAATATGCATCAAAATGAAGTAAATATGAATCGAAACGAAGAAAATATGCATCAAAAAAAGTAAATATCATCAAAATGAAGTAAATATACATCGAAACGAAGTAAATATGCATCAAAATGAAGTAAATATACCTCGAAACGTAGGAAATATGCATCGAAACAAAGAAAATGTTTATCGTAATGAAGTTAACATACATCAAAATATTCATCAAAATGAAGTAAATATGTATCGAAACGAAGGAAATGTTGATCGTAGTGAAGTAAATATACATCATAATGAAGTAAATATGCATCGAAAAGAAGGAAATATGAATCGAAATGAAGTAAATATGCATCAAAATAAAGAAATATGCATCAGAACGAAGGAAATGTTGATCGTAATGAAGTAAATATGCATCAAAATGAAGGAAATATGCATCGAAACGATGGAAATGTTGATCGTAGTGAAGTAAATATGCATCATAATGAAGTAAATAAGCATCGAAACGAAGAAAATATGAATCGAAATGAAGTAAATATGCATCAAAATGAAGTAAATATGCATCGGAACGAACAAAATATTGATCGGAATGAAGTAAATATGCATCAAAATAAAGTAAATATGCATCGAAACGAAGAAAATATTGATCAAAATGGAGTAAATATGCAACGAAACGAAGGTAATGTTGAACGTAATGAAGTAAATATGCATCAAAATGAAGAAAATATGCATAGAAACGAAAGTAATATGTATCGAAACGAAGTAAATATGCATCAAAATATACATCAAAATGAAGAAAATGTACTTCAAAACAAAGGAAATGTTGAACGTAATGAAGTAAATATGCATCAAAATGAAGTAAATATGCATCGAAATGAAGGAAATGTTGATCGAAATTAAGTAAATATGCAAAGAAACGAAGGATATGTTGAATGTAATTAAGAAAATATGCATCAAAATGTAGAAAATATGCATCGAAACGAAGGAAATATACATCAAAATGAAGTAAATATGCATCAAAATATACATCAAAATGAAGTGAATTTGCTTCGAAATGAAGAAAATGTTGAACGTAATGAAGTAAATATGCATCAAAATGAAGTAAATATTGATCGTAATGAAGTAAATATGCATTAAAATGAACTAAATATGCATTAAAACGAAGGAAATGTTGATTGTAATGAAGTAAATATGTATCAAAATAAAGGAAATATGCATTGAAACGATAGAAATAGTGATCGTAATGAAGTAAATATGCATCAAAATGAAGTAAATATGAATCGAAACGAAGGAAATATGCATAAAAAAAGTAAATATACATCAAAATGAAGTAAATATACATCGAAATGAAGTAAATATGCATCAAAATGAAGTAAATATACCTCGAAACGTAGGAAATATGCATCAAAACAAAGAAAATATTTATCGTAATGAAGTAAATATACATCAAAATATCATCAAAATATTCATCAAAATGAAGTAAATATGCATCGAAACGAATGAAATGTTGATCGTAGTGAAGTAAATATGCATCATAATGAAGTAAACATGCATCGAAATGAAGGAAATATGAATCGAAATGAAGTAAATATACATCAAAATGAAGTAAATATGCATCGAAACGAAGGAAATATTGATCGTAATGAAGTAAATATGCATCAAAATTAAGGAAATATGCATTGAAACGAAGGAAATATGCATCAAAAAAGTAAATATACATCAAGATGAAGTAAATATACATCAAAACGAAGTAAATATGCATCAAAATAAAGTAAATATACCTCGAAACGAAAGAAATATGCATCGAAACGAAGGAAATATACATTGAAATGAAGTAAATATGCATCAAAATGTAGATCAAAATGAAGTGAATATGCTTCAAAACGAAGAAAATATTGAACGTAATGAAGTAAATATGCATCAAAATAAAGTAAATATGCATAAAAACAAAGAAAATATTGATCGTAATGAAGTAAATATGCATCAAAATAAAGTAAATATGCATCGAAACGAAGGAAATATTGATTGTAATGAAGTAAATATGCATCAAAAAAAGTACATATGCATCAAAACAAAGGAAATATGCATTGAAACGAAGGAAATATGCATAAAAAAAGTAAATATACATCAAAATGAAGTAAATATACATCGAAACGAAGTAAATATGCATCAAAATGAAGTAAAATACCTTGAAATGAAGGAAATATGCATCGAAACGAAGGAAATATTGATCGTAATGAAGTAAATATACATCAAAATATGCATCAAAATATGCATCAAAATGAAGTAAATATGCATCAAAACGAAGGAAATGTTGATTGTAGTGAAGTAAATATGCGTCATAATGAAGCAAATATGCATCGAAACGAAGGAAATATGAATCGAAATGAAGTAAATATACATCAAAATGAAGTAAATATGCATCGGAACGAAAGAAATATTGATCGTAATGAAGTAAATATGCATCAAAATTAAGTAAATATGCATCTAAACGAAGGAAATGATGATCGAAATGGAGTAAATATGAAACGAAATGAAGGAAATATTGAACGTAATGAAGTAAATATGCATCAAAATGAAGAAAATATGCATAGAAACGAAAGAAATATGCATCGAAACGAAGTAAATATACATCCAAAGAAAGAAACTGCGCTTCAAAACGAAGGAAATGTTGAACATAATGAACTAAATATACATCAAAATGAAGAAAATATGCATCGAAATGAATGAAATGTAGATTGTAATGAAGTATCGAAACGAAGGAAATGTTGATCGTAATGAAGTAAATATGCATCAAAATAAAGTGAATATGCATCGAAACGAAGGAAATATTGATCGAAATGGAGTAAATATGCAACGAAATGAAGGAAATATTGAAGTAATGAAGTAAATATGCATCAAAATGAAGAAAATATGCATAGAAACGAAAGAAATATGCATCGAAACGAAGTAAATAAACATCAAAATGAAGAAAATATGCTTCAAAACGAAGGAAATGTTGAACATAATGAAGTAAATATGCATCAAAATGAAGTAAATATGCATCGAAACGAAGAAAATGTAGATTGTAATGAAGTAAATTTGCATCAAAATGAAGTACATTTGCATCGAAACGAAGGAAATGTTAATCGAAATGAAGTAAATATGCAACGAAACGAAGGAAATGTTGAATGTAATTAAGTAAATATGCATTAAAACGTAGAAAATATGCAGTAAAACGAAGAAAATATACATCGAAACGAAGTAAATATGCATCAAAATATACATCAAAATGAAGTGAATATGCTTCAAAACGAAGAAAACGTTAAACGTAATGAAGTAAATATGCATCAAAATGAAGTAAATATTGATAGTAATGAAGTAAATATGCATTAAAATGAACTAAATATGCATCGAAACGAAGGAAATATTGATTGTAATGAAGTAAATATGCATCAAAATGAAGTACATATGCATCGAAATGAAAGAAATATACATCGAAATGAAGGAAATGTTGATCGTAATGAAGTAAATATGTATCAAAATGAAGGAAATATGCATTGAAACGATAGAAATGGTGATCGTAATGAAGTAAATATGCATCAAAATGAAGTAAATATGAATCGAAACGAAGGAAATATGCATAAAAAAAGTAAATATTCATCAAACTGAAGTAAATATACATCGAAACGAAGTAAATATGCATCAAAATAAAGTAAATATACCTCGAAACGTAGGAAATGTGCATCGAAACAAAGAAAATATTTATCGTAATGAAGTAAATATACATCAAAATATGCATCAAAATATTCATCAAAATGAAGTAAATATGCATCAAAACGTAGAAAATATGCATCGAAATAAAGGAAATATACATCAAAACGAAGTAAATACGCATCAAAATATACAGCAAAATGAAGTGAATTTGCTTAAAAATGAAGAAAATGTTGAACGTAATGAAGTAAATATGCATCAAAATGAAGTAAATATTGATCGTAATGAAGTAAATATGCATTAAAATGAACTAAATATGCATCGAAACGAAGGAAATGTTGATTGTAATGAAATAAATATGCATCAAAATGAAGTACATATGCATCAAAACGAAAGAAATATACATCAGAATGAAAGGAAATATTGATCGTAATAAAGTAAATATGTATCAAAATGAAGGAAATATGCATCAAAATGAAGTAAATATGAATCGAAACGAAGAAAATATGCATCAAAAAAAGTAAATATCATCAAAATGAAGTAAATATACATCGAAACGAAGTAAATATGCATCAAAATGAAGTAAATATACCTCGAAACGTAGGAAATATGCATCGAAACAAAGAAAATGTTTATCGTAATGAAGTTAACATACATCAAAATATGCATCAAAATATTCATCAAAATGAAGTAAATATGTATCGAAACGAAGGAAATGTTGATCGTAGTGAAGTAAATATACATCATAATGAAGTAAATATGCATCGAAAAGAAGGAAATATGAATCGAAATGAAGTAAATATGCATCAAAATAAAGAAATATGCATCAGAACGAAGGAAATGTTGATCGTAATGAAGTAAATATGCATCAAAATGAAGGAAATATGCATCGAAACGATGGAAATGTTGATCGTAGTGAAGTAAATATGCATCATAATGAAGTAAATAAGCATCGAAACGAAGAAAATATGAATCGAAATGAAGTAAATATGCATCAAAATGAAGTAAATATGCATCGGAACGAACAAAATATTGATCGGAATGAAGTAAATATGCATCAAAATAAAGTAAATATGCATCGAAACGAAGAAAATATTGATCAAAATGGAGTAAATATGCAACGAAACGAAGGTAATGTTGAACGTAATGAAGTAAATATGCATCAAAATGAAGAAAATATGCATAGAAACGAAAGAAATATGTATCGAAACGAAGTAAATATGCATCAAAATATACATCAAAATGAAGAAAATGTACTTCAAAACAAAGGAAATGTTGAACGTAATGAAGTAAATATGCATCAAAATGAAGTAAATATGCATCGAAATGAAGGAAATGTTGATCGAAATTAAGTAAATATGCAAAGAAACGAAGGATATGTTGAATGTAATTAAGAAAATATGCATCAAAATGTAGAAAATATGCATCGAAACGAAGGAAATATACATCAAAATGAAGTAAATATGCATCAAAATATACATCAAAATGAAGTGAATTTGCTTCGAAATGAAGAAAATGTTGAACGTAATGAAGTAAATATGCATCAAAATGAAGTAAATATTGATCGTAATGAAGTAAATATGCATTAAAATGAACTAAATATGCATTAAAACGAAGGAAATGTTGATTGTAATGAAGTAAATATGTATCAAAATAAAGGAAATATGCATTGAAACGATAGAAATAGTGATCGTAATGAAGTAAATATGCATCAAAATGAAGTAAATATGAATCGAAACGAAGGAAATATGCATAAAAAAAGTAAATATACATCAAAATGAAGTAAATATACATCGAAATGAAGTAAATATGCATCAAAATGAAGTAAATATACCTCGAAACGTAGGAAATATGCATCAAAACAAAGAAAATATTTATCGTAATGAAGTAAATATACATCAAAATATCATCAAAATATTCATCAAAATGAAGTAAATATGCATCGAAACGAATGAAATGTTGATCGTAGTGAAGTAAATATGCATCATAATGAAGTAAACATGCATCGAAATGAAGGAAATATGAATCGAAATGAAGTAAATATACATCAAAATGAAGTAAATATGCATCGAAACGAAGGAAATATTGATCGTAATGAAGTAAATATGCATCAAAATTAAGGAAATATGCATTGAAACGAAGGAAATATGCATCAAAAAAGTAAATATACATCAAGATGAAGTAAATATACATCAAAACGAAGTAAATATGCATCAAAATAAAGTAAATATACCTCGAAACGAAAGAAATATGCATCGAAACGAAGGAAATATACATTGAAATGAAGTAAATATGCATCAAAATGTAGATCAAAATGAAGTGAATATGCTTCAAAACGAAGAAAATATTGAACGTAATGAAGTAAATATGCATCAAAATAAAGTAAATATGCATAAAAACAAAGAAAATATTGATCGTAATGAAGTAAATATGCATCAAAATAAAGTAAATATGCATCGAAACGAAGGAAATATTGATTGTAATGAAGTAAATATGCATCAAAAAAAGTACATATGCATCAAAACAAAGGAAATATGCATTGAAACGAAGGAAATATGCATAAAAAAAGTAAATATACATCAAAATGAAGTAAATATACATCGAAACGAAGTAAATATGCATCAAAATGAAGTAAAATACCTTGAAATGAAGGAAATATGCATCGAAACGAAGGAAATATTGATCGTAATGAAGTAAATATACATCAAAATATGCATCAAAATATGCATCAAAATGAAGTAAATATGCATCAAAACGAAGGAAATGTTGATTGTAGTGAAGTAAATATGCGTCATAATGAAGCAAATATGCATCGAAACGAAGGAAATATGAATCGAAATGAAGTAAATATACATCAAAATGAAGTAAATATGCATCGGAACGAAAGAAATATTGATCGTAATGAAGTAAATATGCATCAAAATGAAGTAAATATGCATCTAAACGAAGGAAATGATGATCGAAATGGAGTAAATATGAAACGAAATGAAGGAAATATTGAACGTAATGAAGTAAATATGCATCAAAATGAAGAAAATATGCATAGAAACGAAAGAAATATGCATCGAAACGAAGTAAATATACATCCAAAGAAAGAAACTGCGCTTCAAAACGAAGGAAATGTTGAACATAATGAACTAAATATACATCAAAATGAAGAAAATATGCATCGAAATGAATGAAATGTAGATTGTAATGAAGTATCGAAACGAAGGAAATGTTGATCGAAATGAAGTACATATGCAACGAAACGAAGGAATTGTTGAATGTAATTAAGTAAATATGCATCAAAATATAGAAAATATGCATCGAAATGAAAGAAATATACATCAAAATGAAGTAAATATGCATCAAAATTTACATCAAAATGAAGTGAATATGCTTCGAAATGAAGAAAATATTAAACGTAATGAAGTAAATATGCATCAAAATGAAGTAAATATTGATCGTAATGAAGTAAATAAGCATTAGAATAAACTAAATATGCATCGAAACGAAGGAAATGTTGATTGTATGGAAGTAAATATACATCAAAATGAAGTACATATGCATCGAAATGAAAGAAATATACATCAAAACGAAGGAAATGTTGATCGTAATGAAGTAAATATGCATCAAAATGAATAAAATATGCATTGAAACGATGAAAATATGCATCGAAAAAAATTAAATATACATCAAAATGAAGTAAATATACATCGAAATGAAGTAAATATGCATCAAAATTAAGTAAATATACCTCGAAACGAAGGAAATATGCATCGAAACGAAGGAAATATTGATCGTAATGAAGTAAATATACATCAAAATATGCATCAAAATATGCATCAAAATGAAGTAAATATGCATCGAAACGAACGAAATGTTGATCGTAGTGAAGTAAATATGCATCGTAATAAAGTAAATATGCATCAAAACGAAGAAAATATGAATCGAAATGAAGTAAATATGCATCAAAATAAAGTAAATATGCATATGAACGAAGGAAATGTTGATCGTAATGAAGTAAATATGCATCAAAATGAAGTAAATATGCATCGAAACGAAGGAAATATTGATCGAAATGGAGTAAATATGCAACGAAACGAAGGAAATATTGAAGTAATCAAGTAAATATACATCAAAATGAAGAAAATATGCATAGAAACGAAGGAAATAAACATCAAAATGAAGAAAATATGCTTCAAAATGAAGGAAATGTTGAACATAATAAAGTAAATATGCATCAAAATGAAGTAAATATGCATCGAAACGAAGAAAATGTAGATTGTAATGAAGTAAATTTGCATCAAAATAAAGTAAATATGCATCGAAACGAAGAAAATATGAATCGAAATGAAGTAAATATGCATCAAAATGAAGTAAATATGCATCAGAACGAAGGAAATATTGATCGTAATGAAGTAAATATGCAACGAAACGAAGGAAATGTGGAACATAATGAAGTAAATACGCATCAAAATGATGAAAATATACATCGAATTGAAGGAAATATGCATCGAAACGAAGTGAATATGCATAAAAATATATAAATCATAATGAAGTAAATATTCTTCGAAACGAAGGAAACGTTGAATGTAATGAAGTAAATATGCATCAAAATGAAGTAAATATGCATCGAAACGAAGGAAATGTTGATCGTAATGAAGTAAATATGCATTAAAATGAACTAAATATGCATCGAAATGAAGGAAATGTTGATTTTAATGAAGTAAATATGCATCAAAATGAAGTACATATGCATCGAAATGAAAGAAATATACATCGAAATGAAGAAAATGTTGATCGTAATGAAGTAAATATGTATCAAAAAAATGAAGGAAATATGCATTGAAACGATAGAAATGGTGATCGTAATGAAGTAAATATGCATCAAAATGAAGTAAATATGAATCGAAACGAAGGAAATATGCATCGAAAAAAAATAAATATACATCAAAATGAAGTAAATATACATCGAAACGAAGTAAATATGCATCAAAATAAAGTAAATATACCTCGAAACGTAGGAAATATGCATCGAAACAAAGAAAATGTTTATCGTAATGAAGTAAATATACATCAAAATATGCATCAAAATATTCATCAAAATGAAGTAAATATGCATCGAAACAAAGGAAATGTTGATCGTAGTAAAGTAAATATGCATCATAATGAAGTAAATATGCATCGAAACGAAGGAAATATGAATCGAAATGAAGTAAATATGCATTATAATGAAGTAAATATGCATCGGAACGAAGGAAATGTTGATCGTATTGAAGTAAATATGCATCAAAATGAAGTAAATATGCATCAAAATGAAGTAAATATGCATCAAAACGAAGGAAATGTTTATCGAAATGGAGTAAATATGCAACGAAACAAAGGAAATGTTGAACGTAATAAAGTAAATATGCATCAAAATGAAGAAAATATGCATAGAAATGAAAGAAATATGCATCAAAACGAAGTAAATATGCATCAAAATATACATCAAAATAAAGAAAATATACTTCAAAACGAAGAAAATGTTGAACATAATGAAGTAAATTTGTATCAAAATGAAGTACATATGCATCGAAACGTAGAAAATGTTGATTGAAATGAAGTAAATATGCAACAAAACGAAGGTAATGTTGAATGTAATTAAGTAAATATGCATCAAAATGTAGAAAATATGCATCGAAACAAAGGAAATATACATCGAAACGAAGTAAATATGCATCAAAATGTAGATCAAAATGAAGTGAATATGCTTCGAAACGAAGAAAATATTGAACGTAATGAAGTAAATATGCATCAAAATTAAGTAAATATGCATCGAAACGAAGAAAATATTGATCGTAATGAGTAAATATGCATCAAAATGAAGTAAATATGCATCGAAACGAAGGAAATGTTGATTGTAATGAAGTAAATATGCATCAAAAGAAGTACATATGCATCGAAATGAAAGAAATATACATTGAAACGAAGGAAATGTTGATCGTAATGAAGGAAATATGCATCAAAAAAGTAAATATACATCAAAATGAAGTAAATATATATCTAAACGAAGTAAATATGCATCAAAATGAAGTAAATATACCTCGAAACGGAGGAAATATGCATCGAAACGAAGGAAATATACATCGAAACGAAGTAAATATGCATCAAAATATAGATCATAATGAAGTGAATATGCTTCGAAATGAAGAAAATGTTGAACGTAATGAAGTAAATATGCATCAAAATGAAGTAAATATGCATCGAAACAAAGAAAATATTAATCTTAATGAAGTAAATATGAATCAAAATGAAGAAAATATGCATTGAAACGAAGGAAATGTTGATTGTAATGAAGTAAATATGCATCAAAAAGAAGTACATATGCATCGAAACGAAGGAAATATTGATCGTAATGAAGTAAATATGCATCAAAATGAAGGAAATATACATTGAAACGAAGGAAATATGCATAAAAAAAAGTAAATATACATCACAATGAAGTAAATATACATCGAAACGAAGTAAATAAGCATCAAAATGAAGTAAATATACCCTGAAACGAAGGAAATATGCATCGAAACGAAGGAAATATTGATAGTAATGAAGTAAATATACATCAAAATATGCATCAAAATATGCATCAAAATGAAGTAAATATGCATCGAAACGAAGAAAATGTTGATCGTAGTGAAGTAAATATGCATGATAATGAAGTAAATATGCATCGAAAAGAAGAAAATATGAATCGAAATGAAGTAAATATGCATCAAAATGAAGTAAATATGCATCGGAACGAAGGAAATATTGATCGTAATGAAGTAAATATGCATCAAAATGAAGTAAATATGCGTCGAAATGAAGAAAATGATGATCGAAATGGAGAAAATATGCAACGAAACGAAGGAAATATTGAATGTAATTAAGTAAATATGCATCAAAATGTAGAAAATATGCATTAAAACGAAGAAAATATACATCGAAACGAAGTAAATATGCATCAAAATATACATCAAAATGAAGTGAATATGCTTCAAAACGAAGAAAATGTTAAACGTAATGAAGTAAATATGCATCAAAATGAAGTAAATATTGATCGTAATAAAGTAAATATGCATTAAAATGAACTAAATATGCATCGAAACAAAGAAAATGTTGATTGTAATGAAGTAAATATGCATCAAAATAAAGTACGTATGCATCGAAATGAAAGAAATATACATCGAAATGAAGGAAATGTTGATCGTAATGAAGTAAATATGTATCAAAATGAAGGAAATATGCATTGAAACGACAGAAATGGTGATCGTAATGAAGTAAATATGCATCAAAATGAAGTAAATATGAATCGAAACGAAGGAAATATGCATAAAAAAAAATAAATATACATCAAAATGAAGTAAATATACATCGAAACGAAGTAAATATGCATCAAAATAAAGTAAATATACCTCGAAACGTAGGAAATATGCATTGAAACAAAGAAAATGTTTATCGTAATGAAGTAAATATACATCAAAATATGCATCAAAATATTCATCAAAATGAAGTAAATATGCATCGAAACGAAGGAAATGTTGATCGTAGTGAAGTAAATATGCATCATAATGAAGTAAATATGCATCGAAACGAAGGAAATATGAATCGAAATGAAGTAAATATGCATTATAATGAAGTAAATATGCATCGGAACGAAGGAAATGTTGATCGTATTGAAGTAAATATGCGTCAAAATGAAGTAAATATGCATCAAAACGAAGGAAATGTTTATCGAAATGGAGTAAATATGCAACGAAACAAAGGAAATGTTGAACGTAATAAAGTAAATATGCATCAAAATGAAAAAAATATGCATAGAAATGAAAGAAATATGCATCAAAACGAAGTAAATATGCATCAAAATATACATCAAAATAAAGAAAATATACTTCAAAATGAAGAAAATATTGAACATAATGAAGTAAATTTGTATCAAAATGAAGTACATATGCATCGAAACGTAGAAAATGTTGATTGAAATGAAGTAAATATGCAACAAAATGAAGGTAATGTTGAATGTAATTAAGTAAATATGCATCAAAATGTAGAAAATATGCATCGAAATGAAGGAAATATACATCGAAACGAAGTAAATATGCATCAAAATGTAGATCAAAATGAAGTGAATATGCTTCGAAACGAAGAAAATGTTGAACGTAATGAAGTAAATATGCATCAAAATTAAGTAAATATGCATCGAAACGAAGAAAATATTGATCGTAATGAAGTAAATATGCATCAAAATGAAGTAAATATGCATCGAAACGAAGGAAATGTTGATTGTAATGAAGTAAATATGCATCAAAAAGAAGTACATATGCATCGAAATGAAAGAAATATACATTGAAACGAAGGAAATGTTGATCGTAATGAAGGAAATATGCATTGAAACGAAGGAAATATGCATCAAAAAAGTAAATATACATCAAAATTAAGTAAATATATATCGAAACGAAGTAAATATTCATCAAAATGAAGTAAATATACCTCGAAACGAAGGAAATATGCATCGAAACGATGGAAATATACATCGAAACGAAGTAAATATGCATCAAAATGTAGATCATAATGAAGTGAATATGCTCCGAAACGAAGAAAATATTGAACGTGATGAAGTAAATATGCATCAAAATAAAGTAAATATGCATCGAAACAAAGAAAATATTGATCTTAATGTAGTAAATATGCATCAAAATGAAGTAAATATGCATTGAAACGAAGGAAATGTTAATTGTAATGAAGTAAATATGCATCAAAAAGAAGTACATATGCATCGAAACGAAGGAAATATTGATCGTAATAAAGTAAATATGCATCAAAATGAAGGAAATATGCATTGAAACGAAGGAAATATCCATCAAAAAAAGTAAATATACATCACAATGAAGTAAATATACATCGAAACGAAGTAAATAAGCATCAAAATGAAGTAAATATACCTCGAAACGAAGGAAATATGCATCGAAACGAAGGAAATATTGATAGTAATGAAGTAAATATACATCAAAATATGCATCAAAATGAAGTAAATATGCATCGTAACGAAGAAAACGTTGATCGTAGTGAAGTAAATATGCATCGAAACGAAGAAAATATGAATCGAAATGAAGTAAATATGCATCAAAATGAAGTAAATATGCATCAGAACGAAGGAAATATTGATCGTAATGAAGTAAATATGCAACGAAACGAAGGAAATGTGGAACATAATGAAGTAAATACGCATCAAAATGATGAAAATATACATCCAATTGAAGGAAATATGCATCGAAACGAAGTGAATATGCAAAAAAATATATAAATCATAATGAAGTAAATATTCTTCGAAACGAAGGAAATATTGAATGTAATGAAGTAAATATGCATCAAAATGAAGTAAATATGCATCGAAACGAAGGAAATGTTGATCGTAATGAAGTAAATATGTATTAAAATGAACTAAATATGCATCGAAACGAAGGAAATGTTGATTGTAATGAAGTAAATATGCATCAAAATGAAGTACATATGCATCGAAATGAAAGAAATATACATCGAAATGAAGGAAATATTGATCGTAATGAAGTAAATATGTATCAAAATGAAGGAAATATGCATTTAAACGATAGAAATGGTGATCGTAATGAAGTAAATATGCATCAAAATGAAGTAAATATGAATCGAAACGAAGGAAATATGCATCGAAAAAAAATAAATATACATCAAAATGAAGTAAATATACATCGAAACGAAGTAAATATGCATCAAAATAAAGTAAATATACCTCGAAACGTAGGAAATATGCATCGAAACAAAGAAAATGTTTATCGTAATGAAGTAAATATACATAAAAATATGCATCAAAATATTCATCAAAATGAAGTAAATATGCATCGAAACGAAGGAAATGTTGATCGTAGTAAAGTAAATATGCATCATAATGAAGTAAATATGCATCGAAACGAAGGAAATATGAATCGAAATGAAGTAAATATGCATTATAATGAAGTAAATATGCATCGGAACGAAGGAAATGTTGATCGTATTGAAGTAAATATGCATCAAAATGAAGTAAATATGCATCAAAACGAAGGAAATGTTTATCGAAATGGAGTAAATATGCAACGAAACAAAGGAAATGTTGAACGTAATAAAGTAAATATGCATCAAAATGAAGAAAATATGCATAGAAATGAAAGAAATATGCATCAAAACGAAGTAAATATGCATCAAAATATACATCAAAATAAAGAAAATATACTTCAAAACGAAGAAAATGTTGAACATAATGAAGTAAATTTGTATCAAAATGAAGTACATATGCATCGAAACGTAGAAAATGTTGAATGAAATGAAGTAAATATGCAACAAAACGAAGGTAATGTTGAATGTAATTAAGTAAATATGCATCAAAATGTAGAAAATATGCATCGAAACGAAGGAAATATACATCGAAACGAAATAAATATGCATCAAAATGTAGATCAAAATGAAGTGAATATGCTTCGAAACGAAGAAAATATTGAACGTAATGAAGTAAATATGCATCAAAATTAAGTAAATATGCATCGAAACGAAGAAAATATTGATCGTAATGAAGTAAATATGCATCAAAATGAAGTAAATATGCATCGAAACGAAGGAAATGTTGATTGTAATGAAGTAAATATGCATCAAAAAGAAGTACATATGCATCAAAATGAAAGAAATATACATTGAAACGAAGGAAATGTTGATCGTAATGAAGGAAATATGCATTGAAACGAAGGAAATATGCATCAAAAAAGTAAATATACATCAAAATTAAGTAAATATATATCGAAACGAAGTAAATATTCATCAAAATGAAGTAAATATACCTCGAAACGAAGGAAATATGCATCGAAACGATGGAAATATACATCGAAACGAAGTAAATATGCATCAAAATGTAGATCATAATGAAGTGAATATGCTCCGAAACGAAGAAAATATTGAACGTGATGAAGTAAATATGCATCAAAATAAAGTAAATATGCATCGAAACAAAGAAAATATTGATCTTAATGTAGTAAATATGCATCAAAATGAAGTAAATATGCATTGAAACGAAGGAAATGTTAATTGTAATGAAGTAAATATGCATCAAAAAGAAGTACATATGCATCGAAACGAAGGAAATATTGATCGTAATAAAGTAAATATGCATCAAAATGAAGGAAATATGCATTGAAACGAAGGAAATATCCATCAAAAAAAGTAAATATACATCACAATGAAGTAAATATACATCGAAACGAAGTAAATAAGCATCAAAATGAAGTAAATATACCTCGAAACGAAGGAAATATGCATCGAAACGAAGGAAATATTGATAGTAATGAAGTAAATATACATCAAAATATGCATCAAAATGAAGTAAATATGCATCGTAACGAAGAAAACGTTGATCGTAGTGAAGTAAATATGCATCGAAACGAAGAAAATATGAATCGAAATGAAGTAAATATGCATCAAAATGAAGTAAATATGCATCAGAACGAAGGAAATATTGATCGTAATGAAGTAAATATGCAACGAAACGAAGGAAATGTGGAACATAATGAAGTAAATACGCATCAAAATGATGAAAATATACATCCAATTGAAGGAAATATGCATCGAAACGAAGTGAATATGCAAAAAAATATATAAATCATAATGAAGTAAATATTCTTCGAAACGAAGGAAATATTGAATGTAATGAAGTAAATATGCATCAAAATGAAGTAAATATGCATCGAAACGAAGGAAATGTTGATCGTAATGAAGTAAATATGTATTAAAATGAACTAAATATGCATCGAAACGAAGGAAATGTTGATTGTAATGAAGTAAATATGCATCAAAATGAAGTACATATGCATCGAAATGAAAGAAATATACATCGAAATGAAGGAAATATTGATCGTAATGAAGTAAATATGTATCAAAATGAAGGAAATATGCATTTAAACGATAGAAATGGTGATCGTAATGAAGTAAATATGCATCAAAATGAAGTAAATATGAATCGAAACGAAGGAAATATGCATCGAAAAAAAATAAATATACATCAAAATGAAGTAAATATACATCGAAACGAAGTAAATATGCATCAAAATAAAGTAAATATACCTCGAAACGTAGGAAATATGCATCGAAACAAAGAAAATGTTTATCGTAATGAAGTAAATATACATAAAAATATGCATCAAAATATTCATCAAAATGAAGTAAATATGCATCGAAACGAAGGAAATGTTGATCGTAGTAAAGTAAATATGCATCATAATGAAGTAAATATGCATCGAAACGAAGGAAATATGAATCGAAATGAAGTAAATATGCATTATAATGAAGTAAATATGCATCGGAACGAAGGAAATGTTGATCGTATTGAAGTAAATATGCATCAAAATGAAGTAAATATGCATCAAAACGAAGGAAATGTTTATCGAAATGGAGTAAATATGCAACGAAACAAAGGAAATGTTGAACGTAATAAAGTAAATATGCATCAAAATGAAGAAAATATGCATAGAAATGAAAGAAATATGCATCAAAACGAAGTAAATATGCATCAAAATATACATCAAAATAAAGAAAATATACTTCAAAACGAAGAAAATGTTGAACATAATGAAGTAAATTTGTATCAAAATGAAGTACATATGCATCGAAACGTAGAAAATGTTGAATGAAATGAAGTAAATATGCAACAAAACGAAGGTAATGTTGAATGTAATTAAGTAAATATGCATCAAAATGTAGAAAATATGCATCGAAACGAAGGAAATATACATCGAAACGAAATAAATATGCATCAAAATGTAGATCAAAATGAAGTGAATATGCTTCGAAACGAAGAAAATATTGAACGTAATGAAGTAAATATGCATCAAAATTAAGTAAATATGCATCGAAACGAAGAAAATATTGATCGTAATGAAGTAAATATGCATCAAAATGAAGTAAATATGCATCGAAACGAAGGAAATGTTGATTGTAATGAAGTAAATATGCATCAAAAAGAAGTACATATGCATCAAAATGAAAGAAATATACATTGAAACGAACGAAATGTTGATCGTAATGAAGGAAATATGCATTGAAACGAAGGAAATATGCATCAAAAAAGTAAATATACATCAAAATGAAGTAAATATATATCGAAACGAAGTAAATATGCATCAAAATGAAGTAAATATACCTCGAAACGGAGGAAATATGCATCGAAACGAAGGAAATATACATCAAAACGAAGTAAATATGCATCAAAATGTAGATCATAATGAAGTGAATATGCTTCGAAATGAAGAAAATGTTGAACGTAATGAAGTAAATATGCATCAAAATGAAGTAAATATGCATCGAAACAAAGAAAATATTGATCTTAATGAAGTAAATATGCATCAAAATGAAGTAAATATGCATTGAAACGAAGGAAATGTTGATTGTAATGAAGTAAATATGCATAAAAAAGAAGTACATATGCATTGAAACGAAGGAAATATTGATCGTAATGAAGTAAATATGCATCAAAATGAAGGAAATATGCATTGAAACTAAGGAAATATGCATAAAAAAAAGTAAATATACATCACAATGAAGTAAATATACATCGAAACGAAGTAAATAAGCATCAAAATGAAGTAAATATACCCTGAAACGAAGGAAATATCCATCGAAACGAAGGAAATATTGATAGTAATGAAGTAAATATACATCAAAATATGCATCAAAATGAAGTAAATATGCATCGAAACGAAGAAAATGTTGATCGTAGTGAAGTAAATATGCATGATAATGAAGTAAATATGCATCGAAACGAAGAAAATATGAATCGAAATGAAGTAAATATGCATCAAAATGAAGTAAATATGCATCGGAACGAAGGAAATATTGATCGTAATGAAGTAAATATGCATCAAAATGAAGTAAATATGCGTCAAAACGAAGAAAATGATGATCGAAATGGAGAAAATATGCAACGAAACGAAGGAAATATTGAACGTAATGAAGTAAATATGCATCAAAATGAAGAAAATATGCATAGAAACGAAAGAAATATGCATCGAAACGTATAAATCAAAATGAAGAAAATATGCTTCAAAACGAAGGAAATGTTGAACATAATGAAGTAAATATGCATCAAAATGAAGTAAATATGCATCGAAACGAAGGAAATATAGATTGTAATGAAGTAAATTTGCATCAAAATGAAGTACATATGCATCAAAACGAAAGAAATGTTGATCAAAATGAAGTAAATATGCAACGTAATGAAGGAAATGTTGAATGTAATTAAGTAAATATGCATCAAAACTTAGAATATATGCACCGAAACAAAAGAAATATACATCAAAACGAAGTAAATATGCTCAAAATATACATAAAAATGAAGTGAATATGCTTCGAAACGAAGAAAATATTGAACGTAATAAGGTGAATATGCATCAAAATGAAGTAAATATTGATCGTAATGAAGTAAATATACATTAAAATGAACTAAATATGCATCGAAACGAAGGAAATATTGATTGTAAGTAAGTAAATATGCATCAAAATGAAGTACATATGCATCGAAACTAAAGAAATATACATTGAAACGAAGGAAATGTTGATTATAATGAAGTAAATATGCATCAAAATGGAGGAAATATGCATTGAAACGATGAAAATATGCATCGAAAAAATGTAAATATACATCAAAATGAAGTAAATATACATCGAAACGAAGTAAATATGCATCAAAATGAAGTAAATATACCTCGAAACGAAGAAAATATTAATCGTAATGAAGTTAATATACATAAAAATATGCATCAAAATATGTATCAAAATGAAGTAAATATGCATCGGAACGAACGAAATGTTGATCATAGTGAAGTAAATATGCATCATAATGAAGTAAATATGCATCAAAACGAAGGAAATATGAATCGAAATGAAGTAAATATGCATCAAAATAAAGTAAATATGCATCGGAACGAAGAAAATATTGATCGTAATGAAGTAAATATGCATCAAAATGAAGTAAATATGGATCGAAACGAAGGAAATATTGATCGAAATGGAGTAAATATGCAACAAAACGAAGGAAATATTGATCGTAATGAAGTAAATATGTATCAAAATGAAGAAAATATGCATAGAAACGAAAGAAATATGCATCGAAACGAAGTAAATATACATCAAAATGAATAAAATATGTTTCAAAACGAAGGAAATGTTGAACATAATGAAGTAAATATGCATCAAAATGAAGTAAATATGCATCGAAACGAAGGAAACATAGATTGTAATGAAGTAAATTTGCATCAAAATGAAGTACATATGCATCGAAACGAAGGAAATATTGATCGAAATGAAGTAAATTTGCAATGAAATGAAGGAAATGTTGAATGTAATTAAGTAAATATGCATCAAATCGTATAAAATATGCATCGAAACGAAAGAAATATACATCGAAACGAAGTAAATATGCATCAAAATATACATCAAAATGAAGTGAATATGCTTCGAAACGAAAAAAATGTTGAACGTAATGAAGTAAATATGCATCAAAATGAAGTAAATATTGATCGTAATGAAGTAAATATGCATTAAAATGAACTAAATATGCTTTGAAACAAAAGAAATGTTGATTGTAATGAAGTAAATATGCATCAAAATGAAGTACATATGTATCGAAACGAATGAAATAAACATCAAAATGAAGGAAATGTTGATCGTAATGAAGTAAATATGTATCAAAATGAAGGAAATATGCATTGAAACGATAGAAATGGCGATCGTAATGAAGTAAATATGCATCAAAATGAGGTAAATATGAATCGAAACGAAGGAAATATGCATCGAAAAAAAGTAAATATACATCAAAATAAAGTAAATATACATCGAAACGAAGTAAATATGCATCAAAATGAAGTAAATATACCTCAAAACGTAGGAAATATGCATCGAAACAAAGAAAATGTTTATCGTAATGAAGTAAATATACATCAAAATATGCATCAAAATATTCATCAAAATGAAGTAAATATGCATCGAAACGAAGGAAATGTTGATCGTGGTGAAGTAAATATGCATCATAATGAAGTAAATATGCATCGAAACGAAGGAAATGTTGGTCGTATTGAAGTAAATATGCATCAAAATGAAGTAAATATGCATCAAAATGAAGGAAATGTTTATCGAAATGGAGTAAATATGCAACGAAACGAAGGAAATGTTGAATGTAATGAAGTAAATATGCATCAAAATGAAGAAAATATGAATAGAAACGAAAGAAATATGCATCGAAACGAAGTAAATATGCATCAAAATATACATCAAAATGAAGAAAATATGCTTCAAAACGAAGGAAATGTTGAACATAATGTAGTAAATATGCATCAAAATGAAGTAAATATGCATCGAAACGAAGGAAATGTTGATCGTAATGAAGTAAATTTGCATCAAAATGAAGTACATATACATCGAAACGAAGGAAATATTAATCGAAATGAAGTAAATATGCAACGAAACGAAGGAAATGTTGAATGTAATTAAATAAATATGCATCAAAATGTAGAAAATATGCATCGAAACGAAGGAAATATACATCAAAACGAAGTAAATATGCATCAAAATATAGATCAAAATGAAGTGAATATGCTTCGAAACGAAGAAATTGTTGAACGTAATGAAGTAAATATGCATCAAAATAAAGTAAATATGCATCGAAACGAAGAAAATATTGATCGTAATGAAGTAAATATGCATCAAAATGAAGTACATTTGCATCGAAACGAAGGAAATGTTGATTGTAATGAAGTAAATATGCATCAAAAAGAAGTACATATGCATCGAAACGAAGGAAATATTGATCGTAATGAAGTAAATATGCATCAAAACGAAGTAAATATACCTCGAAACGAAGGAAATATGCATCGAAACGAAAGAAATGTTGATCGTAATGAAGTAAATATACATCAAAATATGCATCAAAATATGCATCAAAATGAAGTAAATATACATCGAAATGAAGGAAATGTTGATCGTAGTGAAGTAAATATGCATCATAATGAAGTAAATGTACATCGAAATGAAGGAAATATTGATCGTAGTGAAGTAAATATGCATCATAATGAAGTAAATATGCATCGAAACGAAGGAAATATGAATCGAAATGAAGTAAATATGCATCAAAATGAAGTAAATATGCATCGGAGCGAAGGAAATGTTGATCTTAATGAAGTAAATATGCATCAAAATGAAGTAAATATGCATCGAAATGATGGAAATGATGATCGAAATGGAGTAAATATGCAACGAAACGAAGGAAATATTGAACGTAATGAAGTATATATGTATCAAAATGAATAAAATATGCATAGAAACGAAAGAAATATGCATCGAAATGAAGTAAATATACATCAAAATGAAGAAAATATGCTTCAAAACGAAGGAAATATTGAACATAATGAAGTAAATATGTATCAAAATAAAGTAAATATGCATCGAAACGAAGGAAATGTAGATTGTAATGATGTAAATTTGCATCAAAATGAAGTACATATGCATCGAAACGAAGGAAATATTGATCAAAATGAAGTAAATATGAAACGAAACGAAGGAAATGTTGACTGTAATTAAGTAAATATGCATCAAAACGTAGAAAATATACATCGATACGAAAGAAATATACATCGAAACGAAGTAAATATGCATCAAAATATACATCAAAATGAAGTGAATATGCTTCGAAACAAAGAAAATGTTGAACGTAATGAAGTAAATATGCATCAAAATAAAGTAAATATTGATCGTAATGAAGTAAATATGCGTTAAAATGAACTAAATATGCATCGAAACGAAGGAAATATTGATTGTAAGGAAGTAAATATGCATCAAAATGAAGTACATATGCATCGAAATGAAAGAAATATAACGTAATGAAGTAAATATGCATCAAAATGAAGGAAATATGCATTGAAATGACGAAAATATACATCGAAAAAAAGTAAATATACATCAAAATGAAGTAAATATACATCAAAACGAAGTAAATATGCATCAAAATGAAGTAAATATACCTCGAAACGAAGGAAATATGCATCGAAACGAAGGAAATTTTGATCGTAATGAAGTAAATACACATCAAAATATGCAACAAAATATGCATCAAAATGAAGTAAATATGCATCGGAACGAAGGAAATGTTGATCGTATTGAAGTAAATATGCATCAAAATGAAGTAAATATGCATCAAAATGAAGGAAATGTTTATCGAAATGGAGTAAATATGCAACGAAACGAAGGAAATGTTGAATGTAATGAAGTAAATATGCATCAAAATGAAGAAAATATGAATAGAAACGAAAGAAATATGCATCGAAACGAAGTAAATATGCATCAAAATATACATCAAAATGAAGAAAATATGCTTCAAAACGAAGGAAATGTTGAACATAATGAAGTAAATATGCATCAAAATGAAGTAAATATGCATCGAAACGAAGGAAATGTTGATCGTAATGAAGTAAATTTGCATCAAAATGAAGTACATATACATCGAAACGAAGGAAATATTAATCGAAATAAAGTAAATATGCAA
This sequence comes from Pogostemon cablin, assembly GCA_023678885.1. Classification (NCBI taxonomy): domain Eukaryota; kingdom Viridiplantae; phylum Streptophyta; class Magnoliopsida; order Lamiales; family Lamiaceae; genus Pogostemon; species Pogostemon cablin. The sequence continues at coordinate 19,375,783 of CM042983.1, read as the reverse complement.
CGAAACGAAGGAAATGTTGATTGTAATTAAATAAATATGCTTCAAAATGTAGAAAATATGCATCGAAACGAAGGAAATATACATCAAAATGAAGTAAATATGCATCAAATTATAGATCAAAATGAAGTGAATATGCTTCGAAACGAAGAAATTGTTGAACGTAATGAAGTAAATATGCATCAAAATAAAGTAAATATGCATCGAAACGAAGAAAATATTGATCGTAATGAAGTAAATATGCATCAAAATGAAGTACATTTGCATCGAAACGAAGGAAATGTTGATTGTAATGAAGTAAATATGCATCAAAAAGAAGTACATATGCATCGAAACGAAGGAAATATTGATCGTAATGAAGTAAATATGCATCAAAACGAAGTAAATATACCTCGAAACGAAGGAAATATGCATCGAAACGAAAGAAATGTTGATCGTAATGAAGTAAATATACATCAAAATATGCATCAAAATATGCATCAAAATGAAGTAAATATACATCGAAATGAAGGAAATGTTGATCGTAGTGAAGTAAATATGCATCATAATGAAGTAAATGTACATCGAAATGAAGGAAATATTGATCGTAGTGAAGTAAATATGCATCATAATGAAGTAAATATGCATCGAAACGAAGGAAATATGAATCGAAATGAAGTAAATATGCATCAAAATGAAGTAAATATGCATCGGAGCGAAGGAAATGTTGATCTTAATGAAGTAAATATGCATCAAAATGAAGTAAATATGCATCGAAATGATGGAAATGATGATCGAAATGGAGTAAATATGCAACGAAACGAAGGAAATATTGAACGTAATGAAGTATATATGTATCAAAATGAATAAAATATGCATAGAAACGAAAGAAATATGCATCGAAATGAAGTAAATATACATCAAAATGAAGAAAACATGCTTCAAAACGAAGGAAATATTGAACATAATGAAGTAAATATGTATCAAAATAAAGTAAATATGCATCGAAACGAAGGAAATGTAGATTGTAATGATGTAAATTTGCATCAAAATGAAGTACATATGCATCGAAACGAAGGAAATATTGATCAAAATGAAGTAAATATGAAACGAAACGAAGGAAATGTTGACTGTAATTAAGTAAATATGCATCAAAACGTAGAAAATATACATCGATACGAAAGAAATATACATCGAAACGAAGTAAATATGCATCAAAATATACATCAAAATGAAGTGAATATGCTTCGAAACAAAGAAAATGTTGAACGTAATGAAGTAAATATGCATCAAAATAAAGTAAATATTGATCGTAATGAAGTAAATATGCGTTAAAATGAACTAAATATGCATCGAAACGAAGGAAATATTGATTGTAAGGAAGTAAATATGCATCAAAATGAAGTACATATGCATCGAAATGAAAGAAATATAACGTAATGAAGTAAATATGCATCAAAATGAAGGAAATATGCATTGAAATGACGAAAATATACATCGAAAAAAAGTAAATATACATCAAAATGAAGTAAATATACATCAAAACGAAGTAAATATGCATCAAAATGAAGTAAATATACCTCGAAACGAAGGAAATATGCATCGAAACGAAGGAAATTTTGATCGTAATGAAGTAAATACACATCAAAATATGCAACAAAATATGCATCAAAATGAAGTAAATATGCATCAGAACGAAGGAAATGTTGATCGTATTGAAGTAAATATGCATCAAAATGAAGTAAATATGCATCAAAATGAAGGAAATGTTTATCGAAATGGAGTAAATATGCAACGAAACGAAGGAAATGTTGAATGTAATGAAGTAAATATGCATCAAAATGAAGAAAATATGAATAGAAACGAAAGAAATATGCATCGAAACGAAGTAAATATGCATCAAAATATACATCAAAATGAAGAAAATATGCTTCAAAACGAAGGAAATGTTGAACATAATGAAGTAAATATGCATCAAAATGAAGTAAATATGCATCGAAACGAAGGAAATGTTGATCGTAATGAAGTAAATTTGCATCAAAATGAAGTACATATACATCGAAACGAAGGAAATATTAATCGAAATAAAGTAAATATGCAACGAAACGAAGGAAATGTTGATTGTAATTAAATAAATATGCTTCAAAATGTAGAAAATATGCATCGAAACGAAGGAAATATACATCAAAATGAAGTAAATATGCATCAAATTATAGATCAAAATGAAGTGAATATGCTTCGAAACGAAGAAATTGTTGAACGTAATGAAGTAAATATGCAACAAAATAAAGTAAATATGCATCGAAACGAAGAAAATATTGATCGTAATGAAGTAAATATGCATCAAAATGAAGTACATTTGCATCGAAACGAAGGAAATGTTGATTGTAATGAAGTAAATATGCATCAAAAAGAAGTACATATGCATCGAAACGAAGGAAATATTGATCGTAATGAAGTAAATATGCATCAAAATGAAGGAAATATACCTCGAAACGAAGAAAATATGCATCGAAACGAAAGAAATGTTGATCGTAATGAAGTAAATATACATCAAAATATGCATCAAAATATGCATCAAAATGAAGTAAATATACATCGAAATGAAGGAAATGTTGATCGTAGTGAAGTAAATATGCATCATAATGAAGTAAATATACATCGAAATGAAGGAAATATTGATCGTAGTGAAGTAAATATGCATCATAATGAAGTAAATATGCATCGAAACGAAGGAAATATGAATCGAAATGAAGTAAATATGCATCAAAATGAAGTAAATATGCATCGGAACAAAGGAAATGTTGATCTTAATGAAGTAAATATGCATCAAAATGAAGTAAATATGCATCGAAACGATGGAAATGATGATCGAAATAGAGTAAATATGCAACGAAACGAAGGAAATATTGAACGTAATGAAGTAAATATGTATCAAAATGAATAAAATATGCATAGAAACGAAAGAAATATGCATCGAAATGAAGTAAATATACATCAAAATGAAGAAAATATGCTTCAAAACGAAGGAAATATTGAACATAATGAAGTAAATATGCATCAAAATAAAGTAAATATGCATCGAAACGAAGGAAATGTAGATTGTAATGATGTGAATTTGCATCAGAATGAAGTACATATGCATCGAAACGAAGGAAATATTGATCAAAATGAAGTAAATATGAAACGAAACGAAGGAAATGTTGACTGTAATTAAGTAAATATGCATCAAAACGTAGAAAATATACATCGATACGAAAGAAATATACATCGAAACGAAGTAAATATGCATCAAAATATACATCAAAATGAAGTGAATATGCTTCGAAACAAAGAAAATGTTGAACGTAATGAAGTAAATATGCATCAAAATAAAGTAAATATTGATCGTAATGAAGTAAATATGCGTTAAAATGAACTAAATATGCATCGAAACGAAGGAAATATTAATTGTAAGGAAGTAAATATGCATCAAAATAAAGTACATATGCATCGAAATGAAAGAAATATAACGTAATGAAGTAAATATGCATCAAAATGAAGGAAATATGCATTGAAATGATGAAAATATACATCGAAAAAAAGTAAATATACATCAAAATGAAGTAAATATACATCAAAACGAAGTAAATATGCATCAAAATGAAGTAAATATACCTCGAAACGAAGGAAATATGCATCGAAACGAAGGAAATGTTAATCATAATGAAGTAAATACACATCAAAATATGCAACAAAATATGCATCAAAATATAGTAAATATGCATCGAAACGAACGAAATGTTGATCGTAGTGAAATAGAAACGAAAGAAATATGCATCAAAACAAAGTAAATATATATCAAAATGAAGAAAATATGCTTTAAAACTAAGGAAATGTTGAACATAATGAAGTAAATATGCATCAAAATGAAGTAAAAATGCATCGAAACGAAGGAAATGTAGATTGTAATGAAGTAAATTTGCATCAAAATGAAGTACATATGCATCGAAACAAAGGAAATGTTGATCGAAATGAAGTAAATATGCAACGAAATGAAGGAAATATTGAATGTAATTAAGTAAATATGCATCAAAACGTAGAAAATATGCATCGAAACGAGGGAAATATACGTCCAAACCAAGTAAATATGCATCAAAATATAGGTCAAAATGAAGTGAATATGCTCCGAAACAAAGAAAATGTTGAACGTAATGAAGTAAATATGCATCAAAATGAAGTAAATATGCATCGAAACGAAGGGAATATTGATCGTAATGAAGTAAAATACATCAAAATGAAGTAAATATGCATCGAAACGAAGGAAATATTTATTGTAATGAAGTAAATATGCATCAAAATGAAGTAAATATGCATCGGAACGAAGAAAATATTGATCGTAATGAAGTAATATGCATCAAAATGAAGTAAATATGCATCGAAACGAAGGAAATGATGATCGAAATGAAGTAAATATGCAACGAAACGAAGGAAATATTGAACGTAATGAAGTAAATATGCATCAAAATAAAGAAAATATGCAAAGAAACGAAAGAAATATGCATCGAAACGAAGTAAATATACATCAAAATGATGAAAATAATAATAAGAATAATAATAATAATAGAAAGAACTTAACTTACTTTTACAGTGCCATATCATCAAGGAGAAAGAAGAGGCATGCCACCTCACCAAAAACAAACTGTCATTTAGATGTCTTTAGATAAACTCTAATTATACTCGTTTTTATTAATTTAAAAAAATTGCTTTTAATTAATGTATGTACAAGAATACACACTACATAAAATAAAATAATTGAAAATGACAAAGATTCTTGTGAGATTGTGAGATGGGCCTATGAGAAATATCAAGGTGCGATTGTTATATATATATATATATATATATATATATATATATGTTTTCTAATAAAATATAATGACTAATTATACTGTGCACCCGACTGCACCTTAAGATAGGGTGCACCCACTTTAAAAAACGTATACAAATATAAACAAAAATATATATAATTATGAACAAAAATGTGTACAATTTAATTATTAGTTTTTTTAATGAAAATTAAGTATAAAAAAATATACAATTATTAAAAAACATGTACTCCCTCCATCCCGTTTCAAACTTTACGTTTGTTTTTTGCACGTAGATTAAGGAATGTAGTATTTTAATATGTAGTGAGGTGGGAAAAATATTATTTTAATGTTAAGTGGATAGGTGTATTGGTGTGATGTGCGGGGTAATGGAGAGAGAAATAATTAATTTATGTGGGTTCCATTTACTAAAAAAGGAATGTAAAGATTGAAATGGGACGGAGGGTGTATACACTATTGAATAAAAAGTTATACACATATGGATGCTAGTTTTTTTAATGAAAAACTTAGTGTGAAAAATATGCAATTATTAAGAAACACGTATACAAAATAGAATAATATTTATTCAAAATAGAATAAAATGTTATACATATATGAGTGCAGTCTTGCACCCGGGTGCACCTAATATCAACTCAAATATAATTAATGATGCATTAAATTATAATTTTAGAATGTTATATTATAATTTATTTTAACTATCCATTGACAATATATTATCTTAAATAGTTTCATAAAATTACTAATTGGTATCATTTTTTTTAATGTCACAATATATAAATAAATAAAGAAAAAATTGATTAATATGTATGTCCTTATATAATTATTTTCTTATGGAATTATTACTATCTAGTGCAAAATATACCTTAATATTACTACTATATATATTAAATATATTTTATTACTACCAACTACAAAAATATTTAATGAACAGTCCTAACTACCCCTTTATACATAACTAGTTGAATACATAACTAGTTAATAGGATAGGTAGAAATTCACGTTTAAATTATCACTTCATTTCCTATATTCTAGTTCTCTCTCCATAAGAATAAATCAATTTCACACTTTCTAATTATCTCTCCATAGTGAATACGCATCGGAGTGTAGGAAATCATTGTCGATTGTTAACACTAGAAGCCATCATCGTTGCAGCACCTTAATTAGTGATATTTTTACCTAAATTTTAGTATCTTTTTATATTCATTTTTGTATTATTTTATCCGTATTTTATGTGTATTTGGTTGTGTTATGTGTTTTTATGAAAATGTGTGTGAATGAGCTTAAACGTATGTAAAACAGGTAAAAACGGAGTAAAAACAGAGATGGGAGATGAAACGAGCAAGAAACGGGCTGAGAAGACCCAACTTGAGTTGCAAGACCCAACTTGACTTGCAACTCGAGTCGAGTTGGGATCCGAAAATTGTCTAATGAGCTAACTCAACTTGCAAGACCCAACTCGACCTGCAACTCGAGTTGAGTTGAGGGCCGCAAAATTTCCAGTTTCTGATCGAGCCAACACGACTTGACAGGCGAGAGCTCGAGTTGCCAGCTCGAGTCGTGTTGGGTATCATCCAGGTCGAGTTGCAAGGTGTGGGGAGCAGAGCAACATACAAAAATCATACAGTGAGCCAACTCGAGTTGTCAAGTTGCTACTCGACTTGCAACTCGAGTCAAGTTGGGACCCATAGGTGTTCCAAGTTCAGAGCCTTGCAACATGACTGAACAGGCGAGTGCACGAGTTGCTGATGAGAGTAAAAATAAGCGTGTTATAGTGTCCAATTTATACTTCTTGATTGAAATTGTTGTTATATATTAGCACAAGTGTCTTATATTCAATATATGTGAGAAAAATGTGCACTTGAGGTGTTTTATTATGTTTTAGGTGAAAAAAAGATCAAAAGTGGAAAGTTGGAGAAAATGTGCAATTTGTGCAGGAATGCTGAAAAATGCATGTTCAATTGTGTAATTATTCTGTATTTGTGTAGAGCTCAAAACTAGAAGTGTGATATATGGTTAGAAAGCCACAGAAGAGAGGGTCGTTTTAGCATAAAGAACACCCTAATTGGATTCTAAACGAGGAAGTTATGATCAAGATGGTGACGTCGCGCGAGATGTGCCGAATAGAACGGCTGTGTCACTTTCCATGGCCTGTTACACCTTCAAATCTTGAAGTTTTTATTATTTCTTTATATGGAAAGAAATCCAAGGAAGAGAGAATCACGTGAGCACAAGAATCACTCAAATCGGAATCCGGATATGGAAGTTATATGCGAAACAGTGAGACGGCACAAGTGTGATTCGACCACGACAGTTTAGTTCGACCAGACATTGTGGTCGAACCCACATCCATTTTGGTCGAACCAGAAGCCTGTAAGTGCGAAAAATTTCCGATTTCGATTCGACCAGGGTTCGACCAAGCCCTAGGTCGAACCCTAGGTCGAACTACATGCCTGGGACGTGTTCGAATTTGATTTTTACACCCCTAATGAGTGTTTTTGCGTATTTTTCAAGAAAAAGCCCGTTCTAAGTCCATAAGGAGAGCTTACAAGTATAAAAGGGGATGTAGATCATACCAAGAAGACATACAGAATGGATACAACACAACACAACCATCCTACACCCCACAAAGGGGGTTCACCCCCAACCATCATCCACATCCTTTTCTCCATCCATCCATCACTTTGAAGATTCATCTGTGGAATCAAGAGGAGAACCAAGAGGAGGATTCAAGACGTAGAAGGATGCGATGACTCCCACATCTAGGGTTTTATTTGTTTTCTAAATTTATCTTATATTTTTCGGACATCCGGGTAAGATCTATCCAACACCCATGATTGTTCTTCAAAACATCTGGGGCTAGAACCTTTTTGGTAGAACAGGGTTGTGAAGGTTTTTACGAATTAATTAAACTTTCGTGTGTAAACTCCGTATAATACTACTTGTGAATTTATTTTATATATGATTGTGCTTCCTTAATCCATATTCACGATCGTTTTGTGCATCTTCAATTGGTATATAGAGTCTGAATATATATCTAGGTTGTAGATTGAGTGCGTTCACCGCTGAACAGGATTCCATGTTATGATTCTAAGTGAGGGGACTCCAAAGCTTCATTAGAACTATCATATATGAATACTTATTAATTGAATTGAATTCGGGTTATTAAGTAGGATAAAGAGGATAATTTTATAGTACCTATAAAGGGAGATCATATCGGGTTAGAGTACCAATTGGCCAGGGAAATAATTGATACTGATAGTACCTAGAAAGGGGGTGAAGTTATATCTCTTGTTCCAAGGTTATTCACACGTGTTACACGCATGTTTACTTGTATCTATAGAGTAGATATGCATGGTTTAGTGATGCGTCCATATTCCATAAAGTAGTGTCGGCATCAATACACGAAAGGGAGATTAATGAGTGAAGCTGGATTATCCTAGAGCTACCTATTCTCCTACTTGATCCACTTTCATATTCTTCGAGTGATATTTTATTTAATTTGTTATTTTAATTAGTTGATTAGTAGTTGATAATCAAACCTCAAACTTATATTGCCATTTGTCTTAACTAATTTGGTAAATAATTAAATTGATAATACGCCGTCCTTTGGGTTCGATATTCACTTGGTCGCTTGCTTAAACTGCAACTGATATCCTTAACACTTGGGGATTAATTTTGCGTGCAAAAAAATACATATCAGTTGCCAACACGAGTCGAGCTGTGTCAGCTCGAGTTACACACAATGCAACTCGACTCGTGTTACAACTCGAGTTGGGTAAGGCCAACTTGTGTTGCATGTTTTTGGGCCAAAAATCCAGATTTTCACCTTCTAGTGTGTGTAAGTGCATGTAAAAAGGCCAGTTGATGTTTAATTAATGGCCCAAGTTTGGAGAGGGTATAAATACCCTCAAGTTCAACATTTGAAAGAGGATCATTAGGGCTTCACTTGGACACATAGATCACACACCATTTTCTTCATTCTACACCCCAATCTTCATCCATCTCATGTACCTTCATCCTTCCATCAAATCTACCAACCAAGTGAGCGAAAGAAGCAGGGAAGAGAGGAGAATTGCAAAGGGAAGAAGGAGATCACCATTGGAAGCATTCGAGGGAGTCTTCATCTACACTTTGCATTAAAACCTTATTGTTCATCATGTTTTGTAAGGATTTTAATGCCTATGTTAATTTCCTTTTAAATATGGTAGGCTAATCTCCCTTGTGAGATTAGCAACAAGAAACTTGTTGGATAATTTTGGGATTTATGTATTTAAATTTATATGTGGATTGGATTAATTGATTTTCTATTATTGATGCTTTAGATCTTGATGTTTATGATGATTTGTGTGGTTTGTGGTTTTAAACATGTGATTAGACACTGCAAGAAAATAGTGATTTAGCTGCAAAATTTTTCGTCGCTAAATCATTTTAGCGATGAAATTTTTTGTCACTAAATTTGGTGAGAATACGCCCGTCGCAATTCTGTCTAGCGACGATTAAAAAATTTCCCCATTAAATTTTTTCACGAATTGATTTATTTAGTAGCAAATATTTCGTGGCAATAATTATGAATTTTATCGCAAATATTTGCTACAAAATTTAATTACTTCATCGCAAAATATTAGCAACAATTTTTTTAATTTCATGGTTAACATTTGCTGCAAATATCTATATAGCGCCACAAAATCTTAACGACAAAATTTGAATTTTGGCTTCAAAAAAATTGCTGCAAAATTAATAAATTTCACCAGAAAAACTTTATTACAAAATTTTGATTGTTGCTGCAAATATTTGCAACGAATATTTTATTTTTATCGTAACATTTTTTTGCAACAAAATATTATAAATATTTTTTACCACAAATTTTGTGATAAAATAACTTTGTTTGTCGCTAAATGCCAATAATATTTTTTTCTGAGAAATACTATATATTATTTCATTTCCTACCTACCGAAATAATCACTGAAAATAAACTTGTATAAAAAATAAAATATTTAACTCATTCAAAATATTCAATCCAATAAAAGTCTCCAAATACTAAATATTGCAGTATTCAATGAAACAAGAAAATCATTGTATCTCAAACCCCAAAATACTCAAAATTAAAAAGGTCTCAATCTAAAGTTGAAAAGAAAACTAAGGATATCCATAAATATTCCATTTATTCGCAATATGGAAAAATAAAAGTTCAGATGCATATTCTTCTTCCTCGCGATGCCTGACTTCTATTCCCGGCTCATCATTAAATCGATCTTTTTCCTACAAAGATGTCAAAGCTACAGACATGAAACATATACTTCTAGAGATAATCTACAACTTAAAAAAAATAGATACCAATATTTTAGCAGTGAGATAATCAAGATAAAACACAAGACCCTTAGAACTCTTTCTATGATTATTTACACTTTTCCATACCAATAATCAACAGCTACCATCGCAATCCAAAGGATACAAGAACCTTGGGATATGATAATCATTGTCATCAAAGCCTAGAATGCTTAAAAATCAACACAAATGAATCCCACCTTAATTGAAACATCTCATGCATGGAAATAAAAACAAAATTAATATACTTGCAAAACAAAGGATTAACAAAATTGTTAAGATAGAACTTCCAGAACAACCACATGCTGAATAGAGACTTCAATAAGAATAACCACTACTTATCATATAAAGTCTCCATGTATTTCAATAGACAATTCAAATAGAACAACACTTTATAGTAGCACACACAAGTTTCAAATGAGACAACATAAATATTCATAAATTCAAAATTCTAACTCAATTACCATATATGTTCAAGTCCTTAATTAAATTTTATAGAGAGTACCAATAAAGAATAGAGTTCATGATGAGTAATGTACTTACTTTGAATTTATGAAGACGAGATTGGAGAGTCCTGTTCTTCGAGCATGGAATGATAGACAGAAGGATGAACCGTTTTAAGCACCTTCATTGTAAGTTCTCGATAAACATCCATTTCTTGTTTTAGAATTTGAATGTCCTCTTTAGCTGATTTAAGCTCTTTCTTGAGTTCACCGTTGGAAGTCCTTTTATGATTAGAAAGTATTGGATTTGGCTTAGGTCCATGACCTAATCCTGGTACATATCCTGAATGTGACCCAAGGATTTCATGACAAACTTTATTTGTTATTTCTATATCATCCATAATTGGACTATCTTCACTAGCAGTGTAAGCTTCCTTCAGTTCATTAAAATGATTCAGCATTTTCTCCTATAATAACACAAACACAAAAGTAAAGGGCATTAACTATAATATACATTTGTCTCATTATAAAATTTAGCATATAGTGTAAAAAAGGTAGAACTCATACATAAATCTCTTCGGCACCCTTAGTCCAACCTTTGTCTTTGTTCCAATGAGTTTGCTTGTATAACTCAATTCGATCAACTTTGTTAGGTCCATCACCCTAAAATATACATTGAGAGTTAAAATCAAAATACATAATTGAGCAAAAATTTAAAAAAAACTGTACTTACAACCTCATAACTGTGTCGCATAAAAGACTTAGAACCTCCGGAATGATTAACTGTTAGCTTCTCCCGGTTCTTTGCATTTTTTTAACAATTCCTGTAGATATAACAAAATTTACTTCAAGCTTTGAAAATAATTTAACATGACCAAACATTAAAAATTCAGCAACATTACTAAACAATAAGGTTCTTAAGCAAACCAATATCTAGTAGATATATAAATTAGAAACATTGAAGAAAACCACGAAGCCAATTACCAAACAAACCAAGAACATGATAGAATTAACAGTAGATCCAAAAATTAAAAATAAAATATATATATGCTTCTAAAAATAATTATTTATCCATCCATAGTTATTTACCTTGAACTTGTCACTTTCAAATAACTTGCACAAGTGTTTCCAATCAGCTTCATCTCCATAGAATTTTCTTAATAACTTTTCCTATCTTTCTTCAAAAGGTAGATCACTGAGAGTTTTATAGTACCTGTGCACTGTGATCGATTGTTGCAGAATAAATCACCCATCCATTTGTCTATGACATCTCTTATAGAATCATGACCCGTGCTTAAGTCTAGATGGAAAAAATTCTGCAATACAAGGAAATAAAATTAAACCTCTAATTTATATCAATACATGATGAACTAATATAAATGATACGTATATATAATCGATCAAACATGAGCTTCTTTTGTTCAGCGTCGCATTTTTCCATTTATCGAGTCGTAGAGGAACAAATGTTTTAACAACACCTAATTCAGTTGTAAATAGTATTGCGTATTTTCCAGTAGGGTGACCATCACAGGGACGAAAAGTGAGGGGCAACTTTTCGTGTTCTTGAAATAGCTTTTTGAGCTGCTCATTGTGTCTTGATTTCGTATCAACACGATTTTCAGATACTGGGGGAGTGGTGGAGAAGTCTACAAAATCATAGAGTGTTACACAAATAATCATCGAAATAAAATATTACTTTTAACCAACTAAAGACATACCTTGAGTTTCATCATCATCAGTCTCCTCATCTTGAAGTTATCTCTGAAGATCCTCTCTTACTCTCTTAGGTGGCATTTCTTTTTAAAAAATGGTCAAATATAGAATTTGAGTACAATAGTTAGAACACAAAAAAATATTGGTCACTTAATTCATCAAATAATTTCAAACAAAAACTTAACAATGATAGAATATCAACAGTAAAATTGCAAATAATTAAAATTTTGAAAAATCATAAATATTGAGAAAACAAACTAGTCACTATCTCCATCAGATTGAAGAATAGGCTCATCATCACAACTTTCTATTTCCGTGTCTTCATCTTCATCCACTAGAAAGTCTTCCATTTCATTCGAGGTCTGCTTCTGTAGATCAGTCAAATTCACATATTCAGGTGGAACATCACTTCTACAAAGTTGTGATTTCTCCAACTCTTGTCCAACAACTATAGTTGTTTCATTAGATGAAATTTCTTTATTAGGCTCGTCAATTTCATTTGCAGTCTCTTCTTCCTCAATACATTCATCTTCTCCATTGATTGCATCAAAAATCCAACGATGTGGCACTTTCATGACCATTTTCCAATGTTTTTTAAGCTTTATATCATTCAAGTAATATACTTGTTGTGCTTGAGAAGCAAAAATAAAAGGATCATCAACATACCATGTTTTAGATGTATCTATACATGTGAGCCCAAACTCTTGCACAAATGATTTCTCTTTGGGGCTACAGTTGAACCACTCGCACCAAAATAACAAAATTTTGTGTCCAAAGTTATAAAACACTTGAACGACCTTAAGTAAAATTCCAAAAAAGTCTAAGTTCTCACCATCGTCTGATGATGGTACAATAACCCCGTTATTTTGAGTATTTCGTCGAGCATCGCGAGTTTTTATGATGTAACGAACACCGTTTACAATAGATTCATTATAAAGGTGCACCTCGAGATCCAATCCTAATGCTAGCGAGTATAGTTCATCTGTCGCTTCAGGATTATCCATGACATGCATCTTAATCATTTTCTCTCGGAACCAACTAGGGAATTCCATTTCTTAATGTGAGATAATAGAATTCAAAAGTACTCTAGAAGTCGATAGCACTTTCATAAGTTCACTGCATACAATGATTAAATTTATATGTATGAACGAAATTGAAAAGAAACATGTGAAAGTAGAAAGTTGTGTACAATTATGTTATATATTTTTGAACTTTTTAACAATTATTAAGAATGTACCAGTGTGCTTTTTTCCATAAAGCCAATGACAAATTATGAGTTCTTCGAAGACCAATTGCTCTAGCTCGTTGTGAAAAAACACTCAAAGCACACAAGATAGGTTGATCAACATCTTTGTTCCGCTCCGGTCTTGTAAATCTTGTCTCAAGTTGGCTCATATACATTGATGAAAAGGTCACTGCTTCATTAACTATATATGCCTCTGCAATAGAACCTTCCGGTCTTGCCTTGTTTCTAACATATCTCTTTAGTGTTCCTAAATATCGCTCGAAGGGATACATCCATCGTGATTAGACAGGTCCAACTAACAGTGCTTCTCGTGGAAGATGAACTGCCAAATACACAATAACATCAAAAAATGCCGGAGAAAATATTCTTTCCAACATGCATAAAATGACCACGATATCACCCTCTATTTTTTCAAGTCATCAATAAGTAATGTTTTCGTAGTGAGTTTCTTGAAAAAATCACAAAGTTCAATCATTGTTCCACATATATCTCTTGATAAAAACTTTCGTATGGCAACGGGAAGCAATCTTTGCAAAAGAACATGACAATCATCTGATTTTAAGCCGCTTAACTTTCCCTCTTTCTCCTTAACCTTCCCTGAGATATTAGCTGCATAACTATCTGGAAACTTTACTGATTTTAAAAAAATGCATAACTCTTGTCTTTCATCCGGTGTGAGAGTGTAAGAAGGATATGGCTTCTCTCCATTCGGCTTAATATGCAATTCACTTCTTATCCCCATATCTTTTAAATCATGGCGTGCTTTCATCGTGTCTTTGGACTTGCCATCAATACCCAACAACGTTCCAAATAAAGCATCAAAAATATTTTTCTCGATGTGCATGACATCCAAATTATGTCTCAATTCCAAATCCTTCCAATACTCTAGCTCCCTCAATATAGATTTTTTATCCCAACCAGAATCACCCACCTGACGTTTTTGCTTCCTCGACTTTTTAATATTTTTACCAAAAATTAGCTTTGGTAAAGCATTTAATTGGGCTAGAGTCTCATCACTTGTGAAGGTACGTGATGGGCCCTCCTTTTCAAACATTCCATTAAAGCTTTTATTTTTCTCCATGGATGATTAGCAACTAACAAGTGACGATGTTTTGTGTAACATATCTTACTGCATAAACGAGTTGACATTGTATCTTCACCACATACAGCGCATGCTTTATAACCTTTGGTGCACCACCCTGATATCATACCATAGGCTGGGTAATCATGAATTGTCCATATAACTGCAGCACATAAACGGAACATTTCTTTTCTGGATGCATCATATGCATCAACCCCTTCACTCCATAGTTATTTCAATTCATCAATCAAGGGAAGCAAGTAAACATCAATCTCATTTCCAGGTGCTGTAGGACCGAGAATCAAGAGTGGCATCATCGTGTAAGTTAGTTTCATCATTTTCCATGGTGGCAAGTTATACGGCACAAGCAAGACTGGTCACATGCTGTACGAATTTGACATGTTTCCAAATGGATTGAATCCATCAGTTGCCAACCCCAATCGAACATTTCTAGGATCACATGCAAAATCTGTATGTCATTTATGAAATTTCTTCCAAGCTTCACCATCAGCTGGGTGTCTCAAAGACCACTCTTCTCTGTTTGGATGATCTTTATGCCATCTCATTTCATTTGCAGTGTGTTCGATAAAAACAATCGCTTAAGTCTCAGCGTCAGCGGAAAATAATGAAGCACTTTCTAGGGGATATTTTTCTTCTTTGATGCGTCATACTTGAAACGAGGTTTGTTACACACCGGACGTTTATCTTTGTCCGCGTGTTCTTTAAAATAGAACATAATCATAAAAGCAGGCATGTATGAACTCATATCCCAATCCTAACTTCACCAATATTTTATTTGCCTCGTAATGCGAGTTAAGTAGCAAGTTCTCTTGTGGGAATGCACTTTTTAATAACCCAAACATCATATCAAATGACTTGTTGCTCCAATTATTCAATACCTTCACATGCATTATTTTAACGAGAAAACTAAATGCAGAAAATCTTGTACACCCAAGATATAACTCTTTTTTTGCCTCCTCGAACATGGCTGCATAACTCTCCCCTAAGTTCTCTCCACATGTATCCTCATTGTCATCGCCTAACTGAATCCCATTATCTACACCATCCTTAGCATCTCTTAAATCATCAAGCATATCAAAGAAGGTATCTTCTCCATGGGATTCAGGTAAATTTTTAGGATTACTTGTGGGGTTAGTATCACACGTTTCGCTAACTTCACCATGATATGACCACTGTTTATATAATGTATCAAACCCAGTTCTATATAGGTGCCCTCTAACTGAGAAGTCAATTGCATATTTAGGATAATTAATTGAATCATTTTTCATACAACTCATGTGCATTATAGATCTTAAAGAGATTGAGAAGTCCTTTAGGATTTAGAACCTTTTGATAGGACATCCAATTGGTTTGATCAAGAGGTTGATTAATCATGTGAAGGGACTCTCATTTCAAGCTTAATACCTAGTTGGAATTGTTTGAGTGAGAACCAATCCATTGAGCTTATTGAGATTCATATCTTATTCATCTCAAGAGGGAGTTTAGGTGAATTTAGTGTTTGCCCTTAGTCTTATACCCATGATTCATATAAATTTGATGCATTTATCCTAGGATTTTCACTTCTTAATTGTTGTTAATCTCACTTTTACTTAACTTGGAAAACCACACTTCATTTATCTATCTTGTTTGTTGATCATTGCTTGCTTGCTTGCTTTGATTATTGTTATTTACTTGTTTGAACATCCAACCCTTTTATGATTCGTCTCTATAAAATTACAAGAAACGTGAGATCGCTTGAGCACTAGTACCTACCTCCCTGTGATTCGATAAATTGTTGAATTGGTCATCCCAACTACAAAATGGCTAATCACACCTCTGGATCAACCATCAATATTCAAAATTGCGACTTGCAAGTATTTGTTTAATTTTGAAGATTATAATTTTAAAGTGAATGCGCATCTCCTTGTTGGTAGCGGACTTTCGACGGCCTTACCGTCAGCCGCCGCTTCACAGGGCTTCAGGTGGTGGGCATTGATTTTTCCAGATTTAGGCATCAAGTTCATTCTCACTGCCACCATATCTATGCTGCCGACTCTGGTATTCTGGTATCGCGGTCCCGCCGCCGACCTTTCCTTGCAGCTGCTTCTGCCGCCTAGGACAGCCTTCGCCGGTGCCTAAAGCGGTGTTGTGATTTTCACTAGTGGTGTCGTGACTTCAGATCTCACTAGCGGCTGTAACTACTGCCTCGTACAGCCTTCGCTGCCGCCTGTAGCGGCAGGTCCACTAGACATGGCTATGGCTTGGGTTCTCAGCCGCTGTTGCCTTCCGACGCAGCCCTGTTCTGCACACCGTCAGAGCGCAGTGGTGCTCTATTTCTTCTCGTCTAAATGGCTTTGTTCCTCTGCCTTGCTCGTTACTTCAAGCTCCCCTCTCTATGTTTGTTGTTGCCCATCCGACCACTCTCGGCTGCCTCCGGAGCGTGTTCTAGCTCCTCACCAGTTTTGTCCTGGCTTGCAATTTTCTAGCCACTCTTGGTTGCTCTATTAGATGGCTCTGGTCTATATCCTAACTTCTAACTGGTTCTGATTTTTTACGTTCACTCTCTTACTAAGTATGAGAGTTTGATGAATTGGTGATACACTGTTTTATTTTCTTGCTTCTAAACTACAGTCTCCTGTTGCTCTTTAATTTACACACATTGTTCATGTTTTTGTCTTAAATGCTCTAAATATTTTGCTCCTCTGGATAGTTAAAATATGTTTCACCTCCTTGTAGAGATTAAAATTCTATTTATTTAGAATGTATTCAATATATTTCACATTCATTCATTGAAATGCTTTTGTATTCAAAATTAGTAAGTATTTAGAATATTTAATATTCAATAATGATGTATTTAAAATTATTTTCTCAATATTCTACAAAATATTCCGAATGTCTTTAATATATTTCAGATTCATTCCTTGAAATGTTTATATATATAATTAATAGGTATTCAAAATATTTAACGTGTTTAGAAATTAAATACCCAGAAAACTATGTTTTTAATTTTAATATAAAATATCTTTACATTTTAATATATAATCGAATACAATCACATTAAGAATTTAGAATATTTAAAATATTTCAATAAAATCAATAAGTGTTTAGAATATTTAATGTTATGTATTCGTTAATATTTTCTACAAAATATTCATAATGTATTCAATATTCAATATATTTCAGATTCATTAATTGAAATGCTTTTGTAACATAATAGATTATATTGACTAATCTCAACTTATTTCCTAAATAATAGATTTTAGTAGATTAAATATAAATATATTGAACATAAATATACTTATGAATATATAAATTTTGAATAACATACTTCTGAATACATAAATTTTGAATAACATATACAATCATAACATACAGATTAGATTGACTTATCTCAACCTATTTCCTATTTTCATGGAGAGATTAATGTTTAATTAATTTTTTAATACAATTAAACTTATAATAGGGTTAAAAGGGGAATTTGATGGGTTCAATTTATATTGGATAATATTTTAATTTGAATAATGTACCTGCTAGTAATATAGGTAGATTAATTGTACCTATAAGTAATGGATTATTTTCTTATTTATATTAATTGATAATAAAATAAAATTGACAAAATCTTTTAGAATGATGCATGTAGTATTTCACAGGATAACACTTCTACAGTGCACCCAAACCGACGGTGTAAAAAAATCGTACCATTTAATATTAAACTGTTGGATTGTATACTAAAGTCTAGCTTTTTGTATGAACAATGTTATAACAATTTATTTGAAATGAGAATCATATGATCAAATGATTGCGTCTTATAATTTATTTATATGTACGATGCAATAGTCCATTTACTTTATACTGTAGATAATATGTTGTGCGACAACACGCAAAGATCATATTATCAGTTTTCTTATAAAGTATAATCAGATGCTCACAACTGAGATAGACGGGGACTCTCTATCGGGATGGTTGTAATGTGATTTGGTATTAGTTTGTCTTGACTATAGAATCACATTAGTGCACTTTGTGTGTATTGAGCAGGACCGCTTGAGATCGTTTGACTTGTAATGTCTATATAGAAGAACTTGATCTCTGTTATTATAGATGTTCGTGCTTTTAATCCCTATACAATAACCTCGACACGTAAGGTAGTATGTGTTTCTTTGATTCATCAATGGGTGAGATTTACATATAATTAAATCAACAAACTCGGTAAGTTGGGAAATAGTGCTGTCTCTATGGTGTGCTGATGATTGTAGAAGGAATCTGTGTCCGTTATAGGTTGATGATGTCCCCTTGAGGAGTTCATAAGGATTATCATGTAAACCCAGCTGGTGGATTTATTCCGGCATGATAATGAGGTTGAGTGGTACTACTCTCGGATGAGATATTAATTAATGGAGTTGCCAGTAACTTAATTAATTAATGGGCATTTTATATCTTAAACATGGGGAGACTAACGGTCTCATAATAAGAAGGAGTCCATAACATAATTATGGGATTAGAACGGTAGTGCAGTAATAATATTTTAGTGGTATATATTATTATTATTGGACTTAAGTATGAGCTTTGGGCTAAGCTTGGATACTTAAGCCCAATGGAGGCCCAACTCTAATTTCTCCTCCTGGTCCCTACTGTAGCCCATATATAAGTCATCTCAGCTGTTCTAACCCTAGAAGAAACATGCCTAACACGTGAAGAGGGTAGACAGAACAGCAGATTGAGAAGATCTCGAAGATCATCGCCCACACGACGTCGAGATTGGACTTGGGAATACAGCAGAAGATCAAGAGGTCGTTACTGTTGATGTCCACCAACTTTCACGATTTTTATAAAATCATACACACCTCATAATTCAATGTGTGATATACTGACGGAAAGCCATGGAAGAGAGGATCATTTTGGAGTATAGATCACTCAAATCAGAGATCAGATGAGAGAGTTATGCCTAAAACGGTGAGGCTGCGCAGGCTACCGGCGAGAATTCAACTTCTCCAACATACCCTGATGAAAGTTAATACGTTTCTTATTTTCTTACTTCCGCTGATTGTTATAAACGTATGGAACCCTAACGGTTCACGTTAACCAAATGATCGAATGCCAACATAAACATGGTACCCTTTTATATAAAAATTTATAATCTTAATTTTAAATTGAAAAACTTACACTTTTGATGTCATGGTACGAAAAATCTTATTTCATTTTTTATTCATAACTTTTTTTGGTTCAAAAAGTTGAAATTTTAATTCCTTCCATAAAATCAAGGATAAATATAAGGACATATGTTCTTAGCCTCATTTTTATATTAAAATGATTTTAGAGTAAGAGAACTCTATCGTTATTATACACGTGTGACCAAGTAACAAAATTTATACGTATGTCGTCCCAAGGGAAAGTAAACTCATAGTTGTATTCGGATTTGTCATCAATTATGCTTTGTGAGAGTGATAAGGTTGAAGGTTTGATTTTATACTAATGATGGTGCTAACAATTACCTAAAGAAATCAATTAACAACTAATATTATCAACTACTAATTACATAACAAGATGAATGGAATGTGGATAGAATGTATTTAAAAAGTGAGCAAGGCTAATCATACTCATGAATGAGAAACTAGCTAGTCATGCATGTCTTTCAACATTGAACTTCATTAATCATGGAAAAAAAGCAATCACATTTTTACCCCTAACCCTTATGACCAAGGTGATTTGGTTCTTAACTCTTTGACAAGTATAAATCTCCTAGTATTGTCTTACTCTCAATTCCCATTAAGGTACTATGATCATATGTTGGTTCTTTTCACTCAATTTCTTAAGTGTCCCCCTATGAATGTTCTAAGCACAAGAAGGGTTTGGCTTACCTCTCCTCACACTAACATGCATGCTCATCTTAACATATGAATCAATTAAACACCTAATCATACTATTAGAATGGCCATCCTAACACTATGAAAAGAGAATTTAACCACACAAATATTGAAATGAAACATGGATTATTAATCATAAAAGAAAGTCCAAAATTAACTCAATTCAACATAAAAAATTCTACATATCTAGCATTCTTCTTTACCAATCATATGATTAGCCATACTATAGGACTAGGCACTATACATGATGTTCAAATCAATACATTTAAAGGCTTGCTCCATTTGAGCTAAAATATGAAGAAAAACAATAATTGAAAAGTAGATAGGCTTCCCTTTTCTGAAGATGGCCTTCCTTCTTACCAACATGCTCAATTCTTCAATCTATGATGATCTTCTCTTTTCAAATTGATAGAATGATAGTGATGGATGAATTTAGTGAGAACCAATAAATTGAATGGATAGAAAGTATGGAAGATGGATGAATTTGAATGTGTGTGTGGAGGTATGGTGTGATAGTGTGTGTTTAGATCTTAAAAACTGCTCCAAAATATGATTTCCCCTCTAATTTTCGCACCAATTGTGCATTTATACCCCTTGGGACCTTTTAGAAGCTTCTGGAATTTTTCTGGCTTTTTCCCATTTTTACCCAACTCGAATCGAGTTGGTAACTCGAGTACACGCCTGTCAAGTTCGAGTTGCAAGAATCTAAAACTAGAAAATTTCCTTAACCTAGCTCGACTCGAGTTGCAAGTCGAGTTAAGTCTTGTAACTCGAGTTAGCTCATTGGATGATTTTTGGACGCGACTCTGCCCTGCACGACTTGCTGCTCGACTTGTCCTGACCCCAGCTCGACTCGAGTTGGTCAACTCGAGCTCTCGCCTGTCAGGTTGTGTTGGCTCCATTAGAAACTGGACTTTTTGCGGCATTCAACTCGACTCGAGTTGCAAGTTGAGTTGGACCTTGCAACTCGAGTTGAGCTTCTAGAGAATTTCTGACTTTTCTCTAGCTTCAACTCGACTCTAGTTACAAGTCGAGTATGACCTTGCAACTCTAGTTGGGTATTTTTCAGCCCATTTCAGCTCCTTTTAGCTCCCAACTCCATTTTGCTCCATTTTTGACCTGTTTTATATACATTTAAGCTCATTTCCACACATTTATTAATTTAAAGCACACATCTCCATATCTTCATATAACACCACTAAAAGATATACAAAATGATAAAAACACACAACAATACATAATAAAAGACACTAAAATCTAGGTGAAAATGACGACGATAAACCCCTCAAACTTAAAGTATTGTTCCTCCTCGAACAACAAAAAATGATAAAGAAGAGGAGAAATTTTCACCTAGAAAAAACACCTAACGAACATCAACAACAATACATCACAAGCAATAAGGGCTACAAAATCACATTAAGTATTCTTACATCATAAAACTCATAACATAAAAGATTAACAAGTTCAATCTCAAGATGACAAAAGAGTAATGAAGTTTCTTCCAATCCAAGCCTCACATAGAATATCACATTTACTCAGCACTCTATTACTTATGGTTACTCAATACTCATCAACCGGTTAGAACTGACGCACCATAGGCTTGCTCATGGACTATGTTCACAAGCCGCCCTAGTTTCAAAATGTGATCAAATATGTCTTTATCTTTGGATGTAATGTTTAGGCTCTTTGGTAAGGTAGGAAGAATTTAGAAAATAGTGACTATTCAAGTGTAGATAATCGAAGAGATGATCCTTTTCTCCAACATCTTCACTTTCAATCTTTCTCCCTTTTTCATATATTCATAGATACTAAACTTCAGCATACCATGGATTCATTGAGCTTCTTTTGAATTGCGTACTTCCTATCTTTTGACTTTTGCATTTAGCGTATTTTTATGATTTTTGCTCCTTTTCCTTTTGTTTAAGTATGCATCTATCTTGAGCACTTTCATCCTTTTCATGATTCACCATTCTCAATCTTTTTCTTGCATTTTTCCACGACAATCCTTTTAGACCATCATCTCCTCAATCACCCACACAAAGGTTATATATGTAAGGCTAGAGTGGGTTTTCAAGGCTTGTATTATTCTCAAATCACAAAGAATAGGTTATAGGCTCAAAATGGCTAACTAAGTATGATGTTTGGGAAAGGAAATTTATGGCTATGACTTCACTTAACAAGGATGGCCTAAGATCATATCACAAATTTCAACCATTCGGGCCTCGTTCCTATAGTCCATGAGCAAGTTCTAGTTTGTTTAAGTACAACCGGTCCTCTCATCAAGAATTAACCATGGAGGCATGGTTGAGGCTCAACTCTCACAACCTTTTTCTTGGATCAAAAAGAAATATAATTACCCTTCATACTTCTCAAAATTGAACAAATTATGTAATCCATGTCACAAATTTGACTAGTAGAAATCCTTAACATGCTTTCCACCACCTATCACAAATAATGCATCATAGCTCATATTCAAAAATGACTCACAATAATCCAAAACATACCACCAAGCATCCTTATACAAGAATAAAAATTCAAACATAACACATATGAAAAGACTCACCAAACTAAAAATATAACAAAAGCACATAACACACATGACCAAAATCATCCATCATAAGAAATTAAAGCATATCAACTCATCATCCATAACAAATAAGCTCAACAAACATCCCATCCTTATTTGAAAATGAAATCCTAGATTACGAAAGTAAACCTCCTACAAACATAACACATGAAGTAGCATGCTAATCCAATACAATCTAAATCAATATCAATTCATGTCAAGCAATTAGAAATGATAAGATGTAGAGTAAACTCCCTTAAACATTTGAGAATGGAACTGGTTGGCATGAGCTTTCGACTTGCATCCACAATATTTTCTCGATTTGATCTTCGGGCTCAATTCATGCTTCCACTATACTTCATTTATGCTCAACAACTCAGCAAAACCCATTACCTTAACAATTGCATTAAAAATAAGGACTATCATGCACTTCAACACAACCAAACAAGCCAAAATTATAACCAAACTCATGAGAAATTTTTTAAAATTGACCAAATTTTACACAAGATAATCTCTCAATCAATCATTAATCACCACGCACTCTCCCCCAAACCTAAATCGAAACTAGTTGATAATTAAGTTTGCAAAAAGTGGTGAGACTTACCCTTGTAGTTTCCAATGATCTTCATGAAGTTACCTTGTGATGACATATGTGCACTTCTAATATTCAAGTATGGCCACCACACACTCCCCCCAAATTTAAATTAACACAAGTGTTAAATTTAAGTTTGAACAAAGTGGTGTGACATACATCTCCATTCCTTGTCATGTACACCTCGTCTTCTTCATACATATCTTTCTTCACGAGCACAATCCATCTATATACCAAACTACAAGAGAAACAATTAAAAACAAACATAAAATAAAACCTACTCCACTAAGCACTCAAAGAGTTTCAAGAAGATAGAGTATCCATATACACTATCTCCTTTTGAGAAGGAGATAGGTAATGTTTCACCCTATGGCCATTCACTACAAACTCATTGTTGGGACCCTTTAGGTTCAATGTATTTCCACTCAACACCTCAAGTACTTCATATGGCCCCATTCGTTTAGACTTAAGCTTTTTGGGGAACAACTTAAGCCTTGAATTGAATACAAGAGCTTTGTCCCCGGGAGCAAACGTCTTCTCCTTCACTTTAGCATCATGTCATCTCTTCATATTCTCTTTTTAAATGATGAAATTATCAAATGCTCTTCCTCTAAACTCCTCAAGCTCCACCAATTTCAACAACCTAGCTTTTCCACTCTCCCCTTCATCCATATTAAGGTGTTTAATAGCCCACAATGTACGGTGCTCCAATTCTACGGGAAGATGATAAGCCTTACCATAAACCAATTGATATGGTGACACATCAAAGATGGTCTTAAAAGCCGTTCGATATGCCCATAAGGCATCGTCAAGCTTCTCCGACCAATCCTTCCTCCCCCCATTGATTGTCTTCTCCAAAACTAATTTGATTTGATGGTTTGAGACCTCCGCCAATTCATTTGCTTGAGGGTGGTAAGGTGTAGCCACTCGATGTTTCACTTTATATCTCTTCAGCAATCCTTCCATCAACTTATTTACAAAATGAGATCCTCCATCACTCACTAATGCCCGTGGAACTCCAAACCTAGCAAAAATATTCTTCTTCAAGAACTTTTGAACAATCAAAGCATCATTTGTCTTAGTGGGGATTGCCTCCACCCACTTTGACATATAATTTGCTTGAGGGTGGTAAGGTGTAGCCACTCGATGTTTCACTCCATATCTCTTCAACAATCCTTCCATCAACTTATTTACAAAATGAGATCCTTCATCACTCACTAATGCCCGTGGGACTCCAAACCTAGCAAAAATATTCTTCTTCAAGAACTTTTCAACAATCAAAGCATCATTTGTCTTAGTGGGGATTGCCTCCACCTACTTTGACACATAATCCACGGCTAGCAAGATGTACATATATCTTTGAGATGAGGGAAATGGTCCCATGAAATCAATACCCCATACATAAAAAATCTCCACATCGATACTTAAACTCAAGGGCATCTCATCTTTTTTACCTATTCCCCCTACTCTTTGGCATCTATCACAATTAGCCACAAACTTCTTTGCATCTTTAAACAATGTAGGCCAATAGAAACCTGATTGCAAATTCTTAGCCCCCGTCTTTTGATGACCAAAGTGGCCCCCACATAAAGACGAGTGACATACCTCAAGAATTCCCACAACTTCTTCATTAGCCACACACACTTCTTATAACTCCATCATTGCAAATCTTAAATAAAAAGGGCTCATCCCACAAATATTTCTTTACTTCAACATAAAACTTTTTTACCTTATACTCATTGAGCAACATGGGCTTGATTCCACAAACTAGGAAATTGACATAATCGGCATACCAAGGCGGTTCATTACCATGAGAGTACACACTTGCTCAACTTCAACTTGAAGAATTTCCTCATCCGGGAACTCATCCCCAATCGGCTTCATGTCCTCATTCTCTCCTCTATTTTTCAATCTAGACAAATGATCTGCGATCACATTTCCCACGTCTTTCTTATCGTTGATCACCACATCAAATTCCTGCAAAAGTAACACCCAACGGATTAAACGAGGTTTAGCATCTTTTTTACTCATCAAGTACTTTATGGCCGCGTGATCCGTGTAGACAATAGTTTGCGTGCCAACCAATTATGGCCGAAACTTCTCAAAAGCATACACGACGGCTAAAAATTCCTTCTCCGTTGTGGTGTAATTAACTTGACACGAATTTAATGTCTTGGAGGTGTAGTAGATTGCTCTAAACTTTTTCTCCCTCGTTTACCCCAGCACCACTCCTACGGATTGATCGCTAGCATCGCAATGCAATTCAAATTGTAGGCTCCAATCCAGGGTAACGAGTATTGAAGAGGAAGTGAAAGCATCCTTAAGCACCTGAAATGAGACACGACATTCATCATTTAAGTTAAATGGGCAATCTTTCTCAAGTAATTTACAAAGAGGTTTAGCAATTTTCAAAAAATCCTTAATGAAGCGTCTATATATAGAAGCCTGCATGACCTAAGAATGATCTCACCCCCTTCTCACTAGTAGGAGGGGGAAGACGTTCTATGGTTACCACTTTAGCTCTATCTACTTTTAAACCATGCTTTGAAATATGATGTCCTAAGACTATCCCTTCGGTCACCATAAAGTGGCATTTTTCCCAATTTAGCACAAGATTCGATTCTTCACACATCTGCAACACAATTGTGAGAATAGTAAAGCAAATATCATAAGAGGACCCATACATGGAAAAATCGTCCATAAACAACTCCATTATATTTTCAATTAAATCATCGAAGATAGACATCATACAACGCTGGAAAGTGGCAGGGGCATTACATAGACCAAAAGGCATCATTCTAAATGCAAATGTACCATAAGGACATGTGAATGTTGTCTTCTCTTGGTCTTCCGGGGAAATCAATATTTGATTGTACCCGGAATATCCATCAAGAAAACAATAGTACTCATGCCCCGTAAGTCTATCCTACATTGGTCTATGAATGGCGATGGGAAATGATCTTTACCAGTATTCTCATTCAACTTACGATAATCAACACACACTCTTGAACCCGTAATAGTTCGGGTGGCAATTGTTTCATTCGTATCAGATCGAACAATTGTCATGCCACCCTTTTTTGCCACTACATGTAAAGAACTCACGTATTGACTATCACTAATTGGAAAGATAATTCCCGCATCAAGCCAATTTAACACCTCTTTTCTTACCACTTCTTGCATTATAGGATTTAATCCACATTGGTTTTGCATACATGACTTCTCATCATCAATCAAATGAATCTTATGCATACACAAAGATGGGCTTATACCTTTCAAGTCTTTTATACTCCACCCAATAGAAGATTTATGCTCTCTCAAGACTCTTAACAACTTTTCCAATTCTAAATTATTAAAGGAAGAAGATAAAATTACCAGATATGTCTCATTCTCTTCCAAGTAAGCATACTTCAAATGCTCTAGTAATGGTTTCAACTCTACCTTCTTCTTCTCTTGCATTTCTTCTTTTGGTTCCTCATCAAGTTTTTCCACTTTTGCTTCCTTTTCTTCTTCACTTGTAAGTTCCTTACAAGCATTCAAACAATGCAATTCATCAATTATTTCATTATTTTCTAAACAAAAAGAAGAATTAGATTTTATAGAATCAATAGAGTAAGAGTGGCTTATGATAATTTTCAATGGATCCTTGGAGTGAAGATGATACACATGCTCTTCAACAATGTTGTCTACAACCTCCAATCTTCTACATTCCTCCTTGTTTCTAGGATACCTCATAGCCTCTTTCAATGAAAATATCATGTCTTCCTCATTCACCCCCTTTCTCCACATCTATCAATGTTTTTCCCGTAGAAAGAAAGGGACGACCAAGTATCAACGGGACATTTTCATCTTCATCCATATCTAATACCACAAAATCAATGGGGAATACAAACTTGCCAACTTTGATCAAAACATCTTCCACAATTCCTTTTGGATGTGTTAACGACCGGTCGGCTAATTGAAGTGTGACCAATATCGGTTTGACCTCACTAATACCCAACTTCTTGAAAATGGACAAGGGCATCAAGTTAATGCTAGCACCCAAATCACATAAAGCCTTGTAATTCTCATGCTCTCCCATCTCACATGGAATAGTGAAACTCCTCGAATCTTTCAATTTAGGGGGAAGTTTCTTTTGTAGGATAGCACTATACTCCTTTGTTAAATTCACCGTTTCAAACTCACCCAAGCTTCTTTTCTTCGACAAGATATCCCTCAAAAACTTGGAGTAGTTGGTCATTTGAAACAAAGCATCCGGAAAAGGAATATTTATATGTATTTTCTTCAACATCTCAACAAACTTGGCAAATTTCTCTTCTAATCCCTTTTTCAAGCATCTTTGTGGGAACAGAATTGCAACGGGCAACTTAGGTATTCCCCATTCATCTCTTTCAAAATTCTCTTCTCTCTCTTTATGTTTTGCTTCTCTACATCTCTCCCATTTCTTTGGAGAATTCACTCTTTCCTCTTCAAGTGTAAGGGTACTTTCATCTTTTTCAACAATCTCAACTTCTTTCTCTTTCCCTTCTTCATCCACTCTTTCCATAGTCTTAAGTTCACTCTCTACTTCCTCTACTTCCATCGGCATAGAAGGCCCTTCGTATTTTGTTCCACTACAAAGTTCAATAGCCTTACGTTGCTCTTTAGGATTAGTAATGGTTGTAGATTGAAACTTCCCTTGACGATGAACATCACCCTTTTCGCTTGCCATTTGACTCATTTGTGATTCCAATTCTTTAAACCTCTTATCAATCACTTCATCTTTTTGCTTCATATAGTCAAACATCTTGGTCATTTGATCCTTCATTGTAGACTTTCCTTCATCATTTGGAGCTTTCTCCCCCAGATTAATGCCCGGTGGAAGAGTAAGGGTATTTTCTTGATTCCCATAGTACAAATTCTCATGCTACGAGGTTGATTGAAATTTCCTTGAAAATTACCTTGTCCTCATCCTCCTTGCCTTTGTTGATATCCTCATCCATGATTACCAAAATCTCCATCATAATTCCCTTGAAAGTTCCTCCCTTGCATGTAGGCAACTTTCTCAAGTGACATTTTCGGTGGGTACCAAGTATCTTGACATCCAAAATTAGGAGACATACCTTGTTGAGGCATATGTGTAGGCATTTGACCACTTTGAGAAGATTGACCTATATTAGGCATAGATATGCCTTGTTGAGGATTAGGAAAAACTTGTTGATTCATCAAAGATAAAGGCACACCTTGTTGAGGATTTGGAAGCATTTGTTGATTCACCATAGATGTAGAGTTTGGAGACACTTGCAAATTAGCATTCATCCTCTTAAGTATCTCCGTGATTGCCTTGTTGGTCATATCTTCCTTAGGCACTTCCACCTTTTTCACTTGTTGCAAGCACACTTCTTCCATCTTAGCTATTCTCTCCCTTTCATACATACCAGCAACTCTATCCATAGTCCATTGACCCGTATTCAAAACAATCTCTTCACATATAGCAATAGCTCTTTTCGGAGTTTGCCCCAATATAGAACCTCCCGACGAAACATCAACAAGCATTCTTTCACTCCCATTCAATCCGGCATAGAAAAATCCTACTTATTGATCTTTGGGGAATCCATGTTGTGGACACCTCCTTAGCATTTCCTTAAAACGATCCCAAGCTTCACTAAATGTCTCAAACGGCATTTGCTTGAATTGAAAGATTTGACCTTTGAGATGTAACATCTTTGATGGTGGGAAATACTTGCTTAGGAATCTTTGTGCTAACTCTCTCCACGTGGTATAGTATCCCAGCGGTATAATATGATACCAAGCTTTAGCTCTATCTCTCAATGAATAAGAGAAGAGCTTTATTTTTACAATATCCTCACTTACCCCATTAATCTTGATCGTGTTAGCTAACTCTGTGAATTGGGATAAGTGAGTATTCGGATCCTCCATTGCACCACCACCAAACTGATTTGCTTGCACCATATTAATCAACCCCGTCTTTATCTCAAAGTTGTTCACATTCAATGATGGTCCCATAGCATAATTCCCATATTGCGGTTGGAAGTAGTCACGGATATTCATCCCCACTCCATTGTATCCATTACCACGGGGCTGATTTTGCACCACCTGAGGGACTTGTTGGTTCTCTCTAGCTTCTTGTTGTGCCATCAAATGTTGAATGACCGCTTACAATTGTTGATTTTGCAAGTGTAATTATTGAGCATTCACTTGTGGCACAAACTCCGGATTAACATGTCCTCCTCGATTATTATAACCCCCTTGTTGAAAATTCCTCATATGACCTTCTTCATTAACCATATTAGCATTATCCATTACATTTTCCATAACTTCCTCCGTAAGCTCTAGCACTCCTCTTCTTTGTCTTCTTAAAGTAGCTTCTAATTCTAAGTTCAAAGGTTCAATAGATTGAGACCTTGAACGCGTTTGCATGTACCTACAAGAATTTCCAAATTGGTTGACCAAGTAACCAAGACAATTAAACAAGTAAACAAATAAAAAAATACTCTTATCAAAACTAATCAATTCCAAACTCGTTACAATCAAAAGCTTAACATTTCTCCAGCAAGCGGCGCCACGTTCTTAGCCTCATTTTTGGTATCAAAATAATTTTAGAATAAGAGAACTTTATCATTGTTGTACACGTGTGATCAAGTAACAAAATTTATTTGTATGTTGTCCCAAGGGAAAGTAAATTCATAGTTGTATCTGGATTTGTCATCAATTATGCTTTGTGAGAGTGATAAGGTTGAAGGTTTGGTTTTATACTAATGATTGTGCTAACAATTACCTAAAGAAATCAATTAACAACTAATAGTATCAACTACTAATTACATAACAAGATGAATGGAATGTGGATAGAATGTATTTAAAAAGAGAGCAAGGCTAATCATACTCATGAATGAGAAACTAGCTAGACATGCATGTCTTTCAACATTGAACTTCATTAATCATGGACTAAAAGCAATTATATTTTTACCCCTAACCCCTATGGCCAAGGTGATTAGGTTCTTGACTCTTTGACAAGTCTAAATCTCCTAGGATTGTCTTACTCTCAATTCCCATTAAGGTACTATGATCATAAGTTGGTTCTTTTCACTCAATTTCTTAAGTGTCCCCCTATGAATGTTCTAAGCACAAGAATGGTATAGCTTACCTCCCCTCACACTAACATGCATGCTCATCTTAACATATGATTCAATAAATACCTAATCATACTATTGGAATGGTCATCCTAATACTATGAAAAGAGAATTTTACCACACTAATATTGAAATGAAACATGGATTATTAATCATAAAAGGAAGTCCAAAATTAACTCAATTCAACATCTAAAATCCTACATATCTAGCATTCTTCTCAATCAATCATATGATTAGCCCTACAATAGGACTAGCCACTATACATGATGTTCAAATCAATACATTCAAAGGCTTGCTCCATTTGATCCAAAATATGAAGAAAAACAACAATTGAAAAGTAGATCGGCTTCCCTTTTGTGAAAATGGTCTTCCTTCTTTCCAACATGCTCAATTCTTCAATCTATGATGATCTTCTCTTCTCAAATTGATGGAATGATAGAGTGATGGATGAATTTAGTGAGAACCAATGGATTGAATGGATGGAAAGTATGGAAGATGGATGAATTTGAATGTGTGTGTGGAGGTATGGTGTGATAGTGCGTGTTTAGATCTTAGAAACTGCTCTAAAATATGATTCCTCCTTTAATTTTCGCATCAATTGTACATTTATACCCTTTGGGGACCTTTTAGAAGCTTCTGGAATTTTCTTGGCTTTTCCCATTTTTACCCAACTTGACTCAAGTTGGTAACTCGAGCACACGCCTGTCAAGTCGAGTTGGCGTGTTCTCGAGTTGCAAGAATCTGAAACTAAAATATTTCCTGAACCTAGCTCGACTCGAGTTGCAAGTCGAGTTACGTCTTGCAACTCGAATTAGCTCACTGGATGATATTCGAACGTGACTCTGCCCTGCACGACTTGCTGCTCGAGTTGTCCTGACCCCAGCTCGACCCGAGTTAGTCAACTCGAGCTCTCGCCTGTAGGTCGTGTTGGCTCCATTAGAAATTGAACTTTTTGCGGCACTCAACTCGACTCGAGTTGCAAGTCGAGTTGGACCTTGCAACTCGAGTTGAGCTTCTGGACAATTTCTTACTTTACTCGAGCATCAACTCGACTCGAGTTGCAAGTCGAGTAAGACCTTGCAACTCGAGTTGGGTATTTTTCAGCCTGTTTCAGCTCGTTTCAGCTCCCGAATCCGTTTTGCTCCGTTTTGCTCCGTTTTTAACCTGTTTTATATACATTTAAGCTCATTTCTACACATTCATCAATTTAAAGTACACATCTCCATATCTTCATATAACACCACCAAAAGATATACAAAATGAATAAAAATACACAACAATACATAATAAAAGATGCTAAAATTTAGGTGAAAATGACGACGATCAACAAATTAAATGTTTTAATATAAATCTTTATTAATAATTAAAATCAATACTCCCTCCATCAAACAAATCTCTTGTCGGAAGATTCGTTAGAATCTCCTCCACCACTCCCACATCTCCTATCGTAGATTCAACAGAATCTGCTCCACCACCTCTATGGGGAGGTACCCATCCCTCGCGCTGCCGCCCATACTGTCAAAAATATTTAGTCACCCGGTGTTGCAATGTTTATTAGGGTTTTTTTCTTCATATATATATATATATATAAAGAAAAATAAAAATCAATTGCGTGCTACTAAATGTGGCAAATCATGTAATAAATTTAAAATATGAAGTGAGTGCTACTAAAGTATATGCCAGGCGTGTTAACAAATTTTGTGATAATTTTTTTAATGAAAATATGCACATGCATTTTTTAAATGCTCCATATTGTTTCCTTTTATCAATTAATATTGTTTCCTTTTATAAAAATACTTTTATCAATTACATTTGTATTCGATCCGTGGTCTAACCGCAGTTGAAAACGGGCAGCTCAGAGTCTTCATTTCATAAGGAAACTTTAATCAATCCCTAACTAGAAAAGGAAGCAGGATCCTCAACAATTTGAAAACGGGCAGCTCAGAGTCTTCAGTGATGAGCGGGAGCATGTCTTCTATAACGATGGAATACAATTTTCGTAAAAATAACAGCCATTTGAACCAACCCGGCATATATTTGATTGAGTAATTTTTTTAGTAAATATATTTCAAACATACCATGGTAAAAGTCATACTCCCTCCATCCCAGGAATACATTTGCGTATTTGGTGACACGGAGTTTAAAAAAAATAACTTTTTATTGTAGTGATGTAAGTAAGTGAGGGGATATTTTGAGTAATTGAATAGAATAAAGTGTATGATATAGTTGACTTTGACTAAATTGTGTGTAAAAAGTAAGTGACATTTCTGTAATATTGCAGTATTGTAAGGTTATTCATATTGTGTATTGTTTACATTTTAAGGGGATAAAAATATTTTTGGGACGGGGAGTAACATGTAAAGGTATAATATACAACGTCAACATCCAATTTATGTCATACATCCGGTTGTATAACACTACATTTTAGTGTTAAAAAAAATCCAATTTTACTCCATTATACTCTATTTTGTTGAAAATATAGAGAAATTAGAACAGTAATAACATTTTTAAGATAATATACTGATATAATTATTTAAGAAGACGTGAGACTAACACAAGTTTTGACCATTATTATTAAGATTATATTAAGTGGGTAAACATATATATATGCGACTCCCTTTTATCTCAATAAAATTGGAAAAATAAAGCTAATCTTGTAGTGGTAAAACAAGGGTTATATTGTTAAAGAAGGCGAGGCAACCACAAATGATGCTATATATGAATCCTACCGTTGCCTTGTTATACAAGATTCAACATCCCCATCCCTCGACTCGACACAACTTATGGGTGGCGGTGAGGTTCGAACCCTGTACCTTTGTTAACCATGGGCTCTGATACCATGTTAAACGAACACCTCATCTAAAAGCTTTAGATGAGGTGGTCGTTTAACACTACCCTCATTATAACACATGCCCTCGTCATAACACACGCATGCACAAGTATGATATAAAGAGAACTGGAGATAAAATTAGAAAATAAAATTTGTTTGATAAAACAATGTGCGAATGAAAGAAAAGAAAATACTAGAGTTAATTGGGAGGGGTGTAAGGGTGAAACAAGGGTTTCAAGAAAATTAAAAGCATTGTGATTGTATATCTTGGGAATCTTAGAACCCTTTACTATGATAAGAATATCACCAGTTTTCTTGAAATAGAAATGACAACTTGTAAATGTGATAAGCAATGAATAAGCATTAGAATTCCCTTAATTCCATATTAGTTTCATAGGATATTGTAACACACTTCCCTCAAGGTTGTATTTCACGGGGCTCCTTGCTTTTTGTTAATGGGGTTAGATGAAAATTAAGCCCGCATAAGTTCAATTAGCATATAAATTCTCTAATTTTTATCAAATTTTTAAGGCCCAATAAGTATTATTAACTCAATATCAACCAAACAATCCCACCCACGCGCCATATTCTTCTCCCATCAACCACAGCATAAACCTCCCATGCTGACACACCGACAAGCACATCTTCCCCTTCAACACACCCACCCCCGCAGGCGCCACTGGCTCCGCAGCATAAACCTCCCATGCTGACACACCGACAAGCACATCTTCCCCTTCAACACACCCACCTCCGCAGGCGCCACTGGCTCCGCTGGGTGCACCAAACTTTTCCGTTGAAAGGTCAAAAGACAATATGTTCTTTATGCAATCAACCCAATGCAGCGCTCCATTCACAAACGCGCATCTCTGATCGCCCCCCACTCAGGGAGGGCACGTTCGTCTGGATGCTCATTCTCCATCTTTCTCCAACAATCACTCTTTAAAGAATACAAGAATTTTGCCCTCTCGCCGCCTTGTAGTTGTCTCCGACAGAGTCGTGCCCTAGTCCGAACAGAAACTTCTTGTGCCCTAGGGTTGAGTATGGGCACTTGGGGAGTTTCCTGTGCTGTGGGGTTCCATAGAAACAAAGTTAGATCATAAACCTCTACCCAAATTAGTCCATCGCAGGAGGCGCGGATGATCACCGCCACCGCATCCCTTATCGATCGGGGGGTGGGGGGAGAGAAGGACAACATTGCTCTGCCAATCTTCTTATTGGCAAATCTTGAAGCAAGGTGTGGAGTTAATTTACTAATATGGAGTCTTTCTTCCTTGAAAATAAGCATTCTCCTCACTCTTCTTACATTCCTATGTCTGTATTTTAAAGACTGGATCATGTACCGAAGCAGATCTCTCGTAGGAAGATTCATCAGGATCTCTTCCACCACTCCCACCTCTTTTACCGGAAGATTCATCAGAATCTCTTCTCTCGCGCCGCCGTCCATGCTGCCAAAAGTTTTTAGTCACCCGCCTGCTAAATTGTAATGTTTAATTGGTTTCTCATATATATAGAGTCATCAGTATATGGTAATAACAAAAATTCATGTAACTAATATGGTAAATATCAAGATTAGTCATGTAACTATGATATTTTTCAACTTTAGTCCTTTATTATTTGCAATTCTCAATTTTGGTCATTTTTTTCCAGTTTTAGTCCTTTTGGTCCAGTTTTGGTCCTTTTTAAAAATTTGGTCATTTTTTGATCCACTATTGGTCCTAAATGTATACACTTTCGGACCATTTTTTGAATTTTTTTTAACATAAAGGACTAAATTTGAACTAAAAATACTAAATTTGGACAAAAATGACTAAAAGTTGACAAAAAATGTCCAAAATTGAGAATTTCAAATGATAAATGATTAAAGTTGGAAAATATCATACTTACAGGACCAATTTTGATATTTACCCTAACTAATATAGTAGTAAATCATATAATAAATTTATAGGGAAAATCACTAATAGATACACACTTTTAACCTAAATTACTATTGGATACAAGAAATTTAAATAATTACTCTCACATACAAAATATTAAAGTAAAATACCAAATATAACCTTATAATCCCATACACTTTTAAACCACCAACCCTACCCCTCACCCACCCACCCGTCGTTGACCGGCGTTGATCAGCCGTTGATCGGCGTTGACCATCCGTTGACTGTCGGCCGGACCACCGCTGACCGCCGTCGCCTGCTGCCGGAATTTAAAATGTGCAAACAAATTGTGCAAATATATAGGTGTATTTATGGTATCACAATCATAATTGTGTAGTTATTAGTAATAGTACTTTGAGTTATGTAATTTACAGCAATTTTACATTATTATTTTATGTACCTAGTAAGTGAACCAAATTTATAATATCTATCAACTGCATGATATTAAAGAATTTTTGTAGCAATTTTTTCTTCACTATAATTACCCATTAATCACCTATAATAAATAATTGTTTCACATAAATTCTAATTTCATGATCGGATTCATAAAAGATTTTTTTTTAATTAATGTGCAAGGATATAATATAAATTAGGCTAATTTTTCTCTGTAGTGCACGGTAGTATCTATATTTAGGATTAATATATTTATAAATAAAAAATTTATACACTTTGTTTACGCCCTTTTATATATATATATATATATATATATATATATATATATATATATATATATATATATATAAATAAGATTAAAAACTTGCATTCGGGGATAACGTGCCCCAAATTCCGTATTTTTTAAAAGTTATACCCATTAATATTAAATCCCTGATAGAAATATTTTCAATAAAGGACATGAATGATTGGTAAACTATATAATATAAATATTAAATCCTAAAAATTGGGAAAGACTTGTGTCGGACTGTCTTACGGAATAATTTTGTGATAATATTTTAAAGAAAAATTTTAGGAGGCGATCATTTACACCCCAAAATTACTTAACATACCCCTTTATTAGATACACCCCAATATATTTTAAAATTTATATGCATATTGCTATATATACCCCAAATTAAGACAATATTACACTTATATAATAATTTCACCCTTATATAATTAAAAATTAATTCATATTGTTCGGTAAATTAAATTACACATTCTAGAACATGTGGAAGATAAACAGAGTGCGCAAATCTGCTTTCTTCAATTGATTGAAGAAGATGTATTCAGTACAATCCGCTATTGAATGAAGAACAAAGATGATGAAAGTCGACTTGCCAGAAGAAAATTAAGAATGAGAAAAGGACGTATAATTCCACCATTGGAATCCGACGGACCGGAGGTGGGACTGGGAATTATGTGAGGAGAATTCGTCAATGGGCCGACCCGATTGTCTTCGGAATGGCTGCAATCGCCGGAGAGGACGAGATCGTCGAGACATCGGGCGGAGATGAGTACGATGAAGGAACAACGCAAAATTTCTCGACCAAACAACAATGGAAGCCAAAGCTAAATCTCTCTCTCCTCTGTTTTCCTGCTTCTCTCTCTTCTTCATCCTCACCTGTAATCAGGTACGCTCACAACCAACCGCCACTGGGTACACCTGCACTGCCAACCAATCCACGAGCTCCTGCGATACCTTCGTCTTCTACCGAGCCACGCCGCCTGATTTCCTCGATTTTGACTGCCGTCGGCGACCTCTTCGCCCTCAGCCGTCAATTACACCATCAACAGCAGCGACGCCTTCTACCTCGTTTCCACGAAGCTTGACATCGGCGACGTCGTAGTTTTCCGATCTTCTGTTAATGCCCTAATTCGTTGCAGCTGCGGAATTTGGTGAATTTTCAGATCAGCTATGTTTTTAGCCATCTGCACAGATGATAAAATTCTCGATTTTATCCCTTTTTTTCCTTTTTCAGTTAATGGAAAATAATAAATATATATCATATAACTAAAAAATATATATTAATATTTAAAGTTCATATTAGTCTTATTAACTACAGTAGATTTACGGGGTATGTTTAACAATTTTTTGATGCAAATAGTCGCTCCCAAAATTTTATTCAATGATAAATTTTCATGTGCAATCGTGCAACGCGACCACTTCTAAAGATTTGGTATAGGGATACAACCTCGACCACTTGATACATATACACGGAATGGAATGTTACTTGATTATACTTTATACTCCCTCCGTCCCAAAATTGATTGCACACTTTCCACATTTATCCGTCCCAAAATAGATTGTACCTTTCCAAAAAAGGAAATATCACATCAATCCTCACCCCTAAAAGTTCATTTTAATTACAACTTTACCACACTCACCTAACACACATAACATACTTTATAATTTATTTATTACCTAAAAATACCACAATACTCCTAAAAAGTCAACATTTCTTAAACTCCGAATCTACAGTAACAGTGCAATCAATTTTGGGACGGAGGGAGTAATAATTTTTGAAAATCGCAATTAGAGCCGTTACATGAATCAAGCTGTTCGATAGCTCGGCTCGACTCGTGTCTATTCGAGCTCGACTTAATACTCGTTACGTTATCGAGCCGAGCTCGACTCAACTCAATAAGGCTCGATAAATAATATTAATATTAAAAATAAATATTATATATATTAATAATTATTATTAAATATAATATTAAATATATTAATTAAAATCTGGCTCGAAAGCTCGACTCGTTTTGCTTAATGAGCCGAGTTCGAGCTTGACCTCGAGCTCGGTTGAGTAATTTTCGAGTCGAGCTCGAGCTCGCTAGTAGGCTCGTTATCAAATCGAGCCGAGCTCGAGTTCGGCTCGATAACTACTCGAGCCGAGCTCGTGTATGCACTACTCGAGTTCGCTCGGCTCGTTTAACAACCCTAATTGCAATCCTCCTTCATCACAACTTGAATTCCATATTCCACTTTTCATATTTTATTGGTATTACATAACATAATAAAACTATACCCTAAAATTTACCATTTAATTCATAGAAGATGAAATATGAAAATGGAATAGGTAATTATTTTTTGTTTGGGAATGAAAGTATATCCCGACACTAAAATCCCCAATTTGCATTCATCATTCAATTAGTATACCAGAATATCGATTTTTAATTATAATAAAATGTTGTCCAATATTACTTCTTTTACATCAAACTTTTTTAAATTATCTAGCGAGTGATGATTTGAATCTTACCCTTTGCCTTGGTATAGCGATACTGTTGGGTTCGTCATAGCGATTCGGGTGAACGCAGCGGAATTTAAAATTTTTCATAATTAATAAATCATATTTATTAAATACATGAAAAGGTTTCAACCCGAATGCTCACAAATGACTATAGGATCCGGTGTTAAAATATATTGAAAGAAATCTACGTAAAGATTATTCTTACCCTCGTAGACTTTCTTCCAATTGATGCAAGGAGTGAGGGAATCAATTCCCGGATTGTGGCTAAAACTCCGTTCTTCTCAATAAGGGATCCAATTGTATCCCCTCTAAAATAATCCACCAATTAAATGAACAACACAAATTTCACACTTCGCTAGTAGTGTAAAACTGTTGATATCAATAAACGTTTCTCGTATCAACTTGTGATAAGAGAAAATAAATTAAAGAATAATTATCAATATAATTATTCTCCAAAATTGTTCACAAAATGAATAAGCAAAGATTTATATCTTAAAAGGAAACAATTTCCTCTCTTCCTAAAATATCAAAGTATCAACTTCTCTACTCTATTGAAAAAGTCGATACTACATGTCAAATTTGGAAGGAAATATATATCATGCTTCCACTTCCAAAGTGAGTGCTTTCAAAAGCAAAATTCCACTTCTAAAGTGGTGTTTGCTTTACACTCCACTTAATGCAATAATACATGGTGGATGTCTCCCACTTATCAAATATAATTATTTATTTTATTTAAATAATCAAATTATTTAATTATGATAAATAGTTAACAATTTAATAATTGTTCCAATTGATAAAAGTTGTTCATTCAAATTAAGGTGTGATCCTTTAGGTTCACTACTAACTCTAGTAGTAGGCTTACAACATTTGTAACTTATAAATAACAATTATTATATTAATTAATCCAATTAATTAATCCACTTGAAATTAACTAATTAATTTCAAGAACCTACTAATCACGGTAACACCTAGCAAGTAGCGTGATCTTCTTGTGTTAGGTGAATAGCGAGTAAACCTATAAATTAACGAGTGACATACACGTACGGTCTTTCTAACAATTAATCTCCCGATTGAGTCTAGAGTAGGAATATTAGTCGAAACTCTACTAACTCAATAACTGTGTTTCTATTTCATGTTACAATGATTCATTGTGAATCTTTATTCTCATTGCCTTGGCCAAGGTCTTTGAATCATTAACAATGAAATACACAGGAGATTCTCTTGTCCTAGACAAGTGTTAGATTCTATCTTAGCCACACATAAGTCTTCATGTACATCAATATAATACCCAACATATCCCCTTTATGATTGCTAAACAATCAGAAGATAAATCTAAGTATTAGAAGAAGTACACAAAACTACCATGGTGCTTCAAGTCTAAAGACTAATCGTGTACTATCGTAATTAGAAAATTCTAATTTCGACATATCCAATAAGAATTTTCTACGGACCATGTTCGATAAACTTATTCTCTAATAAGTATCTACATATATGAATTTGTGTCACAACACTAATATTGATGGAATACAATATTCTCGTCCAACGAGCATTCATCATATGTACGAGTCTTTACTGAATTATTCTTTGTCTCATTTAGAAAAATTCTTGACTCGGAACCATGTTTAAGACCAAAGCTCTATGTATAAATTCCATGATTACCATCATATGCGTAACCATACATTTTAGCTTAAATTGGTCTAGGGACTTTATCTAATAAGCATATGTTATAATGCATAAAATAGATAAATAAAAAATAGCCTTTAATAATATAATTTCCAATGAGATTGTTTATATTCAAAATATAAAGAGTATAATTATCCAATCTAATTGGTACGTTGGGCATACTACTCTAACAATCTCCCACTTGCCTTAGCTCCAATTACCCATATATTTTAGTCCCATCTTTTCAAGATGTTTCTCAAATATCTTTTGAGACAAAGGCTTAGTCAGTGGGTCTGCTACATTTTTTGCTGAAGCGACTCGATCCATAACGACATCGCCTCTCCCCATGATTTCTCTAATCAAGTGGTATCTTCTTAAGATATGCTTGGATCTTTGATGAGATCTTGGTTCCTTTGCTTGCGCAATGGCTCCATTGTTATCACAGTATATCATTACTGGATCAACAATAGATGGAACTATACCCAACCCTTGGATAAAGTTTCTGATCCAAACAGCTTCTTTTGCTGCATCTGATGCAGCTATATATTCAGCTTCAGTGGTGGAGTCTGCAGTAGTTTCTTGTTTGGAACTCTTCCAACTTACTGCACCACCGTTCAAAGTGAATATATAACCTGACATTGACTTAGAGTCATCCACATCAGACTGAAAACTAGAATCAGTATATCCTTCTAATTTCAGCTCTCCAGGGCCGTATATCAAAAAGATATCCTTAGTCCTTCTCAAGTATTTAAGGATAATCTTGACGACCTTCCAGTGTTCTTCACCTGGATTTGACTGATATCTGCTCGTGACACTTAGAGCATGCGCGACATCAGGCCTTGTACATAGCATTGCATACATTATGCTTCCAATTGCTGAAGCATAAGGCACGCGAGTCATTCTTTCTCTTTCTTCAGGCGTCTTAGGAGACATAGCCTTAGAAAGTGAAACCCCATGACTCATTGGCAAGAATCCTCGTTTGGATTCTTCCATACTAAATCTCTTTAGTATCTTATCTATGTACATGGATTGGGATAGTCCGATCATTCTTCTAGATCTATCTCTATAGATCTTTATTCCTAGAATAAATGATGCTTCTCCCAAGTCCTTCATGGAGAATTGTTTAGACAACCAAGTTCTTGTTGACTGCAACATACCTATATCGTTTCCGATAAGTAGGATATCATCAACATAGAGCACAATAAAAGTAACTGCACTTCCACTAACTTTCTTGTATACACATGGTTCATCCGGATTCTTTTGAAAATCAAACGATTTGATTGTTTCATCGAATCGAATGTTCCAACTCCTCGAAGCTTGTTTAAGCCCATAAATGGATCTTTGGAGCTTGCAAACATTTTGCTCACTCCCACTAGATATAAAGCCCTCAGGTTGCTTCATATAGATCTCTTCCTTAACGTTACCATTAAGAAAAGCAGTATTTACATCCATTTGCCATATCTCATAGTCATAATATGCAGATATAGCTAATAAAATTCGAATGGATTTCAGCATTGCTACTGGTGAAAAGGTTTCCTCATAATCAATTCCTTGTTTCTGAGAATATCCTTTAGCAACTAGTCTTGCCTTATAGGTTGCTACCTCCCCATCAGCTCCAAGCTTTCGCTTGTAAACCCATTTGCATCCAATAGGAACTGTTCCTTCTGGTGGGTCTACCAAAGTCCATACTTTGTTAGAGTACATGGAGTCCATCTCGGATTGCATTGCTTCTTGCCATTTATTTGAGTCAATGTCTGACATTGCCTCTCCATAGCTTCTTGGATCATTATCCAAGAGGAGTCCCTCTACTTTGTTTTCTAATAACAAAGTGTACCTACTAGGTAACCTAGGTATCCTTTCGGATCTCCTAAGAGGTTGTGTATCAGATGTCCCAGTTTCTACTGGTTGTTCACTCACTGCAATTGGAAGGTTTGTTGTTTCTTGAACTTCTTCAAGTTCTACGAGTTTGCCATTTCTATCAGATAGAAATTCTTCTTCAAGAAACGTGGCATTCCTTGAAACAAACACCTTTTGTTCCGAGGTATCGTAGAAGTAATATCCAATTGATTCCTTTGGATATCCAACAAACTTACATATTTTGGATCTCATATCCAATTTATCTCCCATTTGTTGCTTCACGTAAGCATCACACCCCCATACCCGAAGGTATTTGTATGAGGGTGCTTTACCACACCACATCTCATAAGGTGTAGTAGGGATGGCCTTAGAAGGTACCCTATTTAATAGGTAAGCTGCCGTTTCTAAAGCATGGCCCCAAAAAGAAAGAGGTAATGAAGTGAAACTCATCATAGATCGAACCATGTCCATCAAAGTTCGATTCCTGCGTTCCGAAACTCCATTGAGTTGGGGAGTGCCAGGAGGAGTCCACTGTGAGAGAATCCCATTCTCTTTTAGATATTCTAGAAACTCTGCACTTAAGTATTCACCCCCTCGATCTGATCGAAGTGTTTTTATACTTAAGCCAGTTTGTTTCTCTACTTCAATTCTAAATTCTTTGAACTTTTCAAAAACTTCGGATTTGTACCTTAATAGGTACACATAACCATACCTAGAGAAGTCATCGGTAAAGGTTAAGAAGTAGCTGTAGTTCCCACGAGTATTAACATTTAATGGCCCACATACATCTGTATGAATTAATTCCAATAGATGTGTAGCTCGCTCCACTTGTCCAACAAATGGAGATTTGATCATTTTTCCCTTGAGACAGGACTCACATGTTGGTAGTTCTTGCTCGTCCTTTAGGTCAAGCAATTTTGCCAACTTATTTATCCTTTTCTTAGAAATATGACCTAATCTTGCATGCCATAATGTGATAGAACTACGATTATCTAATTTTCTTTTATTTTGTTGAAGATTAAGAATGAAATTTTGGGGAGTTAAGGTATATAAACCATTCGTCAATATGCAAGTAGTGATTAAAGAAGAACATTTAGAAATGGAACAACTTCCATGTTCAAATTTAAAACAATAACCTTCTCTATCCATAACAGGAATAGAGATAATGTTCTTAATAATCTCTGGAACATAAAGACAATTATTCAATACCAAAACATAATCATTACTTAAAGCTAGATTAATAGTTCCTACGGCTAATGCAGCAACCTTTGCTCCATTCCCCAGCCTTAGAACCATTTCTCTTGTTTCTAGCTTTCTACTTCTTTCCATCATCTGCAAATCATTGCAAATATGTGAGGCACAACCGGTGTCCAATACCCAAGAAGTATCGTTAATTGATAAGTTAACTTCAACATAATAAATACCTGAACTCTTCAGGGTTGCAAGGTAATCCTTGCAGTTCCTCTTCCAGTGTCCAGTTTGATTGCAGTGGTGACACTTATCATTGGACTGAGAAGTTTTCTTTTTCTTGACACCTC
Source organism: Pogostemon cablin (assembly GCA_023678885.1). Taxonomy (NCBI): domain Eukaryota; kingdom Viridiplantae; phylum Streptophyta; class Magnoliopsida; order Lamiales; family Lamiaceae; genus Pogostemon; species Pogostemon cablin. The sequence goes on along the minus strand of CM042983.1, from coordinate 19,331,985 downwards.
CCTTTGCTTTCAGTTTGTTGGGATTGTTAGAACTCTTTCTATTTCCCTTCTTTTTCTTTGGCTTTGCAGCCTTAGATCCAGAAGTGGACCTAACAAACATGACTGATTTGTCCCTTTTCATCGTGGACTCAGTTGTCTTTAACATGCTAACAAGTTCAGTGAGACTTTTCGTCATGTTATGCATGTTATAATTGACAACAAATGTGTCAAATGAAGGGGGCAGAGACTGCAACAACAAGTCAGTGCAAAGCTCAGGTGGAACCTCAACTTTCAATGACGCGAGTCGTTCCGTTAGGGCTATCATCTTCAATCCATGTTCCTGGACTGAAGAGCCCTCAGCCATATGACTGCGGAAGAGCTCTTTAGATATCTCATATCTTTGTTGCCTGCTATTCTCACCAAACAAGTTCTCAAGTCGTTTAAGAATAGCATAAGCAGAGGTTTGATCCTCATTTTGTCTCTGCAGCTCACTTGACATAGATGCTAACATGTAGCACCGAGCTTTCAGATCGTCATCCTGATGACGTTTGAACTTCTCAAGTTCCTCAGTCGTAGCATTAGCACCAGGTGCATCAGGGATTGGTTTGTCAAGAACATATTCACTTCTTTCAGATTTTAAGAGAATTTTGAAATTTCTCAGCCAATCATTAAAGTTTGGTCCAGTTAACTTGTTTTGCCCAATTAAAGCAGTTATAGGATTGTTTGCCATTTCAGTAGATGAATCTACAAAATGATGAAGCAGAAAATGAGAAAACTATGAAAATTAATATTAATTTAATATAAGGTCTTCAATATTAAATGTCTCCCACTATTTTATTCGAATTTCATAACCCCCAATGAAAATCGGAAAATCATAATTTTCTAGTAGGTTTGAGGCCCAAATAGAATTCCTCACACCTCAATTTTATGAGCCCATGAAAAATTCTCTTCGGTAGTAAAACATTTTACAATTGTATCACTATACAACCCTCAATTTGTTTTACCTCACCTTTCACGCATACTGATGAGTGATATTTTCACCTAGATTTTAGTGTCTTTTTATATGTGTTTTCGTATGATTTAATCCGTATTTTATGTGTTATTTGGGTGTGTTTTGTGTTTTTATGTAAATGTGTGTGAATGAGCTTAAACATATGATTTTTAGGTAAAAATGGATCCTAGACGTGATAAGGAAGATGTAGGAAAAAGCAGATCTCAATTCGGAGTTGAAACGAGGGAGAATGAGTCAAATCAAGCAAAATGCTGAAAAAACGCACGTCCAACTTGTGTAATTTTTCTGTACTCTTGTGGAGCTCAAAACTAGAAGTGTAATACATGGTTGGAAAGCCATAGAAAAGAGGATTATTTTGGTATGAGAAACACTTCAATTGGAGCCGAAACGAGAAAGTTATGATTAAAATGGTGACGTCGCGCAAGCTGTTCCTACTCAGCACGATTGTGCTACTTTGCATGACTTGTTACACCCTCAAATATTGGAAGTTTTGTCAGATCTTTATATGGATAGAAAGCCAAAGAAAAGAGGATCACATGAGCGCAAGAATTACTCAAATCAGAGATCGGATGTGGAAGTTATGCGCGAAACGGTGAGACTGCGCAGCCCGTGTTACGCAACACGACCCGTGTTACGCAACACGGCCCTGTAAGCTCTGGCCATTTTCTGACATCAGAAATGCCTACACGGCCACCCTGTGGTCGTGTTGCAGCACACGAGTCGTGTTGCTGCAGCATCACAAACACATCAGAATCCTTCTAGAAGCCTCCCAAGGGGTATAAATACCCAATACTTCAATATGTGAAAAGAGATCCGATTTCCACCCCTTCCACACACACCTCACACACCATTTCCTCCATTCTTCACCTTCACCTTCACCTTCATCCATTCTTAATCCTTTGGATCTACCTTGATCCAACCATCAAATCCTTCATCCAAGTAGCTAGAGAAGCAAGGAAGAGAGGTGAATTGCAAGGGGAAGAAGAAGATCACCATTGGAGACATCCAATGGAGTTTTCATCTAAACTTTGTATTGAAACCAATTGTTTATCATGTTTTGTAAGGAATTTAATGTCTATTTTAATTTTCTTATGGATATGAGAGGCTAATCTCCCTTGTGAGATTAGCAATATGAATTGTGTTGGATAATTTTTGGTATTTTGCAATTGAATGATTATGTTGATTGGGTTAATTGATTTTCTATCATTGATGCTTTAGATCTTGAGGTTTATGATGATTTGTGTGTTTAATTGTTTTAAGCATGTGATTAGATTGAGAAGTCAATTGCATATTTAGAATAATTAAGTGAATCATTTCATCAAACACTTCATGTGCATTATAGATTGTGAAGAGATTGAGAAATCCTTCATAGTTTAGAACCCTTTGATAGAACATATCATTTATTAGATTGAGAAGTCAATAGATTATGTGAAGGGACTCTCATTTCAAGCTTAGTACCTAGTTGGAATTGTTTGAGTGAGAACCAATCCAATGAATGTCATTCCATATCCTATTCATTCCGAGAGGGAGTTTAGGTGATCTTAGTGTTGGCCCTTAGCCTTTTTCCCATGACACATATGAATTCATTGCATGATACCTAGATTTTCCATACTTTAAGTATTGTTAATCTCATCTCTATCTACTTGGCTCATTCATCCATCTCCCATTCATCTATCCTTTTATTTTATTGTCATTTCTTGATTATCTCCCCTTCTCGTTCATCTCTATAATACTATGACAAACACAAGATCGCTTAGACCCTAGTACCTTCCTCCCTGTGGTTCGATAATTTCTTTAATTGGTCATGCCCACTATATTATGGCTAATCAAATGGCGCCGTTGCCGGGGAGGCAACGGTTGCTAGCGGTTTAACGAAGGAGTGTTTCGATTGGTATTAATAGAGATATTTTTATTGCTTTTTATTATTTGTTTTGGAAAATTTTTGATCTCATTTTTTCATTTTGATAGGTACTTGACACTACCTTGAGAGAAGAGGAAGGGGGATCAAAGCCAAAAATAACAAGTTTGAGAAGAATTGTAGTAAGCCTTGAGAAGAGCATTTAAATGGATGGTTGGAACCAATTCACAAATGTCTTTGGGGATCAATTTGCAAGGTTTCCACCTCCACAATCAAGAGGCTATATGAATGAGAGCAACTATGGGTACAACTTCCAAATGAATCAAGAAAGCTCTCAATACTACAATCAAGGAAGAAATGGAGAATGGCAACAAGCTTACAATGCAAATACATTCCATCCGTATCAAGCATACACTTATTCTCCACCAAATCCCAACACCAACACTTCTCCTCCGTTCCAAAACTACGCTTTACTTGAATTACATAGAAGAAGTGCTCAAGGAAGTGATGAAGGTCAAGATTCTCAATCAAGTTTTCTTCAAAATGAATCCTCCAAGATAATTACCCAAGTTACTTTGGAAGTGACAAGACAAATAAGGATGATGAATCAAGGTGCTTATGGTCAAGTCTTGTCTAATTCAAGTTTGGGAGGTGCTCAAAATGTGCAAGGTGTGTCGATTCCTAGTCCTATGGAGCAAGAAGAGTGGAGGATGCCTACGCATCAAGTAGGAGATGTTTCTTTCATGGGAGTGGATGATTTCCAAGGAAATTTTCAACATAACTATGAAGGAAGTTTTCATGGGAATTATCCACCAATTCAAGAATGGAATTGTGACAACCAAGAGGGAGGAGACTTTCAACAAGTCGAAGAAGAAAAATCATCTTTAGAAGTATTTCTTGAAAAGTTGATTGCTTCCAACAAAACTCAAGATGAAGTTATTGAAAGAAGATTCAAGGCTATTGAAGAAAATAATGATCAAAGATTCAAAGCCTTGGAGCATCAAGTAAGCCAAATTGTAAGTGCTTTGACCAATTTTCAACAAGTTGAAGAGCTTGAAGAGGAGAGCAAAGTCGAAGAAGAGTTGGAGAAAGAAGAGAATTTGGAGGATGAAGAATCAAATGAGGTGTTTGAAGAGCCTATTGAGGCAAATGATGTTGATGAAGAGGAACAAAGTCTAGAAACAAATGATGATGACTTGAAGAGTGAAATGAGCATTTCTAAACCTTTAAACTCTTTAAGTTGCTTTGAACTTGATAATATTGTTTACATTGACTTTGTATTACCCATTGATTTTTCTCATATTCTTAGAAACAAAAGAGAACTTGAAGAGATGTTGGGGATCTATTTGGTAAAGAGGAATAAGTGGTGTTCAAGAATGGAGAGGGCAATGGAGTGTAAGCTCAAGAGAGTTGAATTTCTAAAGCCATGCTCGAAGGATGCAACGGAGGTCGTTACTTGCCATAAGTGCCTATTAGAGGAAGAAGCACAACGGTTAAAATTCGATGGCAAGGACGAAAGATATCCGTGGCCATTCCGATGAGTTCTCCATATCCCGTCCGGCTTGAAGACGTTAAACTTAGCGCTAGATGGGAGGCAACCCATCATTACCTTTTATTGTTTTATTTAATGCTTTCAATAAGGTTGATGGATTTGTTTGTTTGCATTTTTGGCATGTAGATTGATTGTGTTCATGAGGAAAATGTGTATTGGAGAAACGATAAGTGCTTGATTTGAAGTGTGAAAGTAAGTCACACCACTTTTTGCAAACTTACCTCGAAACTCTTGTTTCAATTTAAGTTTGGGGGGATATGGCATGGTGTGACATACCTTGTTTTGAAGCCATATACTTTTCGTACTTTTGGGCTAATTTTGAATTTTTCTCATGAGCATTGGTTTGATTTTGGTATGATTGGTCGTGTTGAAGTGCATGATAGTCCATATTTTTGATGAAATTGTTGAGCTAATGGTTTTGTTGAGCATGTATGAAGGGTATTGGAAGCACGAATTGAGCTCGGAGCTAACAACTCCCACTATCAAATGCTTATTGAGGGAGTTCATTCTACACCCTACCACTTTTATGTGCTTAGCATAATTTGATTTGATTTGTATTGATGTGATTAGCATGCTACTTTATGTGTTATGTTTTTGGGAGGTTTACTTTTCAATCAAAGGTTGGGATGATTGTGAGCTTACATTGTTATGGATGATTTGAATGTGTGTTTCATTTTTCAATGATGGTGATTTTTGTTTTTGCATGTTATGTGTTTTTGTTTTGTTTCTTGTTTGTTGAGTCTTTATTTTATGTTTTGTGTGTTTTCTTATTTTTGTCTTGGTATATTTGGTGGTTTTTTTTGGGATGTTGTGAGTCATTTTTGAACATGAGTGATGACATGTTGTTGTGATAAGTGATGACAAGTTATGATTAAGAATCTCTACACTTTCGAATTGTGACATGTTTTACTTAACTTGTTCAATTTTGAGATGAATGTGGTGTAATAAGTTTCTTAAGGTCCAATGCATAAGCTTGTGAGAATTTGAGCCTCAACCGTGCATACATATTTTTTTTTTCTTCATGAGTGGATTGGTTGTGTTTGATAAGCTAGAACTTGCTCAAGGACTATAGGAACGAGCCCGATTAGTGGAGATTAGTGACATGATCTAAGGCCATCCTTGTTATTATAGTCATTACCATATATTTCCCTACCATGAACATCATCCCTAGTCAACCACTTTGAGCCTTAAAGCCATTTTATTGTGAATTTAGCACACTACAAGCCTTAATTACCCACTTGAGCCTTACATACATACCTTTTGTGTGAGTGATTGAGGAGATGTGGTTTAGAAAGGTTTGATGAGAATTGTGCAAGAAAAGATAGGAAATGGTAAACAAGCAAGAAAAAGGATGAAAAAGAGCACAAGAAAGAATGGACATGCAACCTCAAAATAAGAAAATGAGCAAAGCAATAACAATATGCTCAAGTACTTAAAAGTTCAAAGAAGGAAACATGCATTAAAAGAAGCTCAAAATCTAAGGAAAGTTGATGATTAGTGCTTGTGATTACCAAAGTTGAGAAAGGAAGAAAGAAAAGTGGAGAAGTTGAGGAAGTTGATCATCTCTTCGATTACTTATACTTGTTAGTCACTATTATCCATACTCTTCCTACCTTACCAAAGAGCCTATCATTACATCCCAATTAAAGACCTTTTTGATCATTAATTTAAACTTTAGTGGTTTGTGAATGTAGTCCACGAGCAAGCTTATAGCGAGTCGAGCCAATCGATTGATGAGTGTTGATTTACCTTACTTTAAAGAGTGTTGAGTGACATTTATAACCTATGTGAGGCTTGGACCAAAAAGAGACTATATTACACTAATATTCTCTTGTGATTGAATTTGTTAATTCTTCATGTCATGAATCTAATGTTGTAGGATGCATTAGCATAGTTTGTAATTCTTATTATTATTGATGTGTTGTTACTTATGTTCGTTTAGTCTTTTCCTAGGTGAAAATCACTCTTCTTGGTTTATCATTTTCGTTGTGCAGGGACGCACAACACTTTAAGTTTGGGGGTGTGATGAGTGATATTTTCACCTAGATTTTAGTGTCTTTTTATATGTGTTTTCGTATGATTTAATCCGTATTTTATGTGTTATTTGGGTGTGTTTTGTGTTTTTATGTAAATGTGTGTGAATGAGCTTAAACATATGATTTTTAGGTAAAAATGGATCCTAGACGTGATAAGGAAGATGTAGGAAAAAGCGGATCTCAATTCGGAGTTGAAACGAGGGAGAATGAGTCAAATCAAGCAAAATGCTGAAAAAACGCACGTCCAACTTGTGTAATTTTTCTGTACTCTTGTGGAGCTCAAAACTAGAAGTGTAATACATGGTTAGAAAGCCATAGAAAAGAGGATTATTTTGGTATGAGAAACACTTCAATTGGAGCCGAAACGAGAAAGTTATGATTAAAATGGTGACGTCGCGCAAGCTGTTCCTACTCAGCACGATTGTGCTACTTTGCATGACTTGTTACACCCTCAAATATTGGAAGTTTTGTCAGATCTTTATATGGATAGAAAGCCAAAGAAAAGAGGATCACATGAGCGCAAGAATTACTCAAATCAGAGATCGGATGTGGAAGTTATGCGCGAAACGGTGAGACTGCGCAGCCCGTGTTACGCAACACGACCCGTGTTACGCAACACGGCCCTGTAAGCTCTGGCCGTTTTCTGACATCAGAAATGCCTACACGGCCACCCTGTGGTCGTGTTGCAGCACACGAGTCGTGTTGCTGCAGCATCAGAAACACATCAGAATCCTTCTAGAAGCTTTCCAAGGGGTATAAATACCCAATACTTCAATATGTGAAAAGAGATCCGATTTCCACCCCTTCCACACACACCTCACACACCATTTCCTCCATTCTTCACCTTCACCTTCACCTTCATCCATTCTTCATCCTTTGGATCTACCTTGATCCAACCATCAAATCCTTCATCCAAGTAGCTAGAGAAGCAAGGAAGAGAGGTGAATTGCAAGGGGAAGAAGAAGATCACCATTGGAGACATCCAAGGGAGTTTTCATCTAAACTTTGTATTGAAACCAATTGTTTATCATGTTTTGTAAGGAATTTAATGTCTATTTTAATTTTCTTATGGATATGAGAGGCTAATCTCCCTTGTGAGATTAGCAATATGAATTGTGTTGGATAATTTTTGGTATTTTGCAATTGAATGATTATGTTGATTGGGTTAATTGATTTTCTATCATTGATGCTTTAGATCTTGAGGTTTATGATGATTTGTGTGTTTAATTGTTTTAAGCATGTGATTAGATTGAGAAGTCAATTGCATATTTAGAATAATTAAGTGAATCATTTCATCAAACACTTCATGTGCATTATAGATTGTGTAGAGATTGAGAAGTCCTTCATAGTTTAGAACCCTTTGATAGAACATATCATTTATTAGATTGAGAAGTCAATAGATTATGTGAAGGGACTCTCATTTCAAGCTTAGTACCTAGTTAGAATTGTTTGAGTGAGAACCAATCCAATGAATGTCATTCCATATCCTATTCATTCCGAGAGGGAGTTTAGGTGATCTTAGTGTTGGCCCTTAGCCTTTTTCCCATGACACATATGAATTCATTGCATGATACCTAGATTTTCCATACTTTAAGTATTGTTAATCTCATCTCTATCTACTTGGCTCATTCATCCATCTCCCATTCATCTATCCTTTTATTTTATTGTCATTTCTTGATTATCTCCCCTTCTCGTTCATCTCTATAATACTATGACAAACACAAGATCGCTTAGACCCTAGTACCTTCCTCCCTGTGGTTCGATAATTTCTTTAATTGGTCATGCCCACTATATTATGGCTAATCACATACCTCAATTTTATGAGCCCATACGTTACTTAGTGTCAAACAATACCTATCAAACATTCATGCAATTAAAACATCAAAACACCCCACGACTCATGGCCGATGCAGTGATGCATTTAATTCATGAGCATCATTATGATAGATAAAGAACACAGCTTTCTTCCACAAACCCACCCCACGACTCATGGCCAGTGGTTAAGTGTAGTAGCATCATCATGTCTCTATCTTTTGATAGTAGGCATGGATTTGATGGGTCATACTCATCATCCATATTTGTTTGAAATAAAATTTTCAAAAAATTTTTGTATAAGTTTCAAAAACTTAGGGATTATTTTTATTTCCAAGACCTCATCATCTCATTTAGGTAAATTATTTAATGTTTATCATCAAATGAGTGCATTAAATAAATTCTAACATGCATATATCCTATACATACATAAAGCGGTGGGATGATCATGGCCAACCTATGCGACCCGTTTGAGCCAAAACGGGTCTATGGTCAATCTAAGGGATAATGAGAACTTTTACATCATAATGTAAAACCCATACACTTATGGGCCTTGAGCATCTATTCTATTACATTTAATTACCCATCAACAATTGGGTCTTCTTTTGGGCTTCCTTCAAGTCCTCCAATTTACAATGAATAAAATTAAATCCTCACGGATTAATCTACTCTCATTGCATAAATTTAAAGAACTTACAAATGTAAATTAAAGAGGCTCGCAGTCCCCATAAAATCCAAATAAATTACAACCATCACATAAAGTCCAAGGCTCATGATTATCCCTAAATAAATAAATATGCATTTAACATATTAAATTTATTTATATCCATTCACAATGAATAATACCGTAACGAGATATAAGAATAACAATTATTCCTATTTCTCATTTTAAAATAATACTAATTGAGAATTATGACTAACAATTAGTCAATATTATAAAACTAAATTTTTAGAATTGACTTTAAGAATTTTGTTGGCCTTAATTAATTAAGAAACAATTTCTAAATTAATAAAACCAAATCAATTCAATGATAGCTAATTATTTCTACTTAGAAATATTTTTCTTAGAAACCCATTTCTAGAAATAGCCATCAAATATCATTGTTGATAATAAACATCTAATGCTTTTATCAAATTAAATATTAAATATTGATAACAAATTATCAATAATAATTATTATATTAAAAAATGATATTTTAAGAAACAATTTCTCATTAAATACAACGTATTGCTTAAATTTCATTCCAAATGAATATTTTGAATAAGAAATATAAATAACTTTTATTTAATATTTCATATTCACATGAGAAACCAATATAGTCATAAACTAATATTTAGTCAATTTTATTAAAATTACCGAAAAATTTTAACTGTATAAATAGTAGTTTAAGAACAATTCTTATCATACTACAACAGTTGAAATTTTAGAGTAATTAATAATTGTCGAGAAACCTTTTCTCGTTGTTTCAAGTATTATTATTTAACCATTAAATAATACTAAAACAATTTTAGTACCAAATATATTTCAACACCGTGAACCTAGGCTCTGATACCACTGTTGGGTTCGTCATAGCGATCCGGGTGAACGCAGCGGAATTTAAAATTTTTCATAATTAATAAATCATATTTATTAAATACATGAAAAGGTTTCAACCCGAATGCTCACAAATGACTATAGGATCCGGTGTTAAAATATATTGAAAGAAATCTACGTAAAGATTATTCTTACCCTCGTAGACTTTCTTCCAATTGATGCAAGGAGTGAGGGAATCAATTCCCGGATTGTGGCTAAAACTCCATTCTTCTCAATAAGGGATCCAATTGTATCCCCTCTAAAATAATCCACCAATTAAATGAACAACACAAATTTCACACTTCGCTAGTAGTGTAAAACTGTTGATATCAATAAACGTTTCCCGTATCAACTTGTGATAAGAGAAAATAAATTAAAGAATAATTATCAATATAATTATTCTCCAAAATTGTTCACAAAATGAATAAGCAAAGATTTATATCTTAAAAGGAAATAATTTCCTCTCTTCCTAAAATATCAAAGTATCAACTTCTCTTCTCTATTGAAAAAGCCGATACTACATGTCAAATTTGGAAGGAAATATATATCATGCTTCCACTTCCAAAGTGAGTGCTTTCAAAAGCAAAATTCCACTTCTAAAGTGGTGTTTGCTTTACACTCCACTTAATGCAATAATACATGGTGGATGTCTCCCACTTATCAAATATAATTATTTATTTTAATTAAATAATCAAATTATTTAATTATGATAAATAGTTAACAATTTAATAATTGTTCCAATTGATAAAAGTTGTTCATTCAAATTAAGGTGTGATCCTTTAGGTTCACTACTAACTCTAGTAGTAGGCTTACAACATTTGTAACTTATAAATAAAAATTATTATATTAATTAATCCAATTAATTAATCCACTTGAAATTAACTAATTAATTTCAAGAACCTACTAATCACGGTAACACCTAGCAAGTAGCGTGATCTTCTAGTGTTAGGTGAATAGCGAGTAAACCTATAAATTAACGAGTGACATACACGTACGGTCTTTCTAACAATTAATCTCCCGATTGAGTCTAGAGTAGGAATATTAGTCGAAACTCTACTAACTCAATAACTGTGTTTCTATTTCATGTTACAATGATTCATTGTGAATCTTTATTCTCATTGCCTTGGCCAAGGTCTTTGAATCATTAACAATGAAATACACAGGAGATTCTCTTGTCCTAGACAAGTGTTAGATTCTATCTTAGCCACACATAAGTCTCCATGTACATCAATATAATACCCAACATATCCCCTTTATGATTGCTAAACAATCAGAAGATAAATCTAAGTATTAGAAGAAGTACACAAAACTACCATGGTGCTTCAAGTCTAAAGACTAATCGTGTACTATCGTAATTAGAAAATTCTAATTTCGACATATCCAATAAGAATTTTCTACGGACCATGTTCGATAAACTTATTCTCTAATAAGTATCTACATATATGAATTTGTGTCACAACACTAATATTGATGGAATACAATATTCTCGTCCAACGAGCATTCATCATATGTACGAGTCTTTACTGAATTATTCTTTGTCCCATTTAGAAAAATTCTTGACTCGGAACCATGTTTAAGACCAAAGCTCTATGTATAAATTCCATGATTACCATCATATGCGTAACCATACATTTTAGCTTAAATTGGTCTAGGAACTTTATCTAATAAGCATATGTTATAATGCATAAAATAGATAAATAAAAAATAGCCTTTAATAATATAATTTCCAATGAGATTGTTTATATTCAAAATATAAAGAGTATAATTATCCAATCTAATTGGTGCGTTGGGCATACTACTCTAACAGATACAACCTCGACCACCGGGTACAGAAGAATATCGCCGTTGTCGTATAAATACAAAGGTGTGATTGCGTAGTGTGAGAGGTTCAACGACGAAGGGATGCCCATATTGAACACCCCCACCCACTCACCATCTTCCCCCATCAACCACACCAAAACCTCCTAATCCTACTCTTGTTGTAACACAGGGACATGCACAGTTTCCCTTTCAACACACCCAACTACGCAAAATCCAACGCCCGTACCTCCGCCGGTTGCTTAGGCGGCGCCACCAGACCTAAATCCTCAGTCGACAGGTTGAAAGAAAATATGCTTTTTCGGTAATCAACCCAATGGAGAGCTCCATTCACAAACGCGCATCTCTGATCGCCATAGTATGGCGCAAGTCTACCTACATTAACACTAATAATATTCATCTTCTTCCAAGAATTACTCTTTAAAGGCCACCTCTGCGGAGCTTGGGAATGACGAGCAGCTTGTAGTCGTCTTCAACGGAGTTGTGCCCCAGTCCAAAAACAAAATTGTCATGATCTAGGGTTGAGTATGGGCAGTGATTTTCCTGTGCTCCCCTGAGGGTGTTAAACGATCATTTCATCTAGAAGCTTAAGCTTTTAGGTAGGATAATCTTTTAATACTTAATCAAGTCGCTCTAACACGCCCCCTCACATGCAGGTGGGGTTAACTTTTACCTCAAGCCTAGCATGTGGAATTTTCTCTCATAAATGATTGGCGGTGAGGTTCGAACCCTGGACCTTTGTTAACCATGGGCTCTAATACCATGTTAAACGACCACCTCATATAAAAGCTTAAACTTTTAGGTAGAATAATCGTTTAATACTTAATCAAGTCACTCTAACAGAGGGGTTCCATAGAAACAAAGAGAGATCCGGAACCTGCACGCAAAGTAGGCCGTCGCAGGAGGCGCAGACGAGCAACTTCGCTTCCCCACACGGGGTGGGGAGAGCGGAGGACACGATTGCTCTGGCCTGCTTATTGGAAACAAAGGTGGCAGCTTGGCGTGAAGTTGATTTTCTAATATAAGGGGGCTTGTGATTCGTGAAAATAAGCATTTCCCTCTTTTCACAAGCATTTCCCTCTCTGGCTATCTTCTTATGTCTTTTTCTGAACCCTGAATCGTGTACAATAGAATTCCATGATTTTGAAACGTATGACAACGGACACAGATCTCTAGCACCAAGATTCATAAGAATCTTGTCCACCAATGCCACATCTCCTACCGGAAGATTCATCAGAACCTCCTTCACCACCTCTACCAATCCCTTCTTTTCCTCTTGCCGCCGTCCATATTGCCAAAATATTTAGTCACCCCGGTCTTGTAATGTTTACTAGGGTTTTTTTTCTGGGACACAGGTCAGAATGCCCATTTTAATAAATGGTATATCAATTTTGTCCATATGTTAAAATAACATCTAATTTGCCCTCTTTTTCTTTAATATGCTTAAATTACCCGACTTCCGTGTCAGAACTTTTGCAGATTTTTTTAAAAGGTGGCGTTGAAATTCATTCATTTTCTTCCTTATAAAGTGGAGTTGATAAAGTAACAGAATCTTTAATCTAATTTAAAAAAATTTAAAATTGATAACATGATATATAAATCATTTCTCTCTTCCTGCACTCTCTCTTTCTCTTGTTTATCGATGGGACACAATTCTTTTTTATTTTTCTATTGCCAAACAAGCACCAACAAATTCTTTTTTTTTTAAATTGAATTTCACATAAATAAATGTTAATGAACATAAAAAAAATAATTTACCGGATATTTGTATAGGTGGGGCGAAACAAAATATTTGAGAATATTTAATTTTTTTTACTAAAAAGAAAGCATATTCATTAGAAATAATAATAATTAGATAAAATAATGAACATAAAAAAAATAATTTACCGGATATTTGTATAGGTGGGGCGAAACAAAATATTTGAGAATATTTAATTTTTTTTACTAAAAAGAAAGCATATTCATTAGAAATAATAATAATTAGATAAAAGCAAAGACTTGTGTGAGATCGTCTCATGTAAAAGTTTACGTGAGACGGTCAGAAAATGATAACTTTTACATAGGAAAGTGATAATAAACTAATGAAAAGTGATAATGCTATTTCACGAACAGTTTATAGTATAAATAAAAAGTGATAATATTTTATAGCGAAAGTAGTAATAATATTTTATAGTGAAAGTAATAACTATTTTAAAAATTGAAAAATGGTCTCACGCAAGACCTACCCTTATATAAAATATGCACGGTGTGATATCCTTAACTAATTAGGATATCATATATTTTTTTATTAAAATAATTTATTTGTTATGTTAGTATTTGTAATTATGCAACAATTATAATTATCTTTTTTTATTGTCTTTAAATATATATGTCTGCCAATAAAATTAAATTTGAGTACCTTGTCCGCTTATGAAATTGCTTTAATTTATATGTGCGCCGATGATTTAAATCTAAAATAGCGTGTCCGCTGAAGTAAACCAATAAAATTAAATCTTTAGTATGCTTATGAAATTGCTTTAATATATATATTCGCCGATAATTTAAGTCCAAAATACCGTGTCCGCTGAAGTAAGCCAATAAAATTAAATCTTGAGTACCTTGTCCGCTTATGAAATTGTTTTAATTTACATGTCCGCCAATGATTTAAGTTCAAAATAACGTGTCTGCTAAAGTAATTGATATGTGATTGCATGTCTCCGGGTAAATTCATTCTTAAATTGCTTGTCCCCTAATGATAAATTGATATGTAATTGCATATTAATTAAAAGAAAATAATAAGACAACATGGGTTTGGTGTGTGATTTCCTTAATTAATTAGGATATTATATTTTTTTAATTATAATTATTTATTTGTTATGCTATATTTGTAATTATGCAACAATTGTAATTATCTATTTTTATCAATATATCTAATTTAAAATTACATATTACATGAATATAAGAATTATCATTATAATTTTAATTAAATTAATGATTTTCCAATTACATCAACAGACACGTTATTTAGTACTTAAATCATCGGCGGACATATAAATTAAAGTAATTTCATCAACGGACAACGTACTCAAGGTTTAATTTTATTGGCGACATATTTAAGGAAAATAAAAATTATTCTAATTAATAACAAAATATGATATCCTAATTAGATATTGTAATGGGATGTTAATTAAAAGAAAATAATAAGATAACATGTGTGATGTATATCCTTAATTAATTAGGATAGGATATATTATTTTTTTATTATAATGATTTATTTGTTATGTATATTTGTAATTATAAAACAATTATAATTATCTATTTTTATAGATTTTTTTATCAATATATCTAATTTAAAAGAATTATCATTAAATTAGCTTGATTTATTTTAATATGAAGAAATCGCACAATATGTGTAATTATTTAATCTATAAGTTATAATTCTAATTAAATTAAAGATTTTTCTTCCCATTTAATTACTATCCTATAATAGTTTATTATTAATTTTATTATTTATTTAATAGGACGTGAAATTTTAAAAAATAAAATAAAATAAAAAATGTATACATGTGCGGATATGCATCAACAGATCGAATACCATTTATTTTTCAATAGCTGGACATGCGCTAACAATAATTATAATTAAGATAACATGTAATTAATATATATCCTTTTTTATTAAAATAATTTATTTGTTAGGTTAGTATTTGTAATTATGCCATAATTATAATTATCTATTTTTATATATGGTATTTAAATATGTATTTCCTGAGTATCTTGTCCGACGGTGAAATTGATTTAAATTTGCATGTCCATCCATGATTTAAGCCCTAGATATCTTGTCCGCTGATGAAATTTATTTAAATTTACATGTCCGTCCAGCCGATGATAAATTGATATCTAATTGAATGTTAATTAATTAAAAATAATAATAAGATAACAGTGTGCGATATCCTTAGTTAATTAGGATAGGATATTATATATATTTTTTATTATAATGATTTATTTGTTAGGTTATATTTGTAATTATAAAAAATTATAATTTTCTATTTTTATAGTTTTTTTATCCATATATCTAATCTAATTTAAAAGAATTATCATAAAATTAGCTTGATTTATTTTAATGTGAAGAACTCGTACATTCACATTTAATTATAATTCTAATTACAAATTATAATTATTAGCTTATCATTCTTTTTTATTAAAATAATTTATTTTAGTATTTGTAATTGGGCAACAATTATAATTATATCCGTTCATGAAATTAAGATTTGAGTATCTTGTCCGCCGATTAAATTGATTTAAATTTGCATGTCCGTCCATAATTTAAGCCCTAGAGTATCTTGTCAGCCGATAAAATTTATTTAAATTTGCATGTCCGTTTATGATTTAAGCTCTAAATAGCGTGTTCGTTGATATAATTGACATGTAATTGCATGTAAATTCATCCTTATATTGCCACCGGTAAATTGACATATCTAATTGAATGTTAATTAAAAGTAAATAACAAGATAACATGTGTTCTATTTTTATAGCGTTTTTTTATCAATATATCTAATTTGGAATTGGAAATTACACCAAACCAAATTCTTTTATTTTTTTAATTGCCGGACATGTTTTATTCGTCTTTGAACATGCCTCTTTTTTTTTAGTGTCAGCTGGAAGCTAGTAATATAAATCCGCTTGAAGCTGGTAATATAAATTATTAATAGAATTAATAAAATTTTTATTTTAAAAGTTGATCAAATTAAAAAATAAAATATTCATTACATATAATAATAAAATAATAATAATAATAATAATAATAATAAGGGAAGAGGGTATAATGGTAAAAGTAAGTATAATACATAGGTATTAAATTGTGGTATTGTGTAACCCACCTCTTGTGGTGGTATACACAATACCAATGAAAAAGGTATTATTAATTTCGAACAGAAATAATACCGGGCTGAAAGTATTATGAATACTTCGAAATAAACGTGGTATTACGTGGTATACTGCATCAATACCTAGCTAATAACTCCAAGCAAACAACCCCTTAATGTATAAGACATAAGTACCCTTTAATGGATTTGTATAATTCCAATCATTCCAACAAATAATATATTGTACGCTTGCAGCAACTGATCGAATCCATTATGTTCAGTTTCTACAACCGAACAAACTCTCAACAATTGCAATTTCGTGAATAAAATCTCTTCAACCATCAACACAACCCACTATTTCAGTCCATTCACCTACTCCCTTCTCAATAACCACATCACTGATACTAATTGTATTTAGATTTGGATTCTCGCAAATTAATTAGAAACCTGGAGCTTCCCACAGATCTTAAATCACAATGCAGAACAAAGGGAAAAAGGTTTTGACTTTGAAAAATTCAAGTCCAATCAATATATACATATACATTAAATGTATCTATATGCTACTAGGGTTTTGAAGAGAAAAGGAATGGGGACACTCTCTTCTCCTTTTGTTCACAAAACACCCCTCACGATTGTCAGAATTTCCCGATCCACCATTGAGAAGCCCGTTTTATAACTTGCATTTTTCATTTGCGCCCGTTTTTTCCCCTTTAATGTTTTTTTTTTTAAAAGCTTTGATTATTTATTGGTTGAATGGAAATCAAACTATTTAGATGGATGGTATTGGTATTATTTGGAGTCTGATTCAATGTTAATTTCCCATAATGTGAATAATATGCAATTATCTTGTCTAGATTAAATTCTCAGATATATTGAAGGTGTTCGTTATGAGAGTTCTTTCATTCTTCTTCCTGCAGGTGAGAAACGAAACTATGGATGTTTTATATTTCCTAATATAATAAGGTTTTAAATGACAAAAAAGTAGAAATATTATAAATGAGGTGTGTTTAGTAATTGAAATATATTTCATTATATTACTTTGGGGTATATTTAGTAATTGGGGTGTGTTTAGTAAGATTAGGGGTACAAATAGCCGGTCTTTGATTGAAAGGGTAAAATGGTCTAAAATAGGGTATATTTAGTAATTAATATATAAATCTTTTAATTTTGGTGGGGTACATTTAGTAATAGGGGTACATTTAGTAAAACTGAATGTAAATAGCCGCGCCCTTTAGAAAATTCTAGAAAAATATATGATATTTGATTGGGGATGACTATTTACACCCCAATTTTACTAAATGTATCCCATTTAGTTTAATTTAATAATATATGTATAAACTACTAACTACACCCCATTCATGACATTCCTACCCTTCTTTTAATTGCTAATACAGTTCATGAGTAGAACATAACTCACGATTAAACTCACGCAACGCAAGGAAGAAGAAGGAAATAATTATGGCAAACACTTTAACAAACCTCCCAATTCTGATCTAATGTTATGTCTGAGCAATGTTTTAGGGTTCAAGGTACTCTTTTTCCCCCTTTTTTTTTGTACTTTCATCAATTATTGGGTTCAATGTGATTTCAAAGAAATTAAGCAATGTTTATATGGATTTTTTAGAATTTTGTTATGATAAAATGAATTAGGGATCGAAGTGTCGTTCAATTTGATTGAAATTTGTTGAATAAATATGAATTAGGTTGGTTGTATGAATTTTGTTTAATTTACATATAAACGAGAAGAGTTGTTGTGTTCGACTGTACCAATCGAACAAGGCATAGATGCTCGCACAAGAAATTGAACATACTGCGTGGTGTTTGTTCCTACCAACCGAACAGGAAAAAGGAAGAGGGATTATAGGCCCGTCGTTTCCTACTCCCAACAAATTGGCAGATGAATTATGGTTTTGCGTCGTCGTGTCTGTTGCAAGTATCGCGGAGTGCAATAACACCATTCTGCACTTGGAGATCGGTGGCCGGGCGGAAGTGGAGGGTTTGGAGGACTAATGGTTCTGCATTTTGCCAATTTAAAACCAGATTCTGGTGGTTTGTGTTCAATTTTAGATTGCTGCTTCATGGTAATTTACTAGTATGGTTCCATTGTCCTATTCAATGTTAGGGACCATGAGGTCGATGGATATTTGAATATTGTAGAAAGGCATGGTCCTGGGTTACTTCATGAGATGAGAAAGGATGAAGATTAAGTGCGAGAGAAGCCAACTTTTAGCACATGGATGCAAGCCAATATTTGGTAGTGTTCTTGGTCTGACTATTGCTCTTGATTACTATGCTCGTCAGGTTGATGGAATGGTTGCAGAATTTTCTCAAATACTTGATTATCACTCTCATGGATGCTTGACTTTTTTTTTTTTCCTTTCATGTTCGGTGGACATAATTAAGTGAACATTTTGAATGTGTTTGGATAAGAGGGGTGGGGTATGTTTAGAAATTTGGGATTAAAATTTTAATTAATAATTTTAATAAGGGTATATATGTCTTATTGATTAAGGATATTTTAGTCTTGTTTATTTATAGGGTGCGTTTAGTGAAATCAGGGTACGAATAGCCGTCTCCTATTTAATTATCTAAGACTATCTAGTCGTTGTAGTTTAACAAATAAGAATCGTGGTATTAAATAAATAAAATTATGTTATTAATTATAATAGTAAATCATGTAACAAATTCAAAATATCTATAGTGCAATTTTCCTATAATTAAAAAAGAAAAATTAATTATAGTAGTAAATCATGTAAGCAATTTCACTTGTAAATAAAAAAAAATATACTCCTTCTGTCTCATGTTAAGGTTTACTTTTTCCATTTTGGGTTGTCCTAAGTTAAGGTTTATATTTCATTTTTTGTCAAGTTGGGTCCATACAAAACAATTAATTATTCCATGTAGGATCCACGCACAACACTAATACAATTACTCACTTTACATTAAATATTATTTCTCTCACCTCACTACATATTAATATATTATATCTCTTAATCTTTATGTAAAAAGCAAACGTTAATGTTAATACGAGACAAAGGGGGTATGTAATTAATTATAGTAGTAAATCATGTAACAAATTTATAATATCATGCCAATTAGTTTAATAATGACGGTAGTCTAAATATGGTAGTCTAGTAATAAAAAACAAATTGTGAAACGGCTAAATATGAGACGGAAATTGTGAAACGGCTAAATATGAGACGGACGGTAAGATGGTTCGATCACTGTTAAAATATGTTTATTACATATTAATTAGAGTATGTTTTTTTATAGTTAAAGTATGTTTGTGGGGAATCATACAATTAACACTTTAAAACATACTTTATTATGAGCACACTTTAATTTATTATTCATAATAAATATATTTTACCTATAATGATAATTCAACAATGAATCAACCCATCTCACATAATAACCGTCCTACAAAAGAATTTGGCAATTTAAAATATTAAATGTGGTATTAAAGTATCTTTATTTATTTTTTTTTAAAACAAAAAAAATTATAAGAATCAATTTAGAAGAAATTCGGTATATGATCGGAATTAACAACATTGTCGGCAGAGTCGATGACACAAATACTTCAAGTAATAAAGCATGAGAAGCTAAATTATCAGCTAAAACACTAATCTTTTGTCCAATCCAATTAAATGTAGGAAAATTTTGCAATTTTGGTTTCATATAAAAAGTTTGATCTTGTAAGTCAATACTTAATAGGAGTAACACAAAAGTGTAAGTAATAGAAAAAAATTAGAGAGGGACTAGGGTGCAACCGGTTGTACCAGTTGAGTTGGTATAATCTTGGTCCCCACCATTTTTAATTAATTCCTTCTTAATTAATTATTGCTCCTTCATTAATGTTGTTTTTATTTTATTTTTAAATTTATTTTATTTAAATGATTATTATACCCTAAATCCTAAACCCTAGGGGATAATTATACCCTAAACCACAAGGGTAAAATTACAATTATACCCTAAACTCTAGGGGATAATTATACCCTAAACCACAAGTATAAAATTACACTTATAACCTAAACCCTAGGGGATAATTATATCCTAAACCACAAGGGTAAAATTACAATTATATCCTACAGCATCTATTAAAAAAAAGAGAAAAACACATACTGAAGATGAAGGAAAGAGATTGTATAGGAAGTTGTACACAAGTCTTTGCGCGGCCGTCCATACTGCCGAAATATTTAGTCAACCCGGTCTTGTAATGTTTAGTAGGTTTTTTTCCCCTCATGCCTCTCTCTCTCTCTATATATAATGTCGATATATATATACATATACGGTAATAAAAAAAATTATTTAATTAATATAGTAGTAAATCATGTAATAAATTTAAAATATATATATCAGGTGCGCGTGCTACGAAAGTATTTTATGTAGCAAGGCGCTTGACTAGTGTTTTTGTTTTTTTAAATGCCAGCCATCCATCATCCATGCAACATAAAGGAATTATTTTTCAATTATGCAACAAATTAGTTTAAAAAAATATATATGTAATTAATTATAGTAGTAAATCATGTAACAAATTTAAAATATCATGCCAATTAGTTTAATAATGACGGTAGTCTAAATATATAGGGTAATAAAAATATATAAAGTAGTTAATCATGTAAAGGAACAGCCCGATCCGGGTGGAGCCTTGGAGGGCGACGCGAAGCATTTCAAGTACATATTCTATGTGAATTTCGAGGGGTCGATGGTGGAGGCGAGGGCGCAGAATGCGCCGGCGGAGGTGCAGGAATTCACGTTGTTCTTGAGGATTGTGAAACGGGTAAATATGAGACGGATTGTAAAACGGATCGATCCACTGTTAAAATATGTTTATTATATAAGTAAAATAAATTTATTTTTATAGTTAAAATATATTTGTAGTGAATCATACAATATATATCATCCTAAAAGCTTACTTTAATTCATTATTATGAGCCTACTTTAATTTATTATTGATAAGCATATTTTACCTATATAACAATGATACTTAAACAATGGGGTCAACCTGTCTTACGAGAAACTTTGACAATTTGAAATATTAAGTGTGGTATTAAAGTATCTTTATTTAATTTTTTTAAATAGAAAAATATTATAAGAAAGCGTATTTCTAGTCCGTTATGCAAGCGTATTTCTAGTCCGTTATGCAAGGAGGGCGGTTGATGTTGAACACCTCCACTCAATCACCATCTTCCCCCATCGACCACACCAACAACCTCCTACCCTCACCCTCGTTGTAACTCACGGACAAGCACAACGCCTTCAACACACCCACCTCCGCAAAATCCAACTCCCTTATCTCTGCCGGATGATTAGGCGGCGCAACCAGACCTACCTCCTCCGTCGACACGTCGAAACAAGCGATATCCTTAATAAAGATTGATGAGTTAAAAGTTTTTTTTGTCCCATAACTATTTAAAATTTTAGATTTTATCCCAAAAAAATATATTTGTATCGATTTTGTCCAATAACTATGAGTTTTATTTCAATTTTGCCTAATTTCACTGAAAATTAATCACGTGCGCTGTATGTGACTGATGAATTTGGGAGTTCTGGCGAAAAACGAGAGTTCCGGTTTGGACAAAATCGATACAAATATCTTTTTTTGGACAAAATTTAAAGTTTTAAAAAGTTATGGAACCAAAAAAAAACTTTTAACTCTACACAATTATATGTGATTTATTTATTCTGATGTTAGCTTGTGATGTTTATTTCTTTATTTAAATTCTTTAATCCATTGTAAATCTTGTCCTTACATATAATATTTTGCTTTAAGATTTATGAAGCTCTTAAAATTATTTAAAAAAGATATTTTGATTTTGTACAGAAAATGAGATTAAAAGTTTTTTTTGTCCTATAACTATTTAAAACTTTAGATTTTATCCCAAAAAAGATATTTGTATCGATTTTGTCCCATAACTATGAGTCTTATTTTGATTTTTCTCAATTTTTGCCGAACCCTCAATTTTCGCCGAAATTCTCAAATTCATCCGTCATGTGTAACGCACATGACCAATTTCCTGCGAAAATTGAGGGATCGAGCAACAATTGAGGGTTCCGACAAAAATTGAGAAAAATCAAAATAAAACTCATAGTTTATTTAAAGGTAAAACCCACACCTAATCCAACCTTAAATTTGAATGGAGAGATAAATTGGGGTATTGTATCGTGAGTAACCCAGGTTCGATTCCCATTGGGAACAAATAGGAGGGGAGTTATAAGGAGGCTTGGAGAATAAGGATGTATGGGTACTTGCTAAACTACTAACAACTAACATTGTCCGATAAAAAAAAATATATTACTCCCTCCATCCGCTGAAAAGGTAACTATTTTACCATTTTTGGCGTCTGATCCAAAGGTATCAGTTTCCATTTAAGGAAGGCATGGGTCCCACCAATACAAAATGAGAACCCCTTTAAATAAGGTTATTTACATCAATGCCATCAGTGTTAAAAATATTAACAACTTACTAATCTAACTTAAACACTCTGATTTATTACCCCATTATCACAAGCAATAATCACACACATTAAATTAAAAAACAATAAGGGTTTGGAAACCCTAATTTTTATTTGCACTGTTCTGTTCGATGTACTCTCTTTCTCTCTCAACGTGTGTTCTTCAGCGATGGTTCCTCTCTTCCATCGATTCCTCCTTCATCGATGAACTCTAAATCGTCTTTTCTACTGTAATTCCTCTCTTCATATATAAATCTCTTTGTTTTACCTTCTGTAAAGCATTTCTTTTCCTTATCTTGAGAAAGATATGGAATCAGTGACCGATTCGAAGTCTATTTCTATGGTGTTGTCACCGGTCGATACACCATTGGAAGCGATTTCCAGCCAAATCCCCAAGTTCTCATCATTATCTGAGTATGTGGCTTGTAGATCTATTATTCTCCTATCTTTTACGAGGTCTTTCGACCCTGATTCATGTAGATCTGCTGGGCTTCCTACGTACTCGGCCCTTTCTGATTCAGATCTAAATGAATCTGTTATCTCAGAATAGGCTGAGATATATGTCGGGCTTATTGTGTCTGATTCCGAGGAGCATTTGCTGTTTGACCCTAAATTCGACGGAATGGTGGTGCCCGACTCTAATGATGAGTCGATGAGCGACCCCATTTCGGAGACAAAGCCTGCTTCCCAGTTCAGTAAGGTGTTTATGTCGAAACGTAGATTCCAAATTCAGACGCTAAAGATCTTGTGCCCTAAGGCCTTGAAACTACCAAAATACTCTGAGGTATAAACCCTAATCTATTAGTTGCTCATATATGGGATTAGCTATTCATAAAATGATGTGATGATGTTTATGTGGGTTGAAATAGTTTGAGCATGATGTAATTTGTCACCATGCATAATTATGGAGACAACATACATCGTTCGTCACCAATTATGCATTTAGGAGATAAATTTAGAAACACTCAATGATGAGAGTTCTCTAAGAGTGAAACTGAATACATTCAATTTATGAAATGGTGGATTACCTGTGTTTGATGTTCATATGAATGATGAATAGGTGATTCCTGGTTGTTTGATTGTTGGTACTGTGATTGATGGTTATATGAACTCTGATGCTGTGATTGGATGATGATGTTTATGTGGGTTGAAACTTCATCCATCTGTGCCTGTTGGTTCTGTGATTGATGGTTCTATGATTGCTGAATCTATCATCATGCTGAATCTATCATCATGAACTTTTGTTGGTGCTATGATTAAATGATCATGTTTTTGTTGGCTGAAATTGTATGAGCATGTTGAATTTGTCATCATGCATGATTGTGGAGACTGCATACATTGTTAGGTCACTAATTATGTTGAATTTGACACCATGCATGATTGTGGAGACAACATACATTGTTATGTCCCCAATTATGCACTTAGGAGACTCATTCACGTACACTCAATGATGATAGTGTTTTGAGAGTGATATTTGTGTAATCTGTAAATATATCAACACAAAAACAAATATTACAGTCATATAGATCGATGTTTACTACTTAAACAACTCATAAAAAGAGTTGTTTAAGGGGTAAACAATGGCTTTTGATGAATGATATTTTCACCTAGATTTTAGTGTATTTTTATGTGTATTTTCGTATTATTTTATCCGCATTTGTATTCTATTTGGTTGTGTTTTATATTTTTATAGAGATGTGTGTGAATCAGCTTAAACATATGATTTTTAGGTAAAAATAAATTCTAGACACAACAAGGAAGACGTAGGAAAAAGCGGATCTCAGTTCGGAGTAGAAACGAGGGAGAACGGGCCAAAACGGGAGTAGGAAAAAATAGGACTGCAAGGACACAGACCATGTACCGAACACGGCCCTGTATGAAGTGGCCATGCTCCGTCGCCAGAAGCCCCTACAAGGCCACCTCTGTGACCGTGTACAGGACACGAGCCATGTGCAGGAACATGGGCCGTGTACCAAACACGACCCTGTTACCTAAAGTCGTGTACTGACACCCGAAACCCCTATATGGCCATCCCTGTGGCCGTGTACCGGACACGAGCCGTGTAGGTGCTGGACTCAGAAAAATTTTAGAAACTTCTAGAAGCTTTTCAAGGGGTATAAATACCTATTTATTCAAACATTTGATAGAGAATCCAAAATTGAGAGCCTGTTCACACATCATTTCCTCCATTTTACACCATCATCTTCATCCATTCTTCATACATATCATCTACCTTCATCCCACCATCAAAAACATCATCCAATTGAGGAAAAGAAGCAAGGAAGAGAGGAGAATTACAAGGGGAAGATGAAGATCACCATTGGAGGTATCCAAGGGAGTTTTCATCCAACTTTTGTGTTGAAACCTTATTGTTCATCATGTTTTTGTAAGGATCTTAATGTCTATTAAGATCACTTGAAACAATCCTTCGTCAAGCTACTAGCAACAATTGTCTCCCCGGCAACGGCGCCATTTGATTAGCCATTTTGTAGTAGGAATGACCTATTAAAATAATTTATCGAACCACAGGGAGGTAGGTACTAGTGCTTAAGCGATCTCACATTTCTTATAATTTTATAGAGACGAATCATCAAAGGCTAGGATGTTGAACAAGTAAATTACAATAACTAAAGCAAGCAAGTAAGCAATGATTAGCAAACAAGATTGATAAATGAAGGGTGGTTTTCCAAGTTAAGTAAAAGTGAGATTAACAACAATTAAGAAGTGGAAATCCTAGGATAAATGCATCAAATTCATATGAATTATGGGTATAAGACTAAGGGCCAACACTAAGTTCACCTAAACTCCCTCTTGAGATGGATAGGATATGAATCTCAATTAGCTCAACGGATTGGTTCTAACTCAAACAATTCCAATTAGGTACTAAGCTTGAAATGAGAGTCCCTTCACACAATTAATCAACCTCTCGATCAAACCAATCACATGTTCTATCAAAGGGTTCTACATTCTAAAGGATTTCTCAATCTCTTTAAGATTTATAAAGCACATGAAATTTTTGATGAAATAATTCACTCAATTATCCTAAGCATATAATTGATTTCTTAATCTAATCACATATTTAGAACAACTAAACACACAAACCATCATAAACCTCAAGATCTCAAACATCAATGATAGAAAATCCATTTATCCAATCAACATATGAATTAAAATACACAAATCAAAAATTATCCAACAGCTCTCATGTTGCTAATCTCACAAGGGAGATTAGTCTACCA
Organism: Pogostemon cablin; assembly: GCA_023678885.1. NCBI lineage: Eukaryota > Viridiplantae > Streptophyta > Magnoliopsida > Lamiales > Lamiaceae > Pogostemon > Pogostemon cablin. The sequence continues at coordinate 19,305,810 of CM042983.1, read as the reverse complement.
TATTCAAAAGGAAATCAATATAGACATTAAGATCCGTACAAAATATGATGAACAATAAGGTTTCAATACAAAAGTTGGATGAAAACTCCCTTGGATGCCTCCGTTGGTGATCTTCTTCTTCCCCTTGTAATTCTCCTCTCTTTCTTGCTTCTTTTCCTCAATTGGATGAAGGTTTTGATGGTGGGATGAAGGTAGATGATATGGATAAAGAATGGATGAAGATGATGGTGTAAAATGGAGGAAATGGTGTGTGATGTGTGTGAACAGGCTCTCAATTTTGGATCCTCTATCAAATATTGAATAAATGGGTATTTATACCCCTTGGGAAGCTTCTAGAAGTTTTTAAAATTTTTTTGAGTCCAGCACCTACAAGGCTCATGTGCGGTACACGGCCACAGGGATGGCCGTGTAGGGGTTTTGGGTGTCAGTACATGGCTTTCGCTTACAGGGCCGTGTTTGGTACATAGCCCGTGTTCCTACACATGGCTCATGTGCGGTACACAGCCACAGGGGTGGACGTGTAGGGGCTTCTGGTGACGGAGCACGGTCACTTCTTACAAGGCCGTGTTCGGTACACTGCCCGTGTCCTTGCAGTCCTGTTTTTTCCTTCTTCCGTTTTGGCCCGTTCTCCCTCGTTTCAACTCAGAACTGAGATCCACTTTTTCTTACGTCTTCCTTGTTGTGTCTAAAATCTATTTTTACCTGAAAATCATATGTTTTTAAGCTCATTCACACACATCTCCATAAAAACACAAAACACAATCAAATAGAATATAAATATGGATAAAATAACATGAAAATACACATAAAAAGACACTAAAATCTAAGTGAAAATATCATTCATCATACCCCCAAACTTAAAGTGTTGTGCGTCCCCGAACAACGAAAATGATAAACCAATGGGCGATTTTCACCTAGGAAAAGACTAAATGAACACAAGTAATAACACATCAACAGCAATAAGAATTACAAACTATGCTAAGGCATCATACAACAATAAAATCATAACATGCAAAAAATATTAACAAGTTCAATCACAAGAGAATAATAGTGTAATATAGTCCCTTTTAGTCTAAGCCTCACATAGGTTATAAATGTCACTCAACACTCTTTAAAGTGGTAAAACAACAGTCATCAATCGATTGTCTCGACTCGCTATAAGCTTGCTCGTGGACTACATTCACAAACCACCAAAGTTTCTATTTGTGATAAAAAATGTCTTTTCATTTGGATGTAATGATAGACTTTTTGGTAGGGTAGGAAGGATATAGGTAAGAATGACTAATCATGTGTAAGCAATCGAAGAGGTAGCTACTTTCTTCCATACTTTCACTTATCTTTCTTTCCTTCTCAACTTTGGTAATCACAAGTACTAATGATCAACTTCCTTGAATTGAGCTTCTTTATAAATCATGCTTCCTTCTTTGAATTTTTATTTTCTTGAGCATCTTGTTGTTGCTTTGCTCATTTTTATTGTTTTGAGGTTGCATGTTCACTCTTGGTTTTGCTCTTTTCATCCTTTTTCTTACTTGTTACCATTTCCTTTCTTTTTTTGCACAATTCTCATCAAACCTTTCTAAACCACCTCTCCTCAATCACTCACACAAAAGGGTAATTATATAAGGCTCAAATGGGTAATCAAGGCATGTTGTGCTAAATTCACAAGAAATATGCTTTTAGGCTCAAAGTGATTGACTAGGGATGATGTTCATGGTAGGAAAATATATGGCAATGACTATAATAACAAGGATGGCCTTAGATCATGTCACTAATCTCTACAAATCGGGCTCGTTCCTATAATTCTTGAGCAAGTTCTAGTTTATTAAACACAACCATTCTAATCATAAAAATAAATACCATGTATGCACTGTTGAGGCTCAAATTCTCACAAGCTTATGCATTGGACCTTAAGGAACTTATTACACCACATTCATCTCAAAATTGAACAAGTTAAGTAAAACATGTCACAATTTAAAAGTGTAGAGATTCTTAATCATAACTTATCATCACTTATCACAACAACATGTCATCACTCATATTCAAAAATATATCTCACGACATCCCTAAAACAAACCACCAAACAATACCAAGATAAAAATAAAAATATACACAAAATATAAAATAAAGACTCACCAAACAAGAAACAATCAAAACACATAACATGCATAAATAACAAAACCATCCATCAATAGAAAATGAAGCATACATTCGTATCATCCATAATCAATTAAGCTCACAAACACTCCATCCTTGATTGAAAAGAAAATCCTAAATTACGAAAGTAAACCTCCCACAAACATAACAAATAAAGTAGCATGCTAATCACATCAATCCAAATCAAATCAAATTATGCTAAGCACATAAAAGTGTAGGGTGTAGAATGAACTCCCTCAATATGAATTTGGTAGTAGAAGTTTTTGGCTCCTAGCTCAATTCATTCTTCCAATACCCTTCATACATGCTCAACAAAACCATTAGCTCAATAATTTCATTAAAAATATGGATCATCATGCACTTCAACACAACCAATCATATCAAAATCCAACCAAACTCATGAGAAAAAATTTTAAAATCGGGTCAAGTGGTGAGTCACACCACACACTCTCCCCCAAACTTAAATCGAAACAAGTTGAGACTTAAGTTTGCAAAAAGTGGTGGGACTTACCCTTGTAGTTTCCATCAATGATCTTCTCGTAGAGAAGCATACGCATCCAACAACTTGAGCAATGTCCACCACACAATAGCCCCCCAAACTTAACTCAATATAAGAGTCGAGAATTAAGTTTGCAACAAGTGATGCGACATGCATATTCGAATCTATGAAGCACTTCTCTTTTTTTCACTATGCCTTTTCTCACAAGCACAATCCACCTACAAGACCAAACAACAAAACAAGCATCAAAAGATAAAAGAATGGGTTGCCTCCCATTTAGCGCTAAGTTTAACGTCTTCAGGCCGGATGGAATTTGACGATCATTGGACAAAATATTGGTCCATCATACTCTCTTCTCATATCCTCACTTTGAACATTTGCTTAGCTTTCTTTTTATCCACTAATTCCACTTCGCCATTCTTGATTACTAGCATCAAGTCATCATCAAGAAGTGATTCGAGTGGACTTCCTCTTTCTCCTTTGTCAAGCTTCCAATCAAGCTCCGATGCTTTTATCCCATTAACATCATAAGAAGATAAGTTAGAATTTGTCTTTTTCATATAATCATGAAGAAATGAATTTAAATTGTCAAAGAGAATAGAATCATGATCCATAAGATCATTCTGAGGCTTCAAATGAGACTTGGCTCCTTTTTCCTTATTGCACAAGAATGTGACACTCTCTCCTTTTGAGCTCAAAGACAACTCTTCTCTTCCAACATCAATTTTTGCTCTTCTGGTAGCTAGAAATGGCCTTCCCAAAATAAGTGGAACTTTAGGGTCTGCCTTCACTTCCAACACCATGAAGTCGACCGGAAAAACTAGCCCCTTCACTTTTACCTCCACGTCTTCAACGATTCCTAATGGCTTTACAACCTCACCATTTACAACTTCAAGACGGATAGTAGCAGGCTTTAGCTCTCCAATTTCAAGATCTTTGAATGTGGCATGAGACATCACGTTGATGCTTGCTCCTAAGTCACACAATGCATCAAGGGTACACTTTCCCTCAAAATCACAAGGAATTACGAACTTCCCCGGATCACCAACTTTTTATTAGCCTGTGATGAATGATATTTTCACCTAGATTTTAGTGTCTTTTTATGTGTATTTTTGTGTTATTTTATCTGTATTTGTGTTCTATTTGGTTGTGTTTTGTGTTTTTATAGAGATGTGTGTGAATGAGCTTAAAAAGGAAGACGTTGGAAAAAGTGAATCTCAGTTCGGAGTTGAAACGAGGGAGAACGGGCTAAAACGGAAGAAGGAAAAAATAGGATTGCAAGGACACGGGCCGTGTACCGAACACGGCCCTGTAAGAAGTGGCCGTGCTCCATCGCCAGAAGCCCCTACATGGCCACTCATGTGGCCGTGCACTGCACACGAGCCGTGTGCAAGAACACGGGCCGTGTACCAAACATGTCCCTATAAGCGAAAATCGTGTACTGACACCTGAAACCCCTATACTGCCACCCCTGTGGCCGTGTACCGCACACGAGCCGTGTAGGTGCTGGACTCAGAAAAATTCCAGAAACTTCTAGAAGCTTCCCAAGGGGTATAAATACCCATTTTATTCAACATTTGATAGAGAATCCAAAATTGAGAGCCTGTTCACACACATCACACACCATTTCCTCCATTTTACACCATCATCTTCATTCATTCTTTATCAATATTATCTACCTTCATCCCACCATCAAAAACTTCATCTAATTGAGGAAAAGAAGCAAGGAAAAGAGGAGAATTACATGGGGAAGAAGAAGATCACCATTGGAGGCATCCAAGGGAGTTTTCATCCAACTTTTGTATTGAAACCTTATTGTTCATCATGTTTTGTAAGGATCTTAATATCTATGTTGATTTCCTTTTGAATATGGTAAGCTAATCTCCCTTGTGAGATTAGCAACATGAGAGTTGTTGGATAATTTTTGGATTTATGTATTTTAATTCATATGTTGATTGGGTAAATGGATTTTCTATCATTGATGTTTGAGATCTTGAGGTTTATGATGGTTTGTGTGTTTAGTTGTTCTAAATATATGTTTAGATTGAGAAATCAATTATATGCTTAGGATAATTGAGTGAATCATTTCATCAAACACTTCATGTGCATTATAAATTGTAAAGAGATTGAGAAATTCTTTGGAATTTAGAACCCTTTGATAGAACATGTGATTAGTTTGATCGAGAGGTTGATTAATTGTGTGAAGGGACTCTCATTTCAAGCTTAATACCTAGTTGGAATTGTTTGAGTGAGAACCAATCCATTGAGCTAATTGAGATTCATATCCTATCCATCTTGAGAAGGAGTTTAGGTGAACTTAGTGTTGGCTCTTAGTCTTATACCAATGATTCATATGAATTTGATGCATTTATCCTAGGATTTCCACTTCTTAATTGTTGTTAATCTTACTTTTACTTATCTTGGAAAACCACCCTTCATTTATCAATCTTGTTTGCTAATCATTGCTTACTTGCTTGCTTTGGTTATTGTAATTTACTTGTTCAACATCCTACCCTTTGATGATTTGTCTCTATAAAATTATAAGAAACGTGAGATCGCTTAAGCACTAGTATCTACCTCCCTGTAGTTCGATAAATTATTTTAATTGGTCATCCCTACTACAAAATGACTAATCATCTTTTCCAGCCACAAAACATATCATAACTAGTCATTACACATGCATACTAATATGTGCACAAAAACCCCACCACCTATCCCTTAGACAAATCTAGAAGCAAGATACCCAAAATCCAACAGAACACAACCAAATCAGCTCATTCTAATCCCTCTAAACTTTCAATGAGCTCTTCCAAGCCAGCCATTTCATTCTTCTGGATAAGATAATCAATACTTTCTTCTATCAAACCATGATCCTCCTCTAGATCAGTTGGAAGATTTCCATCTCTTAGCTAGTAATGCTTCCTTTCCCATGTGAGGTGTCTTGTAATTATTTGATCCCTTACAAGTTAGGATTTCCCTTAAACAACCTTGTAGAATTAGGAAAACTGCATTGAGCTTGGTGTGACTAAAAAAATCTTCATATGATTTGTTCACTGCCTCTAACAAATCATCTACAGTTTCTGCAGCAGTCTGCACTTGTAATGACTGCAAAGCCCTAAACCAACCCAAATCATTCACATTAGTGTCTGGACTTTGAGGGAGTTGAAAAATTAGATGGAATTTGAATCCATCTGATCTTGCAGTCTCTCTCCATTCTGGGTCAGTGTCCTTTATATGAGGCTTTGCATTATCATGTTGAATAAATATTTCCTTACAAGCTCCAACTGGCCATTTAACTTTAATAGCTGGTAACACCTGAAATCAATGTCACCAATAAGGAGTTTTACAATAATTCTTATTCAGGAGACCGATTTTAAGTTTAACAACTCAATGATAAACATAATCTGAAAGTTACACACACTCAGATAAATATATGCAGCTTTAAATGAAATTACCTAATTGGTCAATACATTTTTTGACACAGTCTTTGTGACTGACAGCATTGTCTTTGTTTCAATTGTACCTGCCTCTCTGTTTTTTGAATTCCTTTGTGCTGGAACTTTTTCAGTAAATGGGAAAATACCTATTTTCCCCTCGAATATGCATTCACCCATAGAATCATAAATAGGTCTAACCACTGCATATATGAACATAACCTTTATGATAAAACTTTTGCTTTGACATGCTCTATATGGTTCTGTTTCCTCCGTAGTTAAGTAGTATCTCTCTGATGCTCTTGTGAGAAAGAACCACTTCTCATTTATGTGTAAATTTTGTGCCATGCTCTTAAACTTGATATTTTTTCTTCTCTAATCACCTCTAATGCATCTAGACAGAATTTCATCCTACTTATCTTGTTCTTCTAGGACACAGTTGCCTTGATTGTATTAGTATGTGCTCTCATCAGTCCTTTTTTAACCCAATCACCAACTAGACTCTTAGAGACCTTCATTTCTTTTGCTATGCTTCTATAGGTTCCTCTTTCTTCAACTCAATGCTTTCCAACTTGTCCTTATCATGCTTCTTGCTTATTGGATGCTCTCTTTGTGTTTTTTTATTCACTACATGAATAGCCATACCTGCAGCCATTTGTTGCTTTGCTCTTGCCCATATACTTCTAACAATTTTTCTTGATACATCAAATGTAGAAGTGGCTTGGGTGATTCGGCCATGTGAAGCTTTGCCATTTGATGAACCTACCAACATGAATTGAGCAATAGCATTAAGCTCATTTGTACTTAGATTTTTTTTGTTATTGTGTTGGTTGGAAGAAACTTAAATTTCTTTTTGCAGGTGTAAATTAATGTATTTATTGTGTAATTTAGGAGGGCATTAGAACATGTGTTGGAGGGAATTAGAAATTGATATGGAGAAATTTTGATTAACATGTTGGAGGGAATTGAAAATGTAATTTAAACCTAACATATGTACTTTTAATTATAATTTTTGGACATGCAATGTTACTTTAACATGTGTACATAATTTTTTATTTATTTAATGTAGTGTACAGAAATTGATTAAAATGTGTACGAATTTTGTGGCCCCACCAATGAAGTGTTATGTGGGATTTGAGGTTGTACAACTATTGGTTAATCACTTTTTGGAGTGATTAACCAATTCAAAAATAGTTTTTAAAGGGTATTTAAGTAAAAGTACACACTCCAACTACCCACAACGCATTTAATAATAATACTCCTTAATCTACGAGTAAAAAATAAATGGTTACGTTTGCACTGGACGGAGGGAGTATTAATTAGTCTTGAATACAATACTAACAACTAACTTTGTCCGATAAAAAAATATTATTAGTCTTGAATAAATGTTGTTATTTCTTTTTCTAAGATTACCCTTATTATTTCATTTTGAACAAATCTTAATATTTCATATATATAATTACATCACACTTTAACTTTCGATAAAGATATGAAACTTTATTTTCTCAACCAAATAACAGCCAGCAACTCTTATTATCCTTATTAACTATTTTAGCAAACCATTATATTTTACATTAGTTAATTTACTTCTTTTTTTTTACAGAAGTTAATTTAATTCTTACTTATTACTATTACTCTGTCTTTTCAACTTTTTAGCCTTTTGAGCTTCTTCTCATAGACGTTACAAATTTTAACACAAGATATCACCGCTAAATCATTTCACATCCATGGCTCCAAAGCGCCTTCTCCCGTTCTCTGCCATTCCACCAAGTTCAATTCTGCGAACGACTACCTGAAAGGTGTCATTATCGAGACCATCCACGACCCTGGCTATTGTAACCACTCGCTCGCGCGTCTTCTGTCACCCTTTTGATTCCAGTACCAGGAGCTCTTCGTCGCGCCGAGGGTATTTATGCAGGTTAGTTTATCTATTGCAGTAAGAAGGCCAATTTTAGATTTTTTTCACCGACTCGTGGGTCAAATTATTGCTGCAATTGCTAAAGCAAATAAGGCTTAGACCATTGTTTGTGGTTGAATTATTTTAAGTTTATTATAATCTCATTCCAATAAAACGAGAAAGTTCCCCCCGTTTTTTCTTCCTCCACAGTGGTATCAACAAAAAATAGATAAAAGTATGGTTCAATTTATTTTGTGCTCCGATTAATACTTTAAAATAACTATAATCATATTATATGAGGCATAAAAGTCATACAACGTCGTATACTAAAATCCTATTTTTAATTTTAAACATGATACTTTACATGAAGACGAATTATCTTATAATGTTACATCGGACAAGCATATATATACTATAGTACTCTAACCCGATTTGATCTCCATTTATAGGTACTATGAAATTATACTCTTTATCCTACTTATTAACCCGAATATGATTCAATTAACAAGTATTCATATAAGATAGTTCTAATAAGACTTCGAAATCCCTTCACTTAAAATTATAACATAAAACCCTGCTCAGCAGTGAACGCACTCAACCAATAACCAAGTTATGCATTCAGACTCTACACAATAATTATTGATGTATAAAACGACCGTGAGTATGGATTAAAAATGCGCAATCTTATATAAAATAAACCACAAGTAGTGTTGTACGGAGTTTACACATGAAAGACTAATTAACTCATGAAACCTACATAACTCTAGAACTACCGAAGTGGCTCTAGTCCATGATTGATCTAAGAACAATCATGGTTAGTTGGACCAATCTTACTTGAATCTCCAGCGGAACCTCTATCACAGCCCCCTCCGGATGGTGGATGATCGATCTCCTCTCAACTCTACGTCTCCTTGTCTTCTTGATCAAGTCGTCTTTCACGATACTGCATAAGCCTTCTTTTATACTTGTAATCATATCTCCTGAGCTTGGAATGGATTTTTTAGGTGATCAAACGCATTGACGGTGTAAAAATACAGATATGGTAAGTTCCTGAAGCTCAATTCAACCTCAACAACAGGTCAAATTGACTCCTCCAAGTCGAATCACCAATCAAATCGGCATACTGTAAGTCCCAGGTGCTCGATTCGACCAACTGCTCTGATCAAATCAAAGTGATAAGGTCAAATCAGTATTTCTGCCAATCGATTCGACCTCAATTCGACCTGATGCCCAGGTCGAATCCCCCTGTCGTGGTCGAATCCACCTTCTGTACATGGTCGAATCGCACTCCTGTTTCGCCCAATTGGATGGCTTCGACTTTTTTTCTTCAATTATCAACACTTCCACTCCGATTTCCTTCGAAAAACCACTCAAATAGCTACAACAACACCTGATTCATGCCTTTTGACAATATATATCGGTTTACAATTGATTTCAAACTTCAAACACTCCATAATAGCACAAATCCAGGCGTAAGATTCATGAATTTACACACTCATCAAGCCCCCAAACTTACATGTTGCTCATTCCGAGGCAACGCAATCAAACCAAGGAATCGTGTATAATTCACGAGATCACCAAGTACAACACATATTACACATGCAATTTCACCAATTAAAGACAAGTATTTCCTGCGTTATATATATCATTCATGCAAAACATCACTCAATCATATTACCATTCGGAGTACTAAGTCATCAAACTAACAAGATAAGTGTTTACTCTCTCACTCAAGTGCTAGTTGCACTTAACAGGTTAGTGTATATGCTTATACTTAATCCATACTCACGCGTAACCATAAGCTTGACAAGGATCTCAAAAATCAACTCACAATCAACTCATTACTAGGATCTCAAAGGACTTATTTTTGGGTTGTAATGTTGGCTCTTTGGAAAGGGTAGCAAAACTTAGATAAGTGACTCAAACACTAGTAGAGAGTTCCCTTGGAGGTGCTCGCTTTCTTCATTCGGCTTCATATTCTCCTCCAATTTCTTCTCTTGCACTTGCAATTTTTGAATTTTCCTTCTCTTCATTGAATCAACATCATTCTTCTTTTGATAACTCGGGTACCGGTTGTAGGAAATACTCTTTTTAAACAATAATTGGGGTACCAGTTTCAGACACTATCCCTAAATAAGATTTAACCATACACCTCTTCTATTTCACTTAACCATCATTCTATCTTCCTTCTCCTTCTCGCAACACTTATTCACCTCAATTCTCTACTAATGAATAGGGCATTCAACAAAGCTCAAGTAAAGGTTAAATAAGGTTCTTTTATTCGGCTTGCCAAAAAAAACTTGTAAGGCTCAAACGGGGCTACCAAAGGTATACATAATCAATGGGAAGGTAAAATTTGGCTAAGTAACTCAAGTAATCAAGAATGGCCTAAGATCATGTCCTAGTAATTCACCAATTGTAAGTCTCACATAAGACTCCAGGCCAAGTTCTAGAATACGTTCATATGAATGATTCTCTCAAGAATAAACTATCATGATCAAGCATGATTAAAAGGCTCAAATACTCACATAGGTAAATAGAATCCTAAGCACTCCTTATAGCACATAATCAAGTTCAATTTCACAAGAATTTTACATACTTATCAAACTATACATGCTCTCATCAACGAAAATTAACACATGAACATATGAATGCACTAAATCCATGAACCCATAACAAATCGATCATACAAGTATCTCTACAATCCCATCTCATGCATTAATCTATCCTCACTATCCACATCCAAGATCAAATATATCAATTTAATACATGTCACTCACACAAGAACATACCCCAACCTGTAAAGAGAAAAAGAAGAATGGAGATGAGATGAATCAGAAAACACAAAAACCTGCAGCTCTACTCCTCCAGAGCATCATCATCCTCATCATCATCATCCTCACTCATCTCATCAAACCTCCACTCCACAATCCGGTGCATATCACCGATGTGTCTATCTAACAAGTCCATACGATCACTCAGCTTACCAACCCGCTCATTCATGGCATTGTATTGATCATTAAGCATGGCGTAGTTGGCATTAGCGAGCGCAAGCTGTCTGTTGGTCTCCTGTTGATTTGTGCTGATCGTGGCCAGATGCTCGTTCAACAGGCAGAACTGCTCTCGTGTATAATCATCCGGTCCAGCCCACTGCTGCTGTGGCACTGCCAGATTAGGATGAGGCACCCTCTCGTGCTACTCGGGAATATCCATCTCCTGATGCTCAACCTCGTCTCCATGCTGCTATGGCAGTGGCGGCTGCTGTGGTGGCTGTGGTCGGAACTCTCCTTGATCAACAATCTACTGTAGCTCTGCCATCATACCCGCTGCGCACATTTGGGCCGCCATCCTCCAATTTTCTCTCATCCGAACAGTCAGAGACAAGGCGGTGTGTCCCAATGTGGTCATCCACATGTTCCTCTCCTCCCGAATGGTAGTCATGTTACTCATGTCGAAGGGAAACATGAAATTAAAGGTCTTAGGACCCATCGTGAAGAACTAATCCCCATCTCGAAAGTGAGCAAACCCTGCCCTTACACAAGAGAACATAACCAAATCAGGCTCTCCACGAACAGTTGTGATACCGGTGAAGTCTATGTGATAATGCTCAGCCACTGTCGTGAGTAATCCTCCAATGTTCACTTTCTGAAACCCGTATATCATCCACTTTTAATAATTGTATATTTTTTTACACTCAATTTTTTATTAAAAAAACTAACAATTAAATTGTATACATTTTTGTTCATAATTATATATGTTTTTGTTTATATTTGTATACATTTTTTAAAGTGGGTGCACCCTATCTTAGAATGCATCTGAGTGCCCAGTATAATTAACCTTTTAAATAATTTCATGTTAGCTAATGCATTATCATTCACATTTAAAAAATTAAAAATTAAAAAAATTAAAAACGTTCCAAATGAATGTTGGTAAGCTATCATACAATGAAAAGATTTTACTATATAAATAATCAGCCGTCCATTCTTAATTTAAAAAAATATATATAAAAAAATAAATGCAAAAAAATTCAAATAATTGTGGTTATGCTCAAACTCAAATCTTTATAATTCCATTACATAATGAAAATATTTCTAAATATTTCCACTATACTATCAATATTTTTATTTTCCAAATTGATATTGGATATAATATTATTTCATTCTCTTTTTCTACTGGTGAAATGTATACATCAATGAAACATCTGCCATATCTATAATTATTTTATTTTATTTAATGGCAAACAATTGTATAAATTGAATTCACGATGTAAACTATGTAGTCTCTTTTTTTAATTTTATTATACCCTATGTATGGATAGAGTTTAAATTAGGGTCCATTACTTATAGGTACATTTTATTAACCTTTATTACTACTAGGTACAATATCCAAATTATATGAATCAAATACCACTTTTAACCTTAATTATGTTTAATTGTATTCATAATTAATTAATCATTAATCACTCCATGAAAATAGGGGATAAGTTGGGAATTAGTCAATTGTGGATCAAACATTAAAAAATAGGTTTAATTGTATTGTATTCAAAATTAATTAATTAATTAAAGATATTACTATAATGTATCAGATTAAATTACGATAAGAAATCTTCATGATGTCTTTAAAAATATTTACAAAAATTTTGGTATTCAGATTATATATTATGATAAAAAAATCCTCACGACTCCAGATTATATTACGATAAAAAAATTCTATTAAAAATATTTACATAAAATATTTAGATAAGTATTCAAAATATTTATATATATTCTGGTATCCAAATTATATTAAATAAGAAATCTTAAGCATACTATAGTAGAAACTTTTTTCACTGACATGTAATTTACTACTAGGTACATTGGAATCTCCTTAATTACTATGAGATACAAACATACAAAAATATTACTACTAACTACATAAATATATAGTGATATTTCAATATTACCCTTACAATGTGCTGCACATAAATGTTTGTATGCAATAAAAGTTCGTGTACAGCAAAAGTTATGTGCAGTAAAAAAAGTGTGTGCAGCAATAAAATGTGGTGGTCCGGCGGAGGTCTGGCGACCAATCGGCGGCGGTCCGGTGGTGGTCCGACGGTGGGTGAGGGTTTAGGGTATGTGATTTCAAAGTGTATGGGTTTAGGGTTATATTTGGTATTTTACTTTAATATTTTGTATGTGAGAGTAATTTTTTAAATCAATGTATCTCACAGTAATTATGGATATAAAGTGTGTACCTATGAGTAATTTTTCTCTTTTTTAATATTTTTCTTATTTACTTTTAATTAACTTTCTTATTCAATATTTTCTTTTTGAAATAATATATTTCTTATATTTAATAATGAATCTTAATTACGTAATAAATTTTAAAAAAAGTATAGAAATTAAGAACAAAATATTAATAAATTATATCGAATACAATATCGTATACTTATTCTTGAACTATAATTCTATTACTAAGTGATCCCACCTGGGAAGTAATTGTTGTTTTTTTTCACTTGTAAGGCAAGAGCGTAAGCAATTGTAACCGATGGTTCTGAAATATAATTTACCAATTTCAGTAAATATTAATGAAAATATATTTATTTAATTGTTTATATATATTAACAAATAAAAATAAATAAATATGTCTGACCCAAGTCAAACAAAGCCCGATTAAAGTTCAATCAAGTTGGAGGCCCAAGCCTGCAGAATCAGGTTAAATCAATATTGACCAATCAAATTGCAATAATAGAAAGGTCAAGCTCGCTGAATCAGGTTAAATCAAGCCTTGACTAATCAGTCTCTGAATTATAGATGGAAAGCTTTTCATCCTTAACCTATATAAGGAGCCCTCCTCCATTCATTCCAGACATAACGAGAGCAAATTCTCTACGAAGATCAAAGACTTCAGAGTTGTCTGAATAGTTCTTAAAGTTCTTCACAAGAATCAACTCAAGAATAGCCTACGATCTGTGATTCAGGTTTTAAACCACCCGGATCAAGCATTCTTAAATCAACTTCTTCGGTGTTCAATTCTAGAACAGCCTACAATCTGGGATTCAGGTTTTAAACCGCTTAGATCAAGCGTTCTTAAGTCAAGTTCTTCTAAGAACGACATACAATCTGAGATTTAGGTATTATACCACTGGATTAAAGCGTTCTTAAGTCAAGTTCTTCCAAGAACGGCCTACAATCTGGGATTCAGGTGCTAAACCGCCCAAATTAAAGCGTTCTTAAGTCAAGCTCTTTAATATTCTTCGTGAAGTTAACGACGTTCTAATATATTAAACAACGTTTTTCACAAAAAAACTTCAAGGATCAACATTTAATTCGAGTAAAGGCATAGCCTCCGGATTAATGTTATAAATCCTCCTTCACAGAAATCTTCAAGGATCAACGTTTAATCCTAGAAAAAAACCATAAAATAATATTTTCTTTTAAAAAAAAGCATATAAATTTTTAATATTTTATTTATTTATTTTGGTATTATTGATTAATTACTAAATCTTTTAATGCAAATAAATTAATTAGCATAAAATTAAATTATTAAAGGGAAAAAAGAATATTATATGTAATATTCACTCTCACCCTACCTATAGATGAGACTTTTTGATTATTTATTCTAAACACACACATTCGATTCTCCAAGTGGAATAAGGGCTTTTTTCAAATTTCTTTAGAGAATTGATTTATAAAGGTATAAAAATAAATTTCGATAGAGCGAATCAAGTAGAGATTCAATCTACCTCTAAAAAATTGATTCAAGTATTCTTCAAGAGATCATTCAAGTATTCTTCAAGAGAAAGATGGTAGATTAAAATATTCTTAAATCGATTTACCTCTTAAAAGTTGATTCAAGTATTCTTTAAAATCTACCTCTAAAGTATCGATTCAAGTTCTCTTCAAGTGAAAGATGATCGATTCAAATATTCTTGAATCGATTTACCTCTAAGAAAATAAGAGGTTGAAAACTAATTCATATAGAGAATCGAAAGCTTAAGTTCTTTAAGTTTTTAATCATTATTTGTCTAAATTTAATATATTTTGTATAACAAATAAAAAAATGTATATAAAGTAGAACAAAATTTTAATTAAAAAATATATGAAAATATTAATTAAAATTATTCTTCTTTTATACGTGGCCGTGAATCAAATAATTTATATGTTTTATTAAAAAAGAAACATATAAATTTTTAATATTTTATTTGTTTATTTGTGTATTATTGATTAACTACTAAATCTTTTAATGCAAATAAATTAATTAGCATCAAATTAAATCATATATAAAGAAAAAAAAAGAAGATTTCATATAATATTCTCTCATTCTAAACACACAAATTCGATTCTCTAAGAGGAATATGAGCATTTTTCAAGTTCATCTAGAGAATTGATATGAAAGTATAAAAATTTATTTCGATAGAGCGAATAAAGTAGAGATTCGATTTACTTCTAAAAAAATCAATTCAAGTATTCTTAAAGAGGAAGAGGAACGATTCAAGCTCTTAAGAATCGATTCTTCAAGAGGAAGATGATCCAATTAAGTATTCTTGAATTGATCTACCTCTAAAGGATATATTCAAGTATTCTTTAATATATATCTCTAAAGTATCGATTCAAGTATCCTTCAAAGTAAAAGAGAATTGATTCAAGTGTAATTTTCTTAATATTTTGGATTTTAATTTATTTTTCATATTTTTATTATTTACTTCCAATTATTTTTCTTATTTAATATTTCCTTTTATGGATATCTTTCTTTCTTTCTATTTTTTTCAATACACATTTATTTACTTTAGAATTATCAATTACAATAATTAATAAATCTTTCAATATAAATAAATTAATTAGTATCAAATCAAATCATATATAGGAAAAAATTGAGATTTTTTAAAAACATATTTAAAAGAATTATTTAATTTAATTATGAAATATTATTTTAAACAAACAATAAAATTAAGGATTTATTAATATGAGGTAAATACTTTGATTATAATTGTATTTAAATACAAATAAAAAAAATCAAATACTATCAACTACACAAATATACAACAAAGAGATAAAATTGCTCATATATGTGATTGCACATTTTTTTAGAGAGATTGAGAGAGTAATAAATAGTTTTCAATTGTATTACGTTATAAGGTAACATTAAAAAAAAACAAGTCTTCTTTCAAAAAATTAGAATATATGTACATATATATTAACTTTATACATGATTTAATTATATGTCACATTATCAAAAGTTAAAAGTTATAATTTGTTGTAAATTTTTATATTGTTGAAAGAAGTTGTCTTATAAAAAAATATCCCTAATTAATATTGAATTGTTATATGACACAGATTAATTGTTATAAAAAAATATATTCCTTAAAAATAAGAGTAATATTAAATGATCCCACGTAGTACGCGGGTTTCATACTAGTTTTATATATTCAGAAATATTTAGATATGTACTCAAAATATTTAGTATATTTGGTATCATTTTAGATTACGATACAAATTACAGTATTCATAAATAATTACATAAGTATTCAAAATATTGAGATAAGTATTAGAATATTGAGATATTACATAAGTATTCAAAATATTAAGATAAGTATTTAGAATATTGAGATATATTTGGTATCAGATTAGACGAAATCTGCAGTATTCATAAATCATAAATAATTAGATAAGAAATGGGGCAGGTTGGGCGCATGGGTCAAGTCCATGCCCCCGACACATAAGATACTACCTCATTTTGGTATCCAAATTATATAAGATAAGAATTTGCATGATGTATTCAAAAATATTTACATAAGTATTCAAATATATTTAGATATATATATTTTTTATAAGATTATATAACAATAAAAAATCTGCACGTATTCAAAAATATTTAAATAAATATTCAGAATTCATGAATTTGGACGTCGTGATTTCAAAACTATTGATTTAATTATATTATTATTTAGATGTTGCGTTGTCAGAATTCATATGCTAAACATTGAGAATTCATATATTAAAAAAGAGTACTGTTAAATACACACCGTTTTTATTGAATACACATCTTTTACTAAATACACACCCTTTTTAATTTTATTGTATACAGACCCCTTAAAATTTCAATAATACCCATTCAAAATTAAAATTACATACCCTATTAAAATTACAAATTCAATATTACTAAATTAAATTAACTTTGATTAAGTTTTCCGTGAAGCCATCCATGGCTTTCAAGCTTCATCCATGGACCATGGCTTTCAAGAATCAATATTTCATCATCTCTTTCATCTCCACTCTCTTATCTTTCTATCCTCACAACAATAATATAGTGTTCATAGCACTACAAAAAAGTACCATATCGTAACAACAAATTATTCTTATGAGTATAATTCAAATATCGAATTTCATGTATGGGAAAGTTGATGTAGAAAAATATCAAGAAAAGTATCTTAGTTCTCTTTATATTCCTTCATTGCAATTCATTCCCAGATAATATAATCAAGGAATCAATGATTCAATTTGCGAAATTTGGTCGGGGATTTTTGCAGAGCTAAAATGGGTTCTGTACAATCCTCTTCTCACGAGAAGGTAGCGATCTCGATGAAAGAGCTCATTATGTTCAACAAAGATGTGTTTCTAGAGTCAATTCTATTTGGAAGTAGTGTTGAAAGCTTTAGTTTCCTTCAATTCCATGGACTCCTTGTGTTCTCTGCAAATTTCTTACTTCTCTAATCAAGGCAATCAAGAGCCCCTATGGTAGATGTAATGGAGTACTACGGTGGCATCTCAAAGATTGTCGGCCATTTATCGTTGGAAAATATTGAAATGAAAGTAGCAGCGAAGTAGCGCGTGATGATAATCGTCTACTTGGGAAGAAAAGAGGCCATAGAGACGATGGAATTGTAGAGCTCAGTAATAGAGGAGAATTAAAATAATCCATTGGAATTGATGAAAACTAAAGCTTTAGTTTTTCTGCATCATTCTCTTTTCATACATTTCAGCTTCAGTTTTCTCTGAATCGTTGCTAGATAGTATGACGATGAAGACGAGTAAATATTAGGATTTAGGGATATATAATCTAAGTGTCTATTTAATAAATTAGGGTTAGTTTAGACTTTTTAAAATATATAATTTATTTATATAATTAGGGGATGTGTATTTAATAAAAAGGGGTGTGTATTTAAACTAACCCATTAAAAAATCATGATTGATTATTTAGTAAAATAGTGTATTTAATACAGTTGTATTCAGCGACATTTATAAACGGATAGTTAAGACTTTTCATCACATATTATTTACCTGATAGTAATAAAACATGTACTTTGTATCTGCTAGTAATTTTAATATATATTTTGTACTAGATAGTGATAATTCCTTTAAATTATAGGGACCAAATTATTCACAGAAGATAAACTTTTATTTAATATATTAAAAAATATGGTGTAAACTATGTAGTCTCTCTTTTTTTTAATTTTATTGTATCCTATATGGAGTTTAAATTATAGAGGATCATATTATTCACATGTGACTAACTCTTACTTAATATTTCATACATATTTTTTAATAAATATATAATTTTTCTTTACATTTAGTTTTTGATTAAAAAAAATTCACAAGCAAAGTAAATAAGTTCTTATTTATTAATTAATTAATGTATATATTTTTATGTATAAGTTAGGGTGTACTAATTTAAAGGTGCACGAGAGGATTTGTCTATTAAATAAACCATCCATTATTATGAAAGTTAATCTTACATAATAATTTATTTATACTCATATAGTAGATAACATAATAAATTTAATTTTTATGTGTGGAGTGAGAAAATAGAGATTTTTAAGGTACACTACATGACTCAAATTAATTCAATTGACCCATCATATTTAAACAACTTTGACCTAAATTTCATTTTAACTCTTGCATTTTCTCTCTCTTCCTTGTTGGTAGGAATTTCTTGGTTCCTCCTTCCATCAGATCTCTTCTTTTTCAACCTCCCTCATTCTTCTTTAATCTCTCTTCCCTTCTTCTTCAATTTTAATATTGTATCTTTTTTCGAGATCTCTTTAATTCAATGGCAATACTTAGATCTTCCAAGATCTTCATGTGATTCAGTTTGTGATGGAGGTGATCTGATTTTCTTCTGATGACTCATGACTATGTAGATTACGTGGATTCGATTTTTCAACGGCCATTCAGATCTACCGCTCTGTGTCACAATGTTGTTGTTGTTGACTTGCTGCCGGAATTGTGAACGGCTACATACCGTCCTTCACAAATATGTCCTCCGCTAAAGGTTGTTGATTGTTGCTGAATTTTCTCCAGCCAATGACTTGTTGAGATCTGTTAACGATCGTCAGAATAAAGTGTATAAGTTTTATTGAACAAGTGTATAATATTGTATTAATAAATGTATACTTATTAATTACTTATCGGATGATATTTTGGTACTAAAAATATTTTAAATCTACTAACACTTGTATTGGGTGATGACTCGGTGCACATATACCAACTAGCACAAGTTATTGGATGACGGTTCGATCTAAAATATTTTTAATGAGTTATAGAATGATAATATGCGAAATATTTTATTAAATTGACATATGTTACATTTTATGGTATATTTGGCATGCATATTTATTTTAAAATGTGCAATCATTTTAGTTAACACATTAAGTGTACTTTAGACACTCACCCTTAAAGGAATTTTATTATATCTTAGATTTTAGTATTTTTATTAAAACTTTATCTCAAATATATCATTTGAATGTACCTCTTTTAGATATTTCAGTCTACTCGGAAGAGTAGATGTTACTATATAAAATAATCTTTATGTCACTCTTATTTTATAATATCATCACTTTGGGGATTTTATGGTATTATTTTTACTATGCATGCTCGACCCCTCCCCATTTTGTATTGGGAATTAGCATTGTAGGCAATTAAATTTTATTGTCTAATAAATATAAATACGAAGGAAAATATATTAAATATTGATTAAATATTTATTTATAAAGGAATTTAAGTAAATTAATTCCTAAAATAAATAAATAAATAAATAATAATTAATATAACTATTTGAGCCCAAATCCAAGTCAAATGGGCTCAATTCAAGTCAAATAGGTTCAATTCATGTTAAATAGGCTCAATCCAAGTCAAGTGGGCCTGATTCAAGTCAACAAATCCAGCAAATCAAATCCAGATGGCCTAATTAAACTAAATAGGCCCAAATCAAATCCACCAGCTCTAATTAAATTAAATAGGCCTGTATCCAGTCCATCAGGCTTAGTTAAAGTAGAAAAGCCCAACATATATTTTCAAGGAGAAAATATCTCTCAAGTGGTTATTTCCTCCATCTATAAATAAGGACCTTCAGTCCTCATTCCAAATATCTTGAAAACCCTGAAAACCCGGAGAGCTCTGAAGAAACTTGGAATAGAAGATCAAGTTATTCTTCGAAGATCAATCTAGAAACGACATTCAATCTAAGATTAAGGTGCGGAGCCCCTCGGATTCAACATTTCTTAAAACCAAGTTCATCCAGCAAAATTCGTAAAGTCAATGGTGTTCTACCAAATTGAACGGCGTTCTTCGTGATAAATTTTTAAGTCAATGTTTGATCCGAACAAAGACTCGACGCCTCCAGATAAATGTTTTAAAGCTTCAAGTCAACCCCAAGCACGGACAAGCTTCATCCGAAGATCTAGCTCCGAAAGTTGAAAAAGTCAAGAAGTCAACTCAAGAGAGGAATCAGAGGATAGCGAGAGACTGTTCACTCAAATTCTAAAGTTCAATCCATCTTGGATTATCTTTGTAATTTCTTTTGTGTTTATTATTTTATAAATACAAATTTTATTGTTACAAATTTTAGCACGCCCAGTGGGACAATTTCTACCTCTCATCTCTTCTCTTCAAAAGTTCGAAGATACAAAGTATGGCTCCTCTCAGGGTTGCAATAAGAAGGTCTCCTACCTTGAAGCATTCAGAGTTGCAAACTAAAGAGATTCAAAGAACAACTCCACTCAGGATTTCTATAAAAAGGTCTTCTGTGTTAAAGCCTTCTGAGTTGCAGACTGAGGATGTTGAAGTCGTTACAAGAAGTATGCCCAAAGGCTCCTTAGAGATAAACCACATGGTGAGAATTGTTCTTGATAAGCCGTTGCAAGACGACAAAGATGGTGAAGATGAATCTATCTGCCCAACTCCTTGATCCACAGAAAGTTCGGCGTATGACTCATTCATAGCCTAAACCATGGCAACAAACGCTTCGTCTGCCGAAGAACAATTGGCAAGCTTGACTAAGTCTGTTGCTGCACTCACCAAACAAAGCTAAGAACAAGGTCTATTGATATCCAAACTGATGGAAAAGATGGAGATAGCACAGACAAGTAATGCAAATGAGAAACAAGTTGAGGATGAAGATGAAGACTCTTCGAAACATCATCTTTCTGAAAAGAAGCCAGTTGAGGAAGAAATACACATTTCAGTTGACGGAATGCTTCCTATGAATCAACTGAAGAACGTCGTACTAGAAACAATAAAAGACAAGTTTAAAGAGAGCTCCAAATCTTCTATTGCCTATAAAAAGCCATATACAAAGAGGGTTGACAGATTGAAGATGCCAGTTAACTACTAGCCTCCTAAATTTCAACGATTTGATGGCAAAGGCAACCCAAGATAACACATAGCGAACTTTGTCAAGACATGCAATGATGCTGGAACCTTTGATGATCACATGCTCAAACAATTTATCCGCTCGCTGAAAGAAAATGCCTTTGATTGGTATATCAACTTGGAAGCTAACTCCATCGACAGTTGGGGGCAAATGAAGAAAGAGTTTCTCAATCGCTTCTACAGCACTCGAAGGACTGTTAGTGTGATCAAATTAACTAACACTTGTTAGTGGAAAGAAGACCCGGCAATCGATTATATTAATCGTTGGAGAAATCTAAGCTTGAACTGCAAAGATCAATTGTCTGAAGTCTCTGCCATCAACATGTGCATTCAAGGGATGCAATGGAGTCTGCGATACATCCTTCAAGGAATTCAACCAAAGACTTTTGAAGAACTAGCTACAACAGCTCATGCATTGGAGCTGAGTATGGCATCAAGTGACTTCGAATTGCCTTTAATTAATGACTCCTATGAGTTTGGAGACATGTCTTTTGATGAGCCTCTCGAGGAGGAGTCACAGTCAAAGACACCAGTGTCTATAAAGATTCAAAGAAATGAAATTCAAGCAAAAGAAAAGAGTGCATCCCAGATTGGGGGCAATAAACTATCAACAAATCAAATTTCCTTGAGAAGAGATGAAACTCTCCACAAGTTATGCTCCTTGATACGAGCTTAAACTATCTAAAAAGCCTCAAGTCATGCTCCTTGATACGAGCTTAAACTATCTAACTCAAATCAAATCTCCTTGAAAAGATACGAAACTCTATGCATGTTATGCTCCTTTGATACGAGCCTAAACTATCAAACTCAAATCAAATCTCTTTGAGAAGAGACAAAACTCTCTATATGTTATACTCCTTGATACGAGCTTAAACTATCCCACTCAAATCAAATTTCCTTGAGAAGAGATGGAACTCTCTACATATTATGCTCCTTGATACGAGCTTAAACTATCTAACTCAAATCAAATATCCTTGAGAAGAGTACAAATTGTCTACAAATCAAATTGAAGACTCATTGACACGAGTATAAATTGTTAGAAAATTCAAGTTCAAAGCTCTTTAATGCATGAGCCTAAATTGCATTTCACTCCTGGCCCCCCATGAGTATAAACTATGTACGACACCCCCCCTCCCATTCAAACCAAAACATGTCCCTTTGAATTATGTAATGACTTGATCCTCTGTGAAGAGATACGTAAGCAGCTTAGCACTCTGCTAAGTTCAGTCATGTCTTTAGCTTATTCACATCAAGTTTGTGAGACAAGCAATAAATTAAAGCATGAAGGCAGTGTAAGTAAGCATGAAAGACAGAAAAGCAAAGTAAAGAAGAAATGTAATGATAAAGGAGAAGAAGTAAGGAATGGAATGGACTTTATTGATAATGTCATTAAATGTTCAAAACAAAAGGGGGGACTGATGAGCGTTTTCTCAACACACAATTAATCCCCAAGTATGAAGGATATCAATTGTAGTCTCGAAAGGTGACCAAGTGAATATCGAACCCAAGGGACGGATAATTATCAGTTTAATTATGTTCTAGTAGACTAATACTATGTAGATAAATTTAATGATGGTGATATTGAGATTAAATAACAACTATTAATTAAAATATCAAGTAAAAATAACAAGAAGAAGAGATAAGTGAGTTGTGATCAAGTAAGAAAGTAGGTAGTTCTTCAGGTCATCCAGTTCCCCTTATTAATTCATCTTCCATGTGTCGGTGTCCGACTCTGCCTTGCGATTTATTGACACATCAATAAACCATGCAAATTCATTCTATAGACACAAGTAAATATGCGTATGACACGTGTGAATATTCTCGGATTAAGAGATATAATTCACCCCCCTTTTTAGGTACTATCAGTATCAATTATTTTCCGTGCATTTAGTACTCTAACCCGATATGATCTCCCTTTATAGGTACTATGAAATTACTCTTTATCCTACTTATTAACCCGAATATGATTCAATTAACAAGTATCATATAAGATGGTTCTAATAAGACTTCGGAATCCCTTCACTTAGAATTATAACATAAAACCCTGCTCAGCAGTGAACGCACTCAACCAATAACCAAGTTATGTAATCAGACTCTACACAATAATTATTGATGCACAAAATGACCGTGCATATGGATTAAAAACACGCAATCTTATATAAAATAAACCACAAGTAGTATTGTACGGAGTTTACAAATGAAAGATAAATTAACTCATAAAACCTTCATAACCCTAGAACTACCGAAGTGGCTCTAGCCCATGATTGATCTAAGAACAATCATGTTTAGTTGGACCGATCTTACTTGAATCTTCAGCGGAACCTCTCTTGCAGCTCCTCTGGATGATGGATGATCTCTCTCCACTTGATCGATCTCTCTTGTCTACGTCAACAACTACTCCAACGACTACTTCATAAGCCTTCTTTTATATTTGTAATCGCGCCTCCCGAGCCTAGAATGGGCTTTTTTAAGTGATCATACGCATTGAGGGTGTAAAAATATGGATATGGTAAGTTTCCGAGGCTCAATTCGACTTCATCAATAGGTCAAATTCACCCCTCCAGGTCAAATTTGAGGTCGAATTGGCCTACCGTAAGTCCCAGGTGCTTAATTCGACCAGATGCCCTAGTCGAATTGAAGTGACGAGGTCGAATTGGCATCTCTGCCAATCAATTCGACCTCGATTCGACCTGATGCCTAGGTCGAATTCTCCTGTCGTGGTCGAATCCACCTTCTGCTCATGTTATGCTGTCAATTCGACCAAAAGAGCTGGTTGAATTGACCTCTTTCTGGTCGAATTGCACTCCTGCTTCGTCCAAATAGATGGGTTCGACTTCCTTTCTTCAGTTTTCAACACTTCTACTCCGATTTCCTTCGAAAAACACCCAAATGGCTTCAACAACACCTGATTCGTGACTTTTCACAATATATATCGGTTTACAACCGATTACAATCTTCAAACACTTCATAATGACAGAAATCCAGGCACAAGATTCGTGAATTTACACACTCATCAAACCCCCAAACTTACATGTTGCTCGTCCTGAGGCAATGCAATCAAAACAAAGAGTCGTGTATAATTCATAAAGATCACCAAGTACAACTCATATTACACATGCAATTTCACCAATTAAAAACAAGTATTTCCTGCATCATATATATCATTCATGCAAAACATCACTCAATCATATTAACATTCGGAGTACTAAGTCATCCAGCTCACAAGATACATGTTTACTCTCTCACTCAAGTGCTAGTTGCACTTAACTGGTTAGTGTATACGCTCATACTTAATCCATACTCACGCGTAACCATAAGCTTGGCAAGGGTCTCAAAAATCAACTCACAATCACCTCATGACTAGGATCACAAAGGACTTATTTTTCGATTGTAATGTCGGCTCTTTGGAAAGGGTAGAAAATTTTAGATAAAGTGACTCAAACACTTGTAGAGAGTTACCTTAGAGGTTCTCGCTTTCTTCATTCGGCTACATATTCTCCTCCAATTTCTTCTCTTGCACTTGCAATTTTCAAACTTTCCTTCTCTTTCTTGCATCAACATCATTCTCCTTTTGCTCACTCGGGTACCGGTTGTAGGCACTACCCTTTTTATAATCGGGGTACCAGTTTCAGGCACTACCCCTAAACAAGATTTAACCATACACTTCTCTTATTTTACTCAACCACAATTTATCTTCCTTCTTCTTCTTGCAACACTTATTCACCTCAACTCTCTACCAATGAATAGGGTATTTAAACAAAGCTCAAGTAAAGGTTAAATAAGGCTCTTTTATTCGGCTTGCCAAAGAAAAAGCTTTTTTAAGGCTCAAACGGGGCTACTAAAGATATACATAATCAATGGGAAAGTAAAATTTGGCTAAGTAACTCAAGTAATCAAGAATAGCCTAAGATCATATCCTAGCAATTCACCAATTGTAAGTCTCACACAAGACTTCAAGCCAAGTTCTAGAATACGTTCATATGAATGATTCTCTCAAGATTAAACTATCATGATCAAGCATGATTAAAAGGCTCAAATCCTCACATGGGTAAATAAAATCCTAAGTACTCCTCATAGCACATAATCAAGATCAATTTCACAAGAACTCCACATACTTATCAAATTATACATGCTTCTCATCAATGAAAATTAACACATGAACATATGAATGCACAAAATCCAGAAACCTATATCAAAGTCAATTATACAAGCATCTCTACAAATCCCAACTCATGCATCATATTCACTCCTCACAATCTGCATCCGAGATGATATAATATGACAATATAGTACATGCCACTCACACAAAACACACCCATCCTATAAAGAAAAAAAAGAAGAATGGAGATGAGATGAATCAGAGAACATAAAAAACCTGCAGCTCTACTCCTCCGGAGCATCATCATCCTCACCATTATCACCATCACTCATCTCATCAAGCCATCGCTCTACAACCCGGTGCAGATCACTGGTATGTCTATCCAATAAGTCAACACGATCACTTATCTTACCAACCCGATCATTCATGGCATTGTACCGATCATTGAGCACAACATAGTTGGGATTTACGAGCGCAAGCTGTCTACTCATCTCCTGCTGATTCGCGCTGATCATGGCCAAATGCTCATTCAACAAACAGAACTGCTCTCGTGCATACTTATCCAGACATGCCCACTGCTGCTGCTGAGGCACCACCGGAATAGGACGAGGAACCCTCGCGTGCTGCTCTAAAATATCCATCTCCTAATACTCGTCCTCGTATCCATGATGCTGCTGTGGCGGTGGCTGCTGTGGCTGCTGCTGCATAGGTTAGAACTCACCCTGATCAACAATCTGCTGCAGCTCCTCAACCATACCGGCTGCACACATCCGGGCCATTTTCCTCTAATCTCCTCTCGTCCGAACAGTAATGGACAAGGTAGTGTATCCCAACGAGCTCATCAACCTGTTTCTCTCCTCACGAACAGTAGTCATGTCACTTACATCAGAGAGAAACATGAAAGTGAAGGGCTTAAGTCCCCTTGTAAAGAACCAATCCCCATCTCAGAAATGCGCAAATCTTCCCTTCACGCAAGAAAACATAACCAAATCAGGCTCTCCAAAACAGGTGTGATGCCGGAGAAGTCCATGTGTGATACCCGAGCTTCTCACTACTCATGTGCCAATATAATTTAATTTGTGTTGTTTGCATTTTATAATTATGTGATAATTATGTGGCAATTATGTGATAATAATGTGAAAATTATGTGATAATTTTTTTTACATTTTACTTATCTTTGCACTTTATTTGAGACATTCGTGATAAATATTGTGACAATATGTAAATAAATATGTGTGCATAAATATTTATGTGCATTAATTTGAATATATAATTAAATTATCTTTTGTGTATAAATACACTACACTACACCAAAAAAGCACTAAGACAACAGAAAATATACAACATAGATCAGAAATATGTGTTATCGTATACCTTATATGTGTAGTCTTAAATATATATGTTGTCTTAAATTTTTTTTCACGCACAAGGACAATACATATTATCTGGTGTTGTCTTATTGTGTTATCGTTGATACCACTTTTCAAATGAATTCATTGTAAGACAACATATATGATACC
Source organism: Pogostemon cablin (assembly GCA_023678885.1). NCBI lineage: Eukaryota > Viridiplantae > Streptophyta > Magnoliopsida > Lamiales > Lamiaceae > Pogostemon > Pogostemon cablin. The sequence goes on along the minus strand of CM042983.1, from coordinate 19,278,576 downwards.
ATATGTTGACGTAAAATTTTTCACACACAAAGACAACATATATTCATCTATGTTGTCTTAAATTATCTTAATATTTTATTTTAAAAATACATATATGATTTTTTAAATATATTTTAAATATAAAAATTAGGATCTGAATTCTAGTCAAATCCTTCTTCCCAACAAAAAGGGTCATCTGCCAACGACCATTTTATCTCCTTTCGGATCTAAATTCTCATATTTTTCTTCACTTCTTGGTCTCGCCGGCTCCCTTCCGGTGCTGCCTAGGGTTTCGGCCGTTTACTTACGCTGCCGCCTAGGGTTTTCCAGATCTTACTTCGCTTTGGGCAGCAGCCCTTCCCGCCGCCGCCTGATTTTGCTACCGGTCGCGGATCTTGTCCTATTGGCGGCCATCCGCGACAATCAGCCGCCGGACCGCCATCGTTCAATTTAAGGGTTGCCTCTTCGTCGTCGATCCTCAAGCTGTTCGCGATGGAGGATCCCTACTTCTCTGACCCTGTTGTCGGCCGTGCAGATTTGGGCGGCGTCGCCGTCGCTCATTCGACGCGGTTTCTCGAACGGGTGCAGCAGACCCCATCTATGATTATTGGCGTGTCTATGATGTTGCTGCACAGCATGTTGTTAGTGGGGCAATGGAAGGAATCAACGGTATGTGGTCGTCTATATTCAATTATTCTCTTCTCCTTAAGTTTATTGTATACTTGTAGAACCTCTTGTGACAATTGGAAAGCAAAAGTTTTTCCGAAAGAGAATTACCATATAACAAATAAAATTAATTCTGCATGACAGGACTGTATTATATTCCTTTGGAATGTTTACTTATTGCCTCCTGTAAAATTTGTAAAGAGTATATAGTAACATCTATGCATGGTGGATACCACAAACTTTGTAATGCTTGTGAAAGTGGTGTTGGATAATTGTTGTGTTATCCCCAGTCCATGCTCTCTCCCTTATTGCAGCAGGAGAAGGTGAAACTTTGCTTTCTTTGATGTGGTACGCATAGTCCATTATATAATACCATCCATCTATTTGACCAATTTATGTAGCTGTAAATGGGCGTATACTTTTTTTGTCTTTGCACAAAATAGCAATGATCTCTTGCTATGTATTCCTTACTGTTTATTTAAAATGAAGTTACTATTTTTGTTCAGTATGCTTTGATTTTGAAACACTTCCACTAGACCCAACACATGATCAGTCATAAATTACCTCAAAGCTGGATTTGAATTACTCTTTTTCTTAGTGGTTGTAGTGATTATCGTATCCTCTGTTATTTGTGATGACTTTAAATATAGCCATCCTCAACTATGAGCATCATTTCGCAGATTTTAATTATTAAGTGGAAGAATTGATGAGAAATCACTTATCAAAAAGTATGAAAATGAAATTCGATGTTTAAAGGAAGAATTGGAACAATTGAAAAGGGGCATAGTTCCAGTTCCACAGATGAAAGACAGTGCGGATGGCGACATTCTACTCTTAAAACAGAAGGTGATTTTTTCTGAAATCAAGGTTTATATCTGCAATTGTATCATTTTTATTCTCTTGATTACGGATTACTGTTTTATTGTTGCATTACTCAATCAGAAGAGTAGTTTAATTTGTTGCATTTTGTATTATATTCTTTCTTTATTCATGTATCCTTGCAATCTCTACGTGATCACTAGTGATATGATATGTTTTGTCTTGCAGGAGGAACTTTATTTAGTTATGCTTGCGCATTAGTATAAAAAATAATAATTAAGCCATATCTCCTCTTTCCTTTCATGACCAACTCATCTCCTCTGCTGCGAAAATTACAGCTTCTAACCCCATACTCAATCATATATAACATTACCCGCTGTGCTTGCAAGGGTCTTCCATTCTTCATTGAAATGATGTAGCCTTGTATTTTCTGCTAGGCCTTTCTCATGTGAATAATACTAGCTAGCATTGGATCATGTTCCGATCCATGATTTTTCACTCAAGAATCATGGCTTCAAGATATACTCCTTCAACCTGCTGAAGTGATTTCTTGTTTGTTCATGTGATTTAGATATTATGGTTTTGTTTGGTTTCTTTATCAAGATGAGAATTACCTTCTTACAATGATATGTTTCACACGATTTTGATCTCAACTTTGAATTATTGATTATTTGTTTACTATTCCATTTCATATAAAAATTCTCAAGTCTGGTCTTCAATTATTTCATCTGTGAGGCAAAAAGCCATATGTGAATCTCAACTTATATAAAAGTGGTTATTATTTATTAATTTGTTATATCACTTTGTGGGTGGGTCTGATCCTAAAGCTAGAAGATGGTCAAGTGCGACTACAGTCAAGGTTGGAACAAGAGAAAGAAGCTAAAGCTGCTTTAATGAGCAGAATACAGAGACTTACAAAACTAATTCTTGTATCTACAAAAGCTTCTCAATCACCAAAATTTTCCAACCGTCCAGGACAGAGGAGAAGACATTCATTTGGAGAAGAAGAGGTACTGTGTAATTTTCAGTTTGCAATCCCCAGGGTCCCAATAATTTCCCTTTCCCTTTTTTTAGTCTTTCTTTCTTTCTCTGCTGAGGTATTCTATAGTGCTTATGTGCTTTTTCTATTTGATGTGGCAGCTTGCTTATCTTCCACATAGAAGGCGTGACCTGGTATTGGATGATGAAAATATGGACATGCATGTTTCTCTTGATGGTAATATTGATACTGTTGATGAGAAATTGAGGGATGAGAAAAGAACCAAGAAGAATGGACTGCTTAGCTGGTTAAAGCCTCGGGTGTGTAAGATATCGTTTACTGCTACTACTAGCATCTCTTGTTTTCTCGTTCGACATTCAGTTCTCTTTTTCTATCACTTGTTAACATATGTGGTTTTTTAACTTAGTTCACTTAAACTTTATCGATTTCTAGAAAAGAGAGAGTGGTATTGGGGCATTGGCAAGCTCTAGTGACAAATCAAGTAGAGTCAAATCATCGAGTAGTCCTTCAACACCTCAACTGTTTTCAAGATTTTTAGCCTCATGGTAGGTGTTTTAACTTCTCATGATAAAGATTATGGTTGTGTTTGGACAGGCACATACAGTTGAAAGAAGAGGCGTCAGAGCTAAAGGGGAATGATCATGACTTGTTGATGTATTTGGATTTTCATTAATTGTCTAGACTTGGATCCATAGTTTCGTGGTTTTTAAACCAATTCTATTTATGTCATGTCTTATGGGATGTATTTGAATTCTGCCAACATTTAGATTTGAGAGGGATATTTGATATTTAGCATGTTTTGGATTATTTAGAATGTTTTAATACATTTTGAATTTTATTATTTTGTTTATAAATTAATTATAAAATATTTTGTATAATAATTAATTGGTTCGACAATACGTATAAAATGTAGACGCTATGAATAATTTAATAATACTACATTAATAGAAAATACATATATATGTTGTCTTAATCAAATAAGACAACATATATAACCTATTGTCTTAAAATAAATTAAAAAGAAGTACAACAACAACACATAAAGATGCACAACGACAACACATAAATATATGTTGTCGTTGTGCGTCTTTTTTTTTATAAAAAAGGCGCACAATGACAACACATAATATGTGTTGTCGTTGTGCGCCTTTTCAAATGCCCTACGACAACAGGGGCTTCGACAACAGAGATTTTTACTAAAAAGAAGCTAATGGACAACACATTATATGTGTTGTCTTAATGTATTTTTGGCTAAGTAACTCAAGTAATCAAGAATAGCCTAAGATCATATCCTAGCAAATCACCAATTGTAAGTCTCACACAAGACTCCAAGCCAAGTTCTAGAATACGTTCATATGAATGATTCTCTCAAGATTAAACTATCATGATCAAGCATGATTAAAAGGCTCAAATCCTCACATGGGTAAATAGAATCCTAAGTACTCCTCATAGCACATAATCAAGATCAATTTCACAAGAACTTCACATACTTATCAAATTATACATGCTTCTCATCAATGAAAATTAACACATGAACATATGAATGCACAAAATCCAGAAACCCATATCAAAGTCAATTATACAAGCATCTCTACAAATCCCAACTCATGCATCATATTCACTCCTCACAATCCGCATCCGAGATGATCAAATATGACAATATAGTACATGCCACTCACACAAAACACACCCATCCTATAAAGAAAAAAAAAAAGAATGGAGATGAGATGAATCAGAGAACATAAAAAACCTGCAGCTTTACTCCTCCGGAGCATCATCATCCTCACCATCATCACCATCACTCATCTCATCAAGCCATCGCTCTACAACCCAGTGCAGATCACTGGTATGTCTATCCAATAAGTCAACACGATCACTTATCTACCATCCCGCTCATTCATGGCATTGTACCGATCATTGAGCACAGGATAGTTGGGATTCGCAAGCGCAAGCTGTCTATTCATCTCCTGGTGATTCGCGCTGATCATGGCCAAATGCTCATTCAACAAACAGAACTACTCTCGTGCATACTTATCCAGACATGCCCACTGTTGCTGTTGAGGCACCACCAGAATAGGACGAGGAACCCTCGCGTGCTGCTCCGAAATATCCATCTCCTAATACTCATCCTCGTATCCATGATGCTGCTGTGGCTGCTGCTGCATAGGTCGGAACTCACCCTGATCAACAATCTGCTGCAGCTCCTCAACCATACCGGCTGCACACATCCGGTCCACTGTCCTCCAATCTCCTCTCGTCCGAACAGTAACGGACAAGGCAGTGTGTCCCAACGAGCTCATCAACCTGTTTCTCTCCTCACGAACAGTAGTCATGTCACTTACATCGGAGAGAAACATGAAAGTGAAGGGCTTAAGTCCCCTTGTAAAGAACCAATCCCCATCTCAGAAATGCGCAAATCTTCCCTTCACGCAAGAAAACATAACCAAATCAGGCTCTCCAAGAACAGGTGTGATGCCGGAGAAGTCCATGTGTGGTATCCGAGCTTCTCACTACTCATGTGCCAATATAATTTAATTTGTGTTGTTTGCATTTTATAATTATGTGATAATTATGTGGCAATTATGTGATAATAATGTGAAAATTATGTGATAATTTTTTTTTACATTTTACTTATCTTTGCACTTTATTTGAGACATTCGTGATAAACATTGTGACAATATGTAAATAAATATGTGTGCATAAATATTTATATGCATTAATTTGAATATATAATTAAATTGTCTTTTGTGTATAAATACACTATTTCATAATTATTAAGTATCACACGTGTTCTCGTAATAATAATAGTGGTAAGAAAATATACACGTATGTGTTTTAATTTATACATGTATCATATCTTAGTTATTAAGTATTGCACGTGAATTAAGAAAGGATAATAATAATAATAATAATAATAATAATAATAATAATAATAATAATAATAATAATAAAAAAAATAATAATAATAATAATAATAATAATAATAATAATAATAATAATAATAATAAGTAGTATGTGGTGAGTTAGTACACACGCACGTATAAGCGTGGCTGCCTAATTAGCCACACAACATTTTAATTTAAAAAAAAAGAAATGATTGGTTAGGGGAGCGGTGATGCACCGACTCACCCCAACCCTTTCGCTATATATATACATGTATGGGTGTGGGGAGGTTATCACCTCATGCCCAAAAAAAACTGAGTAGCAAGGAAAGAAAAAAAGAGAGAGAGAGAGAAATGAGAGGAGAGAGAGAAGAAGAAAAGAAGAGCGGGCCGTGCCGGAACGGGAAGGAGGAATTAGTTACAATCCTTCACAAGGTCTTTAGTATTATTACTATTTGGAGTCCAGGTAAGTAGAAGTCTAACTATAATACATAAACATGTTGTTGTGAATTATTTGTGATTAATATATGATAATTATGTTATGAATTATTTGTGATTAGTTTAATTACGTTATGAATTATTTGGGATTAATTTGTGATACAAGTTATGGATTTATGTGATTTGAGATAATATCATTGTCCTATATAGATCTGTGTGATCGGAAACTGTTGAATATAGATCTGTATGATCAGAAGATATTGTGTATAAGATCTGTGTGATTCGAGATGAGGTTGTTATTCTAAAAAGGGATCCGTGTGATCCAAAGTGAAGCGATTATTCTATAAATGGATCTTTGTGATTGAGGTGAAGTTGTTATTTCCAGAAGTGGATCTATGTATTAAAATTTAGTTCTTGCTTTATTGTGATTAAATGTTGATATTGATATTGTAAATGGTTTATGATGCACATTTAATTGTTCTGGTTGCATACCATGCATAAACATGAAAAGTGTTTTCCCCAAAATTAGTAAGATACTAATAGTGTGTGCGGCCACTATATATACATCTCTGTCAGGGTTCAAAAAAATCATTCCCGATACTTTATTCGGGGTTCGGAAAAATAATCCCCACCACTCCTTCAGGGTTCGAAAAAATCATTTCCCACATTATATTCAGGGATCAGAATCGATCCGACAATAAGTGTGTCTATTGAGATTATTTGGGGTGCATATCATAAGTGTGTCGTGGGGATCCCGCAACATGAACAGTTTTCAAAATAAAAGAGACCAACTAGAAAGACTAGGAAATAGGCGATAGAAAACTAAATGCATTTTCATGCACTGACATGCATGATTTTACTTACTGAGATTTTTGTCTCACTAGTTTATGCATTGTAGGTGAGCCTGCTGATGATTGAAATATGTGGTGTTTTGTGCAAGCTATGGAGCTCCTTCAGGGTTATGAGTGGATGTACATAGATGACGACCTGTTGGGCTAGGCCGTGGGTTATTGTGTTTCCGCTGATACTTTGTTATGTCATATAATAAGTATTGTCATGAGTTTGTCTGGATTGATATGTTGTCAGAAACTAGTTACGTATGTTGAACTGGTGTTAAAGTTTTGGCTATAAATATATTATGTAAGGAAAAAAAAATATTCAGCCATAATACTCAGCCACAGTCGTGAGCAATCCCCCAATATTCACCTTTTGAAACCTGAGGATCCTAAACTGGTTCAGCTGATAAATCAAATAAGAGCCCACATTGAACTTCACTCCGTTCAGCATGCACCATAAAGCGTAAAGCTCTCCTCTAGACATACAACTTCCCTCAGAGCGGGGAAATAGTGTGTTGGTCAACACCCTATCCATATATCGGAGTATGGGATTCCTTATCATCGAAGCACGAGCATCCTAAGTCTTAAAATCTTCATCCTCCCTAGAAATTTCTCGCCAAAACTTGTTAGCATTGAAGAATCCATTCTCAACCCTAGCAATCTCTGTAGGAGTCTGAAACAGCACATTAACCTCCTCCACAGACCACGTCCTCATAACTCTCCCTAGCTGGAAAGTGCACTCATAAGGAAATCCCATAAGATCTTTCTTAATCGTGATAGAACATATAACCTCAGCCATCACATGGAAGTACGTCGGCTTCTTCAGCTCCATAAAATAACGGATCTCTACTTGGTCAAACATCCACAAGATATCCTCTCGGATCCTCATCGTGAGCATGGCATCATCATCCTGGTACCTTGTTCTCGCTATCTTCATAGAAACTTCAGCCCACTTCTCCTTAATCTCATCCCAATCATTCATTTGGATCTTAAAATTTGCAGGTAACCTCTCCTTAAGCGTCAACTTCTTTGTCACCGCATCCTCACGAGTAGGCCTATCCTGCCTCTTCTTGGATCGAACTTCCTCCTCCTTATCCTTTCATTTTCATGAAAACAATACTTCAATAACAACCAACAAGGAAAGCAAACCAAGTAATTGACTAGCATCCAACTCTACTCAAGACTTCAAGTTTCAATGCATAATCAACCAAACCAAACTTGTTCCATTCACTTCCAATACTCAATCCTCTTGCTTATTCACCATGATTCCAACACCAATCAAGCATAATAATCCAACAATCATAATCAACAACAAGCATGCTTCGTTAATTCAAGTAATTCGACATGAACAATCAGAATGAACTACTCAAATTCAACAATTCTAGTCAACAATTATCATGCTCATCATCACACCTCCTAATCACCCAACAATTCACACAAAACTCAAGGTTCTAATATCAATTAAACAATCAAATCGAACCAAACAAGTATTCATATGAAATTGTTCACAACATTCAACTATCACCATGAATTCTCAATAAATCAAGTTTAATCAACTTACCCATACCAAAATCAACACATAGAACATCAATCCTAGGGTAATAGAGTTGAGAAAACGTACATTTTGTTCTGCCCATGGCTAAAATCGAACAAGTGAATGAACCAACGATATTCGCAGTAAAACCCTAGTTTGCAACTGATTTCGCTTAAAAACGCGACAAATCGAAGGAATGAGGGGTGGAATGTGGTTTAATCGGTGCAAAAATAAGTAGGGTTGAAGATTGCGGGCAAGGTTCTTCGATTAGGAGTGAATTCAAGTGGAGATGGTGCGTAAAGTGATCGAATGATTTGAAAATCAGGGTTAAGAACACACTTACCTGGCCCAATTCGACCTCAATTCGACATGTCTAAGAGGTCGAATTAACTTCATCGTGGTCGAATTAACCTTCTAGACAACTTTCTCCTTCAATTCGATCTCGATTCGACTTGCTCCCCTAGTTTAATTGACATACCTCAGGTCGAATCCACACACTGTAAGATTCAGGTCCCCAATTCGACCTCAATTCGACCTGAGCTGCTGGTCGAATTGAGACAGTCGTGGTCAAATTGGCTCACTGGAAGTTCGCACACTCCGATTCTACCTCAATTCGACCTGGGCCTCTGGTCGAATTACCATGCCTCAGGTTGAATTGGGCTACTGGATGATTTTTGCCCCTCAATTCGACCTAAATGCTTGGATTCGATCATACTCCTTGGTCGAATTGGCTCCCCGGTGCTCCAAAATCGGGTTTTCTTCATCTCCTACACACTTCAAGCTTAACAAATGAATATTAGGTACCAAAATAGAGCATAACTTCATCAAGAATCAATCCTAAAACTTAACATTCATGAGTAACTCCGCAAACGACACAAAACATGGAACAAAACACCACTAAATATTAGGCAAGTTATAAAAAATTGACACATAAAAATCGATTAAAGTTTTAAATATGCTGCAAAAAATTAACTCCCCTAACAAACGTTACAAAGAAAAGATTATACTATCGGTGCTTATTGAGGTAAGTACATCACACCCCCCAAACTTAGTAGAAACTATAGTTGAAACTAAGTTTGCAAAGAGATGTAATTGCCGATAAGTAAGCACTTTAAATATAAAAATTTCTTACTCACACGAATAAAATAAAATAATAAAAAGGATGGAAAGCCCCAACAGGCGCTCTTGTTTAACGTCAGAGAGACACGACGGTACCAATTTACTGTAAGGTATCTTCAAAGATGACGCAAGCATCATTCGGCAACTTATAATGCTTCAATCGATATCCATTCGCCGTGATAATGACCCCATCTTTGTCCATAAGCTCAAAACTCCCCCTCCACAGGCTTCATGAATCATGAACGGACCTATCCATTTTGACCTCAATTTTCCTGCGAAAAGCTTCAAACGAGAATTAAAAAGTAATACCTCATCACCTTGCTTGAACTCCTTGTATGAGATCTTAGAATCATGCCACTTCTTCATCCTTTCCTTGTAAATCTCTGAATTCTTGTAAGCACGATTTCTAAACTCATCGAGTTGATTTATGTGAGTCATCCTCAATTCTCTCACATCCTTAAGAGACAAGTTCAATCTTCTTAAAGCCCAAAAAGCTTTGTGTTGGATCTCCACAAGTAAGTGGCACGGCTTTCCATAGATGATTTGGTACAGTGACATATCCAACAGTCTTATAAGTAGTACGGAACCCCCACAAAACATCATTGAGCTTTATAGCCCAATCCTTCCTATTGGTTCCTACCACTTTCTCTAAAATCTGCTTCACTTGATGGTTAGAGACCTCCGTTTGCCCATTCGCTTGAGGATGATAGGGCGTAGTAACCCTATGCTTGACACCATAATCCTTAAGCACCTTCTCCAGAAGTTTATTGACGAAGTGAGACCCTCCATCACTTACTAGTGCTCTAGAAACTCCATAGCGGGCAAAGATATGCTTCTTCAAGAAAGATATAACAGTCCTTGAATCATTCAAGCGAGTAGGAATGGCTTTCACCCACTTAGAAACATAATCCACAGCTAAGAGGATGTAGAGAAATCCATTAGACTGGGGAGGGAAAAGGCCCCATAAAATTGATCTCCCACACATCGAAGATCTCTACAACAATGCTCGGCTGAAGTCGCATCCCATCTCTCCTACTTATATTCCTCATCCTTTGACATCTATCGCATGTCGCCACATAGGTTTCACAATCTTTAAACAAAGTAGGCCAGTAGAGAGCGGATTGAAGTACCTTGGCTACTGTCTTTTGAGCTCTGAAGTGCCCCCGTTTGGTTGTGCATGGCAAAACTCGAGAACACTCCATCTCCATCTCGGGCACACACCTACGGATGATAGAATCCGTGCATATTTTGAAAACAATTGGATCATACAATATAAATGTCTCAACATCTCTCTTGAATTTAGCAAGTTGATATCAGTTGAGATCTCTCGAAAATTTACCCACGGAAATGTAATTGACATAATCCACATACCATGGATCCATCCCTTATGCAGCCACCACACATGCTCGTTCAGCCCCTTCAACGAACACATCCATAATCTTCTCATCCAGGAACATCTCCTCAATATAATCAAAAGAATTATCATAATGCTCCCTTGTCTCCAACCTTGATAAGTGATCCGCCAATACATTCTCCGTACCCTTTTTATCTCAGACCTCCATGTAAAACTCTTGAAGAAGAAGAATCCATCTTATGATTCTTGGCTTTGTTTCCTTCTTCTCCATCAAGTACCAAATCGCAGAATGATCAGTGTACACTATAGTTTTCATGCCAACCAAATACTGTCGAAACTTGTTGAATGCATACACCACAGCTAAAAACCCCTTTTCAGTCACAGTGTAGTTCTTTTGTGCTACATCAAAAGTCTTACTCGCATAGTAGATGGCGCAGAACTTCTTCTCCCTCAGCTGCCCAAGCAGCACTCCGAGTGCTGCATCACTCGCATCACACATAAGTACAAACGGCTGAGTCCAATCCGGTGTGATCAAGATAGGTGTAGTAATAATCACCTCTTTCAAAACTTGAAAAGCTATTAGACATTCATCATCAAAAATAAAAGTAACATCCTTTTCAAGTAAATGAGACAAGGGCTTGGAGTATTTTGAGAAGTCTTTGATAAATCTTCTATAAAATCCAGCGTGTCCAAGGAATGACCGCACTCCTCTTTCATTGGTCAGTGGTGGAAGTTTCTCAATTGCCACCACTTTCACTCTATCCACCTGCAATCCCTTGGCAGAAACATGATGCCCAAGAACAATCCTATCTCTAACCATGAAGTGGCACTTCTCCCAATTCAAGACAAGATTAGTTTCTTGACATCTCTTCAACACAGTAGCAAGGTTAGATAAACAAATATCAAAGGAGGAACCAAATACAAAAAAATCATCCGTAAACAACTCCATGATGTTCTCTATCAACCCATCAAAAATTGTCATCAGGCAGCGCTGAAAGGTAGCAGGCGCATTACACAATCCAAATGGTATCTTTCTAAAAGCAAAGGTCCAGTATAGGTAAGTAAAAGTAGTCTTTTCCTGATCCTCAGGAGCAATCATGATTTGATTATATCCCGAGTACCCATCCAAGAAATAATAGAACTCATACCCTGCGAGACGATCAAGCATTAGATCCATGAAAGAAAGGGAGAAGTGGTCTTTGCATGTATTTTCATTCAGTTTCCTGTAATCAGTACACACACGCCATCCCATTGGAATCCTAGTGGCTATTGCCTCTCCATCTTCAGCTTTCATAATAGTCATGCCCCCCTTCTTAGCTACAACATACAATGGACTCACATGGGGACTATCACTAATCGGATAAATAATTCCAGCATCTAACCACGCTAGAATTTACTTCCTAATCACTTCTTGAATCGTGGGATTCACCCTCTGCCGATTTTGGATACTACTGTTGGCCTCATTTAACAACCTTATTCTATACATGCAATATGAAGGATTACTACCTTTTAAATCATCAAGAGACCACCCAATCGCAGACTTGTACTTTCTAAAAACATCTAACAACTCCTCAAGTTGATCATCATCAAGGGAAGAAGATATTATTACCGGATATTTTCCATTGTCACCAAGAAAGGCATAATACTTCAAGTGTTCCGGCAACAGTTTCAGCTCCTCTTTCTTTTCTTCCATCGGAATGCTCTCTCTATCCAATGGCAAGTACTTCCTAGTCCACTTCACTTCTTCAACCTTAGATTTCTCCAATTCATACATGTCATCACCCAAAGCAAGTAAGTTTTAAAGATATTCAATACATACCTCATTGGAGAGATCATCAAGCTCCGTAGTGGGATAAGTAAGAGACTCTATCAAACATGTCTCAAGAGGATCCTTAGACAGGATCAAAGTCATATCTTCCTACACAATCTCCTCCACCACATCAATACTATGATATTGTGACTCCATAGCCATCTTCATTGCTTTGTCAAGGTTGAATAGGACCACTTCTTTATCCATCTGCAACCTAAGCTCCCCCTTTTTAACATCAATCATGGCCCCAGTAGTAGCAAGGAAAGGTCTCTCCAAGATAAGAGGGATATTATCCTTGTCATCTTCTATCTCAAGTACAAGAAAATCCACAGGAAAGACTAGTTTCTCCACTTTGACAAGAACGTCTTCAATGATACCCTTCGGAAAAGTCATCGACCTGTTCGCCAATTGTAGAGCAACTGTTGTAGGAGATAACTCCCCCAAACCAAGCCTTTGAAAGATAGACAATGGCATCAAATTGATGCTTGTCCCAAGATCGCACAAGGCTCGTCGTGCCGGCCCTTTCCAATCTCACACGAGATAGTGAAGCTTTCCGAATCCTTCATCTTCTGTGGCAGCTTCCTTTGGATAATCGAGCTATAATTTTCAGACAAGTTCACCATCTCTACTTCATTCAAGCTTTTCTTTTTCAACAATATATCCTTAAGGAATCGGGCATAGTACGGCATCTCCAATATTGCCTCAGAAAAAGGAATACTCAAGCTTATTTTATTTATGATATCTAAAAACTTCTTGAACTTCTCTTCCAATCCCTTCTTAACCAGCTTATAAGGAAATGACGGGGATATCTTTGTTTTGGGAATACCCCATTCATCACACTCGATATTCTCTGTTTTATCTTTTTCGGCTCTCAATCTCTTGGCTCTTTCCCACTTCTTCTCTGCAATGATCTCAGTATTCTGCTCTTTTGGAACCAATGGAGTAATGTTCACATCATGAGGAGTATTCGGTGAAGAAATAGGTGTTGTGGAAGATGATTCGACCTGGATTCGACCAGGAGCCCTGGTCGAATTGGGTACGTATTGGTCAAATTGTACACTTGGAACTCTATTCTCACCTCGTATGCTTGATTCGACCTGATGGTCTGGTCGAATTGGCTCTCTGTAAGATTTTTGCCCTCTAATTCGACCTCAATTCGACCTGAGTATCTGGTCGAATTGAATGGCTGCGGGTCGAATTGGGCTTTTGATGAAACAGAGTGCTCCAGAAGGTTGGATTCGACCTCAATTTAACCTGGTCCCCTGGTCGAATTGAGTTGGTTTTGATCGAATCGAGGCTCTATTGCTTCCAAATCACGTACAGGCTTTCAATTCGACCTCTCCTGTTGAATTCAACTTGAAGTGTTGGTCGAATTGGGGTCGAATTGAGCCCTCAACATGTCCAATTCCGATTCCGGCCTCATAGGTCCCTCGTACTGTGTTCCAGACCTCAATGTGATGGCATTGCAGGATTTTGGATTCTCAATACTTTGCGACGGGAGCTTCCCTTTCTCAATATTTTGAGTGAGCTTGTTAACACTTCCTGCCATCTTCCCCATCAACAATGTAAGGTTCTTCACTTGCTTGGATAAATCCTCATGGTTTGCATCAATCTTCTTCTCTAACTTGGCCTCAAGACGATCCATTCTAGCATCATTCCTAGCCATGTACCTGTTCACCGTATCCTCAAAACCTGGCTTTCCTTCTTCCACTTTTGCACCCGGATCAACACCCATCGGAGCTTGAATTGTATTATTAGGATTACTCCATGAAAACTCCAGCCTCTTAGGCTGTTGATAATTACCCGGAGGACCACGATTGTTGTAGTTCCCCTGATAATTCCGGTTGCCCTGATTTTGAAACCTCGTTCCTTAAATACTTTGGCCCATAGCATAGTTTGCTTCTTCCATCTCCTCTTGGATCATTCCATAATTAGCAACTTCCTGCTACATGATTGGTACGCGCTGAGATATATCACTGATTTGCTTTTGTTGAGACTCAAGTAATTTGTTGATATTCGACAAGCTAGAGATGATCTCATCTTCTCTACTTGTTTTCACAATAGCATGTTCAACCTTAGCTACTTTTTCAAGGACGTAAGTGCTCTCACTCTATTAGTTGGCCAATCTCTTGAGTTCATCGAAATATCTTCAAAAAGTTTCTCAGCCTCTACGGATGACTTAGTAAGCAATGCTCCATTAGAAGAAGCATCCAATAACACATGATAATCACAGTCCAATCCATTGTAGAATATGCTGATATATTGAACTTTAGATAGCCCATGTTGTGGACACTTACGAAGCATGTTCTTGAATCTGTCCCAAGCTTCATGAAACTTCTCTCTACTACCGATAGCAAATTGGTTAATGTCTTGCTTCATCTTGAACACCTTCGATAACATCGAAATATCAAAAACTGTTCATCTCTTCACCGTCTTAGACTATTAATACAAGAAAATATTAAATAAAGCATAAACAATTAATGAAAGAAAACAACTCATTTAAGATATTATGTTTCCCAGATACGACAGGTTCAATTCTTCATTAATATTAGGCGGCTTCATCTCCATCATTCACCCCTGGTGAGAAATGATTCGTCTTCGAATCAGATTGGGCTTCATCTCTGGAGGAATTTTCTCCCAAATAAGGACTGAGATGCTTGACATTAAATACATCGGAAGTGCACAAATGAGTTGGGAGCTTCAAACGATAAGCATTGGGATTAATTTTTTGGATGATCTCCACCGGGCCGATTTTACAAGCAGCAAGCTTGGAGTACTCATGGGCCGGATAATGATCCCGAGTCATGACAGCCCAAACAAAATCTCCAACCTAAAATTCAACAGTACGATGGTGAATATCAACGGCAGATTTATAATTCTCAGTAGCATCCAATAGGTGTTTCCGAGCAGAAGCATGAAGTTGCTGCAACTCAGTAATAAGATCAGCAGCGCGAAGATCAACGCGCATTGAAGAAGGCACGATTATCAGATCAAGAGGACCACGAGGAACCACAGCCTATATAATTTGAAAAGGACAATAACCTGTACTCCGATTCACAGTTGAGTTATGAGCAAATTCCACTTGACTAAGTTTGCTATCCCACAATTTTGGTTGATCTCCCACAAAGCAGCATAATAAATTTCCAAGAGATCGGTTTACCACCTCCGTCTGACCATTCATTTGTGGATGATATGCACTACTAAAATTCAATTGCATGTTTGCCATTTGCCACAAACTTTGCCAAAAATACCCAAGAAAGCATGTATCCCGATCAAAAACAATGGAAGAGGGCAAACCATGAAGACGATAGATGTCACGGAAGAACAGTTGGGCAACATGTACCGCATCAGAAGTACGCTTACAAGGGATGAAGCGCACCATCTTGAAAAAATGATCGACTACCACAAAGATGAAATCATGACAGCCAAGGTTGGGAGAGCACCGGTAAAGGTAGATATAATACAACATTTGTAGCAGAGCCTTTAGAAATATTGCAAATACGAAAATGGGCTACGAAATATGACACATCAATCGGAGGGTAGGCCAAAAGAAACGACGCTGCACAAGCTCGATTGAACGATCTCTCCCTGCATGAACAACAACATGTAATTACTCAATTATCTTTAACCGTAAACTGCATGTTGGAACACAAAGGCAAACTCCTTTAAATAGGTAACCATCCACCAACAAATAATCACCCACAACACCGTCATGAAGACGAGAAAGCACTGGCCCAAAAAATTGATCAGTCTCATAAAGATCTCGAAAGATATCAAAACCAGGTACAGTCACTCACATTTCTAAGAGTAGCAGATGTCGTTGGCTAAGCGCATCAGCAACGCGATTTGATTCACCAGAACAGTGCTTGATGACAAAAGAAAACTGCTATAAATAAGTAGCCCAAGATGCATGATGAGTTGAGATGGAATCTTGTGAATGTAGGTGCTTTAAAGCATCATGATCAGTGAAAAGAATGAAATCCCAATGAAACAAGTAATGCCTCCAGTATCGCACCGCTCTTACAAGTACGTAGAATTCTATGTCGTATGTGCTATAATGACTACGCGGGCCAGATAACTTTTCACTGTAATAAGTCATCGGTCAACCTTGTTGACTCAAGACAGCACCAATGCCAACTTTAGAGGCATCGCATTATAACTCAAATGAAATAGAGAAATCTGGCAATGCAAGGAGCGGAGCAGATGTTAATTTGTGTTTGATAACTGCAAATGCCTCCTCAGCCGCTGCAGTCCACTCAAAGATTTTACCCCACATACAATCCGTGATAGGCACCATAATTGAGCTAAAATGTGAGATAAACCTGCGGTAGAAGGAAGCAAGTCCATGAAAACTCCATATTGCAGTCATAGAGGTGGGGGTGGGCCAAGAAGATATGGCGGCTATCTTAGACTCATCAACCGAATACCATCTGATGTGATGAGATAACCCAAAAAGAGAATAGAAGTGACAGCAAACATACATTTCTGAGGGGCTTCATAAAACTTTTCTGAACAAAGAATCAAGAAAACTGCCCGCAAGTGTTCCACATGCTCATCTGTAGAACGGCTGTAGACAAGTATATCATCGAAATAAACAACCATGCATTTACCAATCAAAGCACGCAAAGCCTGGTTCATGACCCGCATGAATGTGCTAGGGGCATTAGATAACCCAAATGGCATAACGAGCCATTCAAATAATCCCTCCCTGATCTTAAAAGCAGTCTTCCATTCATCGCCGGGGCAAATTCTAATTTGATGATAACCACTGCGCAAATCCAACTTGCTGAAAATAACTGCACCACTCAATTGATCTAGTAAGTCATCCAAACGAGGAATAGAAAAATGATAACGTACTGTAATTTTATTGATAGCTCGACTGTCAACACACATCCGCCATGTATTATCCTTTTTTGGAATCAAGAGGGCTGGGACAGCACACGGACTGAGACTAGCACGAAGCAAACCTCGTGATAATAATTCCTCTACTTGACGATGTAACTCTTCATGCTCTTTTGGACTCATTCTGTAGTGAGGTCTGTTTGGAAGTGTAGCTCCAGGATTGAGATCAATTTGATGTTGAATATCTCTTAATGAAGGTAAGCCCATAGGTATTCATTAGGAAACAAATCTGCAAATTCAGACAAGAGCATTTACACAGATGCGGGAACTGAGGAAGAGTGAGTAAGGTCATGACCCAGTAATAAATAGACAACCTCAGCATTAGCCATCTCAGACACAAAATCAGCATGAGATAACAACAAGACATTCGACGACGGTGATGGTGAGGACAATAAAGGTGGTAGAGTAGGGTGTAAAACAATCTTCGTCCCATGAAATTGAAAACTATAAGTGTTCAACTTACCATCATGAATAACACCTCTATCATATTGCCATGGTCTTCTAAACAAAATATGACAAGCATCCATAGGCACTATGTCATACTAAACTGAATCAGAATATTTGAGACCAATGCTGAAATTAATCAGAACACAACGATCTATAGTGATAGAATTACCCCGTTGTAACCAAGCGAGAGAGTAAGGCTTTGGGTGGGCTTCCATCACTAAATTCAACTTCTGTACAGCCGAAGCGGCAACAACATTTTCACAAGCACCTGAATCAATAATAAATGTGCATACCTTCCCATTTACAGTGCAAGTGGATTGGAAGATAAGTGTGCGCTGAGGAGCATATGTATCAACTGTTGGAGCCAATCAAGCTTGTCGTATGACCAATGCGGGACCAATGTCACCCATAACGTGCTCCTCAGGTATCTCCTCATCATTATACTCATCATAAATAGGTGGAACATCATAAGAAGAGGTGCCTGAATCATCAGTTAAGAGAATCCAATTTGTGGAGTACTTTGGACAATTTGAGCGACGATGACTCGATTCCCCACATGAGAAACACCGTAGATTAGAAGTGTTGATCGATGGTGCAGACGGTCGGGAAGATGCTGCTGGGATAGATTGCCTAATCGAGGGGATAGGTGATGGAGAAGGTCGCGGAGTCGTGGCGACAGGTAGGCGGCGGAGGAGCTGTCGCTCGAGTAGAATCGCACGCTGATTAGCCTCCGAAACTATCACAGGGGAGAACATATTTAGTGCATCTTGAAAGGGAAGACGAAGGCCACCAATGTAGCGACAAACAAGTTGTTCTGTTGTCTCTTGTAGATCAGTGCGAGTAATCAATAAATAGAACTCTTCAGTATAATCATCAACACTACGAGACCCTTGACGTAGATTTTGAAGTTGATAATATAATGTACACTTGTAGTTGAACGGGAGGAACTCACGATCCATATACTTGCGAAACTTTCCCCAAGCATAAATTTTTGGTTTGCCATGATGAGTACGGGTGGCCTTGAGCTGTTGCCACCATGCGGACGCCCGACCTCAGAAACGAGTGGCCACAAGGGCAACTCTACGGTCTTCAGGAACAACTTTGAAATCCAGTAACTCTTCAACAGATCCAACCCAATCCAAATATTCAGCAGCTTCTAAACCCCCGTTGAACTCAAGAAGGTCTAATTTGAAACCATTCTCCCATCGCTGAGGGCCACTAAAATCAACTCGCTGATCTTGCATCGCAAATGGGTTCTCCATGGAAATTTGTTTCATCATCTGTAGTTGAATCGGGAGAGGAGTAGCGCTCTCGGCGTGCTCGATGAACACCATTGTTTGTAGTATGATGTCGGTGGGATTCTGACTCAAAGTTGGTAGTGAGACGGGCAATTTCTACTGCATGTTGTGAGCGCATTGCAGCCATCTCGACAGTGAGAGCCTCGAGTTGTTGTTGCATGAAGGCTATGTCTCACGCATGGTTGGGTCGTGGTGGCTGTTGGATTGTATACTAAAAGTCTAGCTTTTTGTATGAACAATATTATAACAATTAATTTGAAATGAGAATCATATGATCAAATGATTGCATCTTATAATTTATTTATATGTTCGATGCAATAGTCCACTTACTTTATATTGTAGATAATATGTTGTGCGACAACACGCGGAAGATCATATTATCGGTTTCCTTATAAAGTATAAACAGATGCTCACAACTGAGATAGACGGGGACTCTCTATCGGGATGGTTGTAGTGTGGTTTGGTATTAGCTTGTCTTGGCTATAGAATCACATTAGTGCACTTGTGTGTATTGAGCAGGACCGCTTGAGATCGTTCGACTTATACTGACTTATAGGAGAACTTGATCTCAGTTATTATGGAAGTTCGTGCTCTTAATCCCTATACAATAACCTCGACACGTAGGGCAGTATGTATTTCTTTGATTCATCAATGGGTGAGATTTACATGTAAT
Source organism: Pogostemon cablin (assembly GCA_023678885.1). NCBI lineage: Eukaryota > Viridiplantae > Streptophyta > Magnoliopsida > Lamiales > Lamiaceae > Pogostemon > Pogostemon cablin. The sequence continues at coordinate 19,258,819 of CM042983.1, read as the reverse complement.
TAAATCAACAAACTCGATGAGTTGGGAAGTAGTGTTGTCTCTATGGTGTGCTGTTGATTGTAGAAGGAATCCATGTCCGTCATAGGTTGATGATGTCCCCTTGAGGAGCTCATAAGGATTATCATGTAAACCCTGCAGGTGAAATTTATTCCGGCATGATAATGAGGTTGAGTGGTACTACTCTTGGATGAGATATTAATTAATTGAGTTGTCAGTAACTTAAATTAATTAATGGACATTGTATATCTTAAACATGGGGAGACTAACGGGCTCATAATAAGAAGGAGCCCAAAACGTAATTTTGGGATTGGTACGGTAGTGCAGTAATAATATTTTAGTGGAATATATTATTATTATTGGACTTAAGTATAAGCTTTGGGCTAAGCTTGGATACTTAAGCCCAATGGAGGCCCAACCCAATTTCTCCTCCTGGTCCCTGCTGTAGCCCATGTATATAAGTCACCTCAGTTTGTTCTAAACCTAACTCTGCGCCTAACATACGAGAGAGAGAGTGAACAGCAGTTTGAGTAGGTCTCGTAGATCGTCGCCCACACGACGTCGAGATCGGACTTGGGACATACAGCAGAAGACCGGAAGGTCGTTTGCTGCTGCAGTTCGTCATGTTCCAAAATTCATATAAAATCGTACAGTTCTTCAATTTTGATGTATTATATACTGATGGAAAGCCGTCGAAGAGAGGATCTTCTGAGCACAAAGTTCACTCAATTCCGACATCAGAAGAGGAACTTATGGCTATTCTCGTGGGACTACACAGTCTGCCAGCGAGAATTCAACCTCTACATCAACCCTTGGTGAAAGGTAATGCGTTTCATGTTTACTTGCTTCCGCTGCTTGTTAGAAATACATGGAACCCTAACGGGTCACGTTAACCAAATGATCGAATGCCAACAGTGGCATGATCTGGTCTCTGAATACCAAACTGATGCAGCGGATATTCAATCACAACTCCGTTGATTCTATGAATGCCGGAATGCGAGTATGTAGAAGAAAACTCAGTTTCCTTATATTTTAAAATATCAAAAATTGTTCATCACTTCACCGTCTTAGACTATTAATATAAGAATATATTAAATAAAGCATAAACAATTAATGGAAGAAAACAACTCATTTAAGATATTATGTTTCCCAGATACGACAGGTTCAATTCTTCATTAATATTAGGCGGCTTCATCTCCATCAGAAGGTGGCATGTATCTTTCCAAGAAATTTAACTTCAATTGCTCCCAAGTAGTGCATTCAGCTGCATTAATAGTATCGTACCAATCTCTCGCCCTTTCAGTAAGCGAGAATTTAAACAAGAGGATCTTCCGTGCATTTTCATATTCTCCTGCGTATTTTTGAGTACTTGCATAGCCCAAGAACTTGTTTAGATGCTTCTGTGGATCCTCAAATGTCCCTCCTCCAAAGGAGTTCATTTCTATCATACTAATAAGAGTGGGGTGAAGATCGAAGTCCGCATTAGCCCCCCTTGCTCCTAGAAGCCCAAAGTTTCCAGCTCCGTTATTCTTGAAGACTTCACGGATGGCCAGATTATTCGGATTGGCCACATCATTGGTCATGTCATCTTCCTTTGCTGATGCATTTGGATCAACTACAGTTTCAGTCACTTCCGAGTTCGGTTCGTCCACTTCAACTCCAAAATTCAGAGTTGTAGTTGGTTCTTCTTTCTTGCTTTGAATCTTACTCTTCTTCTTCTTTGTTGATGCCCCGATCTCCGGATTAAAAGTTGCTAACTTTTCAGCCTTTGATCTAGTAAGCATACACCTGAAACAAAACATGAATTAAAATAGTCCTAATAAAACTAGAAATAATAAAAAGATATTTTATGCCATCCCCGGCAACAACGCTAAGAACTTGATGGGTGTTTTCTCAACACACAATTAATCCCCAAGTATGAAGGATATCAATTGTAGTCTCGAAAAGTGACCAAGTGAATATCGAACCCAAGGGACGGATAATTATCTGTTTAGTTATGTTCTAGTAGACTAAAACTATGTAGATAAATTCAATGATGGTGATATTGAGATTAAGTAACAACTATTAATTAAAATATCAAGTACAAATAACAAGAAGAGATAAGTGAATTGTGATCAAGTAAGAAAGTAGGTAGTTCTTCAGGTCATCCAGTTCCCCTTATTAATTCATCATCTGTGTGACGGTATTCGACTCTGCCTTGTGGTTTATGAACGCATCACTAAACCATGCAAATTCACTCTATAGACACAAGTAAATATGCGTATGACATGTGTGAATATCCTCGGAGCAAGATATATAATTCACCCCCTTTCTAGGTACTATCAGTATCAATTATTTTCCGTGCACTTAGTACTCTAACCCGATATGATCTCCCTTTATAGGTACTATAAAATTATACTCTTTATCCTACTTATTAACCCGAATATGATTCAATTAACAAGTATTCATATAAGATGGTTCTAATAAGACTTTGGATTCCCTTCGCATATAATTATAACATAAAACCCTGCTCAGCAGTGAACGCATTCAACCAATAACCAAGTTATGTATTCAGACTCTACACAACAATTATTGATGCACAAAATGACAGTGAGTATGGATTAAAAATGCACAATCTTATATAAAATAAACCACAAGTAGTGTTGTACAGAGTTTACACACGAAAGACAAATTAACTCATGAAACCTTCATAACCCTAGAACTACCGAAGCGGCTCTAGCCCATGATTGATCTAAGAACAATCATGGTTAGTTGGATCGATCTTACTTTAATCTCTAGCGAAACCTATCTTGCAGCTCCTCCGGATGATGGATGATCTCTCTCCTCTTGATCGATCTCTCTTTTCTACGTCAACAACTACTTCAACGACTGCTGCATAAGCCTTCTTTTATACTTGTAATCGCGCCTCCCGGGCCTAGAATGGGCTTTTTTAAGTGATCATACACATTGAGGGTATAAAAATACGGATATGGTAAGTTTTCGAGGCTCAATTTGACTTCATCAACATGTCGAATTCACCCCTCCAGGTTGAATTGGAGGTCGAATTGGCCTACTGTAAGTCCCAGGTGCTTAATTCGACCAGATGCCCTGGTCGAATTGAAGTGACAAGGTCGAATTGGTATCTCCGTAAATCAATTCGACCTCGATTCGATCTGATGCCCAGGTCGAATCCCCCTGTCGTGGTTGAATCCACCTTCTGCTCGTGTTATGCTGCTAAATCGACCAAAAGAGCTGGTCGAATCGACCTCCTTCTGGTCAAATTACACTCCTACTTCGCCTAAATGGATGGCTTCGACTTCCTTTCTTCAGTTTTCAACAATTCTTCTCCAATTTCCTTCGAAAAACACCCAAATGGCTTCAACAACACCTGATCCGTGACTTTTCACAATATATATCGGTTTACAACCGATTACAACCTTCAAACACTTCATAATGACACAAATCCAGGCACAAGATTCATGAATTTACACACTCATCAAGGACATTGCAATGCAATGGTTTCAAAAGGAAACTAATGAAAATGTTCATAATGGATAGCTCCTCTTGAGCAGCTTCCAAAGCTTGCGTAACACTCCTCAATTCGTCAGTAATGGAATCTTCTAGGATGGGTATTTTCTTCAGTACACCGATATCCCTTGCAACAGTTTGAGCTCCAAGTTTTTCACTATGGACAGACTGGCGAAGATGTTCAACTGTTTGAGACATTGCTTTCTTCTCCTTCAATAGGGCCTCGATTTCCTTTGTAATCTGCTCCAACCTAGTTTCATATTCTTGCATTTGTTTGGTGTCTGTAGCCTCTTTGCCTTTGTAGTTATGAGCATGTTTCTTTGTATTGGTCAGACACTTTTCGACATCTCTCTTGGTCATCCCATCAGTAAGTTTTATCTTCACGGCATCATACGTATCAGCTTTAGAAAATAAGAAATTGAATGATTGTTTTAAAGCAGATCCATCAATCCCTTGAGCGCTTTTGAAGTTATTCACCATCTTATGTCCCTCATTCCTCATAGAAGATAATGAGCTAACAGAAGTCCTCTTCAATTTCTCTTGAAAGTGTTTCCACACTATCAAATTAGCTAGTTTCCTAGCATCCATGATCTCTAAATCAAAGATAAATTCAGTAACTTCTGGAGCTTGGACCGCAGCAACTGGAGGGTGAGATTTAGGTGTGATGGGAGAGAGGTGATCCTTGAGGTTATCATCGGCTAAATCTTTTGGGGCTGCAACAGAAGCTGATCCTTCATCCTCAATGTCATCATAATTAGAGCCAAAATAGTATGCATATACTACAAAAGAGAAAGAATTATTAAAATATGTGCAAGTATGGATATGTATAAGTCATGATCAAAAGAATAAAAAACTAGGCTTTAGATGTCTTGATAAGCGCCGGAGATTGAGCTCTCTTTGTCCTCTTCCAATTGCGGTCCACAGTACTTTCCCCTGAGTGGTAAGGCATGCTCTTTCTCTTGCCCATTTCAGTAGACTTCGCTATGGCTTTGTCTTGAGGTTGAGCAGGGGTACTTGACAGACTTGACAGAACTTTCTGGTTATTCTCGTGAGTACCTAAATCGCCATCAATATCAATGACTCCGTCTAATCAAGAGTCTGTAATGGGGCCTGTCAATTGCTTGGAACATTCCTCTAAATAATTACCATAAATCTGGGACCACCATGATTTATACCTTGATATTCTAAACTGCGTAGCCCCCCGAGAAGGGCAAGGAAAGCCAGCCTTCGAAAAAGACTTGCACAGGGTACACTGCATCTAATACTAAAACTATGTCACCAAAGTGACTTCACGATGGTTCATCTTTATCTTCCCAGGAAGATCTTGTTGATGCCCAAACTGTCGGCTAAACCAATGAGGACTATAGGGCTCAACCATAAATCGTTTACCTTCTTGTATAGTAAGGTAGTTGGTGCGAAGAGAAACAAAATAAGCCTAATTTCGCCACTGTGATTCATCATCATTGATATAGTTCATTGTTCCACTCAATGTACATATGTTGCAAGTTAGAGAGACACCTTCACCATGAATCCCTTTGCGAGCATCAATTGGTTATAATACTTTTCTCCATTCTCTCCAGAGTAAATCACCATCGGAGATCTTAATAATTCATGGCCAGCTGGGAAGTCAGTCTTAAAATATTGGGCCAACCAAGCATATACTAAGTGCACAGGGAATGTTGATTTAACCTTTGAGGGTTTAGGATGGTTCGAAATTTTATTCAAACCTTTGTAGATGCTAGTCAAGACAGGAACTGCATGACAGACTGATTTTTCTATTGCCATCAAACTTACTACTTTAAAGGTGCCCACGCAAATTAAACATACCTCGTCATTAGGAAGAACAAAAGAGCATAGCCAACAGGCTAGGTGAGCAGCCAAATATGTCTCTGCTTGATGTTCTTCTGAAATACCGAGCTTTCTGAATGGAGATGTATCGGTTGTAGTCCATGGCTTATGCTCTTTTAGTACTCCCATTGGATTGTGAGTTTTTTAGGCAGGTTATCTGTGTTCGGGTTTTCTGTATTCTCTCAATATGCTCATGAGGTTGATGATACTCTATCGTCTTAGGAGACCCATTGAGTGAATATCACAGATTCACTGGAAGCCTCATTGTGAAGCATATGATAAGCATGGAACAGATGTTGACAGTTGGAGGGAATGTGTAAGTCATTAGTAGTAGTCTCATCGAAAAGTTCTCGCTTGCTCGGTACCACTTCTTCATATAAGTGGTCGGCTAGCGGTAACCCTGTCCAGTTATACAAATCCCAAAGTGAAATTGACATCTTCCCAAAACTCGTGAATAAAATGTTAGTAACAAAACACCATGCATCACAGAAAGCCTTTATAATTTCGCGGTTGCAGTCGTATGTGAATAGGGAAGCAAAGATGGAGTCATAGAGCATTGTACTCTGAAGGAGGGGCTGATATCTACTTAAATCGTCTTCAGTCCACTCCCGTACTCTGGAATATAAGGGAACTCTCCGTGAAACTTCAGAGATTCCCCCCATGCTGCTTCATCAGAGATTATCCGATGCCCAAGTGTTGGCAAAGATCGCCCCTTAAAATTCTCCTTAAAGTGGATAGCCGATCTCAAGGTATAAGTATTCTTAAACAAATCAACCTCTTTTAGTCCAAATCGGCAGGTCGAAGTCAGTTTTCATTTCAAGAAGCCTCTCTACGATTTTACCCATGAGGGGTGTTTCAACCAAAAGACGAGTCCCATTCTCCGACGGTTGGCTTTCATCATCAAGAATTACCAAGTATCGCAAATCGGATGAAGTTCCTTTGGTGCTTTTGAAATGGACCATCTTGATAGTTGGATTAGCTGCAAAATAAATGAATTAAAATTATCAAGCTGATGGGTTCGCATTAATTTTATGAATTTAATTAGTTAAAAGACTCATAATAAATTTATGGGATCAACTAATTATTAAATTCAAAATTGCAAATTAAATTCATGATTGGTGAAGTCCAATTGTTAAAGGGGGCAATTAAATTAATTTATGTTTCTAACCTTAATTTACTTAAGCCCAAAACATGAATTGAAATTTTAACTAGCCCATGAACATAAATATGTCCTTTCTTGTTGAGGCCCAATGTAAAGTCAGATTGATGGGCCAAGTGAGATTTTGAGGCAAGTTTTACTAAAGCCCAAATAATACACCAAGTTGATCATTAGAGGATATTCTGAAGCTCAAAGATGAAGCTCAAGTTGATTAAATGCCTAAGGAGTCAAATTAACCCAAAAGGAAAGTCAAATCTCCATAAGGAAGTGATCCATCTCCCAAGGAAAACACGTGAACTGCAATCCCAATTCCTTAAATCAGGTCTTCTCTCTCCAATAAAAGATCTGATAATGGCTTTTTTCTCCAGAAAGCCACGTGTTTTTTCTTTTGAATAATTGTTAATTTATTCAGAATTTCCAAAAAGGGTCAGAGCCCTCGTCCCCTTTACAACTCACACAAACACACCCAAATTAAATCCTATTACATAGCTAGAAAATGAAGAAACCTAACTCTCGAACAAAATGACAGTCAATCTCAATATGTTTGGCTCGTTTGTGGGAGATTGGATTCTGACTTAAAAATATGGCACTCTTTTTGTTGCTTAAAAGTAAGGGGCAAGAAGAAGAGCGTATTCCTAACTCATGTAATAAGTTGGAAACCCATATCACCTCCGATGCAGTAGATGCCATGGCTCTATATTCAGACTCACAGCTTGAGCGAGAAACAGTAGGTTGCTTCTTAGCACTCTAAGATACTAAATTACCATCGAGAAAGATTGAGTACCCATATATAGAGCGACGGGTGTCAGGGCAGCGAGCCCAATCAGCGTCGGAATAACCAATGAGTGAAAGATCAGGGCGAGAGATGAAAGATAACCCAAACTGTAAGGTGCCTTTGACATAACATAAAATCCTCTTCACTGCAAGAAAGTGGGATTCGATTGGCGAATGAAGAAGAAATTGACTCACTTGATTTACAGCATAAGATAAATCTAGACGTGTAATAGTCAAATACTGGAGTGCACCTACAAGAGACCGATAAAGGGTAGGATCGCCAAATGGTTCGCCATCTCGTGTCAGGGCTTCCCCGACAACTAGAGGGGTTGACACTAGTTTAGATTCAAGTAGTTGGGCCTACTGCAGTATATCCTGGGCATATTTGGCTTGGCTGACGAATAATCCATGTGAAGTATGAGAGACCTCAAGCCCCAAGAAATAACTTAGCGAACCAAGATCCTTGATAGCAAAATCCATACGAATGCGCTGAAGAAATCGAGCAATCAAAGTAGAATCACTTCCAGTCAAAATTATGTCATCGACATAAAGAAAGAGATAGATGACAGATGAGCCCTTATGTAGAAAGAAAAGAGATGAATCCGAGCAACTTTGAGAAAATCCAATTGAAAAGAGGAATGAGCTAAGCCATTGAAACCAAGCCAATGGGGCTTGTCGCAATCCATATAATGCCTTCTTGAGATGACATATGTGATTTGGAAATCGATGATCCACAAAGCCCGGAGGTTGAGTCATGTAAACGGGTTTGGAGAGTATGCCATTTAGAAAAGTATTTTTAATATCAAGCTGATGCAACGGCCACTTATAGTAAATAGATAAAGCTAAGATAATCCGAGCAGTTGCAGCTTTGACCACAGGACTGAAAGTGTGATGAAAATATGTTCCAGGTATCTGAGTGAACTCTTGTGCCACGAGGAGAGCCTTGTAGCATTCTATAGAACCATCAGACCTATATTTAGTGTTGTATACCCATTTGGAGCCAACTATGTTGGTGTTTAGTGGGGAAGGAACTAAGTCCCAAGTGCCGTTGGAATGTAATGCATCCATTTCTTCTTGCATGGTGGATAACCATTGTGGTGACTTTAAAGCTGACTTAAACCCATGAGGCTCAGAAGTAGTTGTGAGCGCTGTGTAAAGTGTTGTAGAGGAAAAGTCAACAGGGTAGCGGGGTTTGAAAATCCCAGACTTTGATCGAGTTATCATAAGATAAGTGGGTAGAGGAGCCTGCTCAAGAGAGATTAGCGCTGGAGGCGCTGGAGGAGCAGATGAGTCAGACACATTTCCAACAATATTTTCTGACGGTGGTAGAGGCACATGAGCAGGCTTAGAAGATGTGTCCTCTATACATTATCGACAAACCGTAGCAGGGGGCTGAGATTGTGTGGAAACAGGTGACAAGACAGGCTCGGGAGATTCTGGGATAATGTCAACATCGCTAAATATAGAAACATCAAGAGATTCAGTCTTGGAGCTATTCATAGCAGCATCGAATGAAAATAACCCCTCATCAAATTTGGCATGGCGAGTGATAAAAGTCTGTGATGTAGTAGGATCGTACACCGAAACCCCTTATAGATGGTGCTGTAGCCTAAGAAAATACACGGTCAGCTTCGGGGAGCTAACTTGTATGGTGAATAATCCCAAAGATATGGGAAAACACAATAGCCAAAGGGCTTTAAATTACCATAATTAGGCACAATGTCGAACAAAGCCTCAAATGGAGATCGATTTTCCAAAACTGAAGAGGAAAGACGATTAATAGCAAAAATAGCCGTGGCAAAAGCATTAAACCAGAAAGCAGCTGGAGCCTGAGCATGAAATAACATGGATAATCCAGATTCAGAAATATGCCTGAGTTTCCGTTATGCTCGTCCATTTTGTTGAGGTGTGTATGGACAAGACAAACGGTGATGGATGACATTGGAATGCATGAAGTCCCGAACACGATTATTAACAAACTCCGAGCCACCATTACTTTGAAAGACTTTTATGGTAGTGGAGAACTGAATGCATACAAATTTATGAAAGCGTGAAAGCACATCAAAGAAATCAGATTTAGCCATCAAAGGATATATCCAAGTAAATCACGAAAAATCATCCACAAAGGCAACATAGTAACGAAAACCATCACATGATATAATAGGGGCTGGACCCTACAAATCACAATGAATAATATCAAGAACACTAGAAGCACGTTTGTCATTCAATTCAAAAGAGAGTCTCTTACTCTTAGCCAATTGGCAAGAAGAACAAAGCCTAGGATTCGGCAAAATAGACGTGACAGATAAATGTCCAAGTTTATTTAATAATGAAATAACAGAGAACGGAACATGCCCCAGCCGTAAATGCCATAAATCATAACTTGCATTCAACTTTGAAGACTTAAGTGTTGTAAGAAAGGCTGAAGAACCTGGCTTCAAAATATATAATCCATCTTCACATTGACCCTGAGCTAGTATGACTTTGCTGATGCGATGCTGAATAGCAAAAAAGGCATTAGAAAATATAACATCGACTGTTCATCCGCTGTCAATTTACTTATAGATAGCATATTCTTGGTAATATTAGAAACAACAAGAGCATCAGAGAGCTAATACGTGGAGATAAAGCATAAGAACCAACATGAGATATATTCAAGGATGTTCCATTATCAACAATTACGAATTTATTACTAGTGTAAGGGTCAGCCGAATCCAGATGTGAAGGTTCTACTGTTATATCTGCTGATGCCCCAGAATCGACATACCAGTCGGAAGGAGAGACACGTGGAGGAGATTGAACAGCACATGATGCTTGAAAAGCATAGGCCAAATCTGCCGAGGGGGCAGCACTGCGGTTCAAGTACAGCGAACACCAGGGGCGGACCCAGTATAGGTACATGGGGATACAACTGTACCCCCAAAATAAAAAATAATACCTATATATATTGGATATTATAACTAATATACATAGTAGCTTAGTGGTTAGCCCCTGCAGTGCATTAGCTGACGTCGGGAGTTCAAACCATGTGAACTATCTTGTCCCTTTTATTTTATTTATTATATTATTATTATTTCTACAACTTTATCTATTATTTACCATTTTCTTTATTTATTCCTTTTTAAATTTACATTATTCCCACAACTTTAGTTTATAATTTATTCATTTCTTTATTTATATTTATATAATTTCTTCGTATTTTTTACTTTTTTTATTTATACATCATATGCTTGATACTCTAATGCTATCCTACACCTTTTCTTTTTATTTTATTTTTAAACCTTGGTGTTTTTTCCTTACTTCACTCATATATACACACAATATATTAATATTCATGTTTTATAAAAGCATTCATATTTTCATTATTCACTTATTACTTAAATTATTAACTGCAACATAAATATATACATTCAACTCATTACTTCTTTTTTTTAAATATATACTATAAATGCATGATAATAATACCTTAAATTTCTTTTTAAAAAAGAAAATTAATGGTGTCAACAATAATTAAATTTCTGCATTTTAATTTATTTATATATAATTTTATATTTTAAATAAATAATATTTTATAATTACATGTCGACTGTACCCCCAGAAATTATTTTCTGGATCCGCCCCTGGCGAACACTTATCAGCATAATACTCGCCTTTGCAGATTTGGCATCGTGTTTTTTGAACTCTGAATGACAAACCACGCTCAGCAAAATTGGGGTTGTTTCGAACACGTCCAGCAAATGGATTATGATTTGTGGAGCCATGCTGGGTGGTAGACCTGTTGGGACTACTAGAGTTTCTTCGTTGATTGACAAAATAAACAGCAGGTGTGGTTGATCCAGTGTCCATGGATTTGTGCATTAGATCAAATTGAATCGCCTGATGAAGAAGCTCGGGAAATCTAGGAACTGGACTCATGGCCATTCGTGTGTCGGCAAAGCTTACGAATTGAATACCGAGTCCACGTAAGAACCAATGACTTTTGTAACCTTCATCAACAGATCGTCCAATGGTGGACAATTGGTCACACAAAAAATCGCTTGCCATAATCTTGAATGGAAAGTGAACCGCGACGAGAGATAGAAGTTCTTCTATGAGTTGATTAACCCGTGAAGTATAAGAGTGAGAGAAAGTAGCGTCGATGGCGACCCAAGCATCATAACTGGTGGTGCAATCAACCACCTCTGCCATGGCTTCTTCAGTGAGTGTAGAATGTATAACACCCAACAGTTTTTGATCCTTGGTGTTCCATTCAACAAAATCTGGATTTGGAGAAGAGGAACTATTTTCTCCAGCAATATTGACAGCAGGTGGTTTGAAAAAACCATCGACGTGGCCGAGCAATCCAAAACAATTTAACATGTGGGTAACCTGCCTTTTCCAAAGTAAATAATTAGAAGAGGATAGCTTTATGGTCACCATGTGGATCATGGTGGCAATGGGGATGGAGTCTAATGAAGCGGTGGTGGCTGCCATGAGTGAGCAGATTGGTGAAGAGAAGAGAAAAGGAGGAGGGCGGCAGATAGAGTAGGGTTAAGGTGTATTAGGTTGATACCATGAGATTGTAATTATGCTATCACCGTTGATTAGAGTTTTTCCTTAATATATAAGTGTGAGTACAACAAAGTATCAGAAAAATAAGAAAACAAATTAAAGATTACAACAGGATATATAATACGCTTAAGATTTATCTTTATCAGAATAAATACTCAAACAAAACAATTTAAGCAGTTTGCGTTTAGTACCAGAGAGTGAAATTGCTCAGCTTGCAGGTGATCGATTCTTTGTGTGCTTAGTGAAATAAGAAATCTCAAATGAACAAAAGTAGTGTTAGTTAACAAGGACTTTATCTATTTACACTTATTTATAAGAGTGGAAATATCAGTGCAGCGTCACTCGACAGTTTAACTACCAAAAAAAACTGAAGGGACAGCACTTTTTCTGCCCTATATGACACATGCAACATCTTTTTTGTCCTATACTTTTTAAAACATGTAATTTGCCCTATTTTTTATGTATATTCCTAATTTACCCCCCTGACACATGTCATATCTTTCTTTTTTTTTTTTAAATCTCGTGATTACTGCCCAGCGGTTATAAGTACCGCTTTTAATGGCATTGAATTTGGGGAGAGAATCCTTGACCCCTTTATCTCAAAATTTTTTTGTTATTTACTCCCTGTATCTCTCTCTCTATCTTTTCATCGGCACTCATCCCTCCCATACTCTCCCTTTCTCTCTCTCTCAAACTATCGATTTTTCTGTCGAACACAGCTCTCCGTTCGGGCCTCCGGCGTGTCGTTCAATCCATCGTCATCTCCACGTCGAAAATTAGCAATAGCAAATATGGATAACCAGGTATTCCGTCTTTAGGATTTTAGAGTTTTAGGGTTTTTGCGATTTAATGGTAATTGTTCTTGTCCCCCGAGGAAGTAGAGTCTGCACCGAATGAATTTGCCATGTCTGTTTGAGTATAATTGGAAATTTCATTGTAATTTGTAGTGTAATTGAATTTGTCGGCATATTTGTTCTAATATTTTTTAGCTTGTCCGCCAATTTTTTGGCCCTGTTTGAGCTTGTCCGCCGATTTTATGAGTTTTTTGAGCCTGCCCGCCGAGTTTCTGAGCATTAGATAGCATTATTTTGACATTATTTCTGCTTAAAATAGCTTGTCCGCCGTTTATGTGCCTTTACTGTGCTTGTCCGCCGGTTTTTATAGCGTAGTTGAACTTGTCCGCCGAAAATTGTAGTACAATAAAGCATGTCCGCCAATTTTTTGTCACTGTTTGAGCTTGTCCGCCGAATTTATGAGTTTTTTGAGCCTGTCCGCCGAGTTTCTGACCTTTAGTTAGCATTATTTTGCCATTATTTCTGCATAAAATAGCTTGTCCGCCGTTTTTGTGCCTTTAATGTGCTTGTCCGCCGATTTCTCTAGTGTATTTAAACTTGTCCGCCGATAATTGTACATAAAGTGACCTCGTCCGTCAAGATTTGTAGTACAAAATAGCTTGTCCGCTAATTTTTTGGCCATGTTTGAGCTTGTCCGCCGAATTTATGAGTTATTTGAGCCTGTCCGCCGAGTTTCTGACCATTAGTTAGCATTATTTTGCCATTATTTCTGCATAAAATATCTTGTTCACCGTTTTTGTGCCTTTGATGTGCTTGTCTGCCGATTTTTCTAGTGTATTTGAACTTGTCCGCCGAATATTTGTAGTACAACATAGCTTGTCCGCCAATGTTTTGGCCCTGTTTGAGCTTGTCCGCTGATTTTATGAGTTATTTGAGCCTGTCCGCCGAGTTTCTGACCATTAGTCAGCATTATTTTGCCATTATTTCTGCATAAAATAGCTTGTCCACCAATTTTGTGCCTTTAATGTGCCTGTCCGCCGATTTTTCTAGTGTATTTGAACTTGTCCGCCGATAATTATATGTAAAGTGTCCTCATCCGTCAATATTTGTAGTACAAAATAGCTTGTCCGCCAATTTTTGTGCCTTTACTGTGCTTGTCCGCCGATGTTTTTATGTATAAAATGTAGTCACGTCTTATATCTAATCGAGTTGGCATGCACTGTAGTGGAGCTGGAAACGCAGTGGACTTCAAACTCGAAAAGTAGGGATTAAAGGTTATTGTAGGCCTTCCAAAGCTCTTAATTGCATACGCGAGGTGCTTACAAAGAGTAGCGATCAAACAGTGCGGAGGTTCCGAAGATCTTGTTTCGAGCATTTTTGGGATTTGGATTCAGATTACGGGTCTCCTAAAGCTTTATTTCAGCTGATGGCTCAGGAGGTTGTAATCCCTGGTTCAGATATGTACTCCCGGTACTTCAGGGTGTCTGATACAATTCTTAGCTTCACACCCATGGAGTTTATGCGTGTCATGGGACTAGGGTTTGAGGACCGTGGGGATATTGACCCGAATGATTCATATCTGCCACCTGGACACAGTTTGTTTGCTACGTTTCGTACGAAGAGGGTCCTGGTTGATGAACTTATGCGAAGATTCAGTGAAAACAAATATGCTCAATAATGCATTAAAAATCAGCGGAGATGTTCAAAAACCATCAAATAATCGGCGGACATGCTCAATTAGGATGAAAATATCGGCGGACGTGTTCACTTAGGAAGGAAAAATCGGCGGACAAGAACATTACGGGTGAAAAAATCGGCGAACATGATAAATTAGGGTGAGAAAATCGGCGGACATGCTCATATAGGGTGAAAAAAATGGCGGACATGATAATTTAGGGTGAGAAAATCGGCGGACATGCTCATATAGGGTGAAAAAAACAGCGGACATGCTCATATAGGGTGAAAAAATGGCGGACAATATAAATTAGGGTTAGAAAATCGGCGGACATGCTCATATAGGGTGAAAAAATCGGCGGACAAGGTCATATATGGTACAGATTCGGCGGACATGCGCAAATATGGGGAAAACATCGGCGGATAGGCTCAATATTCGGCGGACAGGCTAAATTTTTGGCGGACAGGATCTACTGGCCACCTACTTTTGGCGGACTCCTTAAATTGGGCTACTATTTTCGGCGGACAAGCTGAAATACTGTCAAATAATAGGCGGATATGGACGATAAGTCTCAAATAATGGGTGGACATGCACAATTAACCATGCATATTAGCGGAAAAGTCTACGATGGGTGTACGTAATAGTATTCATGCATATTACATGCATACTTCACCATTTTTTTTTGCGGACATGGATATATATAACCATTTTACTCAGCGGACATGCGTTTTTGAAACCCTAAAGCCCTAAAAACCCTAAAACATTCAAAGAAAGTAATAAATAAAATACAATGCAAACAGCGTTCGTATCTTACCTTTCGCTCTAACTATGGATCCGTCGACAAAACCGGTGGGTAAATACGGGAGCCGATGACCTTTTTATGCTCCAATAATTTGTGGATACAGATGAATGAAGTTTGAATCTACTATGCCCAAATTTTATGTTTGTTGGTGGTGAAGTTATTTGGTTGGTGGGGATAGTTGAGAGTTTAATGTGACAAGAATTTACATAAATGAACTGATTGTGAAAACAGGGCCTTTTCACCCCATTAAATGAAGTGTGTTTCAGTGGAGTGGTAGGTAGTTGCATGTGTTTAATCACCTAAATACTACTGCATGTGTTTATTAATAAAAAACCTATTATAATATAACAATTTAAGGAATTTAAAATTTTAATTTCGTGCATTTTAAAATTTGGCTTTTGCACTTCATTCAACTTGTCCACCGAATTAGGTGTTATATTTTAGTAGACTTATTTATTTCTTCTTTAATTAATGTGTCAACCCTAAATAATCAACATATTCCCTGACACATCTATTTTGCATGCAACTGTACTTGTCAACTCATTCCCAATACAAAAAGGTGGACCATCCTTGAGAGTATTCATGGCATTGCATGTATTTTCAGGGCAATTTAGATGTATTACAAAAGGTATGGCAAAAAAGATGTTGACTTTCCCATATAGGGCAAATTATGGTATTTCCCAAAACTGAAGCTAAAGTAGGCGAAAGTAGGCGAAAATAGATGTAGATTTGACGAAAGAAATATATAATTTTTTTTAATTATTCTTCCATTCAATCAATTTCTTTCCAACAAAATTCCCAAAATTAATTAAAAATTCTACTACACATTTTACAGTCAATCTATAATATCATAAATTATATTTAATTTGAGAAGAGGAACAATGATCAATCTTGACATTGATATTTTCATAAATTTATCTAAATCTTAATATATTAAAAATGAGAAGGATGTGAGAAATTTTTTAGATCCTTTTATCCCTCTTCATTTTTATTATTTTCAATGTCATCCTTATCTATTATAATATATTATTTATTTATTTAATTAATTATTAATAATACCTTTTCATTTTCTTCCATTCAATTAATTTAATGCACCTTTTAATTAGTTTTTAATTTTTAATTTATATTCATGATCCATATACATATCATCTATAATAATTAGATGTTAAATATGTGAACTTTTCAATTCTTATAGTAATTAATTATAGGGAGTGGCTATTTGCACCCAAAAATACTAAACAAATCCCATAAAAAATTTAAACTAAAATACACCAAATTAATAAGACTAATATACCCTTTAAAAAAATATAATCTTAAGATCATAACTATCCATACTCCAAAATTATTAAAACTTTAGAAACACTACATTTCATCTTCTCCGCTACCGGCAGCCCCATAAACGTCTTAAACTTATTTCCAACAAAAAAATTTCGCATACGATTTGCTGCAAAGGGAGGGTCGATGAATATTAGATTTGATAGTTATTATGTGGATTTCACAATTTTAATAATGCATACGAAGCAGGGGCAGATCCATAAAATAATTTCTGAGGTACAGTCGACATGTAATTATAAAATATTATTTATTTAAAATATAAAATTATATATAAATAAATTAAAATGCAGAAATTTAATTATTGTTGACACCATTAATTTTCTATTTTAAAAAGAAATTTAAGGTATTGTTATCATGCATTTATATTATATATTTAAAAAAAAGAAGTAATGAGTTGAATGTATATATTTATGTTGCAATTAATAATTTAAGTAATAAGTGAATAATGAAAATATGAATGCTTTTATAAAACATGAATATTAATATATTGTGTGTATATATGAGTGAAGTAAGGAAAAAACACCAAGATTTAAAAATAAAATAAAAAGAAAAGGTGTAGGATAGCATTAGAGTATCAAGCATATGATGTATAAATAAAAAAAATAAAAAATGCGAAGAAATTATATAAATATAAATAAAGAAATGAGTAAATTATAAACTAAAGTTGTGGGAATAATGTAAATTTAAAAAGGAATAAATAAAGAAAATGGTAAATAATAGATAAAGTTGTAGAAATAATAATAATATAATAAATAAAATAAAAGGGACAAGGTAGTTCACATGGTTTGAACTCCCGACCTCAGGTAATGCACTGCAGGGGCTAACCACTAAGCTACTATGTATATTATTTATAATATCCAATATATATAGGTATTATTTTTTATTTTGGGGTACAGCTGTACTCATGTACCCATACTGGGTCCACCCCTAATACGAAGAAGAGGGCTCATGATACATCGATCCTCCATTTAGCAACCTTATTACTAGTTGTTAATTAATTTCTATTCGCTCCATGGCCTTGTGTGTTGCAGCCATTATCATCAAAGTTCTTTTTCACGAATTCCAAAGTGTTCATCTTATTAACTCAATCTTATTAACATATTAATATATGGAGTAGGTATTTGATTTTGCGCTGAAGCAAGTATTTAATTTTGCACACTATTTTGAAGCAAGAGTTTAAAAAGAATTAGGGTTTTTAATTGTGAGATTTGGGATTGCCGGTTTATAAGTGATGTTAAATTTGATAGTTTAGATGAAGCATGTATAGCTAATATTTCATGTTTAATTTGAATAATATTTAAAGGGGTATATTTAGCAAATGGGATTTATTTAGTAATATTGGGGGTCTAAAAAGTTTGTCCTATAATTAAAGGGTAAAATTGTCTGAAATGGGGGTATATTAAGTAATTTGTATGTGTATTTTTTATTTTTAGTGGGGTGCGTTTAGTAATTGGGGTATGTTTAGTAAAACTGGGGTGCAAATAGTCGTGCCCTTAATTATAAGGTCTCTTCACTTTTTTTCAATTAAATAATGAGTAAATTCTGTCATGTAATCAATTTCATAATTATCCAATTTTATAAAATCTCAAATTTAATTAAATAAAAATGTTAGAATGTATCAATCACAATGATGTACTTTTGTATAGAAAATTGCATGTTGTGCTTTCTATATGCAAATTCATGAAAAAAAAATCTTTTTTCTAAAATAGATAAACATTGTAGACAAAAAAAATTGCAATCCCTCAATCCCTGAAAATTGTTTACCATTTCCTCATTTGTTAGTCTCACATAAATATTTTCACCCCAATAAAAAGAAATATCATTCAAATTTAATACCTCAAAAGTACACATTAATTTCAAAAATGTCATCTCTTCTTTCTACAAATAATATATTTTATACTTTATTTATTATTTAAAAATACCACAATATACTTAAAAGTCAATAAAATAATCAAAAGGAAATTTTTTATTAATATTCGTAGTACAGTAAAAATGAACGATTTTGGAGGACCGAATAGAGTATATAAAGAAGTTTTAATATAACTAATAAATAGAATATTTATTGTAACTATTTGTTATTATATTGAAAAAAATCAAAAACATAAAATTAAAAAAATTAAAATACAAAGTATAATGTGTTTGCCACGTTCGAAGCACGTCTAAGAATACTAGTAGTAGTAAAATTACTCAAATGTCACTAGAATTTCCTCATCCAATCTTTACTCGAAGACATATATAATAATTCTAGGTATACAAATAAATAAATCCAATCGTTCAACACCTCATTCCTATGTGATCATAAAATGTTTCCCAAAACTCATCTTTGCAAATAGAGGAAGCCTAAAAAAATGTCCCTAAATCAAGAAAAAAATCAAGGCTTTGCCAGTCTAACAATGTGGATTTCTTTTCAAGATTGCTTATGGAGATTGAAGTGAAACTCCATTCTCTCTCCATTTCATATCTCTACTGATTAACAGAGCAGTATTTTTTTTCCCAAAGAGCCATTCTCTGGATCTGATTCCATGATGAGACTCACCCCACCATTGCTAATGTTCCGTTACTTAAAAGCTATCGGATGTGCATTCAAAGTTTTTGACAGAGGGAGTGGAGGTAGTGCAAAGACGAAGCTGATATGTGGGAAAAATACAATATCCCTAATATGAGAAAATGTAACATTTCATTACTCTATATTTAAAAAGATATCTATTTAGGCTCAAATTGACTTAAATACCCTTTATTAGAATATTTTAGTAAACAATTCGAGTAATAATGTGAGTAAAATTGAATTAATATCTAAAAATTAATTCAAATACATTACTCGAATACATTGCTTAACTCGAATATATTACTCGAAATCATTACTTTAATAGATTACTCAAATACATTGCTTAACTCGAATACATTAACTCGAAAATATTACTCGAATAGATTACTCAAATACATTTATTAACTTGAATACATTAACTTGGATAATTTACTCGAATGCATTACTTAACTCGAAAATATTACTCGAATTCATTCACTCGATTTTTTGTTTAGTCGAATTTTAACTCGAAAAATATTTTTCACTTTATTATTACTTAGCTAGAATACATTACTCGAATGTATTTGAGTAAAGGGTATTTTCGTCCATTTCTAATTTACTTACGCTCATTTGAGAACTTCGTATCCTGCTGTGAGTTGGGGCTCATGGATATGGGGTTCTTTTATACCTCCTAGGCGTTCCTTGATTATTTGGAAAGCTATAAGGGGTATACTTACTCTTTGGGATGTATTTTTGGAGAGGGGTTTTCATGGCCTTTCCAGATGTTATTTGTGTAAATGTGATTCTGAATCTATGGATCATCTTTTTATTACCTGTCCAGTTTCTTCAGTTGTCCTTCAGCATATATTGGATGGGTTTCATTTTGGGGAAAGGGTGCCATGTACTAATGGATTTCTAGTACTTTTTTTGCACTCTATCACTATTCAGGAGAGCTCACAGATCATATCCTTATGGAGATATATAATTGTTACCTATGTTTGGTTGATTTGGACTGTTCGTAATAATTTTATGGTTGATGGTTACTCTACTACGGAGAATGGGGAGTTGGTTGATAAGATTGCTCGTGCTTCTAATATTACTGCCTCGATTATGGCCATGGCTCGTGAGATTAATATTTTGCTGTTGGGCCAATGTACAATTTAGTTGATGACCTTAACACTCTGTATTATTTTGGAGTACGAGAAAATCCAAGGAAAGCCTCTAATATTATTCCTGTTAGATGGGTGTCCCCTACCCATGGGTGGGTTAAGGTGAACATTGATGGTCATGCTGATGGCACGCCTGGTACCATTGCAGGGGCTGGAGTTTATAGAAATAGAAATGGTGACCATTTGGGAAGTTTCACTTGTGGGTTTGATCATGGGTTTGCTTTTGAGAATGAGCTTCACACCGCTCTTTTGGCCATTGAGTTGGCTTATGATAGAGGATGGTGTTCTGTATGGTTAGAGACAGACTCTACATATGTGGTCCATGCTCTTTCTTCTGACAATCCAGATATTCCTTAGAAATTTCTTCAGCAGTGGAGGTCTGTTAAGGATGTGGTTTCTTTAATGCAGTTCAGAGTCACTCACATTTATAGAGAAGGGAATGCTGCAGCTGATGCTATCTCAGATGTTGGTGGGCCCTTTGTCTGGCATCTTACAACTCCTCTTATTCTTCAGAGGCATCTGTTGGAGGATATGAACTTCACTTACTACCGTTTTTGATGACCTCTTGCCAAACGATGAGATGTGAAGGGGTTTGCTCTCTGGAGGCGACATCATCTGGATTGCTAGGTGGCTCCTCTCCTTGTACTTTTATCTCTTATTCTGATTTTTTCGGAATTCAAACATATTGTTACTATGGAGATTTTCAGGATTCTCTTATCTTTTGTTACGAAATATGGATGTGTTTGCCTAATCGTGGGCTAGATGGCATGATTTTGGATCCCTTTTTCAGAAGTGGCTGGAACATTGGGAGTGTTTGTATGCTACAGTGGCTTGTTTTGTGCTTCAAGACCTCCTTTAGGTCTAGGGTTAGATGGTGAGTATTATGACATTCTTTGGAAGGTGTTCTTTTCCTCTATATGGGTTTTTTCCACTGAGTTTTTCCATATAGAGATTTTTACCGAGGCCATCCGGGGGGTGGTCAGCTCATTCATAGGATTTTTCAGCCATGTATTCGGCTGTACAGGTTTAGACCTCATGTTAGGGTGGGTCTGTTTGGTCGGGTAACAGGATCCCTCGCATGTTCCTAGGTCAGTCAGGTAGCAGGATCCCTCGCCTGCTCCCACTTGTAATGCATCTTTTCGGTTTTCATTGTACACTGTTGGTTCTCATTTTTAATATTATCTTTTTTAGTAAAGGTTATTTTCGTCCATTCGGATAAAAAAATATTTTATTAAAATCTGTTATTCTTTAGAATCTGTATGGCATTGTGAGATAAGATACTCCAAAACTAAACATATAGGCAAAAGCTCATGCATCCCGGGGACACGGAGGGATACTCCGTGTCCCCAAGTAAACACAACCCTCCCTCCTATATTTTATTTAAACCTATATATTGCTAGAGAGATACTAGTATGCAATCACGAATATATTGTACGCCCTTTTGGGAAAGAATACTCTTTAGAATACCTAGGACTATTTTACGCAAAAAAATTCATACACAATATATAGTACTATTACTCTTTTGGGTAAATTACCAAAATCTCCCTCGAGGTTTGTTCAAATTACCAAATAAACTCCATAGTTTGAAAAATTACCAATTACCCCTTTTAAAAAAAAATTTCTTTTAAAAATAGTTAAATTTAAAAATACAATGTTAAATATATGAGTCTTAATGGCATTTCTATCCTTCTTTATTTTAAAAAAAAGTGTACTGTATTTTTTAATGTTTAAATAAAAATAAGTTAAAGGGGGTAATTGATAATTTTTCAAATCACGAAGTTTATTTAGTAGTTTAGATAAATCTCGAGGGAGGTTTTTGGTAATTTACCCTGCTCTTTTTAAAGAAATATAATCATCTTTTATACAAAGTAATTCTCCATGTTATACTAAAGAGTACTATCTCATTAGTATGGATACAACTAGTTGCACACAAATGTTTTCCATCTTCATAAGACTTCTTATTGAATCATATTAGAACGACCAAATATATTACGCCCTCCCTCTGTCCAACTAAAGTGTCACACTTTATATTTTATAAAAGCATCCAATACAATATATCTTACTTACAAAAATGTCATCTTACTTACTAGCACACATTATATATTTTTTACTTTATTTATAATCTAAAAAAACTATAATACCCATAAAAAGTTAAAAAAATTAAAAAAAATTGCAATATTTCTTAAACTCCGTGTTTATTGTGACACGGAAGCTTTTAACATGAAGAATGTATGTATTATAAAAGCTTACTAAAATAGTGTTCCTTTCAATTAACAATTATTTTTTCACGGAATAAATAAAATGCATTTTTTTGCTTATTTTATTTGCTTTTATAGAGGTAATGTAGTATTTTTAAATAATAAATAAAATATAAAATACTATCTCCGTCCCATTTCAATTTTTATATATTTTTATTTTGGACGTTCTATTTCATTCTTTACGTTTCTCTGTTTGGTATACGAGACCCACCTAGGGATGTAAGCGAACCAAATCGTTCGCGAACTATTCGAGTCTCGATTCGATAAAGTATTCGTTCGATCTCATTCGTTAACCTTAACGAGCCAAACCAAACTTGAATTATGAGCTTGAATAGTCTATCAAACCAAACTCAAGTCTAAGAGTGTTCGGCTCAAAAACTCACGAACATATTCGTTAATGGGCTCGTTAATGGCTCGCAAACGTGTTCATAAATTTTATAATTATATTTTAGTATTATATATTAATATTTATTTATTTATTAATATTCTTAATTAAATATTTTATATTAAACCACACAAATATGATAATAACTTAAGTGATTATTTAAATATTTAAATATTTTTTTAACGTTTATTATTATATTTTGTTAGTTTGTTTATTTAATATTATGAATAACATTAGATGTTTATAAAACGAAACGTTCTTTTAATATCTACGAACAAAAATATTTAAATGTTCATGAAAAATATTCTTGAACAAGTTACTTTATGTGTTCGTGAACACGTTCGCGAGTCTTAACAAGCAGTTTAGTTCGAGTTTGATATCTTTTTTTCTTAACGAGTTCGAGCTCGAGTTCGATAATTCCTTAACAAACGATACTCAAACCTACTAATGTTGAGCTCGACTCGATTTGATTACATCCCTAGACCCACCTATAATAATTAATATATCATCATGGGACCGACATCAAACACTAATACACCCACCACTTTACATTAAATATTACTCTATATTTTTCCATCTATTATCCATTAAAATATTATATTTCTTAATTAACTTGCAAAAAGCAAAGATTAGCATTAAAAAAGTACATAGAGAGTATATTTTAGTATTAAAAAATGGTGATGATTTTGAAATCGAGTTGAATGCTTTAATCATATTAGAATTGTGAAGTATTCTAATATGACGAAGATCATAATACTTAATGGACATATTTTATAACAAAAATAAATTAACTCATATTCATAATTTTGATTGTTCTTCTATCTCCATTTTTCAATCTCAATATTTTTCTCAATCTCAAAAGTTAACTCACAGGAATGTGTATAACAAATAAATTAATTTAGGGCTTATTAAATAAAGATATGTATAAACCATATAGTGGTGTATATTTAATGAATTACAGGTAATTTAATTTTTTTTCAAAAATACATATTTTTATCTAATAATAGAGAACGTTATATTTGAAATGGACATTTTATTAATCCATTTTTAAAAAAATAAAAAAATGAAACATAATCCTAGCATGTTGGATTCTAACATGATTAAAGCATTCAACTTAATAGACTAAACTTTAATATGATCAAAGTTGAATGTTTTAATCATATATTGGAAAATTGAAATTATGAAAATATATTAGGGCGTTGGGCTATGGTTTTCCGACAAAAGTTCATCTGTTCAACGGGTATCAACCAATAACAAAATGAATTTTTGTCTGACGTGAGTGAAACTTATACAAATTTTCACCTATCATCATCGAACAGAATACAAAACTCTGATTCTAGTCCGCGAACAAGTATCAACGGATACAAAACTTTGATTTGTGACTTTATTTTAACCAATTTAAAAACTTTAAATCATGTATTTTTTGCTCTTGGAGCTTTCTTGGAAGGTCAACGGCGTGAGTATTGATGAGAATAGAAAGAGTGCTCAGGTTTGAGATGTTTTACTTCTTGATGTCGCAGTGTATCCTGTGCGTTGAGTGACTGCATTTTGTGGGTTTGGGTATCATGTATTTTTCGTATGAGTGAATGGAATAAAAGTTGAATTGAATGAAGTCATGAATGAACAAAATAGTAATGGGAATGGAATGATTAAAAATTATTTTTATAATGATTGATATCATTCACGAATAACTCAAGTAATAGAATTTGTATTTATTAAATAATTTTAATCTCATTAATAGAATTTATATAATATTACATACTATAAAATTTAATTTATATAAAATATTAGATTAATTAAAAATTTAATAAAAATTTTATATATTTTAGTAATTATAGAAAATATTAAATTAAAAATAAAATAAAATATTAATGTTTTTATAAATAAAATTTAAAATACAAAAAAATTTATATATATTAAAAATATTAAACTATGTATAAAAAATTATATATATATATATATATATATATATATATATATATATATATATATATATATATATATATATATTACATGTATATATTCAATTTAATTAATAATATTTTATTTTTTATTAAAATTAAAAAATATTATTTATAATTATATATATATATATATATATATATATATGTGTGTGTGTGTGTGTGTGGGGGGGGGGGGGGGGGGGGTGGGAAGGGGGGGAATTAGGGAATGGAATAGGCAATACCATGGAGGAGTGGGAGGAATATTATTCCTATCAATAAAAATATATCAATAGACAGGAATGAGAATAAAATTAAGAATGACGATTTCATTCCCACTCCATTCAATCATATCAATCATGCCCTAAAGATATACTCCTTCCATCCCGTTTCAATGTTTACGTTTCTATTTTGCGTGTCTCATTTCAATGTTTACGTTTTTCTTTTTGGAATATGGAACCCACCTAAAACAATTAATATATCATCCAACACTAATACACTTACCCACTTTACATTAAATATTACTCCCCCCGTCCCCCAAAATATTTCACACTTTCCTTTTTCATCCGTCCCACAAAGTATTTCACACTTTACTTTTACTAAAAAGGTAAAAAGTACACTATAACAATACCTACTTTTTACACACATCCCAACATAATACTCACTTTTTCATACATTCCAATAACTTTACACACCTTTTCATTAAATTAATTAAAATACTTCTTCTCTTTCTTACTTTATACATAAAATAACAATTTTTCTTAAAATCCGCGCACAACAATACGTGAAGTACTTCGGGGGTCGGAAGGAGTATATCTTTCCACCCACTATCTATTAAAATATTATACTCCATCACCGTGCAAAAAGCAAACGTAAACATTAAAACGGTGCGGAGGGAGTAGTAGTCTTTTCATTTTATGGTAATTTTTTAAATATGAAACTTGGGTTTGTAAACAGCCAAATCGTACTTTGTATAAACGAAAATAAAAGAAAAATAGATCGATTGCATAAATGTGTGTACAATCCCTTACTTTTAACAAATTTAAAATCCTCCTTATTCATAGATTAGATTGGAAAGACAAGTGCACTGTGCACCCTTATATATATCATTCTAGAGTGTACGTAAATCCTCCTTATTCATAGAATTTCGAAAGAAAAAAAAAACCATATCCGTTTAGCCATGAGCCACAATGTTGAGATATATACCCACTAAGATGAGATACACCATTAAGCACAGTGATAAACATAAAACCTTTAAGAGTATAATAGGATGTTGCAACAAACTTTGTCATAATATAACTTAACAACCGAGAACAGAACAACCAATTAGTATCGCAAGATAATGCATAATTACATAACTGATTTTTCAACATAAGAACCAGATACTAGGAAACGGCTATCAAACTCTAATTCATCAAACATAATTGATAATACATTAGTGTATATACACACCTAGAGATCCTCACCTATGAATAGAACATCTAAAATAGACTTGTTGAATGATGTTCGTCAGTTGTCACTGTAATTGATCAAAATGTTGAAAGACAATAATAAGTCAGTTTTGCAATCCTTCACACAGGAAGTTCAGATGCAGTTGATTTACACTGCATGAAGAATACATACCTCATTGTGGGATTGATCACGCTCAATGAAATATAAAGCATCTTCTACGGAGATTACATTAACACGGCTGACTCTGTTTTTGTGCTCCACACCATATATCTTATCAGCAACTTTAACAAGCTCTGAGCGAAATGTCGTAGTTATAAACTGAGTGTTAGACATGTCAGCCATACGGCGAACCATATCTAAGACAAAAAAAGTTAAAGACCTCAAGTGCATGAGAAAAAGTCTATAATAACAATGATGAAAATGAGGAGGTGCCATAAGTAGCAAATCTCATTTTATCCAATGAAAGGTTAAAAATAAAATCAGTGTCAGTGTCTGGTTGCTAATGGAAACGGGATAGGAAGCCCCAATTTGTTTTGTTTTCTGTAACATTCTAAGCATGAGTAATCAGATTAGAGCACCTAAAGCTATTCGCAAAACAATATAAAACCATCTACATATTTGAATAAAAATTGCAATACAAAACAGAAACAAAAAGGAAAGAACCAGATTATAGAAAGGATACTTCCAACAGCGGTTCTGTACTGAGGATCAAGTGCAGCATCAATTTCATCAAAAAGATAAAATGGGGCAGGATCACATCGCTGTATGGCAAAGATTAATGCCAAAGCCACCACAGTTTTCTGACCCCCAGACAACTGCTTCATTGATTGTGTCTCCCCTTGCCCAGTAAAAGAAACCTACAGCGAAAAGATAAAAATGAAACAAGAAAAAACCAGATCTAGAAGTAAATAGAAAGCAAATTTTCAAAACCCGGGTGTACACCCAAGTGCTTTTTTAATTTTTCCTCAGGGCTCAAAATTTGCCATTGGGGCTTAGTGTTAGTCTATCGGGACTTTATTGTCTTTTTGTTTCTATACCCTTTAAATTGATTTCAAATTGACCTGTGTATGCACACAACCAGAGTATAGAAGACAAACTCTGAATAGATAACTAGTAGCACCCTGTGTTTCCAAGGTTGCGAAGTACTCAACCTGAAGACCTTATATTTAAATCGCAACAATTTCTGCCAAAATCTCATGCAGAGGAAAAAGAGACAGAAGATGTATTAAATGATGATGACATGCAGTGAAATCCTGCTAGGAATTAACCACTTGCATAAGAATTAATGACATGCCTTCACTTTGACACCAATGTATTTCTCGACCCTACCCTCTGCTTCTGCTGGTCGAGGTTCATCATCATCTAGATCATTATCAGAATCATCATTATCCTGAAAAACATTTTACTTGTAAGCAAATGAGCTTTTGTGATTGAAGGAAATATTAGTTATTTTAGTATTTTGATTTCAAGTCAATTATTCCCTTATTTTAGATTATTTAGTCTCCTATTTTCTTTATTTCCTTAATTAGTACTAAGGTCTAGGGTTTTATTCATGGGCCTATTTAAACTACGTATGTTGCTCTAGGGTTTCATCAATAAGAAATTATCTTTGAAGGATTGCAGCCTTGGCTTGTGGAGGGCGGAGAATTCCATTCTCCGTGGCCCTCATGAGGGATTATTTCACGTGTCTTTATTTTATTGATCCTGTGTTTTGTGTTTTATCATATTGAGAATGAATAAACAGATACCAGAAGAGAATGATATAGCAGCTCCTATTTAGATACACAACATTACTCAGTTACCAATTCAAGAAATTTAGTTAGTTAACTTCTTGGAGAAATAACACAAGATTTTACAATCTAATTGAGTTAACCCTCTATGGTTCTGCATATATAGCAATCATGTTACTAGGTTCAAAGAGATTATTTAAGATTTAAGACATGTTGCATCCTTGAGTATTAATATACACCCAGCCAGCAATTAGATTAGCCGTCTCATACTCTTGTACATCCAGTTTTGGCATCTTAAGTGTGGGTTGGGAAGTCCCCAACTGATCCTGAAAGAAGTTAGACTAGTCCTTCAAATGTATTTTCCAAACCACACTTTTTTTCATGCATCATTTTATACTAGTAAAGGTTTTCTTATGCAAATAATCCCCCTAACCATTTCATTCATACATCTATATAAAGGAATAGGTGCCAATTTGAAGCAGTCTACAAATGTAACAAATATTGATGACATGACTGACCTTTTTCTTCATCATTACCAGAAATCCATGACCTCCTTGCACAAGTTCAGAAAACACTTCCCTGAAATGTCTAGCAACTCCTTTAAAGGTACGCTCAATAGATTCATCCTTCCTCATATCTAAAACAGATATAAGTTCTTTGATTTTCTATCAAAGATTTCAAATAAGAAATATCAGCAAAAACATATGCTACCTCAGAAAGCAAAATAATTCACAGAAAATTCTAAAATTACAACCAAGATAAATGATTTCACCTCATCACCAGCATCCAACTCAGCTTGTCTTTTCTGGAGCTCTTCTCGTTGCTCTGTGAAATTAACATACTGATCCAGAGCCTTTTTGTTGACATGGCTAAATTGCTGCAGTTGCTCATTACACCTGTGAAGCTGCTTATACAATTCTTTGATACTTTTGCGTTTGTACCTAAAATAAGCAACGCATTAAAAAAATCATCAGAAAGAGGCTCATTAACAATGAAGCATATTTGATGCATATAGAAACTTGAGCAAAAATTAACGATAGTAAGAGGGACCCCAAAAGGCCCAAAAGAACAGCAGAAAGAGATTCTACTTGTCCAACCCTAATACAAACACTTAACAGGAATAGCCAATATAGTCAATGCAGTAGTTTCAGAGTTACACAACTCGCTTTCTATAAACCAATTAATTTTCCATGAGAATAAAATATTTAAAAGTGACTATTTTCTGAAAATAGGAAAAAAAAAAGTATCATTAAACTAGAAGAGGATAGGGTCCCTTACAAAAAGTAGTACAAACAAACTGTTACAAAATATAACACAGTTTTCTAAATAAATCTGAAAATTGAATATTTATTAAAATTCAATGACCTGATAAACAAAGAGCAATGCTATTATTGGTCCTTCCCCAATCAACCTCTATGAATTCACATGAGTTCTTATAAATTTTTCATTTCTTTCCAACCAAATGGACCAATATACTACTGATACTATAATCCCACACACACTTTCGCTGTCTTAACCCAAAGCAAAATATAATACATGTAGCTTTGATATTAATAGAAGAGAAGGTTTGGTTTGTCTGTCATAGATCAACCACCGCATGCCAAATGAAACAAAGAGTGCAATATCTAGTTCACCCTGATGCCAAATTATCCCAACTAATCTCACGAGTCTTAGTCAGCCTTATTGTATCGATCTGGAGCTCATAATCCATCATCAACGAGAAAGCCTATTGGCACGAGGATATGGGCTAAAACTTTTCATTCCTTCATTATCTTAAGGCAATAATACAACATAATATACTCAAGGAGACTTTTTTTTCTCAATATTTCTACCAGAAAGTACTAAATTTAAACTACACACATATTAGCATGCTATTAGGTAAATGGTGCTGAATAAGAAATTTCTACGTGATGATATTGCATTATTCAATCATAAACATAAAATTTTTCCTATTCTTCACAATTTATGAATTTATGAACATCATGATCGAAAAACAGTTAATCAATAAACAGGAACGTCATAAATAGGATCAATGTCACATCACTGCTGCAAGCGTTCTATAGCCTAATCAATATTTATAATTGTCCAATCAAAAAGGTATCTTGTGTGCATCACTGCATCAATAACACTTCATTTATATTTAACAAAAAAAATAAGTTTTAAATCAGTAACACAATAGAATCTTGAGACAATCTAAGATATAGCAATGACTAATATTTAACATAAGATATGTTCCCCTATATGACTAAGAAAATCCAGATCCGCGACCATGAGTGTAAAGCAATGTCTGTATCCAAGGTTTATTTTTATTATTTATTTATAGGGGTGGAGGACAGTAACAAGGAAATTTATTCATATTGAGGCGGGCAATGGACAAGTATTTCCTGTTATGCAGATAAAATCACATGTAAAGCATACATTGAAAAGACTACATGAAATCTGAGATTAAAATACATTATGCAGTAAGATATGAATTCCTGGCAAATAAGTGAGATAAGAATATACTATGAGATTACGTTTCAAAAGCATCAGATGATAGGGGACCCAATTCCCGAATTTTCTTTGAATACTCTTCTTGCTTGGCCAGATAAATATTCTTCTTAGTCAATAACTGCTCCAGTTCTTTTGCTTCATCCTGAAGAGTAGTTTGGTATTCGTCTTCCAAACTCTACATTGACAAGGATGCATCTTAGGAGTAACATATAAACTCAGACAAGGGCTAGGATAACAACAGAAAACTAACGACTAAATCTAATATAATGCTACCTTTAGTCTATCCTTTTCAACTTTAATGTTTTCCAGTTCCCTATTCTTCTGGTCAATGCTCTCAATTACTCCTGTAAAAGATATAAACATGTTAAATCAAGTCGAATGAATTAATAAATGTAGAAATTTGAGGATGAAGAATTGAATGTCTAACTTTTAAGCTGCTGAGTCAGTTGATCAACTAATAAATTAGCATCCACTAATTCCTGCTTTTTTAACTCGGCTTCCCCCTGCAACATTTCAGTCTCGGTAGAGAGCTTTATAGCCTCCAACTCTTCTTTGCGCCTAACAAGATTTGAAGATAGATTCATCTCCAGCTCTGATTTTCTTGTTTCGGTCTGTCAATTTACAATGTCATACTTTGTTATCTTAACAAACAAACAAACAAAAAAAACTTAAAAGTCAAGCATTCATGAAAGAGCTTGACTAAACTTCCAACCTCCATCCGATCGCTCCTGCAGATAATTAGCTGCTCCTTCAGATTAGTTATTTCAGGATTTAAACGAGAGAGAGACTCCTTCTCTTCCGGAGTCAAGTGATCAACAAGTTCAGTTCCCATTTCCGCTTCTTTTGTAGCAATATTAGCTCTGTTCTGATCTATTTGACTCAATATGCTGGAAAGTAATTTCTCCTGGAGAAGAGGGATATAAAAAAAACATGTAAGGATTTGAATATTATGAGATCTAGTAAATCTTTTTTCCAAGATTGACTCACTTTCTTCTCAAGTGACTTAGATATGGAATGCTTCTGCTTCTCAGCGTTCATTGCATCCTGCTTCAGCTGTTCAAGTAGAGATTTTTCATGAGCCAGCTTGGCATCATTCTTTTGCTGCTCTGCCACTAGCTCATTGATTTTATTGTCAGTAGGTGAGCCATGTTCAGTGAAAACATAATTGTAATAGTTGAAAAAGAATAACTCAGTACACTGCTTCACTCATGAAAAAAAGAATTCGCGGCAAACAACAGAAGTAGGAAACATCACTTTAAAAGATGTTTTCACCAAATAAGTGCTAGGTAGATAGTATTCACTTAGTAATTAATTTTATTGATAGACCATGATGCCAATATTACAGCAGATTTCATGCAAACATACGCCTGCTTAAACTAAAAACAGCTCTCTTATCTAATGGTGATGATTTCATTTTCCTGTAAAGGTAACAGCCAAAAAAATATTTCATAATCGTAATTAACAAATTTTAATTAAAAAATAGACTCAAACTAGGATTTGGAGGGGCTTTAGCACATACTACAACTACAACTAAAAGCCAAACAAGCAAGTATATAGACGATCAAGTACTGACACAATAAGTATGAAGACACACTGATAAATGAAGTAATAATCAGAAGGATTTTGAGAAGGATATCTTGGAGTTCTTCTCTGATTTTACGCAGGTCCTCTTCATTCATCCTAATTGACTGCGAATTCTCTCTAATAGTGCTAAAAAATTTCAGTTTGGAACGCCTAAAGTCATAAAATCCACCAGTCATGCCACCTTTTTTGTTTACTTGATCGCCTGAAATGAAATCAGTGAAATTCAATGCAAATAGCATCCAAACAAACTTAGCGCACATAAGTAAACCAGATGAATCTCATTGCAACCTTCCAATGTGATACAATCTAGACCATCCGTACGGGCAACCCTCGTAGCAACATCTAAATCTCGACAAATTACAGTCTTTCCAAAAACCTAGCAATTTGCAAAGGGAACACGAAAAAGATATAAAAAAATAATATCATCTGTATGACACCATATAAAATTAAATTCCAGCAAATGCAATACATGAAAGAAAGTTAATGTCAATGGCATAAGAAAACATCCTTAGCTGTTGTTAGTTGCAAGTATCAATACATGCACAGCAATCACATATTTGTCAGACAACGAAATCAGCAAAAAAAACTTAATATGATTTTTGTCATTAAAAATCTATCTATGTGAAGGAATAGTTGTTACTTCTTCCACATTTAGTAAAATTAGTTGTCAATTTGCAAATATCAATGTGACAATTACATGGTTATCTTAGTTCAAAACAATGAAAGTTAAGATGCATTAAATGTAGCAAATACTAAATGTCGAAAGAGGACTTAAAAGTGCAATGAATTGAATTAGCCCATGACATATTATTAGTCAGAAGTTATTTTGCTAAACAACATAGCCAATTTTAGTAGATAAGTCCATTACGTATTAGTTGAACGCAAACTGAAAGCTAAAACTATTACTATTGAGGACGATCTTTAAATATGGGAAATTTCATATCAAATAACATAATTTCTGAAACATATTTCAACAAATACTGGAAAATATTTCATTTTCAACTTGAGTTAAATACTGATATGATGTTCCGCTAAAGTCAATAATAACAAACTTTGAATTAAACGTTTGAGGAACTTTAGTAGCACTGTGTTTCATGAGTATAAAAGGAAGGAGAAAGGAGAAGTTGTGAGAAAAGATACTCTTGAAACAAAAAACAAAATATTAGTGAAGCAAGCACATGATTCAAAATTCATAATGATATCATCCTTGGCAATTCATGCATTCAACGAAAATGACAAACATTCTTTATGCTTACATATAACTGAGATCTTCAATACGTTCAGTCATAGAAAACGCCAGATATCAAAATATGCTTCAATGTTAAAACAGAACACAATAAAGTATGATACAATTTTTGCCAGACATCTCTTTTATGTATAAAGTCTTAGCAACAAAGATACAAACATATTAAGCCAGAATGGGTTGATTACCAAAAAGAATACTATATATACCAACAGACTGTAGGTTGTTATGCAAGTAAATAGAGATAAGACAACCTGACCAATTGCTGAACGATAAACCTCTAAGAATCTCATTTTTCTTAAAAGAGGTATCACATCCGAACTCTGTGGATATGCAACTTCTGGAGCTTTCACCCTGTTCAAGGGTACAAATGTCACCCGTCCACCTTTCTGTGCATTGAGATGGCCAATAATTTTGGTTGATATGTCATCATCATCAACAACCACGTGAAACAAGCTGTACAAAAAGTGAGATATTACTATAGGCAAATCAGACATAATAGATACTATTATAACCAAGTTGGAAATCACATAAGTGTGCCATCTATTTCTTGGTTTATCAAGAGTAGAATATGCCAGAGCAGGAAGAAAAAACAGTGAAACTTTAATTTTTGTTGGACACCATTGAACTACAAGAAAAATTATTGTTACCTGTTTCCAGCAGTAACTTCCACTGCTGTGAAATATTTTTCATCGCACTCCAGCAACTCAAGTATAGGCCCATGTACTCCTTCAATATTATGTTGTCTACAAATCCTTCTCACAGAATTCAAACCTCTTCTAATATCCTGAGCATGCCAATAGTTAAGCCATATGTGTAGTTTGAAGGAAGCACAAATATAAATCTTCCTAGTTCAACAGTGTCATAGCATTATCTAAATCCATCAAAATTTAGCAAATGAAGTACCCACACCAGGAGTCGCATGCTCAAGGCTTTTCTCTGCTTTCACAACCTCCGACTTGAGCCTATCAATTTCAGAAGACAGCTCACTCTCTCTACCCCACAAGGACCTAAATATTTGTAAAGAAATTAGACTTCAGATGCACAAAGAATTTCAGCCAAAACAACTAAGATAACAACTATACTTCCGCTCATCATGTAGTCTATCTCTCTCCAATTTAAACTGGTTATAGCTTTGTCTGTATCCAGAAATTAAAGATTCTAAGCCTGCTGCTTCATCTCTTCGTCCCTTTATATAGTCATCCTGCTCTCTGATGTCTTTTTTAAGATGCTCAATTTCATCCCTAAGTTTTTTCTCCTGTAAAAGCAGAACATTGAAAAAAAATAAAATTATCCAACTTTCCCATAATACCAGACACACAAGGAGAAAAAGTGAATCGTGTCATGGCAGGGAAGTGGAAAAATTTACTGAAAGCAGCAATTATATGAACAGCACATTGTATCCAGAAACAAGTATCAACATGAATTTCAAATATATAACTCCTTAGGATAATGTAACGAAGATGGGGGATCAATATACGCAAAGCTTATTGTATTTCACAAGATAAGGTCATGAATTATATTTGATGGGTATTAAATTGAAAATAAAATTCAAGAACTTTCAGATTATAGCAAAGTTCATAAGGGGGCACGCCTCCAATGAAGCTCAAGCCAGTGCTATGATTCTGCACCTTTCACCATATCAAGAGGCTCCTTTGTACATGTTCAAATATGCTTTACTTTTAGGGTTTTTTTAAGTTGTTCAACACTTGTTTTTTTAAGTTAACTTTTATATTTAGGGAATATTTGAATTAGACCTAGGGTCTCCACAAACACAACAGAATACTTTGAGACCTAAGCAGCCCCAGCCACTGTCGCAGCCCAGTTAGACCTCAGCAGCCGATCAGCAGCCCAGTTATTTGCTTATTATCTATTTGTGTTGAATATTTGAACGTTGAAGTTGATAATGTATGGACGTTCAATGTGTATTATGTTAAGTTATCATGTAATATTATGTGATGCTATGTTATGTTATTTTAACCTTAACTTAGTTAGGTAATTATGGGTTAAGGAGGATAAATTTATATAATATATATCATAGGGGAGGTTGTACAAGACGTCAGCGCCTCAGGCACGCATTTGCATGCCTCCTACCTTTAACAACTATGCATCAGGATCTATAGTGAAAACATTGGCATGTTCGTCACAATTGCCAGCAACACTGTAACCTATTGCAATTTATAACAGTGAAAATCAGAAGTTAACAACATTAAACTTCCTCCAAGTCCAACAGCATCAATGAACAACAAGCTGATAACCATAGCCATACTGAAAAAATGCAAACGAAATAAAAGGATAGCCATAACTGAATGTCTACATATACTATACAATCATTCCAAGTGAACCCCATTCCCCCACAACAAATTCCACTCTCTCAAAATAACCAAAAAAAGAAAAAACAGAATTTGATTTAATTGTAGGATTAGATATATTGGGTTATTGCGATCCGGATTCAAAAACCCAAACCTGGATTTTGTTGTTTAAATCCAAATCCGGGGTTTCCAAAACCCAAAACAAATATAGCCTTAGAGTTCTAAACTAGTTCAGTTACAGCAAGAAAAGACAACTTCTATGCTAATTGCTATCCCTTCCAGATTCCACCAAAAGTTTTTTTAAAAAACTTTCTTGAATAAAAGAAAGTTTATAAAGGTCAAACAATGAACTTAATACAATATTCATGTTATATTTGACATCATCATACTGAAATACCATACATTCTTAATAAAGAATAAGAAATACAGAAAGGTTAGACAAAAAGAAAAAGGACGCTTATAATTAGAAATAAACATTTATGCCAATTCAGAAAAGGGTACTTCCAACAGATTCTTTGTCTACATTTTTAGTAGCCAGTGCAATCAGATTGTTGACAAGGGCAACTACCTGTGCTTGGTTTGAGGACAAAACTTGCTCATAGTCCTTAATTTCTTTTTTAAGCCACTGATCACGAGCTGCTTTATTAGCAAACTGTGTGGCACGACCCTGTTTCTGATACAGAATGCTGAGTTGTTTTTCGCGCTCCATAATCCTATTCAATTCAATGCACACCAAGAAATTAAAGATACTAGGGTTAAAAATGTTGAATAATAGAATACAGAGTGAACAAATAAAATCAGCACAGAAGGGTAACCATGATAAAAAAAAAAAAAGGATGAGAATGACCAAGAAGATTGTCATCACGGGATATATTCATTGAGTACTATTCAAACAGCCATGCAATTCTTCCTTTCACTTCATGAATTGCATAAAGGAAATCAAGACCGAGTTTGTGATCAGCAGAAGAAAAACTTAGTCATTTTATGCCACGCTTAATGAGATAAGTAAATAAATCATGAACTTGTGATCAATAAATAGTGGAAGATATGGATCAAGAAGTTCATTCTCAAGATTCCAAAAATCACTGTAAAACTAGGTCTAAATATGGCATTCTAGTACAGCATAAGAAAGATCAACTAGATATTTAAAAAGGTAAAAAAAAAAATCATATGGGGGATAAAACAACAAGGATATAGAACAGTTAACCAGTGTCAAGTGAAATTACCTTGTAAACTATGAACAGGGAAATATGCACATAATTTGAAGTAATTTCAGAATAAATTGCTTTTTTCTTTTGAGTTGATTGGTCTGGTGTCTTAGAGATCTTACCAGATTTGCTTCACTTGTGAACTAGGCAAACTTAGAACTAGGATTAAGAAACTAGCTCAACCACTCAATAAAGCTAGTTCTCAAGCTATCAACTAATTCTTTCCATTCACGAATCAACCGAAGAACATGCATTTGTTCATCAGCATTTGCAGAGAGAAAATTTAGTATGCGTGAGCAAAGAGTCACCACGTATCAACAACTTTAAAACAAAAGTGTGAAGAGTATCTTCGTAAGACTCACACATCTAGGTCCCACTTCATCAGTATTCTCATTTTCATCTCTTTATCAACCAAACACAATGAACCATTGATCCAGAATATACAGACCATAATTGAATTTTAAGAAGCCCAGAGGTTTTACATATTAGTGAAATACAATGTTGTTATACCTTTTACAAAGTCCCATGACTTTTAATGCAGTATTAGTTGCAGAAAGATAAAATAATATTATCTTAAATAGCTTCCCCTGAGACACAATCATGAGCTTATACAAATTCCAAAACTAAAATCAACAAATGTCTCAAAGTCTAGAAAATAAGAAATACTACCTTAGCCCCAGAGAAGTTAACACATTTTTTATACACTAATTAAGAGAATGCACTTTTTGCGGGGTAATTTGATATGTTTTTGGTAATAAAAAAAAAGTGTAAAGTGTGTTGTGTTAGAAGATGATGGCACCTTTTAAAAATAAAGTGTATGAAGAAGTTAGCTGTGTATTTAAAATGCAAATAAAGTGTATGAAAAGGTTAGTTATATTAAGTGTATTTCCACTTTTGGTAATGTGTCAACTTTTGTGGGACAAACCAAAAAGTAAAATGTGTCAACTCTGCAAGTTGTTAAAGGCGCGCCTTGGCGCTGAGGCTCACATGCTTGTGCCTAGATTGGTCGATTTTTTGCAGTCCAAGGCGTTGTGTCGTAGACGCGCGCCTAGGTGCGCCTCATCGGGACCTAAAAGGCGCGCCTCTGCAACATCCTGCTTTTTTCTTTTTTCTTTTTTTTTTTTTGAAGTTGCTACTTTTATGTTAAAGTGCTAACACGTTTTTACGATGAAAAGGGGGCAGCCCACTTATAAAATGTGATATAAATTGAGAATTAGGGTTAGGGTTTTAATATTAGAAGTAGAAGTTTCAAAACAAGAGAGAAAGGTGGGGCTGCCTTCACCTCCACCACACCATCTGCCGCCACCGCCGCCGCCGCCGCCGCCTGCCGGAAGATTTTAATTTTGAATTTTCGTTAACTATTGAAATTTTCATTAACTTACTACTTATTTGTGTGGAAGATTTAATTTTGAATTTATTTGTGTTTATGTTTTATGTGTTATAATGCTATTATGAGTTATCATGTATCATTATGTGATGTTATGTGATTTTATGTTAGTTTAGTTAGGTAATATGATTGTAAGTAGGATATATTTGTGTATATATATTATAAATTGAGTTTTGGGTAAAATGTAGCCCAGGCGCGCGCCTCAGGTGCACATAGGGGTCCGTGCGCCTCGGTGCGCCTCTCGCTTTTAACAACTATGCAACTTTGTTGAGACAGCCAGGGAAAATTTACATATATACACACACACACATATATATATATGAAAGGCAGAATGAATAAGTTCAATATTAAAGGCCGGTATATGACTAAAAAGATCCTCGTAAAATTTTGGAGATCCAAGTGGTTAAGAAGATAGACAATTCTAAGATCTTTCATCGGACAAAAAGACAAAAAATTCGCTTTGATTTCACTTAATAGGATTAAACTAGAATTCATAGCTCTTATTTAATTCATCAACAAAATGGCAAACATATGTAACAATTTTATGGATCTAATCAGAGAAATGGAAAAATACCCTCGAGCTAGATTCTCCTCCTTCCTGAATTGATTATCATATGACAGCTTGATCTTAGCCAGCTCGGCATTGGATTCCTCAATCTCTTCCTCCAACAGCACAAGTTGTCTCACAGCATCATCCTAGAGTACGAAAACCAAATATCAGCAAAAGCTTAAAGATATAGGCTCCTTTTCCAAGTGCAAACCTCCAAAAGAATAATAAATTACTAAGTGGTTCTATCAATGGCACCTTAGTTTTAATACTCCCTCTTATTTTATCATGCAGGTCTTTGTCATCAAGCTCGAGTTTTGCACGTTTCTTTATAGCTTCAGTCCTTTGTTTCTCAATCGTTTCTTTCTCTCTGCTTAAATTCTGAGCATCTTTAGTGAGATCTTTAACTGACTTGTCCAACTGCTTGCACTTCTCATGGGCATCAGAAACCCTATTGTACTCTGCGGCAGATTTTTCAGAAACTTTATATCGGTCCTCT
This sequence comes from Pogostemon cablin, assembly GCA_023678885.1. Taxonomy (NCBI): domain Eukaryota; kingdom Viridiplantae; phylum Streptophyta; class Magnoliopsida; order Lamiales; family Lamiaceae; genus Pogostemon; species Pogostemon cablin. The sequence continues at coordinate 19,219,646 of CM042983.1, read as the reverse complement.
TCTATCTGCAAAATTGGCAAGGTTTCACTATTCAGATGGTAACACTACAATGTAACACAAGCAAAGGCACTAGATGTTGACATGATATGTCTAATGTCACATGCATAAATTCATATGCATGTGAAGAAATATTTAATGATGTACAATAACAAATAGACAAATCAAGTAGTCTTTGTTCAGAAAAATCATGGGCAAAATAAGCTCCTAACACAAGTCACTGAGTTGTGTCAACACATATCCAGTAACAGAAGGACCATCTGCTTCATCTAGACATCTACACTTAATCTCACCCCGTCACCCGAGGTATGCACCTCAGCAAAAGCTCCTATGTTAAATTGTTACCAACTTAACAATTTTCCATAATGCAGTAGGCTTTAATTACAAATGTAATGCATTTTTTAAAATCTTATATATAAAAAATTCAGTGGTTGCAAGATTTGTTATCTATAACTAAAATAATAATAATAATTTCATAATGCAAAACCTCGTAATTCAAGCTTATAAACATAAATTTGATCACTCATTTTAATTTTGGCATATATGTAACTAGGCATCGCATTCTCAGCCAACCCCAATGAAGAATCCGATACCCTACCCGGGTGGAGGAGGATATGGGGGATATTTTGAAAGTATAATTGGGTAGTCAATACTTTCAAAATAAAAGTCAAATTTTTATCCTGCCTACTAATTAAAGCTTCTTCACTATATTAAAATACATGACAACTTAAAATAAAAAATCATTCAAAAACAACCATAATTAGAATTGTATGTGAGGCGCGCGCATGAGACATGCCTTTTGACCTAAAAAGGTGCAGAAAGGCGAATAGAGGCGAGGGGCTCTTGAAAATCAACCCTAAACACAAAAAAACCCAACAAATACAGGAGACAAAGGCTGTGCCTCGCTTGAGAGCGCCTTTAACATTATCATAATAGCTGTCACACATTAAATAAATCGATGAAGTCCATCTTTTTATACAGTATTGATCAAAGCACTTTTAAGAGGAGCAAACAGGCAAGGGATGAACAATAAGTTAAACAAATACCTTCACTAGTTGCTGTTTTGCATCATGGAGTTCTTTGTCATAAATTGTGTACTCTAGAGCCTTTCTCTGCCGGTCAAGTTGCTGATATTTTCTCAATTCCTCTTTCTCTTCATCAAGCTCCCGAAGTCTGTCATCCAAGTATTGCACAACTTGAATAATTTGCTTTCTCTTATTACCTGTAACAGGTAGTTTAGATACGAAAGAAAAACAACAAGCAACAAAAAGTTCCAGTAGAACTTGCCTGTCTCCTGCATTATTTTCAAGCTTTCACGACGTCTCTCCTCATAAACTCGAGTCCCACCAATTTCCTTCAGCAGGTCCAATCTCTCAGAATCTTTCATCAACGTCAATGATGCAATCTGAGAAGTAAAATCTATCAGAAAGATGAGTGGAAATAATAACGAAGGAAAAAGAAACAAGTTAAGGATTCACATACTTTTCCCTGCTGCACAACATAGTAAGGATTAGAACGAGAGAATCCAGCACTTTCCAGCAGATTCATGACTTCTGTCTTCCTGAAAACTCATAAGCTATTAACTACTATGCAATTAACAACAGGGAGCAGGATTAGAGAAGCAATGACCCATAAGAACCAAAATTAAGACTAGAATATCAAAATGAACAATAATAATCATAGTTCTACAAAATACAAGTGTACATACGTGATATGTTTTCCGTCCAAGAAATATTCATCTTTTTTAACACCAATTGTTCTCCTCAGCCGAACTTCCTCTTTATCAACCTGTCCATAACGCAGAGATGCTCAAATGGGTTAGGGAGATATAATATGATTACTACAAGAAAACACTCAGAAAATATTCATTAGAAGCATGTGGTTGTGTAAAGTGCAAAATTGTGAGACTACTTTGTTTACACGTAAAATATCCAACATTCTCAAAGAGCAATAAACTCCACACATAAGAACTAAAGCCACTACTAAAATTAATGATGAAATCAATTTTGATATCACATGAACAATCAATTTCGTTTGTTGGCCTGCCTAATATGATATATATTTTGGTATAAGGAAATAATGAATTGAGAAAAATCAGGTATTGACATCGCATTGAGGCTGTTCACACATTTGTTAAAGATGTTCAGTAACTTGCATTAACACTTATTTCATTTTATTCTGCTCTTAGATCAAACATAGTGTATTTTGATAACTATTCCAATCCTTCGTCATTCTACCTCCCAACTAATATCGCTTTCCACATCATCAATTACAGTAATGAATATTTCATGGAACTATGTCTAAATAATGAAAACTAACAAACTCTAAGTGCAAATACTCGTAGCCTTGACCATATTTGTACTATAATTACATCTAGTACAAGACTAAGTTTTTTATGAAGGTTTTTTAAATCCATTTAAAAATCTAGGGATTGGAAAATCTGGTGAATAATGATAATGCGTGTTTGTTTTTTATTTTGGATAGAAAGGGATTTTTAACTTATGAATGAATATATTTGAGTTTTGAAAATCAGATAGCAAATCCTCAAAAGATCATGGTCTTTAGAATTTGAAATCCCAAATTCAGTTTCTAGAAACCCAGATAAATATACCTGGGTTTCAGTTGTATTTCAAGCATTATATCTTCAGAACAGGAGATGCGCAAACAAATCATTAATTAAAATCATGAGACAGTGTAAAGAGATACGTGACAGCATCTCCTGTGACAAAATATAAAGTGTAGAATGATAGTCCAAAGTCATCATTTCTCAAAATTTTACTGGGATTCGATTGTCAGAGTTGTCAAAAACAATCTCCACAAATGCTGATAGCAACTGGTGCCCTGCACCTTCCTGGAAAGCAGAAAAGTAAAAGTCATATTGCATATAAAATTAGTAGAACTGGTAAGTTGGAAAAGGAGAGCCCCAATACTTTAATCAGAACTTACATGAAGCAATGCTTGCCTTTCTTCATTACGCAAATTATGGAATAGATCACTTATCACAAAGCGTATAGCTGCAAGTATAAGTAATAATGTTAAAGAATAGTCACTAAAAAACAGAACAATAAGATCTTCAATATATAAAATCAACAAACCATGGAAAAAGTTAGATTTTCCAGATCCATTCGCACCAACTGCAGAACATACATCAAACATAAATTATTTTGTAAATTCAACACTCCTCAAATGAGACATATGGGTAGGAAAATGAGGAAAACTTCAAATACTAGGCATAGTAGGGGAAAAAATGTATACCAACACAGTTAACTTTGGGACTGAATGTATCAGCAGCAATTTGTTCCCTGTAACTCTTAAACCCTTCTATTACAACCTATAATGAAGATACGCATGCACATTTAAAAAACGAGCAAGCATTTATTACAGGAAAACAGGACAGGTCAAATATACCGGATGATGCATCACCTGCTTTATGTACATAATGAAATTTCAGTAAAGCCAGCAACTCCTCTGCAAATTGGGGCAGAAGAAAAGCAAAATGGTTAACCTCGACACCCTGAACTAAAATGAAGAGTTCAAAACAGTTAAAATAACTCTTAATTCAGCGCAACCCCTCGTTAAAGCTTAAGAAGCCAAAAATTCAGAACAGATTGCTGACGAAGAAAAACAATTCAATCGAACAAACGTTTTGTAAGAACTGTCTACTTAAATTAAAATTTAAAAACTGAAAAGAAGAATTACTTTAGCATGGCGAGAAATCGAGCACAATGAATTCTAGGGTTTTTTTAGGAAATGGGGCAAAATAATGAAGTGGGGGGATAGCAAAAGGAAAAGGATAATTTACGCAGCAATACTCACCAGTCAACCGTGGAAGGCGAAGTTGCAAGCTCTGTAAATCAACTGTGTAGTCTCCACTCTGTTTTGTGTGAGAAAGAGAAGAGAGAGAGAATGACTTGTTGCCTTGTTGGGGAATGGAAATGGAGGGAATTCGCTCGACGTTTTACGCCCAACCTTCCAAGTTTAGTTTAGTTTAGTTTAGTTTAGTTTAAAAGTTTTCCCAAGTTAATCACTAAGCGGTGTTTACCTTGACGGGTGGGGTACTTAGGATTATGAGTGTATATTAGGTGCACTCGGTGTACCCTTGCACTCATATTTATATAACTTTTTATTCTATTTTGTATACATGTTATTCTCTTTTGTATACGTGTTTTGTAATATTTGTATACTTTTTTCACACTAAGTTTTTCATTAAAAAAACAAGCATTCATATGTGTATAACTTTTTATTCAATAGTGTATACATGTATTTTAATAATTGTACATTTTTTTACCCTCAATTTTTTATTAAAAAAATTAACAATTAAATTGTATACATTGTTACTCATAATTGTATATGTTTTTGCTTATATTTGTACGTGGGTGCACACGAAGCTTCGTGTGCACCCGGGTGCACACTATATTTAGCCTAGGATTAGAGTATATTAACTCTAGAGTAAGTTAAGTAGGTTAATAATGAAATACTACATTGCTATCACTCCACAGGTTACATAAACTGTATGAAAGAGAAAGCAATTCAAACAATTATCTGTTCAATTTGTGAGGTTTACTTGTGGTTGAGAATTTAATTGGTTATTAAGAACTAAATATCGTTTAATTCGTACGTTGCACCGACATGATTAGAAATACAACGGTAGGGTTTTTGCCTATTTTGAGGTATTCCTATATCCTTTTAAATATTGTATTTGTAATAGTCATTCCGTTTAAAAAATTTATTATGATACTCATACTCATCTTACACTTGTTTATCAATACTTATTAGTAATCCAAAACCCCTTTTAATATTCATTTATTAAATTGTAATATGTATATTTTATATTTTTATTGTTTAAAATAATATTTTAATCCGTGCGATGCACGGACATGAATATTAATATAATTTTATTATAAAAATTTACTATATTTTTAAAATTATATTTATTTAGATAGTTTATAATAAAGGATAAATTTTGCGTGAGACCGTCTCAGACTCTCATGTGAGACCATTTTACACTTACTAAATTAGTTATCACTTTCGCTATAAAATGTTATTTTTTTATTTAGACTATAAAATATTAATGACATAATATTATCAATTTACATTAATTGAGTATCACTTTTTATTATAAAAAGTTATCACTTTTTATCTATCTCACGTAAGTCCTTATGTGAAATGGTCATATACAAATCTTTGCCTATAGTAAAAATCAAACGGATGAGATATCATTTATTTGGATAATAAGCAATTTTTCATCAAGCATCACTTTTACATCAAAATGTAATTATGATTTTACATAAAATTTTACTAATTCTTCTTAAATATTCTCATCAATCTTCTATTTCTTATTACTTTCTATATTTGAAAAGTCTGTAATGTTATATTTTAAAATATAGCATAATTTAAATTTTAATAGAAGTATTTATTATTGTATGGCAAAAACTCCTGTGCCCCGGGGACACACCGTGCCCCCCATGTGAACAAAAGAGTTTTATAAAACTCGTGTGTTCCCATGGGGGGCACGGTGTGTCCCCGGGGCATAGGAGACCAACTCTTATTGTATATGTATGATGAGTCTCCAATTAAAGATAGGGGCGGCTATTTGCACCCCAAATGACTAAACGTATCTCAAAAATATTTAAATTAAATCATTCCTAATTAAATAAGACATAATTCCCTTATGAAACTCATATATGTTCGACTACAACAACTGAACAGAATCAGAATTCATCTATCTGATCTGTTCGATTGTTGCAATCGAACAGAAGAAGAAAGATGATGGATTAGTTGGATGCACAAATTAGGGAGGCTCTTTATGAGTTAGAAGATCTGATCGAATTCTCTCTCTCTAATTGCCTTCTTTCCAGATTTGAAGAAACTAAACTCTTCTCCATAGATAAGGAAGAGATTTAATCCCTAATTGAAAGAGTGGAGAAATTCGAGAAGGAGTATCCTGCTGAATTGGGGAAGCCATTGCCTAACAAAATTGATTACGCCTATTCATCAACATTTGTCGATTTTGATGGAAAGAGGTCCAATATTTTTTGATTATCCACGAGTGAGATTGCTAGATTGATACAACAGGTTATGGAGAGGAAGGCAATTGAATTACAAATTATTTCAATAGTCGGAGATAGAGATAAGCGAGTTCTGTTTTCGAATCTACTTAGTGAAGAATCACCTTGTAATTCTTTTGAGAAATGTGCAATAGTGACGGTAGGCAATGAATTTGTGGAAAAGGATATCTTTATTGTTATTCTTTCTCAAATTGATGATGAATTCGATCAAGTAACAGGGGATGATGATGAGGAATTGTTAGGTGATCGTTTGAACGCATGTTTGAAGGGCAGTAAATTCTTAGTAGTGTTGGATGATATCTGGACAACAAGGGTGTGGGGTATGAGAGTTTTTGTGCCATTATGTTCTGACCAATAATTAATGTGTATTGTGTCTGGTTTTTATTGCCTTGATTTTAAGGTTCCCCTTCTGATTCGTAATTAGAGGAATGAGATCATGAAGTCTCCCATTAGCCAGAGGAGTTCTCTTCTTCAGATTCTTCATGCGGTGTAATTGTTATATCCGATCGCATTAAAATAGTTGTGGTAGGGCGGATTACGAAATTGAAGGTGGTGGGGCATTTTCGGAATTGGAGGCGACGATAGTGCATCGGGACTTCTACGCGTAGTTCTATTCGGTTGTTGCAACCGAACAGATCAAATAGATAAATTCTAATTCTGTTCAGTTATTGTAATCGAACATACATACATTTCATAGGGATAATTATGTCTTATTTAAATATGAATGATTTAATTTAAATATTTTTGGGGGTACGTTTAGTCATTTCGGGAGTGCAAATAGCCGCCCCCTTAATTTTATTCTACAATTAATTTTTTAATTTTCTAATTTGATAACAATCAGATAGGGTCATTTAAAATTATTTAATTAGATTCATGGATAATCCTATTGGCATTTGATCGTTTGGTTAACGTGAACCGTTAGGGTTCCATGCAAACTAAAACAGCGGAAGCAAGTAATCAAAGTTTGCATTACATTTAACCAGGGTATGTTGATGAAGAACAGCTGCAGAAAATAACCTCTTGATCTTCTGTTGTATTCCCAAGTCCAATCTTGACACTGTGTGGGCGACGATCTTCAAGATCTTCTCAATCTGCTGTTTCCTTTCCCTCTTCACAGTGTTAGGCGTGAAATGTAGGAGTTACCGGACAGCTGAGATAACTTATTTATAGCTACAGCAAGGATCAGGAGGAGAATAGAGATGTTGGGCCTCCATTGGGCTTAAGTATCCAAGTTTAGTCCAAAACTTATACTTAAGTCCAATAATAATAATATATACCACTAAAATATTATTACTGCACTACCGCTCTAATTCCATAATTACGTTATGGGCTCCTTCTTATTATGATTCTGTTAGTCTCCCCATGTTTAAGATATACAATGTCCATTAATTAATTAAGTTACTAACAATTCCATTAATTAATATCTCATCCGAGAGTAGTACCACACAACCTCATTATCATGCCGGAATTAATCCACTTGTATTTACATGATAATCCTTATGAGCTCCTCAAGGGGACATCATCAACCTATATCGGACATGGATTCCTTCTACAATCAACAACACACCATAGAGACAGCACTACTTCCCAATTCACCGAGTTTATTGATTTAATTACATGTAAATCTCACCGATTGATGAATCAAAGAAATACATACTGCCTTACGTGTCGAAATTATTGTATAGGGATTAAGAGCAAGAACATCCATAATAACAGAGATCAAGTTCTTCTATAAGTCAGTATAAGTCGAACGACCTCAAGCGGTCCTGCCCAATACACAAAGCATACTAATGTGATTCTATAGTCAAGACAAACCAATACCAAATCACACTACAACCATTCCGATAGATTGTCTCCGTCTATCTCGATTGTGAGCATCTATTTATACTTTATAAGAAAACCGATAATATGATCTTCCGCGTGTTGTCGCACAACATATTATCTACAGTATAAAGTAAGTGGACTTTTGCACAAACATATAAATAAATTATAATATGCAAAACGTTTGATCATATGATTCTCATTTTTAAATAAATTGTTAAAACATTATTCATACAAAAGATAGACTTTTAGTATACAATCTAACAATCTCCCACTTATACTAAAAGACTATGCTGCCATATCTGCTGACACGCATCTAATCCTCATTCCTTCTATATGCCCATCAAATGCTTTCCCTGGAAGGCTCTTAGTAAAAGGATTAGCCAGGTTATCCTTAGATGCAATCTTAGCGACAACGACCTTCCCTCTTTTAACGATGTCTCGTATCAGGTGGTACTTGCGCTCAATGTGTTTACTCGCCTTATGGGCTTGTGGTTCCTTCGAGTTTGCTACTGCACCACTGTTATCACAATAAATCATGATCACTTTGGGCAAACCAGGAATCACATTCAAGTCCATTAAGAAGTTCCTAAGCCATACTACTTCTTTAGCTGCCTCAGAGGCTGCTACATATTCAGCTTCCATGGTAGAGTCCACAACGCATTTCTTCTTTACACTCCTCCATATTATGGCTCCTCCTCCAAGAGTAAACACATAACCCGAGGTGGATTTACTAGTATCCCTATTTGACTAAAAATTCGAATCAGTATAACCCAAAGGTAACAAGGTATCTGCCCGTTAAACCAGCATATAATCCCTAATCCTTCGCAGGTACTTCAGAATATTCTTTACCGTAGTCCAATGCCCTTGTCCTGGGTTACTTTGATACCTACTGACCATGCCTACGTCATAACAGATATCCGACCTCGTACATAGCATCACATACATTTGGCTTTCTACTGCCGAAGCATAAGGAACCAGCTTCATTTCCTCTATTTCCTGTTGTGTCTTTAGATACATTTCCTTAGATAGAGGAATTCTATGTCTGAAAGGTAGAAAACCTTTCTTGGAATCTTGCATGCTAAAACGAGCTAGGATTATATCAATGTATGAAGCTTAGGACCAGCACAACATTCTTTTCTTGCGATCCTTTATTAATTTGATCCCAAGAATGTGTCTGGCTTCTCCTAAGTCCTTCATCTTAAACTGCTTGGATAGCCATACTGATGAGAGTGTAAATTCACGTAGTTTGAGCTCTGATTTCTGTGATAATGATGTATGATTTGATCTTAAGTCGAGATAAATCGAGATATATAGTGGAAAATCACGAATTAGGTGTGTGTGAGGATGTTTGAGCGTATTTTTAAAGGAAAATAGGACAGAAGTGCTCGAAACCGAAAAGTGGAGAGGTCAAGCATCTGGTTCGACCAGGACACGAGTGGTTCGACCATCGATTCGGGTCGAACCAGCAACCTGTAAAGTTGTTATAGAGTGGTTCGACAACGATGATGTGGTTCCACCAGGCATGAAGGTCGTACCGTGGTTGAACCAAATGCCTAAAGTGATACAATGTTGATTCGACCTCAATGCTTCTGATTCGACCAGCGGTTCAAGTTGAGCCGCCATCTGCCAGTTTGTTATAGACTGGTTCGACCAAGGTGTTAATGGTTCGACCAAGGGCTTTGGTCAAACCAACATGCGAGACATTTCCGGATCCATATTTTTATACCTTCAGTACGTGTTTTAGCTCAAAAAGCCCATTAGAGGTCCATTGGAGGATATGAAAGTATAAAAGGAAGACCCTACGCAGCTGAAAGAGACGACCTTCATTCTACACAACATATGAAACCCTACCATCATCCTACGGAGCTGTGGAGAGAGATTCATCTTTCGAATCAAGTGAGAACCAAGTGAAGATTCAAGACGGAGAGAGACGAGACGACGCCCACATCTAGGGTTTACTTCGCTTCTTAATTTATCTTATAATTTTCAAGACTATGGGTAAGATCTATCCAACCACCATGATTGTTCCTTGATCAATCATGGGCTAGAACTACTTCGGTCATTCTACGGTTTATGAAGGTTTTATGATTTAATTGAACTTCCGTGTGTATACTCCGTACAACACTACTTGTGGTTTATTTTATATAAGACTATGCTTTTTAATTCATACTCAGAGTTATTTTGTGCATCATTAATTGTTATATATTGTCTGAATACATATCTTGATTATTGATTGAGTGAGTTCACTGCTAAGCAGGATTACATGTTATGATTCTAAGTGAGGGGACTCCAAAGTCTCATAAGAACTATCTTATATAAATACTTGTTAATTAAATCTGATTCGGTTTAATAAGTAGGATAAAGAGATTAACTTCATAGTACCTATAAAGGGAGATCATATCGGGTTAGAGTACTTAGTGCACGAGAAATAATTGATACTGATAGTACCTAGAAAGGGGGTGAATTATATCTATTGCTCCAAGGATATTCACATGTGTTACATGCTTATTTACTTGTGTTTATAGAGTAGATTTGCATGGTTTAGTGATGCGTCCATATTCTACAAGGTAGAGTCGGACATGGATACGCGGAAGAGAAGTTAATGAGTAAAATCGGATGGCCCGAAGAACTACCTAATTTCTCACTTGTTCACCTCATTTAATCTCTACTGCTTGTTTACTTTATTTATTATTTACATTAATCGTTTATTAGTTAATTAATTACTCCACAAATTTATTGCCAACCTAGTCTATGAGTTAGATTATAATTAGATTAATAATAATACATCCCTTGGGTTAGAATAAATCACTTAGTCGCTTATCTACGCTGCAATAACATCCTTCATACTTGGGGATTAATTGTGTGTTGAGAAAACGCTCATCAAGTTCTTGGCGCCGTTGTCGGGGATGACATTAATTATTAATTTATTATTGTTGGGTTGTATACTAAAAGTCTAGCTTTAGTATGAACAATTTTATAACAATATTTGAAATGAGAATCATATGATCAAACATTTTTGCATATTATAAATTGCTTATTTATATGTTTGTGCAAAAGTCCATTTACTTTATATTGTAGATAATATGTTGTGCGACAACACGCGGAAGATCATATTATCTGTTTCCTTATAAAGTATAAACATATACTCACAACCGAGATAGACGGGGACTATCTATCGGGATGGTTGTAGTGTGGTTTGGTATTAGTTTATCTTGACTATAGAACCACATTAATACACTGCCTTGTGTATTGAGTAGGACCGCTTGAGATCGTTCAACTTATACTGTCTATATAGAAGAACTTGATCTCTGTTATTATGGATGTTCGTGCTCTTAATCCCTATACAATAACCTCGACACGTAAGGCAGTATATATTTCTTTGATTCATCAATGGGTGAGATTTAAATGTATTAAATCAACAAACTTGGTGAGTTGGGAAGTAGTGCTGTCTCTATGGTGTGCTGTTGATTGTAGAAGGAATCCATGTCCGATATAGGTTGATGATGTCCCTTTGAAGAGCTCATAAGGTTTATCATGTAAATCTTGCAAGTGGATTAATTTTTGGCATGATAATAAGGTTGAGTGGTACTACTCTCGGATGGAATATTAATTAATTTGAGTTGTCAGTAACTTAATTAATTAATGGGCATTGTATATCTTAAACATGGGGAGACTATCGGGCTCATAATTAGAAGGAGCCCAGAACGTAATTTTGGGATTGGATGGGTAGTGCAGTAATAATATTTTAGTGGACTATATTATTATTATTGGATTTAATTAAAAGCTTTGGGCTAAGCTTGGTTAATTAAATCTGATTGAGGCCCAGCCCAATTTCTCCTCCTAGTCCTTGCAGTAGCCCAAGTATAAAAGTTATCTCAGTTCCTAATAACCTAAGTCTGCGCCACTTAAGTAGAGAACAGATTAGGAGCAGATTGAGAACTCTCTGGGGATTGTTGACCGCACAACACCAGAGAGTTGACTTTGGGACTTACTGTAGAAGATTAGAGGTGTTCTTCACAGATCATCATCCTCTACACCAATCCAGAAGACATGTAATTGTTTTATGCTTCCGCTGTATCTGATTATCTATTTTTCTTATTGAATCGCGTTCACCATAAGATCCAATTGCCAACAATTGGTATCAGAGCGTTGGTTTCTTGGTGAAACGTGATTTGTAAGGATAAGTTTTGTGATTATTTGATTAATTGTTTTAATTTGGATTTAATCACATGTTCATTGAGCCTTTCGTGTGTTCCTTAGATAGATAGACTGGCTGTGTGTTTGGGATTTGATGTGTGTCTTTAATTCATGTGTATGGTGTTTTTTTTGTTGACTGTATACACTGTACACACATTTTTCATACACGAAAACAATCTGTCTATTTGCCACATCACACACGCTCACCCTGCACGATGGGTATACATCCCGGCGGCGTCTGACCGGCGCCGACAATCGACGACTGGTGGCTTCGACCCGACCAGTTATGTCACGGCAGTGCTGGAAAGGCGTGTGGCTTCGACTGACGGTGGCGAGTGGTGTTTTGATATCGACGCGGCGATGACTTCATGGAGAGGAGAGTCTGGACGACGCGTCAGCGTGACCTGGAGATTCACCGACTGTAGGCGGCAGCGGTGAGGGAAGTGGTCGGAGTAGCGTTGTTTTGGGCAGCGGCGGAGCGCATTTCTGGACTGCCATCACTCGGCTGGATGGCGACAGTGATGAATTTGGGCGGTTCAAGTCTCGATGGGCTGACGGTGCTTTAGCCGAGATCAGCAGCACCGAATCTTGGCCGATTCTGAGCAGGCGGGCAGATGGGCAGCGGTGGACTGAGGAAATAACGTTCCAGGCAGATTGTCAGAGATGAGCTCCGGAGACGACTCCATGAACACGATCCGCTATAATTTTGTAGAGATTGTGACTCTTACCGGCTGGGAGCTGCACGACGGGGAGTAGATCGAAGTGGATCTGGCGGCATCTTAAAGATGCACTTCTGTGTGCATGGTCGCGGTGACAGCGACGCCTGGCTGCCGGGCGTTGCGCGCGATGCGGACTGTTGGTGCCTTTCCGGTGGGCTGAGGCAGACGCCGGCGATGGCAGCGACAGTGGATAATGCTGATCCGGCGAGTTTTCAGTCGCTGTGTCGAGCGATATGCTGTCGCGGCAGGCGGATGCAGCTGAGAGGTGCACGGCGGCGGGCTGACCGCATGACTCCGGCGGGCTGACGGCGTAATCGCCGAGGGCAGCGGCGCCGGTGCTTCACTCCGTGTTGATCCCTGTTTGCGGCTGGCGTGGTGTTAGGGCTCCTTTGTGTGATTTGGGTCGTCCAGTCAGGGCCCAAATTTTTATTATTGTATTAATTGGCTTTTGGGCTAGGGTCTGTTGAGCCAAATCCTTTTATTTATTGCCTTAGGCCTGTTTTGTTATTGCTGTGGAATGGGCTTCTTGGATAGTATTTTTTTTTATAGCTGGGCCCTTAATTAATTGTTTGTGGTGTTGGACCATAATTTGTATTGGGCTAGATCATTCTAATATTGGCTGGGTTAAATGGGCATAATTAAATTAATTAATGGGCTGCTCATTTTATGCCAATGATGTTTGGGTTTGTTGTGCCAATTAATTTGATCTAACATTATTATGCAATTTATTGTCTATATATAATTGATTTAATTATTTTACTTGACAATTAATTGTTATATATGTTGCATGTTTTATGTGATTTATTTAATTTTAAATTACTTATATTAGAAGCATGCTAGAATGTATATTTTATTCTGGAATATTATATGCATGTTAAAAACCCTCGGTGTTTAAATAACTAAGTGGGAGAGGGGATTGGTAATTAATTCCCACGGCCTCCATTATTGGTTTGTAAGTGATGTGAGTAAACTTGCGCGTTGGCAATAGAGCCTTCCTCCTAACGGATGAGTTTATTCACGGATCACTGGTACAAACTTCTTTAAATAATTATTGTTTGTAATGTGATGCATATGGACTTGCGCGTTGGCTATAGTGCCTTCCTCCCTAATGGATGAGCTTATATGCGGTTCACTAGTACAAACTTATATAATAGATGGTTGTAGAAAGTTATCTGAGTGCGTGTGTACTTCTCCAACAGTAAGGCACATAAGCTTGGGCAGCGGACTTGGAATCAAATAATGGTGCACACTTAAATGTAAATAATTAGTATCCTCCCCAACGGAGTCACTGCTATTATTTGCATGGCTAAAGAGGAACCGACTATTAATTATTTTATCATAAAGTTAGGTTGACAAATGAAATTAATGGGTAAAACCTTCTCTTGTAAATGTTCGAGTTTGTAAACGTCCACACTAACGTGGCTTGCTGACTCACGGTGCTTGAGATGTCGGTGAATTTTATTTTTATATTGTTTTGAGGGAATCAATATAAAAGGATAAAATTCAAAGTTTTGATCGGTAAATTAATTTGTGATTCTCTGAATTTCAAATGGTTTTATTTCACTAGTTGTTAACTAAAAGAAATTATATTTACTCGTCCTAATTAGATGATTAGAAAAGAATCTTGTTTTTGAAATTTACTGCTTAAAATAAATACATGTGTATTCTCACAAAGGACGTCTCATGATGCCTATTAAAGTTTCTAGTGAAGAGATGAGAGGTTCATAGAAATATGATGGTCTCATGTAACTCTTCGGATACTTAAGTAATTTAAAAGGCGGTAGGTCATGATAGTATTTGATGAATGAATTGGAAATACATAGAATAGAAGTTGAAAGGAAAACCTAAGTCAATTTTATTCTTCATAATTGCCTAAATGTTTTGAGTAAGTTCCACCTGAATTACAAGAGGATGTAAATGGTGGGAAACTTCTGACAAAACATGTGGTAAAGGAAAGCCATTTTCATCATGATATGAACAAGTTTAATATCTTATTTACTAATGGTTTAAACATGATTAGTGATGGCATCTACTGACACGAACTGTGTAGATACTGGAATCACTAAATGTTTATCACTAAGTAAGGATAAGATTGTTATGACATGGGTAAAACTACAAAGGTAGTGGCTATTGCAGTATGAGTTGTTTATTTATCTCATGATAAGAATAAACGATTGATTATGAGAAATTATCTTTACGTACGTTTCATAGAAAGAATTTGATTTCAGTTTCTATGCATTAACGGATGGATACTTTATTTCATTTAAATGACATGGTCATAGTGATGAGGAATGGGGCTATAATCTGTTATAGTACGTTGGTGGATAATGTGTATACTCTTGAATCATGTACATCCCACAGATGCAACAAATAGTAATTAGTAATGCATCTTCTAATATTAGTAAGAGAAAAGAACCGTCAAAGATGAACTAAACATACATTTGGCGTCTAAGATTAGTTCATTTTACTTGAGTAGGATTCAAAAGTTGATAGCCGATGGACCATAAGGTTTATCTGAAGTGGAAACTATCAGACTTGCGAGTCTTCCTTGGAAGTAAAAATGATTAACTACCTTTTCAAGGCTGTGGGGTGTAGAGCCAAAGATATATATGTTGGAATTAGTTCATTCTGATTCAAGCAAACCTAATATTATCCAGGCGAGAGATGGTTATGAATATTCGAAGATTATTCTAGACACCAATATATTTATTTGATGCACTGCATGTCTAAGTTCTTTGATTAATTCAAGAATTGCAAGGCTGGTACAGTGAAGCGTCATGGAAAATATATTAAGTCATTACGATTTAATCATGATGGCGAATACCTCTTGAGATAGTTAGGAGCTATTGATCAGAAGTTGAGATTAAATCTCAAATTGACTACACCAGGCATGCCCCAACTGAATGGTGTGGTGGAAAGAAGGAATAAGGCTCTTATGGTTATTATTAGATAGATGATTAATTATTTGGAGTAATTAAATTCATTTTATGGATATACCCTAGATACAGTAATTCGTAAAACGTTTTGTCTATTTGTGGGATATCCTAGAAAAATGAAGAGTGATTTATGTTGTTCAAAAGATCGAAGGGTGATTGTCAACACAAACACTGAATTTTTTTTGGAAAAGGACTATGTAATAAATCACAAACCCATGTATGAGTTGTTCTAAAGGTAGTGAGAAGAAAACACAAAGTATAAGTACTAAGTGTACAAGAGGATATACCACAAGGTAAACTGCAACGCGTGTCACGTCTGATACACAATTACATGTAGTGCCTTGTCGCAGTGGGAGGGTTATTCGACAACCTGTGAGATACATGTTTTGGGAAAGTCATAAGACTTGATCCCTAGTAAACATGGTATTATCCCAGGGATACGACGTTGCACTACAAGATTAAAATGCGGAATCTTAGTAAGTTGCAATGAATGTTGAAATAGAATCTACGGATTCCAAATTAAGTCTGGGAACTTGAAAGACCACTAAATAGTGTAAAAGCCATTGGAAGTGGTCATAGGAAATAAAAGAGGATCATACGGTAAGGTGAAAACCTTGAAAGCAAAGTTTATTGCGAAAGGGTGTACTCAGAAAGAAATGGTTCGATTATGAGCAAACATGTTCGCTGGTAGCTATGCTAATGTTGATCCGGATTCTTTTATTTATTGCTGCTCATATTGAATTATGAGGAACATCAAATAGATGTCAAGACAACTTTCCTGAATGGAAGTCTTGAGGAAAACATCTATGTTAATCAACCAGAGTGATTCATTGCAAAGTGCTAATAGCATTTTGATATTAAGCTTGAAAATGTCCAGCGATGGGCTAAAAGCAAGCTTTGAGATCATGAAGCATCTATTTTGATTAGGTAATCCAGTGGCATGGATTTAAATCAATGAGCGGATGAGTCTTGTGTGTTGTAAAGAGTGACAGAAACGTGGTGGTGTTTCTTGTACTATACGTAGATAGTATCTTGCTCATTGGAGACAATGAAAGAGTATTATCGGGCGTATGGGTACGGTTAATAAAGCGGTATGATATGAAGGACTTAAGAAAAGTAAAATATATCCTTTTGATCACGGAAATTCGGATCACATGAAAGGATGTTATGCTTATCTCAAGTTTCATAAAATGATACAGTCCATACTCGTTTAGCATGAGAATTTATCTTATGAGAATGTGTCTTTAAGACACAAAAAGGAAGATAAAGGAGATGAAAGTGGTTCCTTATGTTTTGGCAAATAAGGAAGCTTAATCTAAGGAATGCTATGAACGAAGTTGGATATCTGTTTTGCTGGATGCATGAACAGAAGGTATCAACGTAACCCGGAACAAGAATGATGAACTGTGGCAAGACATATATGAAGTGCCTGAGAAGGACTGAAAATTATATGTGGACTTACTGGGCAGATTCACTGCTTCTTATGGATTACGTAGATTCGGATTTTTTAATCAGATTGGACGGTAGTAAATCCACCTCAAAGGTTATGTGTTTAATTTTAGGAAGTAGAGTCATAATGTGGAGGAGTGTTATATAGAAATATATTTCAGACTCCGGACTCCATCATGGAAAAATGATAAATTGGAGCCTGTGAGGCTGCCAAAGTATCTATATGACTCTAGAAACTTCATGATGGACTTTGATGTGTTTCTAAGTTTGCCCAAGGTTATCACAATTTATATTGATGATATTGGTGCAGTTGCAAACTTGAAGGAATCACGAGTCCATAAGGTAATTAAACACATGGAGCGCTAGTACCACCTGTTACGAGAAATCGTATGATGAGGGGAAGGTTGTTGTCACCTAGATTGCATCGGATGATGACTTAGTAAATCCATTTACAAGGACCTTAAGGCGAGAGCTTTTAATGGTCGTGTAGTGGGAGTAAGAATCAGAAGTATGGCAGAAGACATGACAGCATAGTCTTTAAGTATAAGTGGGAGATTGTTGGGTTGTATACTAAAAGTCTAGCTTTAGTATGAACAATTTTATAACAATATTTGAAATGAGAATCATATGATCAAACTTTTTTGCATATTATAAATTGCTTATTTATATGTTTGTGCAAAAGTCTATTTACTTTATACTGTAGATAATATGTTGTGCGACAACACGCGGAAGATCATATTATCAGTTTCCTTATAAACTATAAACAGATAATCACAACCGAGATAGACGGGGACTATCTATCGGGATGGTTGTAGTGTGGTTTGGTATTAGTTTATCTTGACTATAGAACCACATTAATACACTGCCTTGTATATTGAGTAGGACCGCTTGAGATCATTCAACTTATACTGTCTATATAGAAGAACTTGATCTCTGTTATTATGGATGTTCGTGCTCTTAATCCCTATACAATAACCTCGACACGTAAGGCAGTATATATTTCTTTGATTCATCAATGGGTGAGATTTAAATGTATTAAATCAACAAACTTGGTGAGTTGGGAAGTAGTGATGTCTCTATGGTGTGTTGTTGATTGTAGAAGGAATCCATGTCCGATATAGGTTGATGATGTCCCCTTGAGGAGCTCATAAGGTTTATCATGTAAATCTTGCAAGTGGATTAATTTCCGGCATGATAATAAGGTTGAGTGGTACTACTCTCGGATGAAATATTAATTAATTTGAGTTGTCAGTAACTTAATTAATTAATGGGCATTGTATATCTTAAACATGGGGAGACTATCGGGCTCATAATTAGAAGGAGCCCAGAACGTAATTTTGGGATTGGATGGGTAGTGCAGTAATAATATTTTAGTGGACTATATTATTATTATTGGATTTAATTAAAAGCTTTGGACTAAGCTTGGTTAATTAAATCTGATTGAGGCCCAGTCCAATTTCTCCTCCTGGTCCCTGCAGTAGCCCAAGTATAAAAGTTATCTCAGTTCCTAATAACCTAAGTCTGCGCCACTTACGTAGAGAACAGATTAGGAGCAGATTGAGAACTCTCTGGGGATTGTTGACCACACAACACCAGAGAGTTGACTTTGGGATATACTGTAGAAGATCAGAGGTGTTCTTCACAGATCATCATCCTCTACACCAATCCAGAAGACAGGTAATTGTTTTATGCTTCCGCTGTATCTGATTATCTATTTTTCTTATTGAATCGCGTTCACCATAAGATCCAATTGCCAACAATTATTTCTAGTTTAATTGAGACTACTTTTGTCTTTATTTTCTAATGCTTATTTTTCTTAGGTGAATGCATACTTGATCAAAGACAGGAACATTAGCACCTTTTAATCCAGAAATTGGAGCATCGTCCAGGAAGAAGAAGGTAAAGAAGAAGAAGAATAAGAATGTGGAAACAACTGAAGCTCTTAATTTAGGTGTTGAAGTTGACGTGCTGAACTCGGAAACGATTGAAGCTGCAACCGGAGACAAATTGGAAGTAGAAGCAATCAACATGGCCCAAGATAGGGCGAATCCGGATAATGTTGCTATCCGTGAAGTCTTCAAGAACAACGGAGGAGGCAACTTGGGACTGTTAGGAGCAAGAGAGGCCAATGCGGATTTTGATCTTCATCCTGCTCTGATCAGCATGATAGAAAGGAGCCCTTTCAATGGAGGAACCTTTGAAGATCCTCGACAACATCTTAATAAATTCCTTGGATATGCAAGCACACAAAAGAGCGCAAGAGAGCATGAGATGCAAGGAGGATTGTGTTGTTTTAGTTCTCG
Source organism: Pogostemon cablin (assembly GCA_023678885.1). NCBI lineage: Eukaryota > Viridiplantae > Streptophyta > Magnoliopsida > Lamiales > Lamiaceae > Pogostemon > Pogostemon cablin. Next base: position 19,200,153 of record CM042983.1, on the reverse strand, counting down.
CTTAATGAAAGAGCGAGGGATTGGTACGATACTCTTAATGCTGCTGAATGCACTACCTGGGGGCAATTGAAATTGAAGTTCTTGGAGAGATACATGCCACCTTCCAAGGTGTTTAGGATGAAGCAAGACATCAATCAATTTGCTATCAGTAGTGGAGAGAAATTTCATGAAGCTTAGGACAGGTTCAAGGACATACTTAGAAAGTGTCCATAGCATGGGCTATCTAAAGCTCAATACATCAGTATTTTCTATAACAGGTTGGATTGTGATTCTCGAGTGTTGCTAGATGCTTCATCAAATGGAGCACTACTTACTAAGACACCCGTTGAGGCCAAAAAGCTCTTTGAGGATATTTCGATGAATTCAAGAGATTGGTCAACTGATAAAGTGAGAGGCACTTATGTTCTTGGAAAAGTAGCGTAGGTTGAGCACATTATGGTTAAGTCGAGTAGAGAAGATGAGATCGTCTCTAGTTTGACTAATATCAATAAGTTACTTGAGTCTCAACAAAAGCAAATTACTGATATAGCGCAGCAAGTACCAATTATGCAGCAGGATATTGGTAATGAAGGAGCTACTCAAGAGGATTTAGAAGAGGCGAACTACGCCATGGGTCAAAGTATTCAAGAAACGAGGTTCCAAAATCAAGAAAACCAGAATTATCAAGGGAATTACAATAATCGTGGTCCCCTGCTAATTATCAACAACCAAGAAGGCCTGAATTTTCTTGGATTAATCCTAATGCAGCAGTAGAACCTCTTGTTGGTGTTGATCTAGGTGCTAAGGTCGAAAAAGGAAAACCTGGTTTTGAGGATATGGTGAACAAGTACATGGCAAGGAATGATGCAAGAGTGGATCATCTAGAGGCAAAGTTAGAGGCGAAAATTGATAAAAATTATGAGGATATATCTAAACAGATGAAGCACTTGACGTTGTTGATGGGGCAGATGGCCGGGAATGCGAATCAATTGACCCAAATGGTGGAGAAGGGAAGGTTCCCATCTCAAAGTATAACTAACCCGAAAGAGTGCCATACCATCACGTTAAAGTCTGGAACACAGTATGATGGACCGATGATGCCGAAAATGAATTCTGGAGCTCCAGGAGCTCAATTCAACCATGGTTCGACCAAAACAACAAGTCAAACCACACCTCCTAAGTCGAACCAAGCACTTGGGCATCCTCCGGAGCGTCCAAATGGTCAGTTTGACCAACACCGACCTGGTTCGACCAACCCTGATGGTCGAACCATGGTCGAACCAGCCTATCCAGAATTCTCTGATGTCGGGTTCGACCAACCCAGCCCTAGTTTGACCAACCCTGAAGGTCGAACCACAGTCGAATTGATCTATACGAGGGATGCCGAACTTTTTGATGCTCGGATCGACCACTACACACCTGGTTCAACCAGCACTCATGATCGAACCAAGGTTGAACCACCTCGTCTAGTACTATTTTCTGCATAGAATGCTTTACATGATGTTAATGCTACTGCAGTACCATCCAAAGGGCAGAATACTTCGCTTATAATAGAAAAAAATCGAGAGAGCGAAGAGATTGAGAGCCGAGAAGGATAAAGCGGAGAAGATTGAACGTGATGAATGGGGAATTCCTAAGACAAAGATACCTCATCTGTTTCCTTTCAGGTTAGTGAAGAAGGGATTGGAAGTAACATTCAAGAAGTTTTCTGATATCATAAATAATATAAGCTTGAGCATTCCTTTCTCTGAAGCAATCTTAGAGATGCCATATCATGCCTGCTTTTTGAAGGATATACTTTTGAAGAAGAAAAGCTTGAATGGAATTAAAACGATGAATTTGTCTAAGAACTGCAGCTCGATCATTCAGAGAAAGCTGCCATCTAAGTTAAAGGATCTGGGGAGGTTCACTATTCTATGTGAAATTAGAAAGGGGCCAGCATGACGAGCCTTGTGCGATCTTGGGGCAAGCATTAATTTGATGCCTTTGTCCATATTTAAAAGGCTTGGTTTGGGGGTTAACTCCCACAACAGTTGCTCTACAATTGGTGGATAGGTCTATGACTTTTCCGAATGGTGCGATTGAAGATGTTCTTGTGAAAGTAGAGAAACTGGTCTTTCCTATTGGTGGCTTTCCCTCCTGTTTTATTGCTTTATTTCATTAGTGTGAGTAAGAAATTTTTATATTTGACGTGTTTACTTATCGGAAATTACATCTCTTTGCAAACTTAGTTTCGACTATAGCTTCTACTAAGTTTTGGGGGGTTGATTAGAGTAAAAATAAGTGTGTTTGCGTGTCCAATTTAACAACTTTTGATGGGAATTGTTGTTATATATTAGCATAAGTGTCTTATATTTGATATATGTGAGAAAAAGATGCGTTTGAGGTGTTTTATTGTATTTTAGGTGGAAAAAGGATCAAAAGTACAAAGTTGGAGAAAAGGTGCAACTTGTGTAAGAATGCTGGAAAACGCACGTCCAAGTTGTGTAATTTTTTTGTGTTCTTGTGAAGCTCAAAATTAGAAGTGTGATATATGGTTGGAAAGCCACAGAAGAGAAGGTCGTTTTACCTAATAAACACTTCAATTGGAATCTAAACGAGAAATTATGATCAAAATGGTGACTCCGCGCAAGCTGTTCCTACTAGCACAGTTGTGTCACTTTGCATGAGTTGTTATATATTCAAATATTAGTGTTTTTGTGAGTTCTTTATATGGATAGAAATCCAAGGAAGAGTGGATCGCGTGAGCACAAGAATTACTCAAATCAGAGTTTAGATGTGGAAGTTATACGCGAAACGGTGAGACTGCGCAAGCTGGTTCGACCACTGGTTCGGGTCAAACCAGGAACCTGAAAGTTTGTTACAGAGTGGTTCGACCTCCCTGATCTGGTTCGATCAAGCCCAAAGGTCAAACCACCATGTGGGACAGCTCCAGATCCGTATTTTTACACCCCCAGTGCGTGTATTTTCATGTTTTCCAAGAAAAAAAGCATCCAAGGTCCATAAGGAGAGCTTACAAGTATAAAAAGGGATGTAGATCACACCAAGACTGCAACATAACCATCCTATATCCCACAAGGGGGGAGCACCCCCAACCATCATCCACATCCTTTCCTCCATCCATCCATCATTTTGAAGATTCATCTGCTGAATCAAGAGGAGAACCAAGAGGAGGATTCAAGATGGAGAAGGACACGACGACGCCCAAATCTAGGGTTTTATTCATTTCTTAATTTATCTTGTATTTTTCAGACATATGGGTAAGATCTATCCAACCCCCATGATTGTTCTTCACAACATCATGGGCTAGAACCGTTTTGGTAGATCTAGGGTTTTGAAGGTTTTTATGAATTAATTAAACTTTCGTGTGTATACTCCGTACAACACTACTTGTGGATTTATTTTATATATGATTATGCATTTTTAATCCATATTTAGAGTCGTTTTGTGCATCTATTAACTGTTGAATAGAGTCTGAATGTTCATCTTGGTTATTGATTGAGCGCGTTCATTGCTGAACAGAATTCCATATTATGATTCTAAGTGAGGGGACTCCGAAGCTTCATTAGAACTATCATGTATAAATACTTATTAAGAGGGTAATAAGTAGGATAAAGAGGGTAATTTTATAGTACCTATAAAGGGAGATCATATCGGGTTAGAGTACCAATTGGCCAGGGAAATAATTGATGCTGATAGTACCTAGAAAGGGGGTGAAATTATATCTCTTGCTCCAAGGTTTTTCACACGTGTTACACACATATTTGCTTGTGTCTATAGAGTAGATTTGCATAGTTTTATGATGCGTCCATAATCCACAAGGCTGAGTCGGACATTGATACATGAAAAGGAAATTAATGAGTGAAACTGGAATATCCTAGGGCTACCTATTCTCCATACTTGATTCACTTTCGTATTCTTCTAGTGTTATTTATTTTATTTGTTATTTTAATTAATTATTTAGTAGTTGATAATCAAACTTTAAACTTAATTGTCATTCGTCTTAATTAATTTAGTAAATAATTAAATTGATAATACGCCATCCTTTGGGTTCGATATTTAACTTGGTCGCTTATCTAAGCTACAATAACATCCTTCATACTTGGGGATTAATTTTACGTGCAAAGAAAATGTGCATCAGGGGGGTGTGATGTACTTACCTCATCGTAGCACCGAGATTATAATCTTTTCTTTGTAATGTTTGTTAGGGGAGTTGATTTTTTACAGCATATTAAAACTTTAATCGGTATTAATGTGTCGATTTTTTGCAATTTGCCAAATATTCAGTGGTGTTTTTTTATTGTTTCGTATGCGGTGTATATATACATTGATTATTGAGTCTTAATGGGGGTTCTCTAGCTATAGTTTTGCTCTGTTTTGATACCTAATGATCGGTTTTGAGCTTGAAGTTTGCAGGGGACGGAGAAGAATCATGTATGAAGGAACAGCAGGCCGGTTTGACTAAAAGGGTAAGTCGAACCAGATGGTTTGAGTCGAACTGGCAATCAAAGAAATTGTTACAGATTGGTTCATCCTATGGTTCGAGTCGAACCAACCATCTGAAAGTTTGCTACAGGCTGGTTCAACCTCGATTATATGGTTTGACCAATGGTTCGAGTCAAACCAGATCCCAAATTCGTCTAGAAGCGTGGTTCGACCACGACGAGGTGGTTTGACCACCTGGGTCGAGTCGAACTAGCCCAAGTAAGTTGTATTTTAAAGTGGATTTCTGCCCCTGTTCCGTACATTCTTTACACCACCAGCACTCGAATCCTCTCCGAACCAAAAACCCTCTCTTCCAAACTGTGATTTTACTTCATTCTACTCTGTTTAAACCACTTTCCACCCTTTTGACACTTGATTTCTCACGGATTTGGAGATTTTTAGTTGAAAAACTAGGGTTTTCCATTTAATTTAAGAATTTTCATCTCTTGTTCATACTAAGCCATGGCTGGATCGAAAGGTATGTTCTCTTGACTTTATTACCCTAGGATTGAAAGTCTATTGCTTGATTTTAAGTGGGTAAGTTGATTGAACTAGTTTTATGTGGATACATGGTATAATTTGGATTTTTGTTTGAAATTTCTTATGAACAAGTGATGGGTCCGATTTTAATTGTTGATTTTTGTTTAGACCTTGATGTTCTTCTTGAAATTGTTGAGCAATTCGTGCGGTGAAGAGAAGCATGTAGAATTTTTAAGAATTTATGAAGATTAGATAATTTCATGCTTGAGTGAATTCTTGTTGGAGAGTTGAATTTTGAAGTGAAATTGGATTGTACATGAATAACTTGAATCCTTGAGTATAGTTTAGTGTATGATTAGACTTAGAATTCAGTTGGTTTGCTTTCCTTGTATTTGTTTGGTATTGAAATATTATTCTTGTAGGAAAAGGAAAGGAGACTGAAATCCGCTCCAAGAGGAAGGAGGATAGGCAGCCTCGTGAAGATGAGGTAATAAATAAATTACGATTTAAAGGGAGGCTGCCAAGGAATTTTCATATCGAGATGGAGAATATGGAGGAAATTAAGGATCGATGGGGTGCGATGTCTGGTAAGATTACTCGCACAAGGTACCAGGATGATGATGCCATGAGGACGATGAATATCCGGGATGACATTAAGTGGATGTTCGATCAAGTGGACATCTGTCATTTCATGGAGCTAAAGAGGCCTACGTACTTTCATGTTACTGCGGAGGTGTTGTGTTTGATCACGATAAAGAAGGGTGCTAGTTCTCTTCTGTACGAGTGTTCGTTCTAGCTTGGTGGCGAAAAGAGAACATGGACATCTGAGGATTTTAATGTGTTGCTAGGAACTCTGAGGGGGATTTCTAGGCATGATAACGGACACTTCAGACCAAATGATGTGTGAGATTTGATTTAAATTTTTATGATGGGTTGTTAACTCTTTGATAAGTATGTTGCATTCGTATTTTGCATATGTTGATTTTGTTGATGAGAAGCATGTATAACTTGTTAATATGTGGAGTTCATTGTGAAATTGATCTTGATTATATGCTATGAGGAGTACTTAGGAATCTACTACCCATGTGAGAATTTGAGCCTTATAAAATCAATGTACATCTATGCATGATAGTTTATTCTTGTGAGAATTGTTCATATAACCGTATTCTAGAACTTGGCTTGGAGTCTTGTGTGAGACTTATGATTGTTAGTTATTAGGACATGATCTTAGGCCATTATTGTTTATTTGAGTCTCTTAGCCAAAATTTACCTTCCCATATATTGTATAAATCATTGGAAGCCCTGTTGAGCCTTTGAAAGCATTTTCTTTGGCAAGCCTTGATAAAAAGTCTTATTCATCATTTACTTGAGCCTTGTTAAATATCATATTCATTAGTAGAGAGTTGAGGTGAATATATGCTTTCTTGAATGTGAAGATGAAAAGGAAGGAAAAATTGGTTGAGTGGTATGAAGTGAAGAAATATTGTGGTTAAATCTTGTTTAGGGGTAGTGCCCGAAACCGGTACCCCGACTTCTTAGAAGGGTAGTGCCCGAAACCGGTACCCCGACTTCTTAGAAGGGTAGTCCTTGTACTTTGAATAAAAAAAGATGTTGATTCTAAGGAAAAGAAGGAGAAGATGAATCGTAAAGATCACGAAAATAAAGATGGAGAAGAGGAAGTTGTTTGATGAAAAGCAAACTCCAAGGTAATTCTCTACTAGTGAATTAGTCACTTTATCTATATTTTCCTACCTTTACTAAAGAGCCAACATTACAACCCAATAACAAGTCCATTGTAATCCTAGTAATGAAGCGATTATAAGTTGATTTTTTAGACCCTTGCCAAGCTTATAGTTACGCGGAAATATGAATTGAATATGAGCGTATATGTTAAACTTTTTAAGTGTACTTCACATTTGAGAGCGAGAGTAAACACTTATCTTGTGAGCTAGATGCCTTAGTACTCTGAAGCGTATTATAATTAAGTGATGTTTTTACATGAATAAAAAGTATGATGCGAGTGGTACTTGTTTTAAATTGATAGAATTGCATGTGTAGGTATATATTGTACTTGACTTGATGGCCTCATGAATTTTGCACTTACTCTTGTGGTTTTGATTTCGTTGCCTCGGGACGAGCAACATGTAAGTTTGGGAGTTTGATGAGAGTGTAAATTCACGTAGTTTGAGCTTTGATTTCTATGATAATGATGTATGATTTGATCTTAAGTCGAGATAAATCGAGATATGCAGTGGAAAGTCACGAATTAGGTGCGTGTGAGGACGTTTGACCGGATTTTCGAAGGAAAATAGGACAGAAGTGCTCAGAACTGAAAAGTGGAGAGGTCAAGCATCTGGTTCGACTAGGACATGAGTGGTTCAACCACCAGTTCGAGTCGAACCAGCAACCTGCAATGTTGTCAAAGAGTGGTTCAACCACGATGATTGTTGGATTGCATACTAAAAGTCTAGCTTTTTGTATGAACAATATTATAACAATTTATTTGAAATGAGAATCATTGATCAAATGATTGCGTCTTATAATATGTCGATGCAATAGTCCACTTACTTTATATTGTAGATAATATTTTGTGCAACAACACGCGGAAGATCATATTATCGGTTTATTTATAAACTATAAACAGATGCTCACTACTGAGATAGACGGCGACTCTCTATCGGGATGGTTGTAGTATGAATTGGTATTAGTTTGTCTTGACTGTAGAATCACATTAGTGCATTTTGTGTGTATCGAGTAAGACTGCTTGAGATCATTCGATTTATACTGACTATATAGGAGAACTTGATTTTAGTTATTATGGATGTTCGTGCTCGTAATCCCTATACAATAACCTCGACGCGTAAGGAAGTATGTATTTCTTTGATTCATCAATGTGTGAGATTTACATGTAATTAAATTAACAAACTCGGTGAGTTGGGAAATAATACTGTCTCTATGGTGTGCTGTTGATTGTAGAAAGAATCCGTGTCCTATTAAATAGGGTGATGATGTCCCCTTGAGGAGCTCATAAGGATTATCATGTAAACTCAGATGGTGGATTCATTTCGGCATGATAATGAGGTTGAGTAGTACTACTCTCGGATGAGATATTAATTAATGGAGTTGTCAGTAACTTAATTAATTAATGGGCATTGTGTATATCTTAAACGCGGGAAGACTAACTGGCTCAAAATAAGAAGGAGCCAATAACGTAATTATGGGATTAGAGCAGCAGTACAGTAATAATATTTTAGTGGAATATATTATTATTATTAGATTTAAGTATAAGTTTTGGGCTAAACTTGGATACTTAAGCCCAATGGAGGCCAAACTCTAATTTCTCCTCCTGGTCCTTATTGTAGCCCATATATAAGTCATCTCAACTGTCCAAAAACCCGAATAAGTTTACACGACTAGCCGTTAGTAGGGTAGAGAGAACAGCAGGTTGAGAGGATCTTGAGGATCGTCGCCCATACGACGTCAAGATTGGACTTGGGAATACAGCAGAAGTTTAAGAGGTTGGTTTCTACTGCTATTTTCCAACTTTCATGATGTCAAGATTAGACTTTGTGTGATACACTATTGGAAATCCATGGAAGAGAGGATCGTTTTGGCGTAAATATTACTAAAATCAAAGATCGGATGAGGAAGTTATGCCCATAATCGTGAGGCTGCGAATGCTGCCGGCGAGAATTCATTCTCTTCTTCAATATACCCTGGTGAAAGGTAATATGATTTTATGTTCTTGCTTTCGCTGATATAGAATCGTATAGAACCCTAAGGGTTCACGTTAACCAAACGATCGAATGCCAACAATTGGTATTAGAGCTTTAGTTTCGTGGTAAAGCGTGAAGCATTAGGCTAGGGTTTGTGTGCCAAACGTGGACTAGAGTTTAGAATATTATTATTTCTTGTTGAATACTCTATCCAGATACGTTGGTATAATTGTCATCGATGAACATTTGACGACGGCATTGGCAGCACGACGAAACACGGTGGGACACTGCAGCAATGGCACGATTGGTGGCGAGGGACGGCTCGAGTCATGCCACTTGTTGGCACAAATTGTGTCGCCTGGTGGAACACCATACCATCAGCGATGTAAAGAGAGCAATGAGGCGGGACAATGCTGTACAGGTAGTACACGAGTCGTGCACGCGTGCGGCATGACAGCATGGATGACCGCATGATTGGCGAGGCTCGATGGCATGACAAGCTCGAGGCAAACCAGTGGCACTATTGGCAGGTGGCATGTCGTGGTGATAGAGCAAGGTGATTTTACACAGTAGACGACACGACCAGAAGCGCACGAGGGTCACCGGTGCCTCACGCACGAGTCGTGCGAAGGAGTCGCACGACTGCTGCAGGGGCTGGCGCGAGCTGCAGGTTTTCTCAGCATGACTGATGGCGATGGCCGGCACGAGTTGTGCTGGCAGTAAATCTGGGCAGGCATGCGTATTCTAGCATCGATGATCATGGACAGTGGGAAATGGCACGACTAGTGCTGCCTCAAGGCATGAGTCATGCCGACAATCATTAGGCGGGGGCGTGGCATGGCAGTGCGAGCGGCAAAAATTTGTGGGCGGCACTGGAGCAGGCACGACTCATGTAGGAGTGCGCACAGGATGACAGTTTTGTTTTTCGTTCGACGTTTGTGTTCTGCATTTTTTCATCATAATATATAACTGGCACAATTGATTTAATTAACTATTATTATTATATATGGTTGCATGTCGATATCAATGATTTAGATAATCTAGATGATATTGACAATCGGTATCGATAGTTTCAAAAATGTGATAATTTGGAAATTTTTGCAAATTTGATAATCTGGTCGATATCGATAATTTTTGATAATCTAGACGATATCGACGGTCGATATCGATAGTTTCGAAAATTTAAAAATTTGGAGATTTTTGAAAATTTGATAATCTGGAGGTCTTTGCTGACATTTGTGCTTGTGGCGAACAATCGAATTCGCTGATATATAACTATTCACAATTCGATTTAATTATCTGATTATTGTTATATATGTATGCATGATTCTATGTGATTTACTATCTTATATGCTGTAATAGGAGCATGCTAGGTCGCGTATTTTATTTTGAATATTATATGTATGTAAATAACCCTCGGTGTTAAATAATTAAGTAGGAGAGGGGATTGGTAATAAATTTCCGCGGCCTCTATTATTGGTTTGTAAGTGATGTGAGTAAACTTGCATGTTGGCAATAAGGCCTTCCTCCACATCGGATGAGTTTATTCACGGATTACTAGTAAAAACTTCTTTATAATAATTGTAGGAAGTTATCCGAGCACGTGTGTACTTCTCCATCTGTAAGGCACATAAGCTTGGGCCGCAGACTTGGGATCAAATAATAGTGTACACTTAGGTGTAAATAATAAGTATCCTCCCCATCAGAGTCACTGCTATTATTTGCATGGCTAAAGAGGAACCGACTATTAATTATTTTGTCATGAGGTTAGGTTGACAAATGAAATTAATAGGTAAAACCTTCTCTTATAAATGTTCGGGTTTGTATACGTTATCGTGGCATGCAGACTCATGGTGCTTGAGATGTTGGTGAATTTTTTTATATTATTTTGAGGGAATCAATATCAATAATTAAATTCGAAGATTTGATTGGTGTATTTATTTACATGATTCTCAGTATTTTTATATGGTTTTATTTCGCTTATTGTTGACTAAAAGAAATTATATTTACTTGTCCAAAATTTGATGATTAGAAAAGAATCTTGGTTTCAATTTTTACTGCTTAGGAAAACATATGCGTTCTCACTAAAGATGTCCTCTAGTGTCTATTTAAGACTCCAGTGAAGAGATGAGAGTTTCATAGAAATATGATGTTCATTCTCATGCGACTATTTGGATACTTGAGTAAGTTAGAAAGACAAGAGGTAATGGTTGACTTGATGAATGAATTGAAAGACATGGATAGAAATTGAAAGGGAAACCTAGGTCAATTTTACTCTCCATAATTTGCCTAGATGTTTTGAGCAAGTTCTACCTAAAATACAAAGGGTTGTATTCGATGGGAAACTTCTGACAAACAAGTGGCGAAGGAAAATCAATTTTTATCAGGTTAGTATCTCATTCACTAGTTGTTGAAGCATGATTAATGATGGCATCTACTGACACATTGTGTGTAGATACTGAAATCACTAAAAGCGTGTAACTAAGTAATGATGAGATTATTGAGTACATGGGTAAGCTACGAAAGTAGTGACTATTTTAGTGGGAATTGCTTGTTTATCTTCTGATAAGAATAAACATTTGATTCTGAGAAATTGTCTTTACGTATATTTTCATAGAAAGAATTTCATTTCAGTTTCTATGCATTTACGGATGGATACTCCATTTCATTTAAATGACATGGTCATAGTAATAAAAGATGGAGCTATAATATGTTGTGGTATGTTGGTGGACAATTTAGACACTCTTAAATCATGTTTATCCCACGGATGCAACAAATAGTAATGATAACGCGTCTTCTAGTCCTAATAAGAGAAAGGAACCCTCGGATATGAACCAAACATGCCTTTTGACATCTGATACTAGGTCATGATTGCTTTTTCAAAGCAAAGGGGTGAAGAGCCAAAGATATGTTGGAGTTAGTTAATTCTGATTTATGCGGTCCTAAGACTATCCAGACGGGAGGTGGTTAGATATACTTTGATGCACCGCTAGCCTTAGTACTATGATTAATTCAAAAGTGCATGGCTCATGCGGTGAAGGGTCATCGAAAATATATCAAGTACTTCTTAGGATAGTTTAGGAGCTATTTATCAGAGGTTGGAATTGAATCCCAAGTTGTCAACACCAGGCAAACCCCAGCCGACTAGTGTGGAAAAAAGAATGAATAGGACTCTTATGGAAAAGGTTAGATAGATGATGAGTTATTTGGAATTACTAAATTCATTTTATGGATATGCCCTAGAAACAGCAGGTCGTAAGGATGTTTGTCTGTTTGTGGGATATCCTAGAAAAATGAAGGGTGGTTTATTTGATAGTCCAAAAGATCAAAGGGTGATTGTTAACACGAACACTAGATTTTTGGAAAAGGACTATGTAATAAATAACAAAGTCATGTATAAATTGTTCTAAAGAATGTGAGAGGGAAAACACAAAGTATAGTACCAATTATATAAGAGGATATACCACAAGAAAACTGCAACGCGTGATACATCTGATACACAATGGCATGTAGTATTTTATCATAGTGGGAGGATTGTTCTACAACCTGATAGATTTATATTTTGGGAGAGTCGTGAGACTTGGTCCCTAGTAAACATGAAATTGGTCCATGGGCATGACGAAGCACTACAAGATAATAATGTGATATCATAGCAACTTGCAATGATTATCTGAAACTAGAATCTATGGATTCTAAATTAGATCTGGGAGCTTGTAGAACCACTAACTGGTGTGAAAGCCATTCGAAGTGGCTCTACAAAATAAAAGAGAATCAGACGGTAAGGTGATACTTTGAATCAAGGCTTGTTGTATGAAGGTATACTCAGAAAGAAGGGTGAGTTCGAGTATGAGGAAACCTTTTTTCGCTAGTATCTAAGTTTAAGTCGATCCAGATTATTTTATTTTATTGCTATTCAAATTGAATTATGAGGTATAGCAAATAGATGTCAAGATAGCTTTCGTAATTGAAAGTCTTGAGGAAACATCTATGTGAAATAACCAGAGTGATTCATCGCAAAAAGCTAAGAGTATTTTGAGTGTAAGTTTAAAATTATACATCGATGGACTAAAGCAAACTTCAAGATCTTAGAACATCTGTTTTGATGAGGAAATCTAGTAACATGGATTTAATCAATGCTCGGATGGGTCTTATGTATTGAAGAGTGACAGAAATATGGTGGTATTTCTTGTACTATATGTAGATAGTATCTTGCTCATAGGAGACAATGAAAGAGTATTGTCGGGCATATGGGTATGGTTTATAAAGCAGTATGAAATAAAGGACTTAAGAGAAGCAAAATATATTCTTGTGATCATGGTGATACGGATCACAAGATATAATGTTGTGCTCATCTCAAGCTTCATGAAATGATACAATCCTTACTCGTTTTAGCATGTTAATTTTTCTAAGAAAATGTGTCTTAAGATACAAAAGATGATAAAGGTGTAGAAAACGATTCCTTATGCTTTGGCGAATAAGGAAAGCTTAATCTAAGGAATGTTATGCACGAGAACAGATATCTATTTAGCCAATGACATGCACAGTGGGTATCAACGTAATTCGGAATGAGAATGATGAGCTCTGGTAAGATGTATTTGATGTGCTTGAGAAGGACTGGAAATTATATGTAGTCATACTGGACAGATTCACTATTTCTTGTGAATTACGTAGATTCAGATTTTTCAAGTCGAGTAGGATGGTAGTAAATCCACCTCAAGGTTGTGTGTTTAATTTTAAGAAGTAGAGCCATAATATGGAGGAGTGTCATATAGAAATATATTTTGGCCTCCGCCATGGAAAGATGATAAATTGGATCCTCAGAGGCAGCCAAAGTATCTGTATGACTCTAGAAACTTCATGATGGACTTGGATGTGGTTTCTAAGTTTGCCCAAGGGTATCACAATTTATTGTGATAATAATGGTGCAGTTGCAAACTTGAAAGAATCACGAGCCCATAAGCAATTAAACACATGGAGCGCGAGCACTACCTATTATCAGAAATCGTATGACGAGGGGAAGGTTGTTGTCGCCAAGATTGCATTGGATGATAACCTAGTAAATCCTTTTACAAGGACTTTAAGGCAAAACTTTCGATGATCGTGTAGTGGGAGCGGGAATCAGATGTATAGTAGAAGACATGACAGCAAAGTCTTTTAGTATAAGTGGGAGATTGCTGGATTGTATACTAAAAGTCTATCTTTTTGTATGAACAATGTTATAACAATTTATTTGAAATGAGAATCATTGATCAAATGATTGCATCTTATAATATGTCGACGCAATAGTCCACTTACTTTATACTGTAGATAATATATTATGCGACAACACGCGAAAGATCATATTATCAGTTTCCTTATAAAATATAAATAGATGCTCACAACTGAGATAGACGGGGACTCTCTATCGGGATGATTGTAGTGTGATTTGGTATTAGTTTGTCTTGACTATAGAATCAAATAAGTGCACTCTGAGTGTATTGAGCAGGACCGCTTGAGATCGTTCGATTTATACTGACTATATAGGAGAACTTGATCTCAGTTATTATGAATGTTCGTGCTCTTAATCCCTATACAATAACCTCAACACGTAAGACAATATGTATTTCTTTGATTCATCAATGGGTGGGATTTACATGTAATTATATCAACAAACTAGGTGAGTTGGGAAATAATGTTCTCTATGTGGTGTTGTTGGTTGTAGAAGGAATCTGTGTCCTATTAAATTGGTTGATGATGTCCCCTTGAGGAGCTAATAAGGATTATCATGTAAACCCAGCTAGTTGATTTATTCCGGCATGATAATAAGGTTGAGTGGTACTATTCTCGAATGAGATATTAATTAATGGAGTTGTTAGTAACTTAATTTATTAATGGGCATTGTATATCTTAAATGCAGGGAGAGTAACGGGCTCATAATAAGAAGGAGCCCATAACATAATTATGGGATTAGAGCGGCAGTGCAGTAATAATATTTTAGTGGAATATATTATTATTATTACTATTGGATTTAAGTATATGTTTTGGGCTAAACTTGGATACATAAGCCTAATGGAAGTCCAACTCTAATTTCTCCTCCTGGTCCCTGTTGCAGCTCATATATAAGTCATCTCAGCTGTTCGGAAACCCTAATAAGTTTATACGCCTAACCATGAGTAGGGTAGAGAGAACAACAGATTGAGAGGATCTTGAGGATCGTCGCCTGCACAATGTCAAGATTGGACTTAGGAATACAACAGAAGATCAAGAGGTTGTTTGCTGCTGCAGTTCGTCAACTTCTATGATTTTTCTAAAATCGTTTGTAACTATAAACTATTCGTGTGATACATCGTTGGAAGCCACGGAAGAGTGGATCATTTTGGCATAAAATCACTCAAATTGGAGATTGGATGAGGAAGTTATGCCCAAAATCATGAGGCTGCGCATGCAGTCGGCGGGAATTCATTCTCTTCTTTAACATACCCTGGTGAAAGGTAATATGATTTTATGTTCTTGCTTCCACTGATATAGAATCATGTGGAACCCTAACGGTTCACGTTGACCAAATGATCGAATGCTAACAGATGTGGTTCGACCAGGCATGAAGGTCGAACCGTGGTCGAATCAAATGCCTGAAGTGATCCAAAGTTGATTCGACCTCGATGCTTCTGATTCGACCAGCGGTTTGAGTCGAACCAGCCATCTGCCAGTTTGTTACAAGATGGTTCGACTAAGATGTTAATGGTTCGACCTAGGGCTTTGGTCGAACCAACATGCGAGAAGTTTTCGAATCTATATTTTTACACCTTCAATACGTGTTTTCGCTCAAACAGCCCATTAGAGGTCTATTGGAGGAGATGAAAGTATAAAAGGAAGGCCCTATGCAGCTGAAAGAGACGACCTTCATTCTACACTACATTTGAAACCCTACCATCATCCTACGGAGCTGTGGAGAGAGATTTGTCTGTCGAATCAAGTGAGAACCAAGTGAAGATTCAAGACGGAGAGAGAAGCAACGGTGCCCACATCTAGGTTTACTTCACTTCTTAATTTATCTTGTAATTTTCAAGACTATGGGTAAGATCTATCCAACCACCATGATTATTCCTTGATCAATCATTGGTTAGAACCGCTTCGGTAGTTCTAGAGTTTATGAATGTTTTAAGATTTAATTGAACTTCCGTGTGTATACTCCGTACAACACTACTTGTGATTTATTTTATATAAGATTATGCTTTTTATTTCATACTCAGAGTTTTTTTTTGCATCATTAATTGTTATGTAGAGTCTGAATACATATCTTGATTATTGATTGAGTGCGTTCACTGCTGAGCAGGATTACATGTTATGATTCTAAGTGAGGGGACTCCAAAGTCTCATAAGAACTATCTTATATAAATACTTGTTAATTGAATATGATTCGGGTTAATAAGTAGGATAAATAGATTAACTTCATAGTACCTATAAAGGGAGATCATATCGGGTTAGAGTACTTAGTGCACGGGAAATAATTGATACTGATAGTACCTAGAAATGGGGATGAATTATATCTCTTGCTCCAAGGATATTCACATGTGTTACATGCTTATTTACTTATGTCTATAGAGTAGATTTGCATGGTTTAGTGATGCGTTCATATTCCACAAGGCAGAGTCGGACATTGATACCCGGAAGGAATGTTAATGAGTAAAACTGGATGGCCCGAAGAACTACCTAATTTCTCACTTGTTCACCTTCGTTTAATCTCTACTACTTGTTTACTTTATTTGTTATTTACATTACTCGTTTATTAGTTAATTAATTATTCCACCAATATATTGCGAACCTAGTCTTAATAAGTTAGATTATAATTATATTAATAATAATACGTCCCTTGGGTTCGATAAATCACTTGGTCACTTATCTACGCTACAATAACATCCTTCATACTAGGAGATTAATTGTGTGTTGAGAAAAACGCTCATCAAGTACTTGGCGCTGTTGCCAGGGACGTCATTAATTATTAATTTATTATTTCTAATTTAATTTAGACTACTTTATTCTTATCTTTATTTTCTAATGCTTATTCTTCTTAGGTGTGTGCACACTAGTACAAAGGCAGGAACATTAGTGCCTTTTAATCCAGAAATTGGAGCATCATCGAGGAAGAAGAAAGCAAAGAAGAACAAGAATAAGAACGTGGAAGCAACTAAATCTCTTAATTTAGGAGTTGAAGTTAACGTGCTGAACTCGGAAGCGATTGAAGCTGCAACCGGAGACAAATCAGAAGCAGAAGCAGTCAACATGGCCCAATATATGGTGAATCCGGATAATGTTGTTATCCATGAAGTCTTCAATGACAATGAAGAAGGCAACTTGGGGCTGTTAGGAACAAGAGGGGCCGATGCGGATTTTGATCTTCATCCTGCTCTGATCAGCATGATAGAAAGGAGCCCTTTCTCTAGGGGAACCTTTGAAGATCCTCAACAGTATCTGAATAAATTCCTGGGATATGCAAGCACATAAAAGAGCACAGGAGATCATGAGATGCGAGGAGGATTATGTTGTTTAAGTTCTCGCTTACTGAAAAAGCGAGGGATTGGTACAATACTCTTAATGCTGCTTAATGCACTACCTGGGAGCAATTGAAATTGAAGTCCTTGGATAGATACATGCCACCTTCCAAGGTGTTTAGGATGAAGCAAGACATCAATCAATTTGCTATCGGTAGTGGAGAGAAATTTAATGAAGCTTGGGACAGGTTCAAGGACATGCTTCGAAAGTGTCCACAGCATGGGCTATCTAAAGCTAAGTACATCAGTATTTTCTACAACAGGTTGGATTGTGATTCTCGAGTGTTGCTAGATGCTTCATCAAATAGAGCATTACTTACTAAGACACCTGTTGAGGCCAAAAAGCTCATTGAGGATATTTCGATGAATTCAAGAAATTGACCAACTGATAGAGTGAGAGGCACTTATGTTCTTGGAAAATTAGCGTAGGTTGAGCACACTATGGTTAAGTCGAGTAGAGAAGATGAGATCGTCTCTAGTTTGGCTAATATCAACAAGTTACTTGAGTCTCAGTAAAAACATATTACTGATATAACGCACTGAGTACCAATTATGTAGCAGGATGTTGGTAATAAAGGAGCTACTCAAGAGAAATTAGAATAGGCGAACTACGCCATGGGTCAAAGTATTCAAGGAACGAGGTTCCAAAATCAAGGAAACTGAAATTATCAAGGGAATTACAATAATCGTGGTCCCCCTGATAATTATCAACAACCAAGGAGGCCTGAATTTTTATGGAGTAATCCTAATGCAGCAGTACAACCTCCTGTTGGTGTTGATTTAGGTGCTAAGGTCGAAGAAGAAAAACCTGGTTTTGAGGATACGGTGAACAGGTACATGGCAAGGAATGATGCAAGAGTGGATCGTCTAGAGGCAAAGTTAGAGGCGAAAATTGATAAAAATCATGAGGATATATCTAAAGAGATAAAGGACTTGACGTTGTTGATAGGGAGATGGCCGGGAATGTGAATCAATTGACCCAAATGGTGGAGAAGGGAAAGTTCTAATCTCAAATTATAACTAACCCGAAAGAGTGTCATGCCATCATGTTAAGGTCTGGAACACAGCATGATGCACCAATGATACTGGAAATGAATTTTGGAGCTCGACTCGACCATGTCGACTAAAACAACAGGTGAAACCATACCTCCTAAGTCGAACCAAGCACTTGGGCATCTTCGGGAGTGTCCAGATGGTCAGTTCGACCAACACCGACCTGGTTTGACCAATCCTGATGGTTGAACCAGCTTATCCAGAATTCTCTGATGTCGGGTTCGACCAACTTAGCCCTAGTTCGACCAACCCTGAAGGTAGAACCACGGTTGAACTGACCTATACGAGGGATGCTGAACTTTCTAATGCTCGGTACACACCTGGTTCGACTAATACTCATGGTCGAACTGAGGTCCAACCACCTCGTCTAGCACCGTTTTCTGCGTAAAATGCTTTACCTGATGTTAATGCTACTCCAGTGCCATCCAAAAGGGCAGAATATTGAGCTTATAGTGGAAAAGAAATTGGAGAGAGCAAAGAGATTGAGAGCCGAGAAGGATAAAGTGGAGAAGGTTGAACGTGATGAATGGGGAATTTTTAAAATAAAGATACCTCCTCCGTTTCCTTTCAGGTTGGTGAAGAAGGGATTGGAAAAAAAGTTCCAGAAGTTTTCCGATATCATAAACAAGATAAGCTTGAGCATTCATTTCTCTGAAGCAATCTTAGAGATGCCATATTATGTCTGCTTTCTAAAGGATATACTTTTGAAGAAGAGAAGCTTGAACATAATTGAAATGGTAAATTTGTCTGAGAACTGCAGCTCAATCATTCAGAGGAAGCTGCCAACTAAGTTAAAGGTTACGGAGAGCTTCATTATTCTATGTGAAATTGGAAAGGGGCCGGCACGATGAGCCTTGTACGATCTTCGGGCAAGCATTAATTTGATGCATTTGTCCATATTTAATAGGCTTGGTTTGGGAGAGTTAACTCCCACAATAGTTGCTCTATAATTAGCAGATAGGTCTATGACTTTTTCGAAGGGTGTGATTGAAGATGTTCTTGTAAAAGTAGAGAAACTGGTCTTTCCTGTGGACTTTCTAGTGCCCAAGATGGAAGACGACAAGGATAATGTCCCTCTTATCTTAGGGAGACCATTCCTTGCCACTATTGGAGCTATGATTAATGTTCAAAAGGGTGAGCTAGGGCTGCAGTTGGATAAAGAAGAGGTTCTGTTCAACATTGATAAAGCAATGAAGATGCCGATAGAGACGCAATGTCACAGCATTGATGTGGTGAAGGAGATCATGAAGGGCGATTTGTCCTTGATCCTTTCAAAGGATCCTTTGGAGACATGCTTCGTAGAGTCTCTTTCTTTTTCCACCACAGAGATAGATGAGCTCTCTAATAAGGTATGTATTGAATTTCTTGAAAATTTACTTTCTTTGGGTGATGACAGGTATGAATAAAAAAGAACCAAGTTTGAAGAGGTGAAGTGGACTAGAAAATACTTGACAGTGGATAGGGAGAGCACAACAAAAGAGGAGAAGAAAGAGGAGTTGAAACCATTACCGGAGTATTTGAAGTATGCCTATCTAGGTGAAAATGAAATATATCTGGCAATTGTATCTTCTTCTCTAACTGATAATCAACTCGATGAGTTATTGGATGTGCTTAGAAAGTAGGTCTGCGATTGGTTGGTCTCTTGATGATTTGAAAGGCATTAATCCTTCATATTGCATGCATAAGATAAGGTTATTAGATGAGGCTAAGGGTAGCATTCAGAATCAGCGAAGGGTGAATCCCGCTATTCAAGAAGTGATTAGGAACAAATCCTAACATGGATAGATGCAGGAATTATATATCCAATTAGTGATAGTCCCCATGTGAGTCCATTGCATGTTGTAGCTAAGAAAAGGGGCATGACTATTTTCAAGTCTGATGATTATGAGGCATTAGCCACTAGGATTCCTACGGGGTGGTGTGTGTGTATGGATTATAGGAAACTAAATGAAAATACACGCAAAGATCACTTTCCCCTTCCTTTCATGGATCAAATGCTTGATCATCTTGCAGTGTATGACTTTTATTGTTTCTTGGATGTGTACTCGGGGTACAATCTAATCATGATTGCATCCGAGGATCAGGAAAAGACTACTTTTACTTGCCCTTATGGAACTTTTGCCTTTAGGAAGATGGCTTTTGGGTTGTGTAATGCACCTGCTACATTTCAGCGTTGCATGATGGCTATATTTGATGGTTTGATAGAAAATATCATGGAGGTGTTTATGGATGATTTTTCTATTTTGGTACCTCCTTTGATATTTGTTTGACTAACCTGTCTACTGTTTTGAAGAGATGTGTTGATACAAACCTGGTTTTGAATTGAGAAAAGTGTCACTTCATGGTAAGAGATGGGATTATTTTGGGATATGATATTTCAGCCAAAGGATTGCAGGTGGATAAAGCAAAGGTGGTAGCAATTGAGAAGCTTCCACCACCCACTAATGAGAAGGGACTGCGGTCCTTCCTTGGACATGCAGGATTTTATAGAAGATTTATTAAGGACTTCTCGAAATACTCCAAGCCATTGTCTCACTTACTTGAAAAGGATGTTCCTTTTAATTTTGATGATGAATGTCTAACAGCTTTTCAAGTTTTAAAGGAGGCACTTATTACTGCACCTATCTTGATCACACCGGATGGGACCCAGTCATTCGTACTTATATGTGATGCAAGTGATTTAGCACTTGGAGTGGTGCTTGGGCAGATGAGAGAGAAGAAATTTGCGCCATTTACTATGCGAGTAAAACTTTTGATGCATCACAAAAGAACTACACTGTCACTGAAAAGGAGTTTCTAGTTGTTGTGTATGCATTCAATAAGTTTCGATAGTATTTGGTTAGCATGAAGATTATAGTGTACACGGATCATTCTGCGATCCGGTACTTGATGGAGAAGAAGGAAGTGAAGCCAAGGATCATTAGATGGATCCTTCTTTTGTAGGAGTTTGATATGGAGATCCAGGATAAGAAGGGTACAGAAAATGTGTTGGCGGATCACCTATCAAGGTTGGAGACAAGGGAGCATTGTGATGATTCTTTTGATTACATAGAGGAGATGTTCCCTAGTGAGAATATTATGATGGTGTTTGCTGAAGGAGCGGAGAGAGCCTTTATAGTAGCTGATCAAGGAATGGATCCATGGTATGCGGATTATGTCAATTACATTGCCATAGGTGAAATTCCAAAAGATCTCAATAGGTATCAACTTGCAAAGTTTAAGAGGGATGTTGAGACTTTTATATGGTATGATCTATTCCTCTACAAGATTTGTACAGATTCTATCATCTGAGTGAGTGCCCGAGATAGAGATGGAGAGTGTTCTTGATTTTTGCCATGCACAACCTAACGGAGGGCACTTCGGAGCCCAAAAGATTGTAACGAAGGTACTTCAATCTGCTCTTTATTGGTCTACTTTGTTTAACGGATGTCAACGGATGGGAAACATAAGTAGAAGAGATGAGATGCCACTTCAGCTGAGCATTGTTGTTGAAATCTTCGATGTATGGGGAATTAATTTTATGGGATATTTTTTCCCATCTAATGGATTTCTCTACATCCTTTTAGTAGTGGATTATGTTTCTAAGTGGGTGGAAGTCATTCCTACTAGCATGAATGATGCTAAGACAGTGTTGTCTTTCTTGAAGAAATATATCTTTGTCCACTATGGAATTCCTAGAGCACTTGTAAGTGATGGAGGTTCCCACTTCGTCAACAAGCTTATTGAAAGAGTTCTCAAGGAGTACAGTGTTAAGCATAGGGTTATTACACCCTATCATCCTCAAGCTAATGGGCAAGCCGAGGTCTCCAACTGGCAAGTGAAACAAATTTTGGAAAAGGTAGTTGGAACTAATAGGAAGGATTGGGCTATGAAGCTCGATAATGTTTTATGGGGGTTCCGTACTACATACAAGACTGTGCTAGACATGTCCCCTTATCAAATTATCTATGGGAAGCCGTGACACTTACCCTTGGAGATTCAGCATAAGTCTTTTTGGGCATTGAGAAGTTTGAACTTGTGTCTTAAGGAGCAAAAAGAGTTGAGATTGACTCATCAATCAACTAGACGAGTTCAGAAATCAAGCTTTCAAGAATTCGGTGATCTACAAAGAAAGAATGAAGAAATGACATAATTCGAAGATCACTTACAAGGAATTCAAGCAAGGTGATGAGGCATTACTCTTTAACTCTTGTTTGAAGCTCTTTGCAGGAAAATTAAAATCGAAGTGGATGGGACCGTTCATTATCCATAGAGCCTGCGAAGGGGGGAGTTTTGAGATCATGGACAAGGACAGAGACATCATAGCAGCGAATGGGCATCGATTGAAGCATTATAAGTTACCGGACGATACTTGTGTCATCTTTGAGGATACCTTACATTGATATAGTACCATCGTGACTCTCCGATGTTAAACAAGAACGCCTGTTGGGGGCTTTCCCTCCTATTTTATTGCTTTATTTTATTAGTGTGAGTAAGAAATTTTTATATTTGACGTGCTTACTTATCGGAAATTACATTTCTTTACAAACTTAGTTTTGACTATAGTTTCTACTAAGTTTGGGGGATGATTAGAGTGAAAATAAGCGTGTTTGAGTATCCAATTTAACATCTTTTGATGGGAATTGTTATTATATATTAGCACAAGTGTCTTATATTTGATATATGTGAGAAAAAGTTGCATTTGAGGTGTTTTATTGTATTTTAGGTGGAAAAAGGATCAAAAGTGCAAAGTTGGAGAAAAGGTGCAACTTGTGTAAGAATGCTGAAAAAACGTACGTTCAACTGGTGTAATTTTTATGTTTTTTTTGTGGAGCTCAAAACTAGAAGTTAAATATATGTTTGAAAAGCCACAGAAGAGAGGGTCGTTTTGGAATCCAAATGAGAAAGTTATGATGAAAATGGTGACGCAGCGCAAGCTGTTCCTGCTCAGCGCGGTTGTGTCACTTTGCATGAGTTGTTATATATTCAAATGTTGAAGTTTTTGTAAGTTCTTTATATGGATAAAAATCCAAGGAAGAGAGAATCGCGTGAGCACAAGAATCACTCAAATCAGAGTTTGGATGTGAAAGTTATACGCGAAACAGTGAGACTGCGCAAGCTGGTTTGACCACTGGTGCGGGTCGAACCAGGAACCTGAAAGTTTATTACAGAGTGGTTCGACCTCCCTGATCTGGTTTGACCAAGCCCAAAGGTCAAACCACCATGCGGTATAACTCTAGATCCGTATTTTTACACCCCCAGTACGTGTATTTTCGTATTTTCCAAGAAAAAGCCCATCCAACGTCCATAAGGAGAGCTTACAATTATAAAAGGGGATATAGATCACACCAAAACTGCAACACAATCATCCTACACCCCACAAGGGGGGAGCACCCCCCAACCA
Source organism: Pogostemon cablin (assembly GCA_023678885.1). Taxonomy (NCBI): domain Eukaryota; kingdom Viridiplantae; phylum Streptophyta; class Magnoliopsida; order Lamiales; family Lamiaceae; genus Pogostemon; species Pogostemon cablin. The sequence continues at coordinate 19,176,529 of CM042983.1, read as the reverse complement.
TCATCCGCATCCTTTCCTCCATCCATCCATCACTTTGAAGATTTGTCTGCTGAATTAAGAGGAGAACCAAGAGGAGGATTCAAGACGAAGAAGGACGCGACGATGCCCAAATCTAGGGTTTTATTCATTTTCTAATTTATCTTTTATTTTCCAGACATATGGGTAAGATCTATACAACCCCATGATTGTTCTTCGCAACATTGATGAGAGTGAAAATAAGCGTATTTGTGTGTCCAATTTAACGCCTTATTGATGAGAATTATTATCATATATTAGCTCAAGTGTCTTATACTCAATATATGTGAGAAAAACGTACACTTGAGGTGTTTTATTGTGTTCTAGGTGGAAAAAAGATCAAAAGTGCAAAGTTGGAGAAAAGGTGCAATTTGTGCAATGATGCTGAAAAACACACATCCAACTTGTGTAATTTTTCTGTACTTGTGTGGGGCTATGAATTAGAAGTATGATAAATAGTTGGAAAGCGACAGAAGAGAGGGTCGTTTTGGCATAAAGAACACCCCAATTAGATTCCAAACGAGAAAGTTATTATCAAAGTGGTGACGTCGCACGAGCTGTGTTGAATAAAACAGCTGTGTTACTTTGCATGGATTGTTACACCTTCAAATCTTATAGTTTTTGTGAGTTCTTTATATGAATAGAAAGCCAAGGAAGAGATAATCGCATGAGCGTAAGAATCACTCAAATCGGAGCTCAGATGTGGAAGTTATACGCGAAACAGTGAGACGACGCAAGTGTGATTCGACCACGACAGTTTGGTTCGACCAGACAGTTTGGTCGAACCACAGCCATTTTGGTCAAACCAGAACCCTGAAGTGCGAAAAATCTCCGATTTTGATTCGACCATGGTTCGACCAAGCCCTAGGTCGAACCACATGCCTGGGACGCGTCCAAAATGCCCATCCTAGGTCCATAAGGAGATCTTACAAGTATAAAAGGGGGTGTAGATTACATCATTATAGGGAAAAGAGAATTAGATTGGATTGGAGACAACACAACACAACCATCCTACACCCACATGGTGGGTTCACCCCCCAACCATCATCTACATTCTTTCCTCCATCCATCCATTACTTTGAAGATTCGTCCATGGAATCAAGAGGAGAACCAAGAGAAGGATTCAAGATGGAGAAGGACGCGACGACTCCCACATCTAGGGTTTTTGATGAGGGGTGATAACAAGAAAAAAAGAAGAAAGAAGATATGATGCAAAATTCGACATCCAAGTTAGGATCAACAAGAAAATGAGAACTTCATTCTCAATGATCTTGATACAATATTCATAATTTTCTAATCTTCATAATCTGATCTAACTCTCCAATACAATAGGTATTTATAGGAGAATGAGTAAAGAGACTTAATAAAGAAACAACCTCCAAACTTCTATCATAATGAAAATTCGAAGTTACTGGACCAGATATTGAACTAACTTTGAACGGCCATAATTCCCTCCATACTTGGAATCTAATGGTCAATAATATATGGTTGGAAAGATAATTGAGTTGGATTTCCAATGCCACCAAAGACGCATTAATCAAAGGACTGTGGAGATAGTTATGACTGAAAATCAGGCTGTGACAGATTCAATAAACTTGCCCTGCATCATTCTCTCCGGGTGGGAAAGAACTCATCTCAGAGTTCAGCTTGTTGTCTCCATAACACGATGCCACATTAAGAAAACTTAAAGTTGAATGAGTATGCAAATGCTTTGGCAACTCAATCTTATAGGCATTTTCATTTATTTTCTTCAACACTTGACAAGGACCAACCTTCTTCTCCTTGAACTTGTTGTATATGCTCCAACAAAAGAAACTTTCTTTCTTCATCAGCAACAAAGTTTTGATAAATCCAAAATTCCAACAAAGACCACCACCATGAAGCTCTTTGATGATATATTCTTTAAGAGAATATTTAAGAATGCGTAAGCTTGTTCCCTTGAAGAGAAATCCATCACACAACTGAAATTTTTCACAACTACCTTGCTTGCATTTTTCATGAACTTCTCCATCTCGATTGATATGATGAGTTAGGGAAATGGAAGTTGAATCCATCGAAGTGATAGAATTTCTTCCATAAACAACCTCGAAAGGGCTCCACCCCTATTTTTTGACTTGACGATCGATCAAACTCCACTTGAATCACATCCCATTGACAAGGATTTTTCTCAACTAAGCTTTTCAACAGATACCCCATTTATGCTGGAATATTTCCCACATCATTCGCTTCCATTGCGTGCAAACTCGTCTTTGAGTTTCCTTAATCCTTCGATGCTTATCAGCGTTCTTCTTTAATCTTATATTTTGCTTGACAAGATCAAAATGCTTTTGTGCTTCCTTGGACCATTGAAACTTCACTCCATTTAAACACTCAACAATTGGAGCCACAAGAGCATAAGCATCATCAAATTGAGATTTGGAGAGCAGAAAGTTTTCACACCCTTTAAAAGGTTTAGAAATACTTTCAAATTTAGAAGGACCCACGACAACCTTTTCACCATCCTTATTAGTAGCCATAATATTTTCACAACTCACACCATCAACAATGATATCACATACCTTGTCAATTGATGTACACCTTTGTGAAAATGATCGTAACGAAGCCATGCATCATCCGCAACATAGGTTGCATCGAGGCTACACCTAATCATCAAGGATTCTCCATGATCCTTATAAGTGACATAATCATCGTACTCATCATAAATTGGTGTTGTTTCTTCATGCTCCTCTTCATACTCTTCTTCAACAAGAGTAATTATACTTGGATTTGGGCAATTTACAGCAAAGTGTCCTAACCCTTTGCACTCAAAATAATATTTTTGATTAGTAAAACAACTTGGTTTCACATAAACGATAGGATAGAAAATGAAGAAGTTGTTAGCTTCTTTATTTTCGAAAGGACGCGCATACTCTGATTCATCACTGGAATCACCATGGCCTGAACTACGTTCGCTTCTGGCTTCCCGATGATCAAGATGTATGGCTAATTCCTTAACTTGCTTCCAAAGTACCTGAATTAGTGCATCTCGTTCATCTTCAAGGTTTTCCATGTTTTCTCTACCACGTCTGCCTCTACCTCTCCTTGCTGCCATAGCCAAAGGATGAGAATACCAAGAGCGTACGCTGGCTCTGAATACCAAATGATGAGGGGTGATAACAAGAAAAAGAGAAGAAAGAAGATATGATGCAAAATTCGACTTCCAAGTTAGGATCAACAAGAAAATGAGAACTTCATTCTCAATGATCTTGATACAATATTCATAATTTTCTAATCTTCATATTCTGATCTAACTCTCTAATACAATAGGTATTTATAGGAGAATGAGTAAAGAGACTTAATAAAAGAAATAACCTTCAAACTTCCATCATAATGAAATTTCGAAGTTACTGGACCAGATATTGAACTAAATTTGAACGGCCATAACTCCCTCCATACTTGGAATCTGATAGTCAATAATATATGGTTAGAAGGATAATTGAGTTGGCTTTCCAATGCCACTAACGACGCATTAATCAAAGGCATGTGGAGATAGTTATGACTGAAACATCAGACTATGACAGATTCAGTAAACTTGCCCTGCATCAGTTTTATTCGTTTCCTATTTTATCTTATATTTTCTAGACATCCAGGTAAGATCTATCCAACACCCATGATTGTTCTTCGTAACATCATGGGCTAGAGCCTTTTTAGTAGAACTAGGGTTGTGAAGGTTTTTACGAATTAATCAAACTTTCGTGTGTAATCTCCGTACAACACTACTTGTGGATTTATTTTATATATGATTGTGCTTTCTTAATCCATATTTACTGTCATTTTGTACATCTTCAATTGGTATATAGAGTCTGAATATATATCTTGGTTGTAGATTGAGTGCGTTCACCGCTAAATAGGATTCCATGTTATGATTCTAAGTGAGGAGACTCCGAAGCTTTATTAGAACTATCATATATAAATACTTATTAATTGAATTGAATTCGGGTTATTAAGTAGGATAAAGAGGATAATTTTATAGTACCTATAAAGGGAGATCATATCGGGTTAGAGTACCAATTGGCTAGAGAAATAATTAATACTGATAGTACCTAGAAAGGGGGGTGAAATTATATCTCTTGCTCCAAGGTTATTCACACGTGTTACACGCATACAGTGGCGGACCTATGTAGGAGGTAGGGGGCACTGGGCCCCCCCTGAACTTTCAATAATAATTAGTATATACATAGAAAATATTACAAAATTCCTCAGTGGCCTAGTGGCGAGCAAGCAAATTGATGTGTTTAAGGTTTTGTGTTCGATTCACTCTTAGGGAATTATTATTTATTTGTTTTTCCCTCTCTTTTATTTTAATTAATATTTATTTTCTCTTGCAACATTTCAAGACAACTGTTTTTTTCCCTCTTTTATTATAATTTTAATTTAAAAATTGTAAATTTTACCTAACCCACCTTAAAATACTAAAATACTCTTAAAATAATGTTAATAAAAGTTGATAAATAAAATAATTCTTCTTAAAAATTGTAGGACAAAAAACGCAAACCATTGTATAAGAAGAATTGGGTCCTCCTCAATGGAAATCCTGCGTTCGCCACTGCACGCATGTTTACTTGTGTCTATAGAGTAGATATACATAGTTTAGTGATGCGTCAATATTCCACAAGGCAGATTCGAACATCAACACATGGAAGGAAAATTAATGAGTGAAACTGGATTATTCTAGGGCTACCTATTCTCTCTCTTGAGTCACTTTCATAATTCTTCTAGTGTTTATTTTATTTTAATTGTTATTTTATATTTTTGTTTATAGATTAATAAGTCAAACCTCAAACTTAATTGCCATATTGTCTTAATTAATTTAGATAATAATTGAATTAATAATACGCCGTCATTTGGGTTCGATATTCACTTGGTCGCTTGCCTAAGTTGCAATTGATATCCTTAATACTTGGGGATTAATTTTGTGTGCAAAGAAAATGTGCATAAAGTTCTTGGCGCCGTTGCCGGGGACGGCTGTTATTATTAGTTTATTATTTCTAGTTGATTAAGACCTTTATTTGTGATTATTTAATTCTATCTAACCTTGAAATTTTCTGAGGTACTTGTGCACATGGAAAAGGAGAGGAAGGAAATGAAGGAATAACATACTAAGCTAAACATGGCCGGAGCAAGGCAAAATCCGGAAAATGTTGCCATACGTGAAATTTTCACGAACTTTGGAATTGGTAACATGGGGTTGACAGGAGCAGGGGGGAGATGATGATTATGAGATACATCTCGCTCTTATTAACATGGTAGAAAAGAATCCCTTTTCTGGAGGTTATTTTGAAGATCCATATCAGCACCTCAAAAGATTCCTTGGTTATGCAAACACTCAAAAGGGCGCGGGAGCTAATGATAATGCTAGACGAATCGCCATATTCAAGTTCTCTTTGATTGATAAGGGACAAGCTTGGTATGAGACTCTTGATGCCATAGATTGCACTACATGGGACCAACTGCAGCAGAAGTTCTTGGAGAGATACATGTCACCCTCAAGGATCTTTAGAATGAAGCAAGAGATCACCTAATTTATTATGAATCAGGGTGAGAACTTTTATGAGGCGTGAGATAGGTTTAAAGACATGCTCAGGAGGTGCCCACGGTATGGAATGTCTAAGGCTCAATACATAAGTATCTTCTACACTGGATTGGATTGTGAGTCGCGTGTTCTTATTGATGCATCATCAGGAGGAGCGCTGTTATCAAAAACAACACTTGAAGCAAAAAAGTTGATTGAAGACATCTTTATGAATTTACGTGACTAGCCTACGGAAAGAGCAAGAGAATCTAATGTACTAGGTAAGGTAGCTCAGGCTGAACATCAAGTGGTGAAGTTGTATGGGATGATGAGATCGTCTCTAGTTTAGCTAACATCAACAAGCTACTAGAGTCCCAGTAGAAGCAGATTACAGAGTTGACACAAAGGGGGACTAGTATTCAGTAGCACGAAGTGAAGAGTGTTGAAGATACCTTCAATCGATACATGGCTAGGAATGATGCAAGGGTTGATCATCTTGAAGCTACTATGAACTCTAATCATGCAGATTTGTCTAAGAAGATGAAGGAGCTTACTTTGATGATAGGGCAGATGGCCGGGAATGTGAATCAATTGACACAAACATTGGAGAAAAAATATTCCCGTCTCAAGGCATAATGAATCCGAAGCAGTGCCATGCCATCACGTTAAGGCGTGGAACACAATATGGGGGATCGATGATGCCGAAATTGAATTTAAAAACATCAAGAGCCAAATTTAACCTCGATTCGACCAACACATCAGGTCGAACCAAATAGAGAAGGTCAAACTAGGCACCTGGGCGATATCCGAAAGTCCCAGCTGAGTGATTCGACTAGGATCAAGATGGTTCGACCAAATCGGCTGGTCGAACACCAGTCGAACTACCCTATCCCGAGCACCCTATTTTTCCAGAAAGATAATTCGACCATGATCAATATGATTCGACCAATCCTCTTGGTTGAATCGGCCTGTAAGGCGAAGAATGCACTTTTAGAAGTGGGGTTCGACCATTACACACCTAGTTCGACCAGCACCAGAGGTCGAATCGAGGTCGAACCGCCTTGTTTGGCACCATTTTTTGCATAGAATGCTATACCTGATGTTCAGAGTACTCAAGTACCATTACATGAGCAGAATACTGAGCTTATAGTTGAGAAGAAGTGGGAAAGAACAAAGACATTGAGAGCCGAGAAGCTTAGACTGCAGATGGATAATGAAGATGTGGTTTTCTCTCTTGATCAAGCAATGAAGATGCCCATGGAGACTCACTCATGCAAGAGCATATATGTGATTTCTAACTTGTTTAATCTTAATTTTTCTAAAAAAGATGATTCTGAATTTAAGTGGAAGATTGACAAGGAGGTGTCTAGACAGCAATGTGAGAAAGGAAATTTCAAGGATCACATACTTGTTACCAAGAAAGGTGAAGTGCTGAGTATAGACAAGAAGAGGGAAAAAAAGTATTTGAAGGTGAGGATGCGAGAAGTCCGCCATCTGATCCAGTAGTACAAAAGCAGTAAACCGTCGTGACTCTCTGACGTTAAACATGAGCGCCTGTTGGGGGCTTGTCCCTTCCATTTTATTACTTTATTATTTCTTTCATGTGAGTAAGAAAATTTTATATTTAAGGTGCTTACTAATCGGCAATTACATCTCTTTGCAAACTTAGTTTCAACTTACGTTTTTACTAAGTTTGGGGGGGTGTGATGTTATTACCTCTTTGCAGCACCAAGAGTATAATCTTTTTTTTGTAATGTTTGCTAGGGGAGTTGATTTTTTGCGGTATGTTGAAACTTTAATCGGTTTTGACATGTCAATTTTTTATAATTTGCCTAGTGTTCAGTGGTGTATCTAGTGTGTGGAGTCAATTAGATAGTCAATTGAGTCTTTTTTATAGTTCTCCTATTTTATTATTGATGAATCTGTGATGATGAGGTGTGCTTGAGTTTTGATGATAGAAAAGGTAAAAGAGTGGAAAGACGAGTTCTACACTGAGACTTTGACCTGACTGAGTTGAATAACTCGAGGAGCTCGTGCATACTTTGAAGGAGAAATCAGGTGCCCTCATTTCCTTATTCTAATTTTTATGTGTGCTTTAAATTAGTAGGAGTGGAAGAATTGAGTTTTTGGTGGTGATCCATGTGAGCTTATATTGTTTTTAATTGTGCCTGAAATTCATATGCTCTTGAAATTGATGAAGGAATCGTACTTGAGTTATATTGTGGTATGAAGTTCTATGTGTACTTGTGGGATATTGCTTACCATGAAGAGTGCTCTGTTACTTGTTTAAAACCCATGTGAGAATTTGAGCCTTGTTGATCATGTACATAATCACATGATTTTTCTTTTCTGGTGAATATCGTTCTTGTGTGTATATTCTAGAACTTGTTTCTTGTCTTACTTGAAACTACATATGTGTTAGATGATGGGAGATGATTTAAGGCCATCCTTGAATTTATGAGTCACTTAGCCAAATAATTTCGTAACAAATAATTATATATCCGTAGTTAACCCTTTTGAGCATAAAGACCTTATTTCTTTGGCAACCTATGAAGATAGACACTTTGATATCCTATTTGAGCCTTAAATTCTTATATTTAGTGGAGAATTAAATGTTGTCAAAGTGTGTGAAATGATTTTCATGGAGTTTGGAAGGAATAAAATATTTGGAGCTGTACAAGTGATTATGAGCTTAAAAATATGAGCTAAAAAATAAGTTGGTTAGGGGTTGTGCCCGAAACTGGTACCTCGAGATGTTAGAGGTAGTGCCCGAAACTAGTACCTCGAGAAAAAAAAGAAAGGAAAGAAAAAGTATGTTGAGCATGAAGGAAATGAGAGAAAAGAAAATTAGAAGAGCATGAAGCTGGATAGCCTTGAAGTGTAAAAATCAGCAGTACATAAGATCTCAGGTTTTAATTCTCTACTAATTGAGTCACTTTATCCATATGTTTCATACCCTTACCAAAGAGCCAATATTACATATAAAAGAAAAGTCCTTTTTGATCCTATTGTCAAATCATACTTTAAGTGGTGGAGAGTTTGAGACTTTTGGCAAGCTTATGGTTACGCATGCATTTGAATTGAATTTGAGCGTAAACACCTTAACCCATAAGTGTACATCTTTTACACTTGAGTGCGAGTGATATATACTTCCTGTGAGAACATGTCAATAGAGCATTTGAATTGGTGGTGATTGTCTTATCTTATATGCTATGAATTGATTATTACATGTAATGAGAGTTGCATGACCTAAGTTGAGGACAATTGTATGTTGAATGGGATATGTGTTATAGTCCTTGTTTCTCCGCTAATTTTCATACTCTCTTTCTCTTTATTTTTATTTTGATGCCTCGGGACGAGCAACGGGTAAATTTGGGGATTGATGAGAGTGAAAATAAGAGTATTTGTATGTCCAATTTAATACCTTATTGATGAGAATTATTGTCATATATTAGCACAAGTGTCTTATATTCAATATATGTGAGAAAAAAGTGCATTTGAGGTGTTTTATTATGTTTTAGGTGGAAAAAGGAACAAAAGTGCAAAGTTGGAGAAAAGGTGCAATTTGTGCAATGATGCTGAAAAACACACGTCCAACTTGTGTAATTTTTCTGTGTTTGTGTGGAGCTCTGAATTGGAAGTATGATACATGGTTGGAAAGCCACAGAAGAGAGGGTCATTTTGGCATAAATAACACCCCAATTAGATTCCAAATGAGAAAGTTATTATCAAAGTGGTGACATCGCGCGAGTTGTGCCGAATAGAACATCTGTGTTACTTTGCATGGCTTGTTACACCTTCAAATCTTAGAGTGTTTTTGAGTTCTTTGTATAGAAAGCCAAGGAAGATAGAATCGCGTGAGCGTAAGAATCACTCAAATCGGAGCTCGGATGTGGAAATTATACGCGAAACAGTGAGGCGGCGCAAGTGTGATTCGACCACGATAGTTTGGTTCGACCAGACAGTTTGGTCGAACCACAACCATTTTGGTCGAACCAGAAGCCTGAAGTGTGAAAAATCGCCAATTTCGATTCAACCATGGTTCAACCAAGCCCTAGGTCGAACCTTAGGTCGAACCACATGCCTGGGACGTGTCTGAATCCGATTTTTACATCCCTAATGCATGTTTTGGCATATTTTCCAAGAAAAAGCACATCTTAGGTCTATAAGAAGAGCTTACAGGTATAAAAGGGGATGTAGATCATATCATTATAGGGAGAAGATAATCAGATTGGATTGGAGACAACACAATACAACCATCCTACACCCCACAAGGGGGGTTCACCCCCTAACCATCATCCACATCCTTTCCTCCATCTATCCATTACTTTGAAGATTCGTCTGTGGAATCAAGAGGAGAACCAAGAGAAGGATTCAAGATGGAGAAGGATGCGACGACTCCCACATCTAGGGTTTTATTCATTTCTTAATTTATCTTGTATTATCCAGACATCCGGGTAAGATCTATCCAACACTCATGATTGTTCTTCGTAACATCATGGGCTAGAGCCTTTTTGGTAGAACTAGGGTTGTGAAGGTTTTTATGAATTAATTGAACTTTCGTGTGTAAACTCTGTACAACACTACTTGTGGATTTATTTTATATATGATTGTGCTTTCTTAGTCCATATTCACAGTCATTTTGTGCATCTTTAATTGGTATATAGAGTCTAAATATATATCTTAGTTGTAGATTGAGTGCGTTCACCACTGAACAGGATTCCATGTTATGCTTCTAAGTGAGGGGACTCCAAAGCTTTATTAGAACTATCATATATGAATACTTATTAATTGAATTGAATTCGGGTTATTAAGTAGGATAAACAGAATAATTTTGTAGTACCTATAAAGGGAGATCATATCGGGTTAGAGTTCCAATTGGATAGGGAAATAATTGATATTGATAGTACCTAGAAAGAGGGGGTGAAATTATATCTCTTGCTCCATGGTTACTCACACATGTTACACGTATGTTTACTTGTGTCTATAGAGTAGATATGCAGGGTTTAGTGATGAGTCCATATTCCACAAGACAGAGTCGGACATCAACACATGGAAGAGAAATTAATGAGTGAAACTGGATTATCCTAGGGCTACTTATTCTCTCTCTTGAGTCACTTTCGTAATTCTTCTAGTGTTTATTTTATTTTAATTGTTATTTTATATTTTTGTTAGTAGATTAATAAGTCAAACCTTAAACTTAATTGCCATCTTGTCTTAATTAATTTAGATAATAATTAAATTGATAATACGCCGTCCTTTGGGTTCGATATTAACTTGGCCGCTTGCCTAAGCTGCAATTGATATCCTTAATACTTGGGGATTAATTTTGCGTGCAAAGAAAATACGCATCATAATGGGCTAGAACCGTTTTGGTAGATCTAGGGTTTTGAAGGTTTTTATGAATTAATTGAACTTTCGTATGTATACTCCGTAAAACACTACTTGTGGATTTATTATATATATGATTATGCATTTTAATCCATATTCAGAGCCGTTGTGTGCATCATTAACTGTTGAATAGAGTCTGAATGTTCATCTTGGTTATTGATTGAGCGCGTTCACTGCTGAACAGGATTCCATGTTATGATTCTAAGTGAGGGGATTTCGAAGCTTCATTAGAACTATCATGTGTAAATACTTATTAATTGAATTGGATTCAGGTTGATAAGTAGGATAAAGAGGGTAATTTTTAGTACATATAAGGGGAGATCATATCGGGTTAGAGTACCAATTGGCCAGGGAAATAATTGATACTGATAGTATCTAGAAAGGGGGGTGAAATTATATCTCTTGCTCCAAGGTTATTCACACGTATTACACACATATTTACTTGTTGTCTATAGAGTAGATTTGCATGGTTTAGTGATGCGTCTATAATCCACAAGGTAGAGTCGGACATTGACACATGAAAAGGAAATTAATGACTGAAACTGGATTATCCTAGGGCTACCTATTCTTCATACTAGATTCACTTTCGTATTCTTCTAGTGTTATTTATTTTATTTGTTATTTTAATTAATTGTTTAGTAGTTGATAATCAAACTTCAAACTTAATTGCCATTCGTCTTAATTAATTTAGTAAATAATTAAATTGATAATATGCAATCCTTTGGGTTTGATATTTAATTTGGTCGCTTATCTAATCTACAATAACATCCTTCATACTTGGGGATTAATTTTGCGTGCAAAGAAAATGCGCATTAGGGAGGTGTGATGTACTTACCTCATCGTTGCACCGAGAGTATAATCTTTTCTTTGTAATGTTTGTTAGGGGAGTTTATTTTTTTGTGGCATATTAAAACTTTAATCGGTGTTGATGTGTTGATTTTTTTGCAATTTGCCTAATGTTCAGTGGTGTTTTACTTATGTGTCGCATGTGGAGAATATATACATTGATTATTAAGTCTTAATGGTGGTTCTCTAGCTATAGTTTTGCTCTGTTTTGGTACCTAATGATCATTTTTTGAGCTTGAAGTTTGTAGGGGATGGAGAAGAATCGTGTTTGAAGGAACAGCAGGCCAGTTGGACCAAAAGGGTAAGTTGAACCAGATGGTTCGAATCAAACCAGCATTCAGAAATTATTATAGGTTGGTTCAACCTAGAGGTTGTGGTTCGACCTATGGTTCGAGTCGAACCAGCCATCTGAAAGTTTGATACAGGCTGGTTCAACCTCGACTATATGGTTTGACCAATGGTTCGAGTCGAACCAGATCCCAAATTCATCCAGAAGTGTGGTTTGACCACCTGGTTCGAGTCGAATCAGGCTAGGTAAGTCATTTTTAAAGTGGATTTCCGCCCCTATTTCGTATATTCTTCACACCACCCGCACTCGAATCCTCTCCGAACCAAAAACGCTCTCTTCCAAACCTTGATTTTACTTCAATCTACTCTGATTAAAACACTTTCCACCCTTCCCACACTTGATTTCTCATGGATTTGAAGATTTTTAGTTGAAAAACTAGGGTTTTCCATCCAATTTAGGAATTTTCATCTCTTGTTCATACTAAGCCATGGCTGGATCGAAAGGTATGTTCTCTTGACTATATTACATTAGGATTGAAAGTCTTTTGCTTGATTTTAAATGGGTAAGTTGATTGAACTAGTTTTTTGTGGATACATGGTATAATTTGGATTTTGTTTGAAATTTCTTATGAACAAGTGATGGGTCCGATTTTAATTGTTGATTTTTGTTTAGACCTTGATGTTCTACTTGAAATTGTTGAGCAATTCGTGTGGTGAAGAGAAGCATGTAGAATTTTTTGTGAATTTGTGAATATTAGATAATTGCATGCTTGAGTGAATTCTTATTGGAGAGTTGAATTTTGAAGTGGAATTGGAATAGCATGGAGTTGGGAGCATGCTTGTTTGAAGTTGATTGTACATGAATAACTTGAAGTCTTGAGTAGAGTTTAGTGTATGATTAGACTTGGAATTCGGTTGGTTTGCTTTCCTTGTATTTGTTTGGTATTGAAATATTATTCTTATAGAAAAAGGAAAGGCGACTGAAATCCACTAAGGAAGGAGGATAGGCAGCCTCGTGAAGATGAGGTAACAAAGAAATTACGATTTAAGGAGAGACTTGATGTAGTGAAAATAAGCGGTTTTTAGTGTCCAATTCAACACCTTTTTAATAGAAATTGTTGTTATATATTAGCACAAGTCTCTTATATTTGATATATGTGATTAAAAGGTGCACTTGAGGTGTTTAATTGTGTTTTAGGTGGAAAAGGGATCAAAAGTACAAAGTTGGAGAAAATGTGCAATTTGTGCAATGATGCTGAAAAATGCACGTCCAATTTGTGTAATTTTTTTGTATTTGTGTGGAGCTCTGAATTGAAAGTGTGATACATGATTGGAAATTCACAGAAGAGAGGATCGTTTTAGGGTAAAGAACACTTCAATTGAAGTCCAAATGAGAAAGTTATGATCAAAATGGTGACGTCGCGCAAGCTGTGTCGAACAGAACAACTGTGTCACTTTCCATGGCTTGTTACACTGTCAAACGTTGGATTTTTTAGTTCTTTATATGGATATAAAGACAAGGAAGAGAGGATCGCATGATCACAAAAATCACTAAAATCGGAGTTTGGACGAGGAAGTTATGCTCAAAATCGTGAAGTCGTGCAGCTGCCAGCGAGAATTTCCGAGAATTATCTATTTCTTGGAGCACAATTAATCTCCTTATCACATAATCCTCCATGATTCACCCATATCTTTTATTTCTTTATTTAATTCTCTTCTCACACCTATATATATTTTACATCATTATTCATGTGAGAAGTAACCGCAACACAATTATTCTACACCCTACAAGGGGGATCACCCCCAACCATCATCCACATCATTTCCTCCATCAATCCATCACTTTAAAGATTCATTTATGGAATCAAGAGGAGAACCAAGAGGAGGATTCAAGACGGAGAAGGACAGTATGACACCCACATCTAGGGTTTATTAGTTTCCTAATTTATCTTATATTTTCGGACCACGGGTAAGATCTATCCAACACCCATGATTGTTCTTCGCAACATCATGGGCTAGGGCCTTTTTGGTAGAACTAGGGTTTTGAAAGTTCTTATGAATTAATTAAACTTTCGTGTGTATAGTCCTTACAACACTACTTGTAGATTTATTTTATATATGATTATGCTTTCTTAATTCATACTCAGAGTTATTTTGTGCATCATTATCTGTTATGTAGAGTCTGAATACATATTTTGGTTATTGATTGAGTGCTTCACTGCTGAGCAGGATTCCATGTTATGATTCTAAGTGAGGGGACTCCGAGCTTCATTAGAACTGTCATATATGAATGTTTATTAATTGAATTGAATTCGGGTTAGTAAGCAGGATAAAGAGAATAATTTTATAGTACCTATAAAGGGAGATCATATCGAGTTAGAGTACCAATCCTAGGGGAAATAATTGATACTGATAGTACCTAGAAAGGGGGGTGAAGTTATATCTCTTGCTCCAAGGATATTCACATGTGTTATACGCATGTTTGCTTGTGTCTATAGAGTAAATATGCATGATTTAGTGATGCATCCATATTCCACAAGGCAGAGTTGGACATCGATACACGAAAGGGAGATTAATGAGTGAAACTGGATTATCCTAAAGCTACCTATTCTCCTACTTGATCCACTTTCGTATTCTTCTAGTGCTTTTATTTTATTGTTATTTAAATTAATTGTTAGTAGTTTAATAATTCCAAACCTCAAACTTAATTGCCTTCCATCTTAATTATTTAGTAAATAATTAAATTGATAATACGCCACCCTCTGGGTTCGATATTTTACTTGGTCGCTTGTCTAAGCTGCAACTTATATCCTTAATACTTGGGGATTAATTTTGCGTCAAAAGAAAACGTGCATCAAGACTACCGAGGAATTTTCATATCGAGATGGAGAATTAGATGGAAATTAAGGATCGATGGAGTGCGATGTCTGATAAAATTACTCGCACAAGGTACTAGGATGATGATGCCATGTGGACGATGAATATCTGGGATGACATTATGTGGATGTTCGATCAATTGGGCATCCTGTTGGCAATTGGATCGTGCGGTTCAACGTGATTCGTTAGTAAAACAGGCAAACAATAACAGCGGAAGCAATAACAGAGGAAGCAATAAAATCGTTTACCGTACTTCTGGGTTGGTGTAGAGGATGAACTGCAGAGAACTACCTCTGATCTTCTACTGTATGTCCCAAGTCGAATCCTGCTGTTGTGTGGGCAACAATCTGCAGGATTTTCTCAATCTGCTCCTTTTCTTTCTAACTGTCAAATGAGGCACTGACTTAGGGTTAACAGGAGCTGAGATGACTTATATAGTTGGGCTACAGCAGGGACCAGGAGGAGAAATTGGGTTGGGCCTCAATTGAATTTAATTAACCAAGCTTAGCCCAAAGCTTTTAATTAATTCCAATAATAATAATATAGTCCACTAAAATATTATTACTGCACTACCCGTCCAATCCCAAAATTATGTTTTGGGCTCCTTCTTATTATAAGCCCGATGGTCTCCCCATATTTAAGAAAAACAATGTCCATTAATTAATTAAGTTACTGACTACTCAAATTAATTAATATCTCATCCGAGAGTAGTACCACTCAACCTTATTATCATGCCGGAAATTAATCCACTTGCAAGATTTACATGATAAACCTTATGAGCTCCTCAAGGGGACATCATCAACCTATGACGGACATGGATTCCTTCTACAATCAACAGCACACCATAGATACAATACTACTTCCCAACTCACCGAGTTTGTTGATTTAATACTTATAAATCTCACCCATTGATGAATCAAAGAAATACATACTGCCCTACGGTCGAGGTTATTGTATAGGGATTAAGAGCACGAACTTCCATAATAACAGAGATCAAGTTCTACTATATAGTCAGTATAAGAAGAACGATCTCAGGCGGTCCTGCGCAATACACACAAGTGCACTAATGTGATTCTATAGCCAAGACAAGCTAATACCAAACCACACTACAACCATACCGATAGAGAGTCCCCGTCTATCTCAGTTGTGAGCATCTGTTTATACTTTATAAGGAAACCGATAATATGATCTTCTGCGTGTTGTCGCACAACATATTATCTACAGTATAAAGTAAGTGGACTATTGCATCATGCATATAAAATAAATTATAAGATGCAATCATTTGATCAATGATTCTCATTTCAAATATTGTTATGACATTGTTCATACTAAAGCTAGACTTTTAGTATACAATCCAACACATCCATCATTTCGTGGAGCTAAAGAGGCCTACGTACTTTTATGTTACTGCGGAGGTGTTGTGTTCAATCATGATAAAGAATGGTGCTAGTTCTCTTCTGTACGAGTGTTCATTCCAGCTTGGTGGCGAAAAGAGAACATGGACATCTGAGGATTTTAATGTGCTGCTAGGAACTCCGAGGGGGATTTCTAGGCATGAAAACGGACACTTCAGAACAAATGATGTGTGAGATTGGATTTAGATTGTTATGATAGGTTGTTGACTCTTTGATAAGTATGTTTCATTCGTATTTTGCATGTGTTGATTTTGTTGATGAGAAGCATGTATAACTTGTTAATATGTGGAGTTCATTGTGAAATTGATCTTGATTATATGCTATGAGGAGTACTTAGGAATCTATTACCCATGTGAGAATTGAAGCTTTATGAAATCATGCTACATCCATGCATGATAGTTTATTCTTGTGAGAATCGTTCATATAACCGTATTCTAGAACTTGGCTTGGAGTCTTGTGTGAGACTTATGATTGTTAGTTATTAGGACATGATCTTAGGCCATTATTGTTTATTTGAGTCACAAAGCTAAATTTTATCTTCTCATATATTGTATAAATCATTGGAAGCCCTATTAAGCCTTTTAAAGCTTTTTCTTTGGCAAGCCTTGATAAAAAGTCTTATTCATCCTTTACTTGAGCCTGGTTAAATATCATATTCATTAGTAGAGAGTTGAGGTGAATATATGCTAGCTTGAATGTGAAGACGAAAAGGAAGAAAAAATTGGTTGAGTGGTATGAAGTGAAGAAACATTGTGGTTAAATCTTGTTTAGGGGTAGTGCCCAAAACTGGTGCTCCGACTGCTTAGAAAGGTAATGCCCGAAATTGGTACCCTTGTACTTTGAAGAAAAAAGATGTTGATTCTAAGGAAAAGAAGGAGAAGACGAATAGCAAAGATCATGAGAATAAAGATGGAGTAGAGGAAGTTGTTAGATGAAAAGCAAAGCTCCAAGGTAATTATCAACTAGTGAATTAGTCACTTTATCTATATTTTTCTACCTTTACCAAAGAGCCAACATTACAACCCAAAAACAAGTCCTTTGTGATCCTAGTAATAAACCGATTATAAGTTGATTTTTGAGACCCTTGCCAAGCTTATGGTTATGCGGAAATATGAATTGAATATGATAGTATATGTTAACCTTTTTAAGTGTACTTCACATTTGAGAGCGAGAGTAAACCCTTATCTTGTGAGCTAGATGACTTAGTACTCCGAAGCGTATTATAATTGAGTGATATTTTTACATGAATAAAATGTATGATGCGAGTGGTACTTGTTTTAAATTGATAGAATTGCAAGTGTAGGCATGTATTGTACACACTTACTCTTGTGGTTTTGATTTCGTTGCCTCGGGATGAGCAACATGTAAGTTTAGGAGGTTTGATGAGAGTGTAAATTTATGTAGTTTGAGCTCTGATTCTATGATAATGATGTATGATTTGATCTTAAGTCGAGATAAATCGAGATATGTAGTGGAAAGTCATGAATCAGGTGCGTGGTGAGGCCGTTTGAGCGGATTTTCAAAGGAAAACAGGACAGAAGTGCTCAGAATCAGAAAGTGGAGAGGTCAAACATCTGGTTCGACCAGGATACGAGTGGTTCGACCACCGGTTCGGGTCGAACCAACAACATGCAAAGTTGTTACAGAGTGGTTCGACCATGATGATTGTTGGATTGTATACTAAAAGTCTAGCTTTTTGCATGAACAATGTTATAACAATTTATTTGAAATGAGAATCATTGATCAAATGATTGCATCTTATAATATGTCGATGCAATAGTCCACTTACTTTATACTGTAGATAATATGTTGTGCAACAACACGCGGAAGATCATATATATTATTGATTTTCTTATAAAGTATAAACAGATGCTCACAATCGAGATAGACGGTGACTCTCTATGGGATGGTTGTAGTGTAATATGGTATTAGTTTGTCTTGACTATAGAATCACATTAGTGCACTTTGTGTGTATTGAGCAGGACCGCTTGAGATCATTCGATTTATACTGACTATATAGGAGAACTTGATCTCAGTTATTATGGATGTTCGTGCTCTTAATCCCTATATAATAACCTCGACACGTAAGACACTATGTATTTCTTTGAATCATCAATGGGTGAGATTTATATGTAATTAAATCAACAAACTCGGTGAGTTTGGAAATAATGTTGTCTCTATGGTGTGTTGTTGATTGTAGAAAAAATCTGTGTCCTATTAAATAGGTTGATGATGTCCCCTTGATGAGCTCATAAGGATTATCATGTAAACCCAGCTGGTGGATTTATTCTGGCATGATAATGAGGTTGAGTGGTACTACTCTCGAATGAGATAATTAATGGAGTTGTCAGTAACTTAATTAATTAATGGGCATTGTGTATATCTTAAACGCGGGGAGACTAACGGGTTCATAATAAAAAGGAGCCCATAACATAATTATGGGATTAGAGCGGCAAACAAGTAATAATGTTTTAGTGGAATATATTATTATTATTATTATTGGATTTAAGTATAAGTTTTTGGCTAAACTTGGATACTTAAGCCCAATGGAGGCCTAACTCTAATTTCTCCTTCTGGTCCCTATTGTAGCCCATATATAAGTCATCTCAGCTATCCGGGATCCCTAATAAGTTTACATGCCTAATCGTGAGTAAGGTATAGAGAATGATGAAGTTATGCCCAAAATCGTGAGGCTGCTCATGCGGCCGGTGAGAATTCATTTTCTTCTTCAACATACCCTGGTGAAAGGTAATATGATTTTATGTTCTTGCATCCGCTGATATAGAATCATATGGAACCCTAATAGTTCACGTTAACCAAATGATCGAACGCCAATAATTGGTATCAGAGCTTCGATTTCATGGTGAAGCGTGAAGCATTAGGCTAGGGTTTATGTGCCAAACGTGGACTATGGTTTAGAATATTATTATTTCTTGTTGAATACTCTATTCGGATACGTTGGTTTGATTGTCATCGACAAACATTTGACGACAGTACTGGCAGTGCGACAAAACACGGTGGGACACTGTGGCGACGGCGCGGCTGGTGGCAAGGAACGGCACGAGTCGTGCCACTTGTTGGCACGAGTCGTGTTGCCTGATGGAACACCATACCATCTGCGATGCAAAGGGAGTGACGAGACTGGACATCACTGTACAGGCAGCGCACGAGTCATGTACGCGTGCGGCATGACTACCTGGATGACTGCACGACTGGTGAGGCTCGACGGCACGACAGGTGTGAGGGAAACTGGTGGCACTACTGGCGGGCGGCGTGTCGCGATAATGGAGCAAGGTAATTTTACACGACGGGCGGCATGACTAGAAGCGGCAGGCGCGAGGGTCATCGATGCCTCACGCACGAGTTGTACGGAGAAGTCACACGAATGCTGCAAGGGACGGCTCGAACTATAGGTTTTCTCAGCATAACTGATGGCAATGGCCGGCACAAGTCATGCCAGCAACAAATCTGGGCAGGCATGCGTGTTCTGGCAGTGGTGATCATGGACAGTGGGAAACGGCATGACTAGTGCTGCCTCAAGGCATGAGTCATGTCGGCAGTCATTCAGCGGGGGCGTGGCATGGCAGTGCGAGAGGTAGAAATTCATTGGCAGTGCAGAAGCAGGCACGACTTGCGTAGGAGTGCGCACGAGTCGTGCCGACGTGTTTGAAGGACAACAGTTTTGTTTTTCAGTTGACATGTGTGTTCTGTATTTTTTTATCGTAATATATAACTGCCATAATTGATTTAATTATCTATTATTATTATATATGGTTGCATGTCGATATCAATGATTTTGATAATCTGGACGATATTGATAGTTGACATCGATAGTTTTAAAATTTTGATAATCTAAAAATTTGCGCAAATTTGAAAATCTTGTCGATATCGATGATTTTTTATAATCTGGACGATATCGACCATCGATATCGATAGTTTCGAAAATTTGAAAATTTGGAGATTTTTGAAATTTTGATAATTTGGAGGTCTTTGCCAACATTTGTGCTTGGTGGCGAACAATCGAATTAGCTGATATATAATTATTCATAATTCGATTTAATTATCTGATTATTGTTATATATGTGATGCGCGTTTTCATTACATGCAAATTAATCCCCGAGTATGAAGGATATCAATTGCAGCTTAAGCAAGCGACCAAGTTAAATATCGAACCCAAAGGACGGCGTATTATCTATTTAATTATTTACTAAATTAATTAAAATGAAAGGTAATAATGTTTGAGGATTTAATTATTAACTAATAAATAATTAATTAAAATAACAATTAAAATAAAATAAACACTAGAAGAATACGAAAGTGAATCAAGTAGGAGAATAGGTAGCGTGTAAATATGCGTATAACACGTGTGAATCACTAAACCATGCAAATCTACTCTATAGACACAAGTAAATATGCGTGTAACACGTGTGAATAACCTCGGAGCAAGAGACGTAATTTCACCCCCTTTCTAGGTACTATCAGTATCAATTATTTCCCACGTCTGGAACCTAACCCGATATGATCTCCCTTTATAGGTACTATAAAATTACCCTCTTTATCCTGCTTACTAACCTAAACTCAATTCAATTAATAAATATTCATATATGATAGTTCTAATGAAGCTTCGGAGTCCCCTCACTTAGAATCATAATATGGAATCCTGTTCAGCGGTTAACACACTCAATCTACAACAAAGATATATATTCAGACTCTATATACCAATTGAAGATGCACAAAACGACCGTGAATATGGATTAAGAAATCACAATCATATATAAAATCAATCCACAAGTAGTGTTGTACGGAGGACACACAAGAGAGTTTAATTAATTTATAAAACCTTCAAAACCCTAGATCTACCAAAATGGTTCTAGCCCATTATGTTGCGAAGAACAATCATGGGGGTTGGATAGATCTTACCCATATGTCTGGAAAATACAAGATAAATTAGGAAACGAATAAAACCCTAGATGCGGGAGTCATCACATCCTTCTCCATCTTGAATCCTCCTCTTGGTTCTCCTCTTGATTCCACAGACGAATCTTCAAAGTGATGGATGGATGGAGGAAAAGTTGTGGATGATGGTTGGGGGGTGATCCCCCTTGTGGGGTGTAGTATTGTGTTGTGGTTCTTCTCCTCTCCAATATGATGAATAATGATTTGATCTATATCCCCTTTTATACTTGTAAGCTCTCCTTACGGGCCTTCGAAGGGATCTTACTTGAGACATACATTAAATTTGATAAAAGAAACCCGAAATTCTAAAAAATAGAACCAGCTTAGACCAAACCTTCTTAGTCGAACAAGTCCCCCTTAGTCGAACGCTGGTCGAACAACCTTTCTGTAAGATTTTGGACATTTTGCTCGACCAAACTTCTTCTGTTTGACCAAGATGATTCTGGTCGAACGGACTCCCACTGGTCGAACAAGCTTGTACCGTCTCACCGTTTCGCACATAACTTCCACATCCGACCTCCGATTTGAGTAATTCTTGCGCTTACGTGATTCTCTCTTCCTTGGCTTTCCATACATATGAAGAACTCATAGAAAATCCAAAATTTTAATGTGTAACCAGTCATGCAAAGTATCACAGCCGTTCTGTTCGGCATAGCTTGCGCGACACTACCACTTTGATCATAACTTTCTTGTTTGAAATCCAATTGAGGTGTTCTTTACACCAAAACGATCCTCTCTTCTATGGATTTCCAACCATGTATTTGGTTGTAATGTAGGCTCTTTAGAAAATGTAGGAAATATATAACTTAGTGACTCAAAACTCGGATCGATCAAGTGACCGTCTCTCTCAATCTTTATTTTTTTTCCTTATCACTTTCAATCAAGCACAACATACTCATCAAATTCTTACATCTTTCTCCTTCAAGCACAACATATTTTTTTCAACTTTTTCTAGCTCTTCAACTCCATCATTCTCCTTTTCTTCACTTTTTTTTTTTTTTTTTTTTTGAGGTACCAGTTTCGGGCACTACCTCTCACATCCTCCATAGGGTACTAGATTTAAGCACTACCCTAGGGTGTTTGTTTTCATGGAGTACTAGATTTGAGCACTACTCCAAGAATTTTCCTTTTTATCCTTAAGATTTCTTCTGCATCATCCCTCAAATCACCACTCTCTTCAATTAAGCTTTATTGGCTATCAAAAGAATGGATTTAAGTCTTAAATTAAGCTTTATTGGCTATCAAAAGAATGGATTTAAAAAGGCTCAAATGGGCTGACAAGAGATTTAATGAATTCAGGTAATGTATATGGGAAAAGATGGGCTATTCATCAAAGATGGCCTAATATCATTTCCATAATCCGCTAGACTAATCTTGAATATTCAAGGAGACTCAAGGCAAGTTATAGAATACACGCACAAAAACGATGCTCACCAGAAAATAATTATCATGTGATTATGTAACATGATCAGCGAGGCTTAAAATCTCACATGGGTTTTTAACAAGTAACAGAGCATTTTTCACGGTAAGCAATATCTCACAAGTACACATAGAAATTCATACCACAATTTAATTCAAGTACACTTCCTTCATCAATTTCAAAAGCATATGAATTTTAGGCACACTTCAAAAATATAAGCTCACATGGATCACCAAAAATATGAACTCAATCCTTCCACCCATACTAATTAAAAGCACATATGAAAATTAGAATAAGGAAACGAGGGCACCTGATTTTTCCTTCAATGCATTCACGAGCTCCTCGAGTTGTTCAACTCGATCATCTTGCCACTCTTTTACCTTCTTCTATCATCAAAACTCAACACACCTCATCATCATAGGATTCATCAATAATAAAATAGAGAACTATAAGAAAGACTCAATTGACTATCTAATTGACTCCACACACTAGACACATCAACACAACACACTAAACATTAGTTAAGTTGCAAAAAATCGACATATCAACACCGGTTAAAATATTAATATGCCGCAAAAAATCAACCCCTAACAAACAAACAACCAACGAAAGGAAAAATTATACCCTCGGTGCTCAGAAGATGAGGTAAGTACATCACACCCCCAAACTTAGTAAAAACGTAAGTCGAAACTAAGTTTAAAGAGATGTAATTGCCGAAGCGTGAGCACTTCAAATATAATAAATCCTCACTCACACGAAAGAAATAAACAATAAAATGGAAGGGTAAGCCCCCAACAGATGCTCAAGTTTAGCGTCAGAGAGTCACGACGAATTTACCCTTTTGAACTACTGGATCAGAGGACGGTCTTTTCGCATCCTCACCTTCAAGTACTTTCTTTCCCTCTTCTTATCTACACTCAACACCTCACCTTTCTTGGTAATAACTATATGATCCTTGGAATTTTCTTCCTCCCATGGGTGTCTAGACACCTCCTTGTCAATCTTCCACACAAATTCAGAATCATCTGTCCTATTAAAATCAAGATTAAACAAGTTAGAAACCACATCTATGCTCTTGCATGATTGAGTCTCAATGGGCATTTTCACTGCATGATCAAGAGAGAAAACCACATCTTCATTATCCATCTGCAGTCTAAGCTTCTCGGGTCTCAACCCCTTTGCTCTTTCCTATTTTTTTCCATTATAAGCTCAGTATTCTGCTCTTGTAATGGTACTGGAGTGTTCTGAACAATAGGTATAGCATTCGGTATCGAAACAGGAGGTAAGTGAAGTTGTTCAACCACAGTTCGACCTAAATGGTCTGGTCGAACAACAGTGGTGTGGTCGAACGAAGGCACTGTAAACTGGTTCCATTTGTTTAGCTCCTGTTCGACCATCGTTCGACTAGAATGGTCTGGTCGAACAAGATTGGTCTGGTTAAATGAAGACCCTATAAACTGAACACGATCCTTCTTCTCCACAAGTGCTCGTTCGACCACTGCTCGACCAAAGTGGTCTGGTCGAACAATGGTGTCTTGGTCGAACGGCGTACCTGAAAACAGAGTGTCGTAACTCTATTTTTCCAAGAGTTGTTCGACCTCCGTTCAACCATTAGGTCTGGTCAAACGAGGTAGTGCTGGTCGAATAGTGCTCCTGTTTTTATTATTTTCGCTCATCGGCTTCATCGGGCATTCGTACGGTGTCCCGGACCTCAATGTGATGGCATTATTCTCAACGGTTTGTGTCAATTGATTCAGTTCCCCGCCAGCTGCCCCATAATTAAGGTAAGGTCCTTCAACTGCTTAGATAAATCTACATGATCAACATTCATTCTCGTTTCGATGCGGTCAACCTTTGCATCATTCTCAGCTATGTATCGATTGAAGGTATCTTTAATACTCTTCACTTCTTGCTGCTGCATACTAGGCCCCCTTTGTGTCAACTTTGTAATCTACCTTTGCTGGGATTCTAGTAGCTTGTTGATGTTAGCTAGCTAAACAAGAGATGATCTCATCATCCCTATTTGTCTTCACTACTTGATGTTCAACTTGTGCCACCTTGCCAAGTACATATGATCCTCTTACTCTTTCCACAGGCCAGTCACGTGAATTCATAGAGATGTCTTCAAACAATTTTTCTGCATCAAGTGTTGTCTTAGATAACAACGCTCCTCCTGATGACGCATCAATAAGAACACGCGACTCACAATCCAATCCATAGTAGAAGATGTTTATGTTTCAGCCTTAGACATCCATGTTGTGGGCACCTTCTGAGCATATCTTTAAACCTGTCCCACGCCTCATAAAATTTCTCACTCTGATTCATAACAAATTTAGTGATCTCTTACTTCATTCTTAAAATCCTTGAGGGTGGCATGTATCTCCCCAAGAACTTCTGCTATAGTTGGTCCCATGTAGTGCAATCTGTTGCATTAAGAGTCTCATACCAATCTTCTGCTCCATCAATTAATGAAAACTTGAATAGGAAGATCCGCCTAACATGATCATGAGCTCCAGCACCCTTTTGAGTGTTTGCATAACCAAGAAATCTTCGGAGATGCTGATATGGATCTTCAAAACAACCCCTAGAAAAAGGATTCTTCTCTACCATGTTAATAAGAGCTGGATGTATTTCAAAATCATCATCTTCCCCCCTTACTCCTATCAACCCCATGTTACCAATTTCAAAGTTTGTGAAAATTTCACGTATGGCAACATTATCCGGATTCTGCCTTGCTCCTGTCATGTTTAGCTCAATGTGTTATTCCTTCTTTCCTTTCTCTCCTTTTTCTAGTGCACAAGTATCTCAGAAAAATTTTAGGTTAGATAGAAATAAATAATCACAAATAAAAGTCTTAATCAACTAGAAATAATAAACTAATAATAATAGCCGTCCCTAGCAACGACGCCAAAAACTTGATGCATATTTTCTTTGCACGCAAAATTAATCCCTAAGTATAAAGGATATCAGTTGCAGCTTAAGCAAGTGACCAAGTTAAATATCAAACCCAAAGGACGACGTATTATCAATTTAATTATTTACTAAATTAATTAAGATGAAAGGCAATAACATTTGAGAATTTAATTATTAACTAATAAATAATTAATTAAAGTAATAATTAAAATAAAATAAACACTAGAAGAATACGAAAGTGGATCAAGTAGGAGAATAGGCAGCTCTAAGGTAATCCAGTTTTATTACTTAACTTCCCTCTCAATTGCAGGCCCACTCTGCCTTGTGGACTATGGATGCATCACTAAACCATGCAAATATACTCTATAGACACAAGTAAATATGCGTGTAACATGTGTGAATAACCTCGGAGCAAGAGACGTAATTTTACCCCCCTTTCTAGTTATTATCAGTATCAATTATTTCCCATATCTGGAACCTAACCTGATATGATCTCCCTTTATAGGTACTATAAAATTACCCTCTTTATCCTGCTTACTAACTCGAATTCAATTCAATTAATAAACATTCATATATGATAGTTCTAATGAAACTTCGGAGTCCCCTCACTTAGAATCATAACATGGAATCCTGTTCAGCGGTGAACGCACTCAATCTACAACCAAGATATATATTCAGACTTTATATACCAATTGAAGATGCACAAAACGACCGTGAATAAGGATTAATAAAGCACAATCATATATAAAATCAATCCACAAGTAGTGTTGTATGGAGGACACACAAGAGAGTTTAATTAATTCATAAAACATTCAAAACCCTAGATCTACCAAAACAGTTCTAGCCCATTATGTTGCGAAGAACAATCATGGGGGTTGGATAAATCTTACCCATATGTCTGGAAAATATAAGATAAATTAGAAAATGAATAAAACCTTAGATACGGGAGTCGTCGCGTCCTTCACCATCTTGAATCCTCTTCTTAGTTCTTCTCTTGATTCCACAGACGAATCTTCAAAGTGTTGGATGGATGGAGGAAAAGATGTGCATGATGGTTGGGGGGTGATCCCCCCTTGTGGGGTGTAGTATTATGTTGTGGTTCTTCTCCTCTCTAATATGATGAATAATGATGTGATCTACATCCCCTTTTATACTTGTAAGCTCTCCTTACGGGCCTTGGAAGGGCTCTTACTTGAAACATACGTCAAATTTGGTAAAAGAAACCTGGAATTCCCAAAAATAGAACCAGCGACATTTTATTAGACTAAACCTTCTTGGTCGAACGCTGGTCGAAAAAATTTTCTGTAAGATTTTGGACATTTTGTTCGACCAAACTTCTTCCATTCGACCAAGATGATTCTGGTCGAACGGACTTCCACTGGTCGAACAAGCTTGTGCCGTCTCACCTTTTTGCACATAACTTCCACATCCAACCTCCGATTTGAGTAATTCTTATGCTCACGTGATCCTCTCTTCCTTAGCTTTCCATACATATGAAGAACTCATAGAAAATCTAACATTTGTATGTGCAACAAGTCATGCAAAGTGTCACAGCCATTCTGTTCGGCATAGCTTGCGCGACGTTACCTCTCTGATCATAACTTTCTCGTTTGAAATCTAATTGAGGTGTTCTTTATGCCAAAATGATCCTCTCTTCTATAGTTTTCCAACCATTATCACACTTTCCATTCCACACGAACACAAAAAAATTACACAAGTTGGACGTGCGTTTTTCAGCATTCATACACAAATTGCACATTTTCTCAAACTTTGCACTTTTGATCCCTTTTTCCACCTAAAACACAATAAAATATAACAAGTGAACCTTTTTCTCACATATATTGAATATAAGATACTTGTACTAATATATGACAATAATTCCCATAAAAAAGGTGTTAGATTGGACACTAAAACATGCTTATTTTCACTCTCATCAATATGTATGCATGATTCTATGTGATTTACTGCCTTATGTATTATAATAGGAGCATGCTAGGCTGCGTATTTTATTTTGAATATTATATGCATATAAATAACCCTCGGTGTTAAATAACTAAGTAGGAGAGGGGATTGGTAATAAATTCTCGCGGCCTCCATTATTAGTTTGAAAATGATGTGAGTAAACTTGTGCGCTAGCAATAGGGCCTTCCTCCACATCAGATGAGTTTATTCACGGATCACTGGTACAAACTACAGAAGTTTTATAGGAAGTTATCCGAGCGCGTGTGTACTTCTCCATCTGTAAGGCACATAAGCTTGGGCCGCGCACTTGGGATTAAATAATGGTGTATACTTAGGTGTAAATAATAAGTATCCTCCTCATCGGAGTCACTGCTGTTATTTGCATGGCTAAAGAGGAACCAACTATTAATTATTTTGTCATGAGGTTAGGTTGACAGATGAAATTAATGGGTAAATCCTTCTCTTATAAATGTTCGGGTTTGTATACGTCCACACTATCGTGGCATGCAGACTCACGATGCTTGAGATGTCGATAAATTTTTATATTATATTATTTAGAGGGAATCAATATAAATAGTTAAATTTGATAATTTGATCGGTGTATTTATTTACGTGATTCTCATTATTTTCAAATGGTTTTATTTCACTTATTGTTGACTAAAAGAAATTATATTTACTCGTCCAAAATTAGATGATTAGAAAAGAATCTTGGTTTCAATTTTTACTGCTTAGGAAAACATATGTGTTCTCACTAAAGATGTCCTCTAGTGTCTATTTAAGACTTTAGTGAAGAGATGAGAGTTTCATAGAAATATGATGTTCATTCTCATGCGACTCTTCGGATACTTGAGTAATTTAAAAAATAAGAGGTCATGGTTGACTTGATGAATGAATTGAAAGACATAGATAGAAATTGGAAGGGAAACCTATGTCAATTTTACTTTCCATAATTTGCCTAGATGTTTTGAGCAAGTTCTACCTGAAATACAAAGGGTTGTATTCGGTGGGAAACTTCTGACAAAACAAGTGGCGAAGGAAAATCAATCTTCATCAAGATGTGAACAAGGTTAGTATCTCATTCACTAGTTGTTGAAGCATGATTAATGATGGCATCTACTGAAACGTTGTGTGTAGATACTGGAATAACTAAAAGCATGTAACTAAGTGATGATGAGATTATTGAGTACATGGGTAATCTACGAAAATAGTGACTGTTGTAGTGGGAATTGTTTATTTATCTTCTGATAGGAATAAATGTTTGATTATGAGAAATTGTCTTTATGTACATTTTCATAGAAAGAATTTCATTTCAGTTTCTATGCATTTACGGATGGATACTCCATTTCATTTAAATGAAATGGTCATAGTAATGAAAGATGGAGCTATAAACTATTGTGGTATGTTGGTGGACAATTTAGACACTCTTAAATCATGTTTATCCCACGGATGCAACAAATAGTAATGATAATGCATCTTCTAATCCTAATAAGAGAAATGAGCCTTCGGATATGAACCAAACATACCTTTTGGCATCTGAGACTAGGTCATGATTGCTTTTTCAAAGCAAAGGGGTGAAGAGCTAAAGATATGTTGGAGTTGGTTAATTCTGATTTATGAGGTCCTAAGACTATCCAGGCGAGAGGTGTTTAGATAAACTTTGATGCACCGCAAGTCTTAGTACTATGATTAATTCAAAAGTGCATGGCTCATGCGGTGAAGGGTCATCGAAAATATATCAAGTACTTCTTAGAATAGTTTAGGAGCTATTTATCAGAGGTTAGGATTGAATCCCAAGTTGTCAACACTAGGCAAACCCCAGCCGACTGGTGTGGCAAAAAGAATGAAGAGGACTCTTATGGAAAGGTTAGATAGGTGATGAGTTATTTGGAATTACTAAATTTATTTTATGGGTATGCCCTAGAAACAGCATGTCATAAGGATGTTGTCTGTTTGTGGGATATCCCAGAAAAATGAAGGGTGTGGTTTATTTGATAGTCCAAAAGATCAAAGGGTGATTGTTAACACGAATACTAGATTTTTGGAAAGGGACTGTGTAATAAATAACAAAGCCATGTATAAATTGTTCTATAGAATGTGAGAGGAAAAACACAAAACATAGTACCAATTGTATAAGATGATATACCACAAAGAAACTGCAACACGTGATACGTTTGATACACAATTGCGTGTAGCGCTTTATCGTAGTGGGAGGGTTGTTCTACAACCTGATAGATTTATATTTTGGGAGAGTAGTGAGACTTGGTCCCTAGTAAACATAAAATCGGTCCATGGGCATGACGAAGCATTACAAGATAAAAATGTGATATCTTAGCAACTTGTAGTGATTATCTTAAACTAGAATCTATGGATTCTAAATTAGATCTGGGAGCCTGTAGAACCACTAAGTGGTGTGAAAGCCATTCGAAGTGGCTCTACAAAATAAAAGAGGATCAGAAGGTAAGGTGATACTTTGAAACAAGGCTTGTTATGTAAAGGTATACTCAGAAAGAAGGGTGAGTTCGAGTATGAGGAATCCTATTTTCGCCGGTAGCTAAGTCTAAGTCGATCCAGATTCTTTTATTTTATTGCTATTCATATTGAATTATGAGGTATAGCAAATAGATGTCAAGACAGCTTTCGTAATTGGAAGTCTTGAGGAAACATCTATGTGAAGTAACTAGAGTGATTTATTGTAAAGAGCTAAGAGTATTTTGAGTTTACATTTAAAATTGTCCATCGATGGACTAAAGCAAACTTCAAGATCTTGGAACATCTGTTTTGATGAGGAAATCTAGTAACATGGATTTAATCAATGCTCGGATGGATCTTGTGTATTGAAAAGAGTGATGGAAACGTGGTGGTATTTCTTGTACTATACATAGATAGTATCTTGCTCATTAGAGACAATGAAAAGAGTATTGTCGGGCATATGGGAATAGTTCATAAAGCAGTATGAAATGAAGGACTTAAGAGAAGCAAAATATATTCTTGTGATCATGGTGATACAGATCACAAGATAGAATGTTGTGCTCATCTCAAACTTCATGAAAAGATACAATCCTTACTCATTTTAGCATATTACTTTATCTAAAGAAATGTGTCTTAAGACATAAAAGAAGATAAAGGTGTAGAAAGCGGTTCCTTATGCTTTGGCGAATTAGGAAGCTTAATCTAAGGAATGCTATGCACGAGAATGGATATCTGTTTTGCCAATGACATGCACAATGGGTATCAACGTAATTCAGAATGAGAATGATGAGCTGCGGTAAGACGTATTTGAAGTGCTTGAGAAGGACTAGAAATTATATGTAGGCTTATCGGACAGATTCTCTGCTTCTTGTGGATTACGTAGATTTGGATTTTTCAAGTCAGATAGGACGGCAGTAAATCCACCTCAAGGTTGTGTGTTTAATTTTAGGAAGTAGAGCCATAGTATGGAGGAGTGTCATATAGAAATATATTTCAGACTCCGCCATGGAAAGATGATAAATTGGAGCCTCTGAGGCAGCCAAAGTATCTGTATGACTCTAGAAACTTCGTGATGGACTTGGATGTGGTTTCTAAGTTTGCCCAAGGGTATTACAATTTATTGTGATAATAATGGTGCAGCTGCAAACTTGAAGGAATCACGATCAGATAAGCAATTAAACACATGGAGCGCGAGTGCTACATATTACGAGAAATCGTATGACGAGGGGAAGGTTGTTGTCGCCAAGATTGTATTGGATGATAACCTAGTAATCCTTTTATAAGGACTTTAAAGCAAAAGTTTTTGATGGTCGTGTAGTGGGAGTAGGAATCAGATGTATGGCAGAAGACATGACAGCATAATCTTTTAATATAAGTAGGAGATTGTTAGATTGTATACTAAAAGTCTCGCTTTTTATATGAACAATGTTAAAACAATTTATTTGAAATAGGAATCATTGATCAAATGATTGCGCCTTATAATATGTCGATACAACAGTCCACTTACTTTATATTGTAGATAATATATTGTGCGACAATACACGAAAGATCATATTATCGGTTTCCTTATAAAGTATTAATATATGCTCACAATTGAGATAGACGGAGACTCTCTATCGGGATGGTTGTAGTGTGATTTGGTATTAGTTTGTCTCAGAACCGCTTGAGATCATTCGATTTATACTAACTATGTAGGAGAACTTGATCTCAGTTATTATGGATGTTCGTGCTGTTAATCCTTATACAATAACCTCGACATGTAAGGTAGTATGTATTTATTTAATTTATCAATGGGTGAGATTTACATGTAATTAAATCAACAAACTCAGTGAGTTGGAAAATAGTGTTGTCTCTATGGTGTGCTGTTGATTGTAAAATGAATCCGTGTCCTATTAAATCGGTTGATGATGTCCCCTTGAGGAGCTCATAAGGATTATCATGTAAACCCAGCTGGTGGATTTATTCCGACATAATAATGAGGTTGAGTGGTATTTCTCTTGGATGATATATTAATTAATGAAGTTGTCAGTAACTTAATTAATTAATGGGCATTGTATATCTTAAACGCGGGGAGACTAACGCGCTCATAATAAGAAGGAACTCATAACGTAATTATGGGATTAGAGCGGCAGTGCAATAATAATATTTTAGTGGAATATATTATTATTATTATTATTGGATTTAAGTGTAAGTTTTTGGCTAAACTTGGATACTTAAGCCCAATGGAGGCCCAACTCTAATTTCTCCACCTGGTCTCTGTTGTAGCCCATATATAAGTCATCTCAACTGTCCAAAAATCCTAATAAGTTTACACGTCTAACCATGAGTAGAATAGAGAGAACAACAGATTGAGAGGATCTTGAGGATCGTCGCCCACACGACGTCAAGATTGGACTGGGAATACATCAGAAGATCAAGAGGTTGTTTGCTGCTGCTGTTTATCAACTTCCATGATTTTTCTAAATTTGTTTGTAACACTTAACCATTCGTGTAATACACTGTTGGAAAGCCATGGAAGACAGAATCATTTTGGCATAAAAATCACTCAAATCGGAGATCGAATGAGGAAGTTATGCTCAAAATCGTGAGGCTGCACTGCTGCGGGCGAGAATTCATTCTCTTCTTCCACATCCATGGTGAAAGGTAATAAAATTTTATGTTCTTGCTTCCGCGAATAAAGAATCGTATGGAACCCTAACGGTTTACGTTAACCAAATGATCGAATCCCAACAGATGTGGTTCGACTAGGCATGAAGGTCGAACCATGGTCGAACCAAATGCCTGAAGTGATGCAAAGTTGATTCGACCTTGATGCTTCTGATTCGACCAACAGTTCGAGTCGAACCTGCCAACTACCAGTTTGTTATAGGCTTGTGTTGACCAAGGTGTTAATGGTTCGATCAAGGGCTTTGGTCAAACCAACACGCGAGAAGTTTTCAGATCTGTATTTTTACACCTTCATTACATGTTTACGCTCAAAAAGTCCATTTGAGGTCCATTGGAGGAGATGAAAGTATAAAAGGAAGACCCTACATAATTTGCCCAAGGGTATTACAATTTATTGTGATAATAATAGTGCATTTGCAAACTTGAAGGAATCACGATCCCATAAGCAATTAAACACTTGGAGCGCGAGTGCTACATGTTACGAGAAATCATATGACGAGGGGAAGGTTGTTGTCACCAAGATTGTATTGGATGATAACCTAGTAATCCTTTTATAAGGACTTTAAAGCAAAAGCTTTTGATGGTCGTGTAGTGGGAGTAGGAATCAGATGTATGGTAGAAGACATGACAGCATAATCTTTTAATATAAGTGGGAGATTGTTGGATTGTATACTAAAAGTCTAGCTTTTTATATGAACAATGTTAAAACAATTTATTTGAAATGAGAATCATTGATCAAATGATTGCGTCTTATAATATATCGATACAATAATCCACTTACTTTATATTGTAGATAATATGTTATGCGACAATACACGGAAGATCATATTATCGGTTTTCTTATAAAGTACTAACATATGCTCACAATTGAGATAGACGGAGACTCTCTATTGGGATGGTTGTAGTATGATTTGGTATTAGTTTATCTCAGGACCGCTTGAGATTATTCGATTTATACTAACTATGTAGGAGAACTTGATCTCAGTTATTATGGATGTTCGTGATGTTAATCCCTATACAATAACCTCGACATGTAAGACAGTATGTATTTCTTTAATTTATCAATGGGTGAGATTTACATGTAATTAAATCAACAAACTCGGTGAGTTGGAAAATAGTGTTGTCTCTATGGTGTGCTGTTGATTATAGAAGGAATCCGTGCCCTATTAAATAGGTTGATGATGTCCCCTTGAGGAGCTCATAAGGATTATCATGTAAACCCAGCTGGTAGATTTATTCCGGCATGATAATGAGATTGAGTGACATTACTCTTGGATGATATATTAATTAATGAAGTTGTCAGTAACTTAATTAATTAATGGGCATTGTATATCTTAAACACGGGAAGACTAACGCGCTCATAATAAGAAGAAGCTCATAACGTAATTATGGGATTAGAGCGGCAGTGCAGTAATAATATTTTAGTGGAATATATTATTATTATTATTGAATTTAAGTGTAAGTTTTTGGCTAAACTTGGATACTTAAGCCCAATGGAGGCCCAACTCTAATTTCTCCACTTGGTCTCTGTTGTAGTCCATATATAAGTCATCTCAGCTGTCCGAAAACCCTAATAAGTTTACATGGCTAAACATGATTAGGGTAGAGAGAATAACAGATTGAGAGGATCTTGAGGATCGTCGCCCACACGACGTCAAGATTTGGACTTGGGAATACATCAGAAGATAAAGAGGTTGTTTGCTGCTGCTGTTTGTCAACTTCCATGATTTTTCTAAATTTTTTTGTAACACTAACCCATTCATGTAATACACTATTGGAAAGCCATGGAAGAGAGGATGGTTTTGGCATAAAAATCACTCAAATCGGAGATCGGATGAGGAAGTTATGCTCGAAATCGTGAGGCTGCACATGCTGCGGGCGAGAATTCATTCTCTTCTTCCACATCCCTGGTGAAAGGTAATATAATTTTATTTTCTTGCTTCCGCGGATATAAAATCGTATAGAACCCTAACAGTTCACGTTAACCAAATGATCGAATCCCAATAGATGTGGTTCGACTAGGCATGAAGGTCGAACCATGGTCGAACCAAATGCCTGAAGTGATGCAAAGTTGATTCGACCTCGATGCTTCTAATTCGACCAGCGGTTCGAGTCGAACCTGTCAACTACCAATTTGTTATAGGCTTGTGTTGACCAAGGTGTTAATGGTTCGACCAAGGGCTTTGTCAAACCAACACGCGAGAAGTTTTCGGATCTGTATTTTTACACCTTCATTATGTTTTTACGCTCAAAAAGTCCATTAGAGGTCCATTGGAGGAGATGAAAGTATAAAAGGAAGACCCTACACAGCTGAAAGAGATGACCTTCATTCTACATAACATCCAAAACTCTACCATCATCCTATGGAGCTGTGGAGAGAGATTCATCTACTGAATCAAGTGAGAACCAAGCGAAGATTCAAGACAGAGAGAGACACGATGGTGCCAACATCTAGGGTTTACTTCGCTTCTTAATTTATCTTGTAATTTTCAAGACTATGGGTAAGATCTATCCAACCACCATGATTGTTCATCGATCAATCATGGGCTAGAACCACTTCGGTAGTTCTAGGGTTTATGAAGGTTTTATGATTTAATTGAACTTCTGTGTGTATACTCCGTACAAAACTATTTTTGATTTATTTTATATAAGACTATGCTTTTTAATTCATACTCAGAGTTGTTTTGTGCATCATTAATTGTTATGTAGAGTCTGAATACATATCTTGATTATTGATTGAGTGCGTTCACTGCTGAACAGGATTACATGTTATAATTCTAAGTGATGGGACTCCGAAGTCTCATAAGAACTATCTTATATATATTTGTTAGTTGAATCTGATTCGGGTTAATAAGTAGGATAAAGAGATTAACTTCATAGTACCTATAAAGGGAGATCATATTGGGTTAGAGTACTTAGTGCAAGGGAAATAATTGATACTGATAGTACCTAGAAAGGGGGGTGAATTATATCTCTTACTCCAAGGATATTCACATGTGTTACACACTTATTTACTTGTGTTTGTAGAGTGATTTGCATGGTTTAGTGATGCGTCCATATTCCACCAGGCAAAGTCGGACATTGATACGCGGAAGGGTTAATGAGTAAAATTGGATGGCCCGAAGAACTACCTGATTTCTCACTTGTTCACCTTCATTTAATATCTACTGCTTGTTTACTTTATTTGTTATTTACATTACTCGTTTATTAGTTAATTAATTATTCCACCAATTTATTGCCAACCTAGTCTTAATAAGTTAGATTATAATTAGATTAATAATAATACGTCCCTTGGGTTTGATAAATCACTTGGTCGCTTATCTATGCTGCAATAACATCCTTCATACTTGGGGATTAATTGTGTGTTGAGAAAACGCTCATCACATACCCTAATGCCCGACAATACCTTTACATTATTTCCAATGAGCTGAATATCATTCACGTAAAGTATAAGAAATACCACTACATTTCCGTCACACTTCTTGTACACACATGATTCATTCGGACATTAAATAAATCCATGTGACTAGATTACTTTATCAAAACAGATGTTCCATGATCTAGAAGCTTGTTTCAATCCATAAATAGACCTATTACGCTTACTTACCAGATGCTCCTCGTCCTTTTCAATGAATCCCTTTGGTTGCTTCATATAGATATTTTCCTCAAGACTTCCATTCAGGAAAGCTGTCTTGACATCCATTTGCCATACCTCATAGTCTATATAAGCGGTAAAAGATAAAAGAATTTGGATTGACTTAAGCATAGCGATGGGCGAGAAGGTTTCCTTATAATCAATTCCTTCTTTCTGAGTATATCCCTTCGCAACGAGCTTTACTTTAAAGGTTTCCATCTTACATCCAGATCCTCTTTTTCTTTTATAGACCTACTTTCATCCAATAGCTTTTACACTATTGGGTGGTTCTACAAGCTCCCAGACTTGATTAGAATACATGGATTCTATTTCAGATTTCATGCTTTTTGCCATGATTGAGATCTTTATCATACAAAGCTTCGTTGTAATTCCATGCGTCGATTTCATGTTCACCCGGGACCAAGTCAGATGACTCTCTCAATCCCATTAATCTATCAGGTTGTCTCACAACCCTCCCACTACGATGAGGCTCCACAGGCAATTGTGTATTAGGTGTGACACGCAGTGCAGTATCTTATGGTATATCCTCTTATACTGTTGGTATTATATTTGGTGTTTTCCCTCTTACTTCTTCTAGAACACTTTTACTCATAGGTTTGTGGTTCATTATATAATCCTCTTCAAAAAATCTGGCGCTCGTGCTGACGATCACCTTTTGATCTTTAGGACTATAAAACAAACCACCCTTCGTTCCTCTAGGATATCCTATAAACAGATAAACATCAGTACGCGATTCTAACTTATCAGCATCTGTCTTTCATGTGCCTGGGCACCCCAAATCCGAATATGTTTCAAAATAGGCTTTCGCCATGTCTACAGTTTTGTGTGTGTGCAGGCTATCGATTTAGAAAGTATCAAATTTAGAATGTAAGCCGTTGTTTCTAAGGCATATCCCCAAAACAAATTTGGTAATTCCGAATAACTCATCATTGATCTTACCATTTCCATAAGAGTTCTATTCCTTCTCTCCGCTACACCATTCTTCTGGGGTGTGCCCGGTACAGAAAATTAGGATTCAATCCATTCCTCTGATAAATAATTCCTAAACTCTCCCAAGAGGTATTCACCACCACGATCAGATCGTAGTGTCTTGATATATTTTCCAAGTTGCTTCTCCACATCAGCCTTGTACTATTTGAATTTATCAAAGCACTCAGACTTGCGGTGCATCAAATAAATGTGTCTGTATCTAGAATAATCGCCAATGAAAGTGATGAAGTATTCATAACCACCTCTTGTCTGGACAGACATAGGACCACATAAATCCATATGAACCAATTCCAACAGATCCTTAGCTCTATACCCCTTTGCCTCAAAAGGCCTTTTGGTCATATTTCCTTCCAAGTACGATTTACAAGTTGGATAATTTTCCACTACTAATGAACTCAAAGGTCTATCAGCTATCAACCTTTGAATCCTACTCAAGTTAATATGACCTAGTCTTAGATGCCAAAGATATGTTTGGTTCATTTTCGAAGGTTCTTTTCTCTTATTGGTAGATGTATTATTTGATTCAATTTGTTGCGCTGTGGGAGAAATTGGATTAAGAGTATACAAATTATCTATCAATGTACCATCACAAATATTAATTCTATCTTTCTTTATAATAACCTTGTCATAAAAAGAAACAGATATCCATCCATAAATAATTTAGACACCGAAATTAAATTCTTTCTAAAATGAGGTACATAAAGACAATTCCTCAAAACCAGAGTTTCATTCTTATTGAAAAATAAATAAACGTCTCCCACTACAAATGGTCGCTACTCTTGTAGCATTCCCCATTAGTATAGTAATCTCCCCATCACTAAGCTGTCGGGTTTTTTGGAACCCCTGCAAAGATTGCAGATATGGTCAGTGGCTCCCGTATCTACACACCAAGTGTCAGCAGATACAACCGCTAAACATGATTCAACAACTAGTAAATAAGACTTACCATTCCTGTTCCCCTTCAGAAGAGGATAGTCTGTCTTGTAGTGTCCCGGTTGCTTGTATTTGAAGCACTTGCCTCTAGGCTTCTTGACCACACCACCCTTTGCCTTCACTCGGTTCACTGGTGCTGAATTTTCTTACTTCTCCTTATTCTTTCTGCCTTTCGACCTAGGATAAGCAACATTTTTAGCAACATGAACCTGAGGAGCTCTACGAAACAGTTATTCCACCACCACAAGTTTTGTCAGAAGTTCTGCCAACGTGTACAAATGTTTGTTCATACTGTAGTTGAGATGAAACTGCTCAAAACTCCTAGGCAAGCTTTGGAGTATGATATCGATTTGGATTTACCCATCGATTTCAGCTTCAAGAACCTCCAACTCATTGAGTTGGCCCATCATCCTAAGGATATGCTCCCTTATAGGAGGGCATTCAGCCATTTTGGTGTTCATCAGTACAGCCATTCCCCTAGACCTAGCAGGACGACTCTGGTGTCCAAAGAGTTCCTTAAGATTCTGCATCATATCATAGGCGGAGTTCATAGCTTGATGTTGATGCTGAAGCACATTTGACATAGAAGCCAAAATATAGCATTTAGCCATCCTATCAGCCTTAATCCACCTATTATAAGCAACTATCTCCTCTTCACTAGATTCATCCGTAGGTTTCAAAGGACATTCCTCAATGAGTACAAAGATATAATCTTTATCAGTTAAAACAATGTCTATGTTTCATTTTCAGTCAGCATAATTTGTGCCAGTAAGTTTGTGTTCTTTAAGTATGACAGAAAGTGAATTAAGTGCCATTTGAAAATTCTGAGAATCATAAATAAATAAATAAACAGATCAAATACTTTAAATTTATCAATTTATATTGATTCCCTCAAAACAACATAAAATAAAATTCATCAACATCTCAAGCACCGTGAGTCTGCATGCCATGATAGTATGGATGTATACAAACTCGAACATTTATAAGAGAAGATTTTACCCATTAATTTTATTCGTCAACCTTACTTCATGACAAAATAATTAATAGTCGGTTCCTTTTGAGCCATGCAAATAATAACAATGACTCCAATAGGGAGGATACTTATTATTTGCATCTAAGTGTACACTATTTGGCCCCAAGTCCATTGTGCAAGCTTATGTGCCTTACAGATGAAGAAGTACACACGCGCTCGGATAACTTCCTACAGTCATCATAAAGAAGTTTGTACTAGTGATCCGTGAATAAACTCATCTGATGTGGAGGAAGGCCCTATTGCCAACTTGCAAGTTTACTCACATAACTTACAAACTAATAATGGATAACGTGGAAATTAATTACCAATTCCCTCTCCCACTTAGTTATTTAACACCGAAGGTTTTTCCATGCATATAATATCCATCATAAAATACGCATCCTAGCACGCTTCTATATTCAGCAATTTAAAATAATAAATCACATAGAACATGCATATCATATATAATAATAAAAAGATAATCAAATTATGATAGTTATATATCAAGATGAAAAACACGCAAAAACACATCAAAACAAAAAATGAAAAACAAGCCTACTGGATACCAAAACACATCGGCACGACTCGTGCACACTCCTGCACGAGTTGTGCCACTCCCGTGCCTTTTGTTTTTACTCCAGTGCCCCACGCCTCCGGTGGTCATTGATGAGAGTGAAAATAAGCGTATTTTAGTGTCCAATCTAACACCTTTTTGATGGATATTGTTGTTATATATTAGCACAAGTATCATATATTCAATATATATGAGAAAAAGGTTCACTTAAGGTGTTTTATTGTGTTTTAGGTGGAAAAAGGATCAAAAGAGCGAAGTTAGAGAAAATGTGCAACTTGGTGCAAGAATGCTGAAAAACACATGTCCAACTTGTGTGATTTTTCTATGTTTATGTGGAGCTCTGAACAGGAAGTGTGATACATGGTTGGAAATCCATAAAAGAGAGGGTAGTTTTGGCATAAAGAACACCTCAATCAGATTCCAAACAAGAAAGTTATGATCAAAGTGCTGACGTCGCGCAAGCTGTGCCGAACAGAACGACTGTTCCACATTGCATGACTTGTTACATATTCAAATGTTAGAGTTTCTGAGAGTTCTTTATATGGATAGAAATCCAAGGAAGAGAGGATCGCATAAGCATAAGAATCACTCAAATCAAAGCTCGGATGTGAAAGTTATGAGCTAAACGGTGAGACTGCGCACTGCAGTTCGACCGTAGGTCAAACCAAAAGCTTGAATAGGTGCAGATCCGTATTTTTACACCCCAAGTGCTTGTATTTTCATGTTTTCCAAGAAAAAGCCCATCTTAGGTCCATAATGAGAGCTTACAAGTATAAAAGGGGATTTGGATCACATCATTATTCATTAGATTGGAGACCAGAACACAAACATCTTACACCCCACAAGGGGGGATCACTCCCCAACCATCATCCACATCCTTTCCTCCATCCATCCATCACTTTGAAGATTTATTTGTGGAATCAAGAGGAGAACCAAGAGGAGGAATAAAGATGAAGAAGGACACGACGATGCCACATCTAGGGTTTATTTGTTTCCTAATTTATCTTGTGTTTTCCAGACTACAGGTAAGATCTATCCAACACCCATGATTGTTCTACGCAACATCATGGGCTAGGGCCTTTTTGGTAGAACTAGGGTTGTGAAAGTTTTTACGAATTAATTAAACTTCCGTGTGTATACTCCGTACAACACTACTTGTGGTTTATTTTATATATGACTATGCATTTTAATCCATATTCAGAGTCGTTTTGTGCATCATTAACTGTTGAATAGAGTCTAAATGTCCATCTTGGTTATTGATTGAGCGTGTTCACTACTGAATAGGATTCCATGTTATGATTCTAAGTGAGGGGACTCCGAAGCTTCATTAGAACTATTATATATGAATGTTTATTAATTGAATTGAATTCGGGTTAATAAGCAGAATAAATAGGGTAATTTTATAGTACCTATATAGGGAGATCATATCGGGTTAGAGTACCAATCCTAGGGGAAAATAATTGATACTGATAGTACCTAGAAAGGGGGGTGAAGTTATATCTCTTGCTCCAAGGTTATTGACACATGTTACTCGCTTATTTATTTGTGTCTATAGAGTAGATTTGCATGGCTTAGTGATGCGTCCATATTCCACAAGGCAGAGTCGGACATTGATACACGAAAGGAAAATTAAGGAGTGAAACTGGATTATCCTAGAGTTACCTAGAGCTACTTGTTCTCCTACTTGGGAATAGGATGCTATCACAAGCCCACATAATAGATAGTCAAATTGCAGATAGCTTCATTGTATATGAATTATTGATATATTCACCCTAAGCTAGCTTAGGTAGGTTGGATAGGCTTGTATTCGCATGTACGTAAGTACAATGTAAATGTTTCCAGTGAAATATACATTTACCAATTTCACTACTTGATTCACTTTCGTATTTTTCTAGTGTTTAATTTATTATATTGTTATTTTAATTAATTGTTTAGTAGTTTAATAATTAAATCATCAATCTTTATTGCCACTTGTCTTAATTAATTTAGTTAATAATTTAATTGATAATATGCCGTCCTTCATTTGGTCGCTTGCTTAAGCTGCAATTGATACCCTTAATACTTGGAGATTAATTTTGCATGCAAAGAAAACGCGCATCAAGTTCTTGGCGCTGTTGCAGGGGACGGCTGTTATTATTAGTTTATTATTTCTAGTTTGATTAAGGTCTTTATTTGTGATTATTTATTTTTATCTAACCTTAAATTTTTATGAGGTACTTGTACACCAGGAAAAGGAGAGGAAGGAAAGAAGGAATAACACATTGAGTTAAACATGGCCGGAGCAAGGCAAAATTCGGATAATATTGCCATACATGAAATTTTCACGAACAATGGAATTGGTAATATGGGATTGATAGGAGCAAGGGGGAAGATGATGATTTTGAGATACATCCCGCTCTTATTAACATGGTAGAGAAGAATCCCTTTTATGGAGGTTGCTTTGAAGATCCATATCAGCATCTCCAAAGATTTCTTGGTTATGCAAACACTCAGAAGGATACTGGAGCTAATGATAATGTTAGGCGAATCGCCCTATTCAAGTTCTCATTGATTGATAAGGCAGAAGCTTGGTATGAGACTCTTGATGCCACATATTGCACTATATGGGACCAACTGCAGCAGAAGTTCTTAGAGAGATACATGCCACCCTCAAGAATCTTAAGAATGAAGAAAGAGATCACCCAATTTGTTATGAATCAGGGTGAGAAATTTCATGAGGCGTGGGACAGGTTCAAAGACATGCTCTGGAGGTTCCCACAACATGGGAAGTCTAAGGCTCAATACATAAGTATCTTCTACTATGGATTGGATTGTGAGTCACGTGTTTTTATTGATGCATCATCAGGTAGAGCACTGTTATCTAAGATATCACTTGAAGCAGAAAAGTTGTTTGAAGACATCTCTATGAATTCACGTGGCTAGCCTACGGAGAGGAGTAAAGGATCTTATACACTAAGTAAAGTAGCGTAGGTTGACCATCAAATGGTAAAGCTGAATAGGAATGATAAGATCGTCTCTAGTCTAGCTAACATCAACAAGCTACTAGAGTCCCAACCGAGGCAGATTACAGAGTTGACACAAAGGGGGGCCTAGTATCTAGCAGCAAGAATTGAAGAGTGTTGAAGTTACCTTCAATGGATACATGGCTAAGAATGATGCAAGAGTAGATCGTCTAAAGGCCAAGCTAGA
Organism: Pogostemon cablin; assembly: GCA_023678885.1. Classification (NCBI taxonomy): domain Eukaryota; kingdom Viridiplantae; phylum Streptophyta; class Magnoliopsida; order Lamiales; family Lamiaceae; genus Pogostemon; species Pogostemon cablin. Next base: position 19,133,406 of record CM042983.1, on the reverse strand, counting down.
GGCAAAAATTGATGCAAATCATGAGGATAGATCTAAGCAGATGAAGGACTTGACATTGTTGATGAGGGCAGATGACCGGGAACGTGAATCAATTGACACAAATGTTAGAGAAAGAAATATTCCCGTCTCAAATCATAATAAAACTGAAGTAGTGCCATGCCATCACGTTAAGGTCTGGAATACAACATGGGGGGACTGATGATGCCAGAAATGAATTTTGAAGCTCCAAGAGCTCGATTCAACCTCAGTTCGACCAAGTAAGCAGGTCGAACCACACCCTGGAGGTTGAACAAAGCACCTGGCATCCTCCGGAGCATCTAGACACCCAGTTCGACCAAAACCATAGTGGTTCGACCAACTTTGAAGGTCGAACCACGGTTGAACCAGCCTATTCAACACACTCTGTTTCTGCTGATGTCAGATTCGACCATGACCATCATGGTTCGACCAACCCTGTTGGTCGAACAGAGGTCTAACCCACTGTCCGGAGCACCCTATTTTTGCTGAAGCATGGTTCAACCATGACCATCATGGTTTGGCCAACCCAGTTGGTTGAATCGTGGTTAAACCAACCTATACGAGAGATGTTAAATTTCTAAAGACCGGTTCGACCATGATAGCTCCGGTTCGACCAAACTCCTTGGTCGAACCATGGTCGAACCGGCATGTAATGAGGAGTTTGGACTTTCTAATGGTCGGTTCGACCACTACACACCTGGTTCGACCAACACCCAAGGTCGAACGAAGGTCGAACCATCTCGTTCGGTACCGTTCTCCACACTGAATGCTTTACATGATGTTGATGCTATTCCCATACCATCCAAAGAGCAGAATACTGAGCTGATAGCAGAAAAGAAGTGGGAAAGAGCAAAGAGGTTGAGAGCCGAGAAGGATAAACTAAAGGAGGCTGAATGAGATTAGTGGGGAAAACCCAAGACTAAGGTACCTCCTCTGTTTCCTTCAAGGTTGGCCAAGAAGGGATTGGAAGAAAAGTTCAAGATGTTTCAAGATATCATGAATATGATAAGTTTGAACATTCCTTTCTCTAAAGCAATCATGGAGATGCCATACTATGCCCGATTCCTCAAGGACATTATATCGATGAAGAGAAGCTTGAACGGAGTGGAGACAGTGAATTTGTTAGAGAATTGTAGCTCGATCATTCAGAGAAAGCTGCTTGAAAAGTTGAAGGATCCGGAAAGCTTCATTATTCTTTGTGACATTGGAAAAGGACTGGCACATAAAGCCTTGTGTGATTTGGGGGCAAGCGTCAATTTGATGTCTTTGTCCATATTTAAAAGGCTTGGTTTGGGGGAGCTCACTCCCACAATAATTGCTCTACAATTGGCGGATAGATCCATGAATTTTTCGAAGGGTTTAATTGAAGATGTTTTGGTAAAAGTAGATAAGTTGGTCTTTCCCGTGGATTTTCTTGTAGTTGAGATGGAAGATGACAAGGATGACATTCCCCTTATTTTAGGGCGGCCATTCCTTGCTACTGCTGGAGCTATGATAGATGTTAAGGATGGAAAGCTTAGACTGCAGATAGATAATGAAGATGTGGTTTTCTCTCTTGATCAAGCAATGAAGATGCCCATGGAGGCTCAATCATGCAAGAGCATAGATATGGTTTATAACTTATTTAATCTTGATTTTAATAGGACAGATGATTATGAAATTGATTGGAAGATTGACAAGGAGGTGTCAAGACAGCCAAGGGAAGAAGGTAATTCTGAGGATCATATACTTGTGACTAAGAAAGGTGAGGTGTTGAGTGTAGACAAGAAGAGGGAAAGAAAGTACTTGAAGGTGAGGATGCGAGAAGACCGCCCTCTAATCCAGTAGTACAAAGCGGTATTCCATCATAACTCTTCGATGTTAAACATGAGCGCCTGTTGGGGGCTTGCCCTTCAGTTTTAATTCTTTATTTATTTCGTGTGAGTAAGAAAGTTTTATATTTAAGGTGCTTACTAATCGGTAATTACATCTCGTTGCAAACTTAGTTTCGACTTACGTTTTTACTAAGTTTTGGGGAGGGGTGTGATGTTCTTACCTCATTGAAGCACTAAGAGTATTTTTTTTGTAATGTTTGCTAGGGGAGTTGATTTTTTGCGGTATGTTGAAGCTTTAATCGATTTTGATGAGTCAATTTTTTGTAATTTTCCTAGTGTTCAGTGGTGTGTCTAGTGTGTGGAGTTAATTAGATAGTCAATTGAGCCTTTCTTATAGTTCTCTTATTTTATTATTGATGAATCCTGTGATGATGATGTGTGCTTGAGTTTTGATGATAGAAAAAGTAAAAGAGTGGTAAGATGAATTCTACACAGAGGTTTTGACCTGATCGAGTTGAACAACTCGAGGAGCTCATGCATACGTTGAAGAAAAATTAGGTTCCCTCGTTTCCTTATTCTAATTCTTATGTATTTTTAATTCATGAAGTGGAAGGATTGAGTTTATAGTTGTGATCCACATGAGCTTATATTTTTAATTTGTGCCTAAATTCATATGCTTTTTAAATTGATGAAGGAAGTGTACTTGAGTTATATTGTGGTATGAAGTTCTATGTGTACATGAGGGATATTACTTACCATGAAAAGTGCTCTATTACTTGTTAAAAACCCATGTGAGATTTGAGCCTCGTTGATCATGTACATAATCACATGATATTTCTTTTCTGATGAGTATCGGTCTTGTGTGTGTGTATTCTAGAACTTGCCTCTTGTCTTACTTGAGACTACATGTGTGTGAGATGATGGGAGATGATTTTAGGCCATCATTGAATTTATGAGTCACTTAACCAAATAATTTCCACTACTGCTGGCACGACTCGTGCCACATCATGGCATGACTCGTGCCACGTTATTTATCGACATGCATCGTCACATGCTCTGTCATGCGTCGTGCCTTGTCCACCCCTCGTCTTCTATCGGCAGTGCCTTTCGCTGGCACGACTCGTGCCAACTAGTGGCATGACTCGTGCTGCTGTCCGGCATCCCTGTCCGACAGCCGCTGCCGTTCATCGTCGTGTTCTTCCGCCGTCAAATATTTAGGGCATCCAAGTATAATAATTAATATTTTATACCCTAATCCACATTTGGCACATAAACCCTAGCCAAACGTGTCACGTCTTCCATGAAATCGAAGCTCTAATACCAATTATTGACGCTCGATCGTTTGGTTAACATGAACCGTTAGGGTTCCATGCAAACTAAAACAGCAAAAACAAGTAATCAAAGTTCGCATTACCTTTCACCAGGGTATGTTGATGAAGAACAGCTGCAGAAAACAACCTCTTGATCTTTTGCTGTATTCCCAAGCCCAATCTTGACGTCGTGTGGGCGACATTATTCAAGATCTTCTCAATCTGATGTTCTCTTTCCCTCCTCACAGTGTTAGGCATGAAACATAGGGTTATTGGATAGCTGAGATGACTTATTTATAGGCTACAGTAGGTACTAGGAGGAGAAATTAGAGTTTAGCCTCCATTGGGCTTATGTATCCAAGTTTAGCCCAAAACTTATACTTAAGTCCAATAATAATAATATATACCACTAAAATATTATTACTGCACTACCGCTCTAATCCCATAATTACGTTATGGGCTCCTTCTTATTATAAGCCCGTTAGTCTCCCCATGTTTAAGATATACACCCATTAATTAATTAATTAAGTTATTGACAACTCCATTAATTAATATCTCATCCGAGAGTAGTATCACTCAACCTCATTATCATGCTGGAATTAATCCACTTGCAAGATTTACATGATAATCCTTATGACCTCCTCAAGGGGACATCATCAACCTATATCAGACACATATTCCTTCTACAATCAATAGCACATCATAGAGACAACACTACTTCCCAACTCACCGAGTTTGTTAATTTAATTGCATGTAAATCTCACCCATTGATGAATCAAAGAAATATATATTGCTTTACGTGTCGAAATTATTGTATAGGGATTAAGAGCATGAACATCCATATTAACAGAGATCAAATTCTTTTATAAGTCAGTATAAGTCGAATGACCTCAAGCGGTTCTGCTCAATACACACAAAGCATACTAATGTGATTTTATAGTCAAGAGAAACTAATACCAAATCACACTACAACCATCCTGATAGATTGTCCCTGTCTATCTTGATTGTGAGCATCTGTTTATACTTTATAAGGAAACCGATAATATGATCTTCTGCGTGTTGTCGCACAACATATTATCCACAATATAAAGTAATGGGACTTTTGCACAAACATATAAATAAATTATAATATGTAAAACGTTTGATCATATGATTCTCATTTTCAAATAAATTGTTAAAACATTGTTCATACAAAAGCTAGACTTTTAGTATACAATTTAACAAATTCGTCTCACATAAGAGGATATGTGAGACGGTCTTATCTAAGTCTTTGCCTTTAAATATACTCGGTAATGATAATTAAATAATATAATTAACTATTTACCGTGTAATTTGAGAATCTTTTAAAATATTATATACTTATATATTCCTAATCAGTATTTTTTAATAATATAAGTCCATGAAATATAATCTCTCTAAATTATATAATATCACTTTAAATTAATAAAATTCTCCGGTCCCAACAATATCAATTTGTAGAGGTTTTATTGTATAAAATTATGAAAAAAATACAATTTTCCAAAGTACAATGTCTTTTATCGCATATTTTTATTTTTTTAATAGAAAAAAATAAAAACATGTAAAGTGAATCTGTGAAAAAAATTAAGACGTGTGTCAAAATGAATCTAGAATGAATTTTCCCGTCGTTAATACTTGAAATTAGGGGGCTAATTATTAATGTTTTCATGTCATTATGAATCTAAAGATTTGAAAAAGATTTTTTGTATTATCCTGATTGATTTTATATCCTTTTGCAAATACAGGTATGAAATTATAGGACTTGCGATAATAAATTTAAGTTAAAAGTCATGATTTTTCTAAAGCTTAATGTATGGGACTTTCTTAAAATTATAAATTTGGTTCATATCAATTTAATAGCTATAACATGTTAATTACTAATAGTTATTCTTGTTTAGAAATTTTTTTCAAATTTATGGAACTTTGTAAAAAAAAAATTTAAAAAAAATAATTCCTTAAATTTTGAGATAATATTAATAAACATTTATTAAAATCTCAAATTTATTAATTTAAATATTTTAAGAATATTTAAACAATAATTCGGGAATAATAATCTACAAATAAAAATTCACTATTCAAATAAAAAAATTATACATAAAAATTCACTACAACAAAATATTAGATTAATTGCTCTAAGATACAAAGTCAATATGATTATTATTATTATTATAAGATACATTCATTAGAAAATATTACTATGGGATATAGAAAGATATGTAACAAAGTACCCAAGTTACCCTTAAATGATTTAAATTTAAAAACATAATCTTACCTAATAAATCTAACTGATTTTACTCTTTTAAATGTTGTACTCTTTTAAATGCTTAAAACGTCATGTTTACGTTCGGTTATAACTATTTGGGATAGTGATGGTTGAAATTTAGATAATTTAGCAACACCATCTTGCTTTTTTCAGCCGTTGGAGTTTGATACCCTTCATCGTCGATATCTTTGTTAGGCCTACTATCGTCTTCTTGTTGAGTAGTACAGTGGCCATCTCACAAATTTTGCAGGTTATATCTTCACATCTAGTCAAAATTTTCCATATTAATCAGCAACAAGAGTTCATTTTCTGCATTCGAAGGTAAGTTTACACTCCTTGAATTTATTTCTAAAGATAAACCATTCACAATATTGGAATTAAAATTTTGTATATGTTGTACATGTTAGGACGTGTAAAAATATAATATCTGAAAATTTGTATATTCAAAGACAAGTATATGTCGTACATGTTACCTTGTGAAAACATGTTAATATGATTGTAAGGGTTCAATTTTATGCTAAATTTCACTCTCTTGTAGGTTTTTCAAATTATGAAGAATTCCATAATGTTTAGTGTGAGGCATCAGGAAATATGCAAATTAATCTCCGTAGTGTCAGAGACGCATGGTCTAATTTGCACTATGAAATTTATGTGAAGTTGGTTGATTTGGAGAAAGTAAATTTTGAATGGGTTTGTTGTTTTGGTGAATGCCGTAGTATCTCTTTGTCTTCGGATGCAGATTTGAAGAACATTATCTCCCTTTGCAAGCGCACATCCTTGAATTTTGTGTCCTCTGATGTGTCAGTAAATGAACCACATTTAAGAAATAATTCTCAGTCTGCTCTACTGTGCACGGGTTCTATAAATTCTAAGGTCATTCATCTAGTTTCTGAAAATGCAAACTCAAAGGAATCAAATCTGAATGATAGATAATATAAAGAGTTTTCTGAAAAAACTCAAACATGCCGTGTTTTGATATCTGTCCACTTTTGGAAAAGAAATCATTATTATCAGATACATGGTCCAACATAATGAAAGATGGTGTTGGGTTGGTGTTTCAAAGAGGGGATAAGGAATTTCGGGAGAAGCTAATAAAGTACATTACACAAGTAGGCTTCAGCTTCAAATATTGCAAGAATAATGCAAGATATATTCATGTTATCTATAATAATTCAGATGATTGTGAGTGGTTTATAAAAGCAAAACGTCTTATGTTGTCATCAAAGTTCCAGGTTTATGAGGTAAATTTGGTCCATAAATGTGTTGGGATTTTCCCAAAGAATGAAACAAGACGCTTCTCCCCTAAAATTATTAGAAATTTGCTTGTAGATAAAATTAGAGAGTAGCCTCACAAGGGGGGAATTGATGTAAAATCTGATTTCTTATGCACATATGGATTCGAGATCCCTTATTGGAAAGCATCGAGAGTGAAGGAAAAAGCGAAGGATCAAATATGGGGATCATATGCAGAATCTTATGATGATCTATGCTAGTATTGTGCTGCAATTATATCCACCAATCCGGTAGCGTCTTTGTACTTGACCACAATAAGGAATCAAATCGCTTTGAATGCTTATTTATATCATTCAAAGCCTGCATAGATGGGTTCAAGAGTTGTCACCCAATGATCTTTATTGATGGTACATTCATGAAAGGTCAAGTCAATGGCACCTTACGAGCAACCACCGTGAAAGATGGTGAAAACGGTATCATTTATACTTTATAATATATATTAATTTATCATGAGTTTCTTATTTTTACTTTTACATCTATTATGGAATATATTATTTTGTAGGGCTGTTCCCATTAGCCATTGTCATTGTCTCTACCGAAAACACTAAGAATTAGACGTGGTTTTTAACAATGATAAGGGACCACATTACGCATGACAAAGAGATATCTATATCTGACCACAATGTTGGCCTAATGTCAACATTTTCCTTGGTTTTTGACAAGTCAATTCACTATTTTTGTTTGTTATAATTATTAATGAACCTGAATGACAGATTCTCACGTGGCTGGAGTAAAAATAATCATGCAGATTTAGGGCGTATTTTCAATGAATGTGCATATGCCCCCATAAAACAATTTTTGATGAGAAACTTGCAGCTTTCAAGGAGCTTGGTGGAAAATTAGCTGAAGAATGGTTATCACAATTACCATACAAAAAATGGGTTGTGGCTTATTCTCCTCATATTACAAGATATGGTGAAATGACCTCTAACGCTTGTTGAGAGTGAAAATTAGCGTGATTTAGTGTCCAATTTAATACATTTTTATGGTAATTATTGTTATACATTAGCAAAGTTTCTTATATTCAGTATATTTGAGAAAAGGTGCATTTGAGGTGTTTTATTGTGTTTTAGGTGAAAAATAATCAAAAGTGCAAAGTTATAAGAATGCTGAAAAACACACGTGCAACTTGTGTATTTTTCTGTGTTTGTGTTGTAGTCCAAATTGGGCATGTGATACTTCGTTGGAAAGCCATGAATGATAGAATCATTTTGGCGCAATAATCACTCAAATTGGAGTTCAGATGTGGAAGTTATACTCAAAATGGTGAGACTGCATAATGTAGTTCGACCTTCCTACTCTAATTCGACCACTGGTTCAAGTCGAACCAAATACTTGAATGCTCCAGGACATGAATTTGATCGCCGAAGTCCCTTTTGACCCTGGTTCGACCATAGTTCGACCAAGCCCACAAGTCGAACCAGCATGCGGGACAGCTTTAGATCTGTATTTTTACACCTCAGTACGTGTATGTGCATGTTTTGACGTGAAAATCCCATTAAGGTCACTTGGAGGGTCCAAAAAGTATTAAAGGGAATCATTCAAAATGTTAGAGAGATTGAACACCACTACCACCCCACAAGGAGGGATCACCCCAAACCATCATCCACATCCATCCTTCATCCATCCATCCATCACTGTGAAGATTCGTCTGTTAAATCAAGAGGAAAACCAATAGGAGGATTCAAGACGCGGACGCCATGGGAGGAAGAAAATTTTGAGGATCATATTTTTGTCACTAGGAAATGTGAGGTGCTAAGTGTAGACAAAAAGAGGAAAATAAAGTATTTGAAGGTGAGGATACGAGAAGGCCATCCTCTGATCCAGTAGTTCAAAAAACTGCATACCACCGTGACTCTCCGACATTAAACATGAGTGCCTATTGGAGGCTTGCCCTTCCATTTTATTGCTTTCGTATTTCTTTTGTGTGAGTGAGGAGTCGTTATATTTGAGGTGCTCATGCCTATGCAATTACATCTCTTTGCAAACTTAGTTTCGACTTACGTTTTTACTAAGTTTGGGGGGTGTAATGTACTTACCTCGTCTTTTGAGCACCGAGGTATAATTTTTCCTTTCATTGGTTGTTTGTTTGTTAGGGGGTTGATTTTTTGCAGCATATTAAAACTTTAACTGGAATTGGTATGTCGATTTTTTGCAACTTACCTAATGTTTAGTGTGTCTTGTTGGTGTTTCTAGTATGTGGAGTCGATTATATAGTCAATTGAGTCTTTCTCATACTTCTCCGGAGGTCGTTAAACATCATTATACACTATGGTTGGATTAAAAAGGTACTAAAGGGGAAAGATAAGTTCTACGCTGAGGCTTGACCTGACCGAGTTGAGTAATTCGAGGAGTTTATGTATACGTTGAAGAAAAAATTACACTACAACAAAAAAGCATTAAGACACCAGTAAATAGACTACATAGATAAGAAATATATGTTATCGTATGCTTTATATATGTAGTCTTAAATATATATGTTGTCTTATATATTTTTCACGCACTAAGACTACACATATTGACTGGTGTTATCTTAATGTGGTGTGAAACATGTTATTTTTTAAGGTAATTTATTATAAGACAACATATATAACAACATATGTAGTTTTAATTTTTTTTATGCACAAAGACAACATATATGACAATAAATGTTGTTTTAAATTGTTGTAATATTTTTTTTCTTAAACATATGACAATATATGTTATGCATAATATAATATATTTTCTTATTAATTTATTTTGAAGCAACATATATAATTTGAATATGTTGTTACTCATACATTTGTAATTTTCTTAAAACTAATTAATCAGTAAATATATAACAGTAAATTTTTTATTTTAATTAAATATGAAATAAATTTTAAAAAATTATTATAAAATTAAAGATTCAAATTTCCAAATATTTTTATTAAAAAAATTATACAATACTTGATGCGAAAATTTTAATTACTATAAAAATTTAAAAATTAAAATTATTTAATAATTAAAATTCTTTATTAAAATGTAAAAGCAAATTTAAGTAATTATATAACAAATTCAAAAATACAATGTAGAAGTATTTTGTATTTACTAAATAATAATTGAATAAAATTAATGGTGCTCCATACTTCACGTAGGAGTTTTTGCCAAATTTGTTAACTTATTAAATAAATAATTTAATAATTTTACTTTTTCCTTTTTATTAATTAGTAATAGAAAATTTATATACAAAACTGTAGAGTATTCCGCTCTTAATTTGTGAAACCCTAGTTCCTAAATTCCCCCAAATGTTGAGTCTTTTAACGGTTTGAGATTTCTGCAGTTGAGCGAAAACTTGAGGCCGCCGGAAACAACGCCGTAGAGAAGGATGGCGGTGGCGCAATTGCTGAATTCCAAGCCGAATTCTTTGCTTTGTTCGAGAGAGAGAGAGGCAAGATGACGGAGGCCATGATAAGGAAGATAAGGAAGAAGACAGACATGGCGAGTGTGAAGGATATGCCGGTTCTCCAAGGCGGTCCTCCTTCGGGTGGATTTGCGCCTTTCCAGTTCGCTCGACGGATCCCGAACAAGGGCCCCAGCGTCATGGCCATTTTTCTCGCCGCTTTTGGTGCTTTCTCGAGGGGCATGTACCAGGTCGGCAAGGGAAACAATATTCGAAGCTACGATCGTTTCGCGTGCACTTATTTGGCTCTGTCTTACTGCTTCATTTTTCTGCTTGTTTTATTGCTTAGGCCATCTCCAACAGTTTGCACCATTTTTCTGCACATTCAGCACAAAAATGGTGTGAAAATAGTAATTCATTTCAAGCAGTTTGCACTATTTTTTCCACTAAAAAATAAAATATTCATTTAATCTTTATTTAATTTTTTTCCAATATAATTTTATTTTTAAGTTTAAATCTCATATTTATTTTAATTTCTTTTTTAAATATATATTTGATATATTAATAGAATATAACAATATAACACTATTAATAATATTTTGACAATAAAATAATGCAGTAAAAATAAAACAGAAATGCCGAGAAAATATCAATTGGTGTGAAGTATTAACAATAAAATATTAATACAGTAAAAATAAAAAAAAGTTTTAATGTTGTAAACTAAAACAGAAAATTAAAAAAAAAAAGAGAAGTCAAGGACGGCAACCCAACCGCAATTTGGTGCGAAGTAGATACCCAACAAAAAAATGCGGAGAAAATACAATTACTGCTGGAGTTGATTTTCCACGCCATATCACCTTTTTACCGCATTTTGCGGTGCTGCTGGAGATGGCCTTACTAACTCTCCTCTTCTTCTTGATTGTGGCATCTTCTTAAAGCTTTTTCTCTTTTCAAAATCTTGATTTTCTTAATTTCTAGGTCAACTTTAGGGTAATTAGGGCGCCGATTGCTCAGAGGAGGTTCGTACCCTCCGATTAAGGTGATTTGAGTGCCTATTCCTTTTCTTTTCTATTTTCTGGATGCGTTAGCTTTTCCTCATAATATTTTTCAACAAACTGTAAGAAACCCTGCTTATTCAATTGTTTACTTGCAATACTATTCCTCGATTTAGGCTTAGAAGGTTTCACTTCTCCTCCACTTACCTCAAATACTTTTGCTAGATTACTAGAGTGATAGGAACTCCCAAATGATTGAGATATAATTTCCTGCAGAACAACAGTATTAGACAACCAGAAGGTCAACCTTAATAAAACAATACATGAAATTTAGGATTTTCCACTACATAAAAAATGTGCCTACCAACTTGAATAAGCTGATATTATACTGACCTGGAAACATCATTGCCACATGACTTAGAAACTAAAACAAGCCCAGACACGGTGTTTCTAGCAATAGTTGCTCGCTTGTCTTAAGTCCAGTATTTACAAGCATAAATATAAAGTCTTGAAAGGCGGCTAGCAGGTGTATGCACCTTGTGTGCAGAGCTTCCATGTTCAGGAACTACAGAGTATAAGGAAATTTCAAGAGCTGCAACTTCTCTGAGTTCACTTTGAAGATTCTTGATTTTGGTTTCCATTTTCTCAATCTTTTCATCGATTGCAGCATTCACGTCCAAATATCTTCAGCACGTTCTTGATGTTTAGATGTTAGGCATAATTGATACTTTTTTATTCTTCTGCTATTGCAGATTTTTTCATTTTGCAGAGTTGGTTCATGCTTCTTTATCATTTTACTAATTCCTCTGTCAATTATTCTTAAGAAGATGGTCATTGTCATGATGAGAAGTTGAATAGGGGCTTCTTTGCTAAGCTAGACAGGGCTCAGACTTTCAAACAACACTAGTTACTAGCTTGGAGTTTCATCCTTGTAAGAGTTCTTCATTTGTCTTGATGTGTAAGGGCTTCACTTAATTATTTTAGCTAACAACTCTAAGCTCTAATCAGTTTAGGTGATCATGTTCAAGATTATTCATAAATTGGTGTGAACTTGAGACTCTTTGGTGAGGTATTTCAAATATATTGTCCTGCTAATTTGATGTTGAGATAATCAGTTCATTATATGTGTGACTGGTTGGTGGAGTGATGATTGAGTTTTTTTATTAGCTTGTTATAGGATTGTGAATTATTTCCTACATGGCAATTTATACACTTTCTTACATTGGTCTACATTGGAGTGGTTGTTCTTATTGTGCTTGGTGAGACTTCGAGATATTGTAAGACTCATATGGGTTCCTATGACTTATTCGTGCATCCATGCCCATTGTAGGGTAAATGAATTCGTTGATTCAAATGAAATGGAGAAAGTTAGGTAATTCTTTTCTCAAGACATACATGACTTTCTTTGATGGTTAAATTGTTCGTTATTGCTCTAACTTGTTTCATAGTACTTAACTAGAGTTGACATGTATGTAAATGTTCATGGGAACTTGAAGGGATTTCAAGGAAAACTTGAGTTAGTGGTGTTTTCTGTCAGGTATAAATTCTCTTATGACACATGCTACCGATATATGTAGAAAACACAATATCTCATTCTATGTTTTAGTGTGACTATGTTATTAGATCCATTTTCCATAGCACAAGCAAAGACATAATTTTTCATAAATTTGTTGCTGGATAACAAATTCTATAAGTGTGTAATAATAATTAGGTCCATCTTAAACCAAGAAATTTGCATATAAGATCCATTTTAGTTTCTATTTAAGAATTTATTGACCTTAGATCTTAGTGAAGTTCCTTCAGCACACTAGATCTTAATTGATGATGTGATAGTTACTGTACCACATTCACTGTGCTAAATATTTTAAATTTATGTTGAGAAATTGAAGCATAAGAAAGATACTAGTAGTGTTATTCTTTTCTTATAATTCTTGATTTTTCTTTGTACTTTGTTGGTATATTCATGGCGTGCCTCTCCTAACCAAGAATATGCTAGCCCTAACATTTCTCTGTCCTAACATTTAAAATTCATTTGGTTTATGAAGTCTTCTTTCTCTAGAATGCAAAGCATGTCAAAGACCGATCTTTGCCAGTTACTCTCTAGCCACTTTGAAAACTAGGTGAACTTGGTTCTACATTTTTCTTTTACAGGCATTTTGCTCATTCGTAGACTTGTTTTTTATCTAGTATTCCCTAAGGATTTGGGCATTAGTAGGCTAGCAGCATTGTAGCATTTCTTGGAGCTTGTTGAGTCCCTTTATTTAATTATCTATCCATGAAGACGACTGTGAATTATCACTGGATCTGTGATTTGTATTGAGTAGATAGTTGGTCGATTCAGTTGGGTATGAAAATTGTGTGTACTATTTTCGTCGGCATAGAAAGATTTCTTGCTACTTGTGATGTTTGAACGTTATTTGGTCTTTATGGAGAACTGTTAGAAGCAAGAGGTTAAAATTCGTTTATACAACACAGTTTAGTGCTATGCCTTTTCTGCTCAAGTTTTTTTCTTGTTTCATATGGTACATGATTGATTCTTATATCCTTATTCATTTTACAGTCATACTTAACTGTACCAAGATGGTGGAACAGGGGTTTACAGTTGATTTAGATAAACCGCTCGTCTTTCAGGTGTGACATTCATTTCTCATTAAATGCTTTAATATATCTTGTTCCTAAAAGTTTTTATGCCAGTATCGTGAAAGTTTTCATCCTGAAAGTTTTTTGTTCAATCATTTTACATTCGCCACTCAATTAAAAGTAATTATTTTACCATTATTTTAGGACTTTCTATTTCATATTTCCATTATCTGGGCCATTTAAAAGACAGCATGTGGGGCTAATGGTACTACAAGCATCATCCCCGTATACACCTCCAGGTCCTTTGCTTTGTATATTTTGTTACTTTCTTAACCCATATCATCTTTGTAGCTATCTATTCCTTATGATTTTATAATTTTCACAAAAGCTTGAGGATAATATAGTCCAATTTGATTTTAGTAATAAAAAATCGTAATTTTCTAATTTTTGTTTCACATTTCTTTTGTAGGTTAAAGATAATCATGCTTTTTATGAAGCTTATGTACCCATGAAGTTCAAACACTATTATAAGAAAATGGCTAAGTAAGTACTTTTTCTTCTTGATTCTAGTTATCCAAACAATATAATGTTCTTCTGAAATTTGCCTCCATTATATTGATTTTAGGTCGAGTGAACGGGGCACCAGGTAACACTACAAGCAATAGCGAATAAAGCAGAGTACTCTTAATGCCAGTCATTTTTATTTTCAGTCTTAAAGTTTGTGATTCTCGCTATGTTTCTTTAATTGTAATTATCTACAACTTAATCTGCTTTTGTTTTCTTGAAACTTGAAATTAAGTGGCAAAATGGAGAATATAAAATATATCTGTAATTCAGAACTTGAGATATTTCTCATGCATGTAACTAAAGAAAAAGATTATTTGGAGATTTTCCAAAAGCAGTCAATTCTCTAACTTATGTTTATAATTAACTATAGTCTTAGAGTTGAGTAATCTTTGGTGTTTTCTATTTGATAACATTTTTTGTTCCCTTTGCGGATTTAGAGTTCTTTCATATTGAGACTTCATTTTCTGCTATTTTTACTTTTTCCTTTTTTAATTCACACCTATCATAAGATCAGTAGGCAGAGTTTCTGGCATCTCCCTTAATATACTTTTACATGAATTGCTAATATCATTTTTTTAAGTCTGGGTATGTTTGCTTTAAGTCCCTCTTTCTTGCTATTCTGTGGAGAGAAAGATGGTGATTATTAGTTGTGATATGAATCAATTTCAGGTTTTATTGGGTTCTGTAATGATTATTGCTATTTAGTTGGGTTGCTCTTTGTATGAATCGGATGTTTCTATAAGTTTATGTGAATTTTAGTTGGTTATAGTAAAGTTGTGTGAATTTTTTTATGAATTTTTATAATTAAGTGGATTTGTTAATTTATTGTTGGTCAGGTGGACGTTGGATTCTTCTATGTTAGTTATAGCTCTACGCTTGTTGGCTTCTGCTATTTGTATGAGTCTGTATGTGGTTCACCGTCCATGACTATTGACTCTCGATTACTTCTATAGAATCAATACTATTTGCTTTATGTCCTTACTGCGACGATTTGACATTTGCTAACATTTGGATTTGAAATGGTTATTTAATGTTGTGTATTATGGATAATTTAGAATGCATTTAATTATTTTTAATTTTATTATTTCTTTTATCAATTAATTAATAAATTTTGTATATATTATTTTTTACTAAAGGCAAAATAATGACAGGTAAAATAAATATATAATTCAATAAAAAAAATTAAATAGATTTGACAATACATATATGTGGTGTTTCTATAAAATAAGACAACATATATAATTTATTGTCATTTATAAAAAAAAAAGATGCACAAAGACAATATATATAATCTGTTGTCTTTGTGCATAATTATTTTAAAAAGAGGCGCTCAAAGACTACACATTGTATGTGTAGTCTTTGTGCGTCTTTTTTTCTGAAAATATGCACAAAGACTACACATATAATGTGCAGTCGTAAATAGACCCTAAGACAACAGAGGCTTAGACTACATAGTTTTTTTTCCAAAAATAAGTTAATAGACAACTGATTATATATTTAGTTTTAATGCTTTTTTGTTGCAGTGTTAGGTGCCCTCGTTTCCTTATTTCTAATTTTTATGTGTGCTTTTAATTCATGGGAGTAGAAATATTGAGTTTCTATTATTTTGGTGATCCATGAGAGCTTGTGGTATTTAAATTGTGCCTAAAATTCATATGCTCTTGAAATTAATGAAGGAAGTGTACTTGAGTTATATTGTAATATGAAGTTCTATGTGTATGATGAGAGTGAAAATAACTGTGTTTTAGTGTTCAATTAAACACCTTTTTTATGGGAATTGTTGTTATATATTAGCACAAATATCTTATATTAGAAATATGTGAGAAAATAGTGCATTTGAGGTGTTTTATTGTGTTTTAGGTGGAAAATTGATTAAAAGTGCAAAGTTGGAGAAAATGTGTAACTTGTGCAAGAATGCTAAAAAACGCACGTCCAAATTGTGTAATTTTTCTATGTTTATGTGGAGCTCAGAACTAGAAGTGTGATATATGGTTGAAAGCCACAGAAGAGAGGATCGTTTTGACATAAGAAATACCTCAATCGAAGTCCAAACGAGAAAGTTATGATTAAAATGGTGATGTCGCGCAAGCTGTTCCTACGCGGCACGACTGTGCCACATTGCATGACTTGTTACACCTTCAAATGTTGGAGTTTTTATGAGTTCTTTATATGCATAGAAAGTCAAGGAAGAGAGGATCGCGTGAGCGTATAAATCACTCAAATCGAAGTTCTTATGTGGAAGTTATTGTTGGCGTTCAATCATTTGGTTAACATGAACCGTTAGGGTTCCATGCAATTCTATATCAGCGGAAGCAAGAATATAAAATTCTCATTACCTTTCACTAGGGTATTGATGAATGTGTAAATTCACGTGTTTTAAGCCTTGATTCTTATGATAATGATGTATGATTTGATCGTAAGTGAAGATAAATCGAGATATGTAGTGAAAAGTCACGAATCAGGTGTGTTTAAGGCCGTTTGAGCAGATTTTCAAAGGAAAATGGGATAGAAGTGATCGAAACCGGAGAAGGGGTGTTGTAGCCACCCGTTCGACCAAATGGGGGGTGGTTCGACCAGCGCCCCTGGTCGAACCAGGCACCAGAAGCTGGCAGAAGTGTCGTTTGACCACGACAGTGCTGTTTGACTAGGTGTGTTGGTCAAACCGTGGTGGAACCAAAAGCATAACTTTTTGCAGATGAGGTTCGACCACGAAGCTTCTGGTTCGACCAGTCGTTCGAGTCGAACCAGGAGCCTGCCAAGTTGTTACAGGCAGGTTCGACCAGGCCTTAGTTGATTCGACCAGGGGCCTTGGTCGAACTGATGTGCGAGAAACTTCCGGATCCGTATTTTTACACCTTCAGTACATGTTTTTACTCAAAAAGCGCATCCTATGTCCATAAGGAGAGTTTACAAGTATAAAAGAAAGACACTACGCAGCTAAAAAGAGACGTTCACCACCACCTTCATTCTACACAACATCCGAAACCCTACCATCATCCACGGAGCTGTGGAGAGAGATTCTTCTATCGAATCAAGTGAGAACCAAGTGAAGATTTAAGATAGAGAGAGACGCGACGGCGCTCACATCTAGGGTTTACTTTGCATCTTAATTCATCTTGAAATTTTTAAGACTATGGGTAAGATCTATCCAACTACCATGATTGTTCTTCGATCAATCATGGGCTAGAACCACTTCGGTAGTTCTAGGGTTTATGAAGATTTTATGAGTTAATTGAACTTCCGTGTGTATACTCCGTACAACACTACTTGTGGGTTATTTTATATAAGACTATGCATTTTAATTCATACTCAGAGTTATTTTGTGCATCATTAATTGTTATGTAGAGTCTGAATACATATCTTGATTATTGATTGAGTGTGTTCACTACTGAGCAGGATTTCATGTTATGATTCTAAGTGAGGTGACTCCGAAGTCTCATTAGAACTATCTTATATAAATATTTATTAATTGAATATGATTCGGGTTAGTAAGTAGGACAAAGAGAATAACTTCATAGTACCTATAAAGGGAGATCATATCGGGTTACAATACTTAGCGCACGGGGAATAATTGATACTGATAGTACCTAGAAAGGGGGGTGAATTATATCTCTTGCTCCAAGGATATTAACACGCGTCACACGCGTCACACGCTTATTTACTTGTGTCTATAGAGTAGATTTACATGGCTTAGCGATGCGTCCATACTCCACAAGGCAAAGTCGGACATTGATACACGGAAGGGAAGTTAATGAGTAAAACTGGATGGCCCGAAGGACTACCTATCTTCTCACATATTCACTTTTGTTTAATCTCGACTGCTTGTTTACCTTAATTGCTCTTTTAATTATTTGTTTATTGGTTACTTAATCATCACACTTATATTGTCATACTAGTCTTAGTAAGTTAGATTATAATTAAATTAACAATAATACGTCCTTTGGGTTCGATAAATACTTGGTCTCTTATCAAAGATACAATAGCATCCTTCACACTTGGGGATTAATATTGTGTGTTGAGAAAACGCTCATCAAGTTCTTGGCGCATGATAAGAGTGAAAATAAGTATGTTTTAGTGTCCAATTTAACACCTTTTTGATAGGAATTGTTGTCATATATTAGCACAAGTGTCTTATATTTGGTATATGTAAGAAAAAGGTGCACTTGAGGTGTTTTATTATGTTTTAGGTGGAAAAAGGATCAAAAGTGCAAAATTGGAGAAAAGGTGCAACTTGTGTAGGAATGCTGAAAAACGCACGTCCAACTTGTGTAATTTTTCTGTATTTGTGTGGAGCTCTGAACTAGAAGTGTGAAACATAGTTGGAAAGCTACAGAAGAGAGGATCGTTTTAGCATAAGGAACACTTCAATCGGAATCCAAATGAGAAAGTTATGATCAAAATGGTGACGTCACGCAAGTTGTTCCTGTTCAGCACGACTGTGTACTTTGCATGGCTTGTTACACCTTCAAATATTGGAGTTTTTATGAGTTCCTTATATTCATAGAAATCCAAGGAAGTGAGGATTATGTGAGTGCAATAATCACTCAAATTAGAGCTCGGATGTGGAAGTTATGCCCGAAACAGTGAGACTACGCGAGCCCGCTCGACCACCGCTCGACCAAGATCATTTGGTCGAACGGAGTGAAATTTTCGCATCCGCAAACAGGTATGCCATTTGACCTCTGCTCGACCAAAGCCAATCCCACTCGACCTGGAGCAGTTTGGTCGAGCGGGGACATGGAATCTTATTTTAGGAAATTCCGTACCTTCAGTAGCGTGTATTTTTATGTTTTCTAAGAAAAAGCACATCCAAGGTCCATAAGGAGAGCTTACAAGTATAAAAGGGAATGCAGATCACATCATTATTGATGTGATGTGACCACAGCAAAATCATCCTATACCCCACAAGGGGGGATCACCCCCCAATCTTCATTCACATCATTTCCTCCATCCATTCATCACTTTGAAGATTCGTCTGCGAAATCAAGAGGAGAACCAAGAGGAGGATTCAAGATGGAGAAGGATGCGACGACACCCACATCTAGGGTTTTTATCGTTTTCTAATTTATCTTGTATTTTTTGGATATATGGAGAAGATCTATCCAACACCCATGATTGTTCTTCGCAACATTATGGGCTAGAACTATTTTGGTAGTTCTAGGGTTTTGAAGGTTTCTATGAATTAATTGAACTTTCATGTGTATACTCCATACAATACTACTTGTGGATTTATTTTATATAAGACTATGCTTTATTAATTCATACTCAGAGTTGTTTTGTGCATAATTAACTATTATGTAGAGTCTGAATACATATCTTGATTATTGATTGGGTGCGTTCACTGCTGAGCAGGATTTTATGTTATGATTCTAAGTGAGGGGACTCCGAAACTTCATTAGAACTATCTTATATAAATACTTATTAATTGAATTGGATTCGGGTTAGAAAGTAGGGTAAAGAGGATAATTACATAATACCTATAAAGGGAGATCATATTGTTGGGCAATTGGATCTTGTGGCTCAAACGTGATCGTTAGTAAACAGGCAAACAATAAACAGCGGAAGCGATTAAATCTTGTTTACCGTACTTCTGGGTTGATGTAGAGGATGAACCGTTGCAGAGAACCACCTCTCAATCTTCTGCAGTATGTCCCAAGTTGAATCCTGCTGTTGTGTGGGCAACAATCCGCAGGATTCTCTCAATCTGCTCCTGTTCTTTCTAACTGTCAAATGAGGCACTGACTTAGGGTTAACAGGAACTGAGATAACTTATTTATAAGGGCTACTGCAGGGACCAGGAGGAGAAATTGGGCTGGGCCTCAATTGAATTTAATTAACCAAGCTTAGCCCAAAGCTTTTAATTAAATCCAATAATAATAATATAGTCAACTAAAATATTATTATTGCACTACCCATCCAATCCCAAATTATGTTCTGGGCTCCTTCTTATTATAAGCCCGATAGTCTCCCCATGTTTAAGATATTCAATGTCCATTAATTAATTAAGTTACTAACAACTCTAATTAATTAATATCTCGTCCGAGAGTAGTACCACTCAACCTTTTTATCATGCCGGAAATTAATCCACTTGCAAGATTTACATGATAAACCTTATGAGCTCCTCAAGGGGACATCATCAACCTATGATGGACATGGATTCCTTCTACAATCAACAGCACACCATAGATACAGCACTACTTCCCAACTCACCGAGTTTGTTGATTTAATACATATAAATCTCACCCGTTGATGAATCAAAGAAATACATACTGCCCTACGTGTCGAGGTTATTGTATAGGGATTAAGAGCACGAACTTCTATAATAACAGAGATCAAGTTCTTCTATAAGTCAGTATAAGAAGAACGATCTCAGGCGGTCCTGCTCAATACACACAAGTGCACTAATGTGATTCTATAGCCAAGACAAGCTAATACCAAACCACACTACAACCATACCGATAGAGAGTCCCCGTCTATCTCAGTTGTGAGCATCTGTTTATACTTTATAAGGAAACCGATAATATGATCTTCCGCGTGTTGTCGCACAACATATTATCTACAGTATAAAGTAAATGGACTATTGCATCATGCATATAAAATAAATTATAAGATGCAATCATTTGATCAATGATTCTCATTTCAAATATTGTTATGACATTGTTCATACTAAAGCTAGACTTTTAGTATACAATCCAACAATCTCCCACTTATACTAAAAGACTATGCTGTCATGTCTTCTGCCATACATCTGATTCCTACTCCCACTTATACGACCATTAAAAGCTCTCGCCTTAAGGTCCTTGTAAATGATTTACTAGGTCATCATCCGATGTAATCTAGGTGACAACAACCTTCCCCTCATCATACGATTTCTCATAACAGGTGGTACTCGCGCTCCATGTGTTTAATTGCCTTATGGACTTGTGATTTCTTCAAGTTTGCAACTGCACCAATATCATCAATGTAAATTGTGATTACCTTGGGCAAACTTGGAAACCCTTCAAAGTCCATCATGAAGTCTCTAGAGTCATATAGATTCTTTGGCTGCCTCATAGGCTCCAATTTATCATCTTTCCATGATGGAGTCTGGAGTCTGAAATATATTTCTATATAACACTCCTCCACATTATGACTCTACTTCCTAAAATTAAACACATAACCTTTGAGGAGAATTTACTGCCGTCCAATCTGACTAAAAAATCTGAATCTACGTAATCCACAAGAAGCAGTGAATCTGTCCAGTAAGTCCATATATAATTTCCAGTCCTTCTCAGGCACTTTATAAATGTCTTACCACAGTTCATCATTCTTGTTCCGGGTTACGTTGATACCCACTGTTCATGCATTCAGCAAAACAAATATCCAACATCGTTCATAGCATTCCTTAGATTAAGCTTCCTTATTCGCCGAAGCATAAGGAACCGCTTTCATCCTCTTTATCTTCTTCTTGTGTCTCAAAGACACATTTACTTAGATAAATTTACATGCTAAACGAGTATGGACTGTATCATTTTATGAAACTTGAGATAAGCATAATATCCTTTCTTGTGATCCGTATTACCGTGATCAAAAGGATGTATTTTGCCTTTCTTAAGTCCTTCATCTTTACCGCTTTATTAACCGCACCCATACGCCCGATAATACTCTTTCATTGTCTCCAACGAGCAAGATACTATCTATGTATAGTACAAGAAACACCACCACGTTTCCGTCACTCTTTACAACACACAAGACTCATCCGCTCATTGATTTAAATCCATGCCACTGGATTACCTAATCAAAACAGATGCTTCACGATCTTAAAGCTTGCTTTAAGTCCATCGCTGGACAATTTTAAGCTTACTATCAAAATGCTATTAGTACTTTGCAATGAATTACTCTGGTTGCTTCACATAGATGTTTTCCTCAAGACTTCCAATCAGGAAAGCTGTCTTGACATCTATTTGTTGTCCCTCATAATTTAATATGAGCAGCAATAAATAAAACAATCCGGATCAATTTAAGCATAGCTACCAGCGAATATGTTCCCTCATAATCGAACCATTTCTTTCTGAGTACATATTTTCGCAACATGCTTTGCTTTCAAGATTTTCACCTTTCCGTATGATCCTCTTTTATTTCCTATGATCACTTGCAATGGTTTTTACACCATTTAGTGGTCATACAAGTTCCCAGACTTAATATAGAATCGATAGATTCTATTTCAACGTACATTGCAACTTACTAAGATTCCGCATTTTAATCTTGTAGTGCTATGTCGTATCCGTGGGATAATACCATGTTCACTAGGGATCAAGTCTCACGACTCTCCCAAACATATATTTATGAGTTGTCACACAACCCTCCCACTATGACAAGGCACTACATGTAATTGTGTATCAGACGTGACACGCGTTGCAGTTTACCTTGTGGTATATCCTCTTGTACACTTGGTACTTATACTTTGTGTTTTCCTCTCACTACCTTTAGAACAACTTATACATGGGCTTGTGATTTATTACATAGTCCTTTTCCAAAAATCTGGTGTTTGTGTTAACAGTCACCCTTCGATCTTTTGGACTAAATAAATCACTCTTCATTTTTATAGGATATCCCATATACAGACAAACGTTTCACGAATTACTGTATCTAGGGCATGTCCATAAAATGAATTTAATTATTCCAAATAATACATCATCTATCTAATCATAATCATAAGAGCATTATACCTTCTACCCACTACACCATTCAGCTGGGGCATGCCCGGTGTAGTCAACTTGAGATTTAATCTCAACTTCTGATTATTAGTTCCTAACTATCCCAAGAGGTTTTCATCATCACGATTAGATCGTAATGATATGATATATTTTCCATGACGCTCACTGTACCAGCCTTACAGTTCTTGAATTAATCCAAGAACTTAGACATGCAGTGCATCATATAAATATATTGGTTTCCAGAATAATCTTCGAATATTCATAACCACCTCTCGCCTGGATAATATTAGGTTCGCTTGAATCAGAATGAACTAATTCCAACATATATATCTTTGGCTCTACACCCCACAGCCTTGAAAAGGCAGATAATCAATTTTACTTCTAAGCAAGACTCGTAAGTCCGATAGTTTCCACTTCAGATAAACCTTACGGTCTATCGGCTATCAACTTTTGAATCCTACTCAAGTAAAATGAATTAGTCATAGATGCCAAATGTATGTTTAGTTCATTTCCGAAGGTTCCTTTCTCTTACTTATATTAGAAGATGCATTATTTAACTACTTTTTATTGCATCTGTGGGATGTGCATGATTCAAGAGTATCCAAATTATCCACCAACGTACTTTAACGGATTATAGCCTCATTCCTCATTTCTATGACCATGTCATTTAAATGAAATGAAGTATCCATCCGTTAATGCATAGAAACCGAAATTAAATTCTTTCCATGAAAACGTACGTAAAGATAATTTCTCATAATCAATCATTTATTCCTATCATAAGATAGATAAATAACTCCCACTGCAATAGCCACTACCTTCGTAGTTTTACCCATGTCATAACTATCTTATCCTCACTTAGTAATAAACATTTAGTGATTCCAGTATCTACACACTTCGTGTTAATAGATGCCATCACTAATCATGTTTAAACAACTAGTGAATAAGATATTAAACTTGTTCACTTTATGATGAAAATGGCTTTCCTTTGCCACATGTTTTGTCAGAAGTCTCCCACCATATACATCCTCTAGTATTTCAGGTAGAACTTTCTCAAAACATCAAGGCTAAACATGGAGAATAAAATTGATCTAGGTTTCCCTTTCAATTTATACTCCAAGCTTTTCCAATTCATTCATCAAATTCTATCATGATCTTGCGCCTTTTAAATTACTCAAGTATCTGAAGAGTTACATGAGTTCATCATATTTCTATGATCCTCTCATCTCTTCACTAAAGACTTTAATAGGCATCATGAGCCGTCCTTTGAGAGAACACATGTATTTTCTTAAGCAGTAAATTTCAAAATTAAGATTCTTTTCTAATCAGTTAATTTGGACAAGTAAATATAATTTCTTTTAGTTAACAATTAGTGAGACTAAAACTATTCGAAAAACAGAGAATCACGATTAAATTTACTGATCAAAACTTCGAATTTTATCCTTTTATATTGTTTCCCTCAAAACAATATAAAATAAAATTCACCGACATCTCAAGCACCGTGAGTCTGCAAGCCACGTTAGTGTGGACGTTTACAAACCCGAACATTTACAAGAGAAGGTTTTACCCATTAATTTTATTTGTCAACCTAACTTTATGACAAAATAATTAATAGTCGGTTACTGTTTAGCCATGCAAATAATAGCAGTGACTCCGTTGGGGAGGATACTAATTATTTACACCTAAGTGTACACCATTATTTGATCCCAAGTCCACTGCGCGAGCTTATGTGCCTTACAGTTGGAGAAGTACACACGCGCTCGGGTAGCTTCCTACAATCATCAATTATAAGTTTGTACCAGTGTACCGCACACAAACTCATCCGTTAGGGAGGAAGGCCTATGCCAACACGCAAGTTTATGTGCCACATTACAAACAATAATTATGTATGAAGTCTGTACCAGTGATCCGTGAATAAACTCATCCGTTAGGGAGGAAGGCCTATGCCAACACGCAAGTTTACTCACATCACTTACAAACCAATAATGGAGGCCGCGGGAATTTATTACCAATCCCCTCTCCCACTTAGTTATTTAACACCGAGGGTTTTAAACATGCATATAATATTTCATAAATAAAATATACATCTTAGCATGCTTCTATTAACAGCAATTTAAATAAATAAATCACATAGAACATGTCTTTCATATATAACAATTAATTATCAAGTTAAAGCAATTAAATCAGTTATATATTATAATTAATTGCATAATGTGTTGGATCAATTAAATAGGTCCAGCTGACCCAAACTTCATTAGCATAAAATGAGCAGCCCATTATTAAAATAATTAAGCCCATTTATTTTGCCAATTTCTGCATAAAGGTCTAGCCCAATATTTCACCTTGGCCCAACATCAAAATACCCACAATTAATTAAAATTAATTAGTCCAGCAGCCCATTGCCATTTAATTAAAATTGGGCCCAAAAGCCCAAAACCAAATTAAAATTGAGCAGCATCTAATATAATTACTGAATTGGGCCTTTTAATCATCAGCCCAAATACTCCTTAATTAAAATAGGGCCCTGCAGCCCAATATCCTTTTAATTAAAATTTTGGGCCCAAATAATTAAACCAGGCCCAACTCACAATCCTTAATCAACAGCCCAGCAGCCAAATTAAATAAAATTGGGCCCTAAACAAAATAGGCCCAAAACACCAAACAGGTGACCTAATAACAGCCGCCGCCAAGCAAACTCCCAGCCTGCTCCGGCGCTGCCGGCCGCACACGCCAGCCACCTGCCGCCGATCGTCGCTCGCTGCCGAGAAGCACCCAGCCGCGACCGAAGCCACCATAGGTCAGTACACACCGGCGCTTCAAAGCGCCACCGCTGCTGGCTGATGCGCTCCCAGCATGCCGGAGGTGCTCCTCAGCCGTGCCTGCCTTATACCCCTACTTCGATTAACAGCCGGCAAGTTGCAACGCATTCCAGTGCTGCCAATCGACAGCCGCGCCCTGAACGTCCACCGACTTCGAGCAGCCGACACTACGCGTCGTCGCGATCCATCCAAGGCCCCGACAGTCCAGCTTCGTCAGCTCCGCCCACGCCGCCGCTTGCCGTGATGCAGCCGCTATCACCAAGCTAGCCGTCGACAGTGCCACCTCGATTCCGTCGCTCAGCCATCACACACCGTCAAGATCTGCACCGATTTACTCCGATCCGACCGGGATCCCTTCTGACTCGCCCTGAATTCCGAGCGACGTGCTCGGAACCGGCTGTCCAGATCAGTTCTGACGCCGTCGTTCCCCGCCATGAATCGCTTGGGAGCTTTACCACCGTCTGGGATCTGTTCCGCCACAGCCAGCCTTCACCGAGCAGTCGCTACGGCTTCGTCTTCAAGCCTCCACCCGCCGTCGGCCGACTCCGTACTTCTAACTCGACTGTTGCAGCCTTCGACACTCGACTCCGGTTAGATTTCGCCGCATCGTCAGATTCAACGTCCAAGCGCCGCCACCGTATAGTCTCACCGAGCAGTGAGATTGAGTGAGATAGAAGAATATAGTTTTCTTGGTGTTTGTAATGTGTGTGTACAGCGAATACAATCAACAATGGCCACATCATTCACTTGATATATTGACACATATTAAAACCAAAAACACACAGCCTGACTGTCGTCTTTTATCAGGAACACATGAATTGGTCAAATTAACATGTGATTAAACCCAGATTAAAACAATTAATCAAATAATCACAAAACCCATCCATTCAAATCACGTTTCACCACAAAACCTGGCACTGATACCAATTGTTGGGCAATTGAATCTTGTGGCTCAAACGTGATCGTTAGTAAACAGGCAAACAATAAACAGCGGAAGCGATTAAATCTTGTTTACCGTACTTCTGGGTTGATGTAGAGGATGAACCGTTGCAGAGAACCACCTCTCAATCTTCTGCAGTATGTCCCAAGTTGAATCCTGCTGTTGTGTGGGCAACAATCCGCAGGATTCTCTCAATCTGCTCCTGTTCTTTCTAACTGTCAAATGAGGCACTGACTTAGGGTTAACAGGAACTGAGATAACTTATTTATAAGGGCTACTGCAGGGACCAGGAGGAGAAATTGGGCTGGGCCTCAATTGAATTTAATTAACCAAGCTTAGCCCAAAGCTTTTAATTAAATCCAATAATAATAATATAGTCCACTAAAATATTATTATTGCACTACCCATCAAATCCCAAATTATGTTCTGGGCTCCTTCTTATTATAAGCCCGATAGTCTCCCCATGTTTAAGATATTCAATGTCCATTAATTAATTAAGTTACTGACAACTCTAATTAATTAATATCTCGTCCGAGAGTAGTACCACTCAACCTTTTTATCATGCCGGAAATTAATCCACTTGCAAGATTTACATGATAAACCTTATGAGCTCCTCAAGGGGACATCATCAACCTATGACGGACATGGATTCCTTCTACAATCAACAGCACACCATAGATACAACACTACTTCCCAACTCACCGAGTTTGTTGATTTAATACATATAAATCTCACCCATTGATGAATCAAAGAAATACATACTGCCCTACGTGTTGAGGTTATTGTATAGGGATTAAGAGCACGAACTTCCATAATAACAGAGATCAAGTTCTTCTATAAGTCAGTATAAGAAGAACGATCTCAGGCGGTCCTGCTCAATACACACAAGTGCACTAATGTGATTCTATAGCCAAGACAAGCTAATACCAAACCACACTACAACCATACCGATAGAAAGTCCCCGTCTATCTCAGTTGTGAGCATCTGTTTATACTTTATAAGGAAACCGATAATATGATCTTCCGCGTGTTGTCGCACAACATATTATCTACAGTATAAAGTAAATGGACTATTGCATCATGCATATAAAATAAATTATAAGATGCAATCATTTGATCAATGATTCTCATTTCAAATATTGTTATGACATTGTTCATACTAAAGCTAGACTTTTAGTATACAATCCAACACATATCGGGTTAGAGTACCAATCCTAGGAGAAAATAATTGATACTGATAGTACCTAGAAAGGGGGTTGAAATTATATCTCTTGCTCCAAGGTTATTCACACGTGTTACACGGATATTTACTTGTATCTGTAGAGTAGATTTGCATTGCTTAGTGATGCGTCCATAATCTACAAGGCAGAGTCGGACATTGATACACGAAAAGGGAATTAATGAGTGAAACCGGATCACCCTAGAGCTACCTATTCTACATACTTGATTCACTTTTGTATTTTTCTAGAGTTTAATTTATTTTAATTGTTATTTAATTTAATTATTTATTAGTTAATACTTCAATCCCCAATATTATTGCCAACTTGTCTTAATTAATGAGTGAAACCGGATTACCCTAGAGCTACCTATTCTCCATACTTGATTCACTTTTGTATTTTTCTAGAGTTTAATTTATTTTAATTCTTATTTAATTTAATTGTTTATTAGTTAATACTTCAATCCCCAATATTATTGCCAACTTGTCTTAATTAGTTAGCTTATAATTAAATTGATAATACGCCGTCCTTCAGGTTCGATATTTAACTTGGTCGCTTGCTTAAGCTGCAACTGATATCCTTAATACTTGGGGATTAATTTTGCGTGCATAGAAAACGCGCATCAGCGCCGTTATCGTGGACGGCATTAATTATTAGTTTATTATTTCTAGTTTAATTAAGACTATATTATTCTTGTCTTTTTTCTAATGTTTTTTTCCTTAGGTGTATGCTCACTAGATAAAAGG
Organism: Pogostemon cablin; assembly: GCA_023678885.1. Taxonomy (NCBI): domain Eukaryota; kingdom Viridiplantae; phylum Streptophyta; class Magnoliopsida; order Lamiales; family Lamiaceae; genus Pogostemon; species Pogostemon cablin. The sequence continues at coordinate 19,104,773 of CM042983.1, read as the reverse complement.
TAGGAGATTTAGAACCTTATAATCCGGAGATTGGAGCATCGTCGAGGAAGAAGAAGGGGAAGAAGAAGAAGAATAAGAATGTAGTGTTGGCATTCGATCGTTTGATTAACGTGAACCTTTAGGGTTCCATGCATTTTTATAATCAACGGAAGCAAAAAAATATAGAAACGTATTACCTTTCACCAGGGTATGTTGGAGAAGATGAATTCTTGCCGACAGGATGCGCAACCTCACCTGTTTGGGCATAACTCTCTCATCCAATCTCCGAATTGAGTGATCTATGCGCCAAAATGATTCTCTCTTCATTGGCTTTCCAATGATGTATCACACGTCTAGTTTTGAGATTCACAAAATTTTAGAAAAATTGTGGAAGTTGACAAATAGCAGCAGCAAATGATCTTCGGATCTTCTGCTGTATTCCCAAGTCCAATCTCGACGTCGTGTGGGCGACGATCATTGAGATCTTCTCAATATGATGTTCCCTCACCCTCCTCACAGTGTTAGATGTGAATAATTAGTTAAATTAGGGTTTTCGGACAGTTGAGATGACTTATATATGGGCTACAGCAGGGACCAGGAAGAGAAATTAGAGGCGGGCTTCCATTAGGCTTAAGTATCCATGTTTAGCCCAAAACTTTCACTTAAGTCCAATAATAATAATATGTTTCACTAAAATATTATTACTGCACTGCCGCTCTAATCCCGTAATTATGTTATGGGCTCCTTCTTATTATGAGTCCGTTAGTCTCCCCATGTTTAAGATATATAATGCCCATTAATTAATTTACTGACAACTCCATTAATTAATATCTCATCCGAGAGTAGTGCCACTAAACCTCATTATCATGCCGGAATAAATCCACCTGCAAGGTTTATATGATAATCCTTATGAGCTTCTCAAGGGGACATCATCAACCTATGTCGGACACGAATTCCTTCTACAATCAACAGCACACCATAGAGACAATACTATTTCCCAACTCACCGAGTTTATTGATTTAATTACAGGTAAATCTTACCCATTGATGAATCAAAGAAATACATACTGCCTTACGTGTCGAGGTTATTGTATATGGATTAAGAGCACGAACATCCATAATAACTGAGATCAAGCTCTCCTATATAGTCAGTATAAGTCGAACGATCTCAAGCGGTCCTGCTCAATACACTTAAAGTGCACTAAAGCGATTCTATAGTCAAGACAAACTAATACCAAATCACACTACAACCATCTCGATAGAGAGTCCTCGTCTATCTCGGTTGTGAGCATATGTTTATACTTTATAATGAAACCGATAATATGATCTTCCGCGTGTTGTCGCACAACATATTATCTACAGTATTAAGTAAGTGGACTATTGCATCGATATATAAATAAATTATAAGATGCAATCATTTGATCAATGATTCTCATTTCAAATATTGTTAAAACATTGTTCATACTAAAGCTAAGCTTTTAGTATACAATCCAACACGTAGAACCAACTATAGCTCTTAATTTAGGAGTTGTAGTTGAAGAGTTGAACTCGCAAATGAGTACAGCTGCAACCGGAGACAACTTGGAAGCAGAAGCTGTCAATATGGCGACAAATCCAGATAATCTTGTCATCCGTGAAGTCTTTAAGAACAATGGAGGAGGCAATACGGGGATGTTAGGAGCAAGAGAGGCCGGAGCTGATTTTGATCTTCACTCTGCTTTGATCAGCATGATTAAAAGGAGTCCCTTCTCTTGGGAAACCTTTGAAGATCCTCACCAACATCTGAATAAGTTTCTTAATTATGCAAGTACATAAAAGGATGTAGGAACTCATGAAGATGCGAGGAGAATCATCTTATTTAAGTTCTCGCTTACTGAAAGAGCGAGAGATTGGTACGATACTATTGATGCTGCTGAATGCACTACCTGGGAGCAATTGAAATTGAAATTCTTGGAGCGATGCATGCCACCTTCGAAGGTGTTTAAGATGAAACAAGAAATCAATCAATTTGCTATCAGTGGTAATGAGAAGTTTCATGAGGCTTGAGACAGATTCAAGGACATGCTTAGGAAGTGTCCACAACATGGGCTATCTAAAGCTCAATACATCAGTACTTTCTATAACAGAATGGACTGTGATTCTCGAGTTTTACTAGATGCTTCATCGAATGGAGCATTGCTTAAAAAGTCATCTGTTGAGGCCGAAAAGCTCTTTGAAGATATTTCGATGATTTCAAGAGATTGACCTACTGATCAAATGAGAGGCACCTATGTTCTTGGAAAAGTAGCACAGGTTGAGCACACGATGGTTAAGTCAAGTAGAGAAGATGAGATCGTCTCTAGTTTGGCTAGTATCAACAAGTTACTTGAGTCTCAGCAAAAGCAGATTACTGATATAGCACAACGAGTACCAATAATGCAGCAGGATGTTTGTAATGAAGGAGCTAGCCAAGAGGAATTGGAAGAGGCGAACTATGTCATGGGTCAAAATATTCAAGGAACGAGGTTCCAAAATCAAGGAAACCAGATTATCAAGGGAATTACAATAATCGTGGTCCCTCTGGTAATTATCAACAACCAAGGAGGCCAGAGTTTTCATGGAGTAATCCTAATACAGCAGTACAACCTCCTGTTGGTGTTTATCCGGGTGCTAAGGTCGAAGATGGAAAACCTGGTTTTGAGAATACGGTGAACAGGTATATGGCAAGGAATGATGCAAGAATGGATTGCCTAGAGGCGAAGCTTGAGGCAAAGATTGATGCAAATCATGAGGATATCTAAGCAGATGAAGGACTTGACGTTGTTGATGGGGTAGATGGTCGAGAATGTTAACCAATTGACGCAAATCGTAGAGAAGGGTAAGTTCCCATCTCAAAGTATAGCAAACCCGAAGCAGTGCAACGCCATCACATTGAGGTCTGGAACTCAGTATGAAGGATCGATGACGCCGGAAATGATTTCAAAAGCTCCAACCGGCTAGTTTGACCACGACCAGCATGGTTTGACCAACCCTATTGGTTGAACCGTGGTCGAACCAGCCTATCCGCGACACTCTGTTCTGTCTGAAGCACAGTTCGACCACAACCTTCATAGTTCGACCAACCCTGTTGGTCGAACCGTGGTCAAACTAGCCTTTTCACAACACTCTATTCTGTCTGAAGCACGGTTTGACCACGACCTTCATGGTTCGACCAACCCTGTTGGTCAAACTATGGTCGAACTAGCATGTCTGCGATACCCTATTTTGTCTGAAACACAGTTCGACCATGACCTTCATGGTTTGACCAACCCAGTTGGTCGAACCGTGGTCGAACCAGCCTGTCTTAGGAGAAAACATTTTCTAAAGCACGGTTCGACCACTACTCACCTGGTTCGACCCAGTACTCATGGTTGAACCATGGTCGAACCGCCTCGTTCGGTACCATTTTCCACACCGAATGTTTTACTTGATGTTGATGCTACTCCAGTACCATCCAAAGAGCAGAATATTGAGCTTATAGCGGAGAAGAAATAGGAAAGAGCAAAGAGATTGAGAGCCGAGAAGGATAAAGCGGAGAAGGTTGAACGTGATGAATGGGGGATTCCCAAGACTAAGATACTTCCTCTGTTTCCTTTCAAGTTAGTAAAGAAGGGATTGGAAGAAAAGTTCAAGAATTTTTCAGATATCATAAATAAGATAAGCTTGAGCATTCCTTTCTCTGAAGCACTCTTGGAGATGCCATACTATGCCCGCTTTCTAAAAGACATACTTTTCAAGAAGTGAAGCTTGAATGGAATTGAAACTATGAATTTGTCTGAGAACTGCAGCTCGATCATACAGAGGAAGCTGCCAGCTAATTTAAAAGATCCGAGAAGCTTCACTATTCTATGTGAGATTGGAAAAGGGCCGGCTCAACGAGCTTTGTGCGATCTTGGGGCAAGGATCAATTTGATGCCATTGTCAATATTTCAAAGGCTTGGTTTGGGGGAGTTAACTCCCACAACAGTTTCTCTATAATTGGCAGATAGGTCTATGACTTTTCCGAAGGGTGTAATTGAAGATGTTCTTGTAAAAGTAGAGAAACTAGTCTTTCCTATGAATTTTCTTGTGCTCAAAATGGAAGATGACAAGGATAATGTTCCCCTCATCTTATGGAGACCATTCCCTGCTACTGTTAAAGCGATGATTGATGTTCAAAAAGGGGAGCTAAAGTTGCGCATGGATAAAGAAGAGGTTCTATTCAACCTTGATAAAGCAATAAAGATGCCAATGGATACGCAATGTCACAGCATTGATGTGGTGGAGGAGATCGTGAAGGAAGATATGTCTTTGATCCTTTCAAAGGATCCATTGGAGACATGCTTAGCGAAGTCTCTTACTTTTCCCACCATAAAGCTAGATGAGCTCTCCAATGAGGTATATATTGAATTTCTTGAAAATCTACTTACTTTGGGTGATGACATGTATGAATCAGAAAGGACCAAGTTTGAAGAGGTGAAGTGGACTAAGAAGTACTTAGCTTTGGATAGAGAAAGCACAGTAAAAGAAGAGAAGAAAGAGGAGTTGAAACCACTACCGGAGCACTTGAAGTATGCTTATCTAGATTACAATGAAAACGTACCCGGTAATTGTATCCTCTTCTCTAACTGATGATCAACTCGATGAGTTATTAGATGTGCTTAGGAAGTATAAGTCTGCAATTGGTTGGTCTCTTGATGATTTAAAAGGCATTAGTCCATCATTTTGCATGCATAAGATAAGATTGTTAGATGAAGCCAAGAGTAGCATTCAGGATCAGCGGAGGGTAAATCCAGCTATTCAAGAAGTGATTAGGAAACAAATCCTAACATGGCTAGATGCAGGAATTATATATTCAATTAGTGATAGTCCCCATGTGAGTCTATTGTATGTTGTAGCTAAGAATGGGGGGCATGACTATTGTGAAAGCTGATGATGGCGAGACTCTAGCCACTAGAATTCCTATGGGATGGCGTATGTGTACGGACTACAGGAAACAGAATGAAAAAACATACAAAGACCACTTCCCTCTTCCTTTCATGGATCAAATGCTTGATCGTATTGTAGGGTATGATTTTTACTGTTTCTTGGATGGGTACTCGGGGTATAATCAAATCATGATTGCACCCGAGGACCAGGAAAAGACTACTTTCACTTGCCCTTATGGAACTTTTGCCTTTAGAAAGATGCCTTTTGGATTGTGTAATGCACATGCTACATTTCAGCGATGCATGATGGCCATATTTGATGGGTTGATAGAGAAAATTATGGAGGTGTTTATGGATGATTTTTCTGTGTTTGGTTCCTCCTTTGATATTTGTTTGTGCAACCTATCTACTATTTTGAAGAGTTGTCAAGAAACTAATCTTGTCTTGAATTGGGAGAAGTTCCACTTCATGGTGAGAGATGGGATTGTACTTGGGCACCATATTTTGACTAAGGGATTACAGGTTGATAGAGCAAAGGTGGTGGCGATTGAGAAGCTTCCACCACCTACTAATGAGAAGGGAGTGCGGTCCTTCCTTGGACACGCTGGATTTTATAGGAGATTTATCAAAGACTTCTCAAAATACTCTAAACCATTGTCTCACTTACTTGAAAAGGATGTTCCTTTTATTTTTTATGAAGAATGTCTAATAGCTTTTCAGGTTTTGAAGGAGGCACTTATTACTGCACCTTGATCACACCGGATTGGACTCAACCTTTTTACTTATGTGTGATGCAAGTGATCAAGCACTTGGAGTGGTTCTTGGGTAGATGAATGAGAATAAGTTCTGTGCCATTTACTATGCGGGTAAGACTTTTGATGCAGCATAAAAGAACTACACTGTCACTGAGAAGGAGTTTCTAGTTGTTGTGTATGCATTCAATAACTTTCGACAGTATTTGGATGGCATGAAGACTATTTTGTACACGGATCATTTTGCGATCCGGTACTTAATAGAGAAAAAGGAAGCGAAGCCAAGGATCATTAGATGGATCCTCTTCCACAGGAATTTGATATGGAAATCCGATATAAGAAAGGTACGGAGAATGTGTTGGCGAATCACCTATCAAGGTTGGACACAAGGGAGCATTGTGATGATTCATTTGAATACATAGAGGAGATATTCCATGATGAGAAGATCATGATGGTGTTTGCTGAAGAAGCGGAAAGAACTTGTGTAGTTGATGATCAAGGAGTGGATCCATGGTATGCGGATTATGTCAATTACATTGCCGTAGGAGAAATTCCAAGAGATCTAAATAGGTATCAACTTGCGAAGTTTAAGAGGGATGTTGAGACATTTATATGGTACGATCTGTTCATCTACAAGATTTGTATGGATTCTATCGTCCGTAGGTGTGTGCCCGAGATGGAGATGGAGATGGAGAGTGTCCTTGATTTTTGCAATGCATAACCTAACGAGGGGCATTTCGAAGCCCAAAAGACAGCAACCAAGGTACTTCAATCTGCTCTTTATTGGCCTACTTTGTTTAAAGACTGTGAATCCTATGTAGCGATATATGATAGATGTCAAAGGATGGGAAACATAAGTAGAAGAGATGAGATGCCACTTCAGCAGAGCATTGTTGATGAGATCTTTGATGTATGGGGGATCAATATTATGGGGTCATTTTCCCCATCTAATGGATTTCTCTACATCCTTCTAGCGGTGTATTATGTTTCTAAGTGAGTGGAAGCCATTCTCACTCGCATGAATGATTCACAGACTGTGTAGAAAACATATCTTTGCCCGCTATGGAGTCCCTAGAGCACTTGTAAGTGATGGAGGTTCCCACTTCGTCAACAAGCTTCTTGAAAGATTGCTCAAGGATTATGGTGTTAAGCATAGGGTCACTACACCCTATCATCCTCAAGCTAATGGGCAAGCCAAAGTCTCCAACCGACAAGTGAACCAAATTTTGTAGAAAGTAGTCAGAACTAATAGGAAGGGTTGGGCTATGAAGCTCGATGATGTTTTATAGGGGTTCCAAACTGCGTACAAGACTGTGTTTGACATGTCCCCTTATCAAATTATCTATGGGAAGCCATGCCACTTACCCGTAGAGATTCAGCATAAAGCTTTTTGGGCATTGAGAAGTTTGAACTTGTGTCTTAAGTATTAAAAGGAGTTGAGGTTGACTCAAATTAATCAACTAGACGAGTTCAGAAATCAAGCTTATAAGAATTCGATGATCTACAAGGAAAGAATAAAGAAATGGCATGATTCGAAGATCACTTACAAGGAATTCAAGCAAGGTGATGAGGTATTACTCTTTAACTCTCGTTTGAATCTCTTACAGAAAAATAGAAATCGAAGTGGATGGGACTGTTCATTATCCATAGAGCCTACGGAGGGAGGAGTTTTGAGATTATGGACAAAGATGGAGACATCATAGCGGCGAATGGGCATCGATGAAGCATTACAAGTCACCAGATGATGCTTGCTTCGTCTTTGAGGATATCTTGCATTGATTTGGTACAGTCGTGACTCTCCGATGTTAAACAAGAGTGCCTGTTGGGGGCTTTCCCTCCTATTTTATTGTTTTATTTCATTAGTGTGAGTAAGAAATTTTTATATTTGATGTGCTTACTTATCGGAAATTACATCTTTTTGCAAACTATAGTTTCTACTAAGTTTGGGGGGTGTGATGTACTTACTTCATCGTAGCACTGAGAGTATAATCTTTTCTTTGTAACATTTGTTAGGGGAGTTGATTTTTTATGACATATTAAAACTTTAACCGATTTTGATATGTCGATTTTTTGCAATTTGCCTAATGTTATTTGATGTTTTATTTATTGAGTCGTATGCAGAGTATATATGCATTGATTATTAAGTCTTAATGTGGTTCTCTAGCTTTAGATTTGCTCTATTTTGGTACCTAATGATTGTTTTTGAGCTTGAAGTTTGCAGAGGACGAAGAAGAATCGATTTTGAAGGATCAGGAGCTCAGTTCGAATCAAAGACCAGAGAAATTGTTACAAGTTGGTTCGACCAAGAGGGGTGTGATTCGACCAAGAGTTCGAGTCGAACCAGCCACATGAAAGTTTGTTACAGGCTGGTTCGACCACGACTTCCTGATTTGACCAGAGGTTCGAATCGAATTAGAGTGCAAAAGTTTTCTAGAAGCTTGATTCGACCACGACGAGGTGGTTCGACCACCTGGTTCGGGTCGAACCACACAGGTAAGTCGGGTTTTAATTATGATTTTCACCAATATTTCGTACATTCTTCACACCACCCTCACTCGAATCCTCTCCGAACCAAAAATCCTCTCCTCTAAACTTTGATTTGGGTTCATTCTACTCTGATTAAACCACTTTCCATCCTTCCCATACTCGAATTCTCACGAATTTGGAGCATTTTTAGTGCAAAACTAGGATTCTTTATTCCAATTTGGGGATTTTTCATAATTTGTTCATAAAAGCCATGGCTGGATCAAAAAGTATGTTCTCTTGACTCTATTACCCTAGGATTGAAGTTTTATTGCTTAATTTTAAGTGGGTAAGTTGATTGAACCCGTTTTTATATGGATTCATGGTGCAATTTGAATTTTTTGTTTGAAATCTCATATGAACAAGTGATGGGTTCAATTTTAATTGTTAATTAGTTTTTAGACCTTTATGTTTACGTGAAATTGTTGAGTAATTGAAGTGGTGAAGTGGAGCATGTTGAATTTTAAGTTGAATATGATAGATGCATGCTTAGGGAAGTGACGTGGTTGTTAAAATTATTGTTATTGAAGAGTTGAATGTGAAGTAGAATTGAAGCATGATGATCTAGAATTGATTATACGTGTTTAACTTGAAGTCTTGAGTAGAGTTCATGTATAGTTAGTCTTGAACTAGGTTTAGTTTGCTTTTCTTGTATCCGTTTGGTATTAAAATATTATTTTGTAGGAAAAGAAAAGGAGACTGAAGTTAGTTCTAAGAAGAGACAGGATATGCAGCCTCGTGAGGACGAGATTATTAAGAAATTGAGGCTTAAGGAGAGGCTGCCTAGGGATTTTAAGATTCGAATGGAGAATTGGGAGGAGATAAAGGATCGATGGGGCGATATGTCTGATAAGATTGCTCGAACGAGGTACCACGATGATGGGGCCATGATTACAATGCATATTCGTGACGATAATAATGTGGATGTTTGATCAAGTGGGCATCCGTCGTTTCATAAAGTTGAAGAGGCCGACGTACTTTCATATGACTACGGAGGTTTTGTGTTCAATCACCGTAAAGAAGGGTTCTAGTTCCGGTCCTTCCTTACGAGTGTTCATTCCAGCTAGGAGGCGAGATGCAAAATTGGACAGCTGAGGATTTCAATGTGCTATTTGAAACTCCTAGGGGATCTCTAGGCACGAAAATGGGTACTTTAGGCCGAATGATTTTTGGAGGTCTATTTCTAGAGAGGACATGGATTTCAAGACGAAGGATGCTCGTACTTCGTTGATTCAGAACTCTATTATTCGATATATGGATAGAGTTTTGGGCAACACACTGTTCGCCCGATCTGAGGGAAGTTGCATGTCTAAGGAAGAGTTGTATGCTCTCTGGTGTATGTTGAATGGAGTAAAGTTTAATGTGGGTTCGTATTTTATTCAGTAGCTTTACAGATTCAGGAATTCCACGTTTCAGAGAGTGAATATTGGAGGATTGCTTACTCCTGTGGTTGAGTCGTACCACATGGATTTCACTGGCATTACACCCATCTCGAAGGATCCAGATCTAGTCATGAGTTGCATGTATTAAAGCTGGATTTGCTTATCATTGAGATGAAGACTGGATTTACACGAGGGGTTTATTAGATTGTATACTAAAAGCCTGGCTTTTGTATTGAACAATGTTTTAACAATTTTATTTGAAATAAGAATCATATGATCAAACGTTTTGCATATTATAAATTGTTTATTTATATGTTTGTGCAATAGTCCATTTACTTTATACTGTAGATAACATGTTGTGCGACAACACGCGAAAGATCCTATTATCGGTTTCCTTATAAAGTATAAACAAATGTTCACAACCGAGATAGACGGGGACTATCTATCAGTATAGTTGTAGTGTGGTTTGGTGTTAGTTTGTCTTGACTATAGAATCACATTAGTGCACCTTGTGTCTATTGAGCAGGACCGCTTGAGATCATTCGACTTGTACTGTCTATATAGGAGAACTTGATCTCAGTTATTATGGATGTTCATGCTCTTAATCCCTATACAATAACCTCGACACATAAGGCAGTATATATTTCTTTGATTCATCAATGGGTGAGATTTACATGTATTAAATCAATAAACTCATTGAGTTGGGAAGTAGTACTGTCTCTATGGTATGCTGTTGATTGTAGAAAGAATCCATGTCCGACATAGGTTGATGATGTCCCCTTGAGGAGCTCATAAGGTTTATCATGTAAATCTTGCAAGTGGATTAATTCCGACATGATAATAAGGTTGAGTGGTACTACTCTCGGAATAGATATTAATTAATTTGAGTTGTCAGTAACTTAATTAATTAATTGGCATTGTATATCTTAAACATGGGGAGATTTTCAGGCTCATAATAAGAAGGATCCCAAAACATAATTTTGGGATTGGATGGGTAGTGCATTAATAATATTTTAGTGGACTATATTATTATTATTGGAGTTAATTATAAGCTTTGAGCTAAGCTTGATTAATTAAATTCAATTGAGGCCCAATCCAATTTATCCTCCTGGTCCCTACTGTAGCCCAATATATAAGTCATCTCACCTTCTTGGAACCATAAGCCTGTGCCACTTTTGACGTGAAAAGAGGGAAGGAGCAGATTGGGTGGATTTTGGAGATTGTTGCCCACATAACACCAGAGTTGACTTTGGATCATACAGCAGAAGATCAAGAGGTGGTTCACTACTGATCATCCTCTACATCAACCCTGAAGAAAGGTAAACTTTTATTTTGCTTCCGCTGTAATTGTTTACTTGGTTTCCTAATGGATCACGCTGAGCCAAACGATCTAATCGCCAACAGGGTTCTAAATCTTTTTCTTTCATGTTTCCATATGATGCGAGGGCTTTGACTACGATCCGGAATGATGACAATCGATTGATGAGCACTTTGGCACATGAAGCGATGTCAACAACGTGCTTGAGGAGAGGAGATTGGAGGTCTGTTTATGATCTGTATGCTGCAGGGATGTATCAGGAGCTGCAATGGATTATAGATCAAAAGCAGCAAAGGCAGTTAAGAGCCACAGCAGCAGCAGCCTCATCACGGAGAGCACGAGGAAGAGCATGTTGAGATGCATGAGGAGGAGCCTATCCATTCTGGGATGGATATTCCGTAGCAGCATGAGATGCCACCACCATCATATCCAGCACAGCCACAACAACAGTATTGGGGCAGTCCTGAAGAGTATTACATGGAGCAGTTTAGGTTGATGAATGAGCACTTTACCAACCTGAACAACAATCAGAAATAGATGAACCGCCAGCTGGGCTTGCTTGCCACTAGTTATGTTGCACTCAATACGAGATACAACGCACTGCATGCTAAATACGTGGTGATGGATCTGAGATTAGGGGATCTGAATGATAATTTTGAAGCTCTGGATAGGAAGGTGGATACCCTATAAAGAGACTTTTATCATTGGCGCAGAGGCAAAGATGATGATGATGATGATGATGCTTCGGAGGAGTAGTGGGCGCTAGGTTTTTAATCTTATCTGTTTCATTTCATCCCCCTTCTCTTTTTCTCTTTACAGGATGGGTATTTGTGGTGTGAGTGGCATGTCGTATATTGATATTCTGACTTGAGATTGGATTAAGGTGTGATACTTGATACTTGAGGTTGGATTGGTTGGTGATACTTGTTTTCATTGATATGTTGGGTTCTTTGCTAAGTATGTTGCATTCGTATTTTGTATGTGTTGATTTTGTTGATGAGAAGCATGTATAACTTGTTAAATATGTGGAGTTCATTATGTAATTGATCTTGATTATATGCTTTGAGGAGTGCTTAGGAATCTATTTACCCATGTGAGAATTTGAGCCTTATGAAATCATGCTACATCCATGCATGATAGTGTATTCTTGTGAGAATCATTCATATGACTGTATTCTAGAACTTGGCTTGGAGTCTTGTGTGAGACTTATGATTAATTGGTTATTAGGACATGATCTTAGGCCATTATTGTTTATTTGAGTCACTTAGCTAAAGTTTACCTTCCCTTATATTGTAGAAATCATTGGAAGCCCTGTTGAGCCTTTAAAAGCTTTTTCTTTGGCAAGCCTTGATAATAATCATTATTCATCCTTTGCTTGAGCCTTGTTGAATATCCTATTCATTAATAGAGAGTTGAGGTGAATAAATGCTAGCTTGAATTTGAAGAAAATGAAGAAAATTTTGGTTGAGCAATATGGAGGAAAGAAAAGGATGGTTAAATCTTGTTTAGGGGTAGTGCCTGAAATCGGTACCTCGACTTCTTAAAAGGGTAGTGCCTGAAATTGGTACCCTTGTACTTTGAAGAAAGAAGATGTTGATGCCAACGTGAAGAAGGAAAAGATGAATTGCAAAGATCATGAGAATAAGATGGAAAGAAGAAGCTGTTTGTTGAAAAGCAAAACTCTAAGGTAATTCTCTACTAGTGAATTATTCACTTTATCTAAATTTTTCCACCTTACCAAAGAGCCAACATTACAATCCAAAAGCAAGTCCTTTGTGATCCTAGTGACGAAGTGATTATAAGTTGATTTTTGAGACCTTTGTCAAGCTTATGGTTATGCGGGAATATGAATTGAATATGAGCATATATACTAACCTATTAAAGTGTACATTTTTTACACTTGAGAGCGAGAGTAAACACTTATCTTAAGCTAGACGACTTAGTACTCCGAAGTTTATTATAATTGAGTGATGTTTTGCATGAATGAAATATATGATGCGAGTGATACTTGTTTTAAGTTGATGGAATTACATGTGTAGGTATGTATTGTATTTGACTAGATGGACTTGTGAAATTTACACTTACTCTTATGGCTTGATTTTGTTGCCTTGGGACGAGCAACAAGTAAGTTTGGGGGTTTGATGAGTGTGTAAAATTCACATGTTTTAAGCTTTGATTCTTGTAATAATGATGTATGATTTGATCGTAAGTGAAGATAAATCGAGATATGTAGTGAAAAGTCACGAATCAGGTGTGTTTGAGGCCGTTTGAAGGGATTTTAGAAGGAAAATGAGATAGAAGTGATCGGAACCGGAGAAGGGGTGTTGTAGGCACCCGGTTCGACCAAATGGGGATGGTTCGACTAGCACCCCTGGTCGAATCAGGTACCAGAAAAAAGCTGACAGAGTGTGGTTCGACCATGACAGTGCGGTTCGACCAGGCGTGTTGGTCGAACTGTGGTCAAACCTAAAGCATAACTTTTTGCATGTGAGGTTCGACCACAAAGATTCTAGTTCGACCAGTTGTTCGAGTCGAACTAGGATCCTGACAAGTTGTTACAGGCCAGTTCGACCAGGCCTTGGTTGAGTTGACCAGAGGCCTTGGTCGAACTGGTGCGCGAGAAACTTCTGGATTCGTATTTTTATACCTTCAGTACGTGTTTTCGCTCAAAAAGCCCATCCTAGGTCCATAAGGAGAGCTTACAAGTATAAAAGAAAGACCCTACGTAGCTAAAAAGAGACTTTCACCACCACCTTCATTTTACACAACATCCGAAACCCTACCATCATCCACGGAGCTGTGGAGAGAGATTCATCTGTCGAATCAAGTGTTAACCAAGTGAAGATTCAAGATGGAGAGAGACGCGATGGTGCCCACATCTAGGGTTTACTTTATATCTTAATTTATCTTGTAATTTTCAACACTATGGGTAAGATCTATCCAACTACCATGGTTGTTCTTCGATCAATCATGGGCTAGAATCACTTCGGTAGTTCTAGGGTTTATGAAGGTTTTATAAGTTAATTGAACTTCCGTGGGTATACTCCATACAACACTATTGTGGATTATTTTATATAAGATTATGCATTTTTAATTCATACTCAGAGTTATTTTGTGCATCATTAATTGTTATATAGAGTCTGAATACAACATATCTTGATTATTGATTGAGTACGTTCACTGCTGAGCAGGATTTCATGTTATGATTCTAAGTGAGGGGACTCCGAAGTCTCATTAGAACTATCTTATATAAATACTTGTTAATTGAATATGATTCGGATTAATAAGTAGGACGAAGAGAATAACTTCATAAGTACCTATAAAGGGAGATCATACTGGGTTAGAGTACTTAGTGCACGGGAATAATTGATACTGATAGTACCTAGAAAGGGGGTGAATTATATCTCTTGCTCCAAGCTGGATATTCACACATGTCACATGCTTATTTGTTTGTGTCTATAGAGTCGATTTGCATAGTTTAGTGGTACGTCCATACTCTACAAGTCAGAGTCAGACATTGATACACGGAAGGGAAGTTAATGAGTAAAACTAGATGGCCCGAAGGACTACCTATCTTCTCACTTATTCACTTTTGTTTAATATCGACTGCTTGTTTACCTTAATTGCTCTTTTAATTATTTGTTTATTGGTTACTTAATCATCACACTTATATTTCCATACTAGTCGTAGTAAGTTAGATTATAATTAAATTAATAATAATACATCCTTTGGGTTCGATAAACACTTGGTCGCTTATCAATGCTATAATAGCATCCTTCACACTTGGGGATTAATATTAAGTGTTGAGAAAATGCTCATCAGGTATGTTGAAGAAGAATAGCTGTAGAAAACAACCTCTTGATCTTCTGATGTATTCCCAAGTCCAATCTTGACGTTATGTGGGAGACAATCTTCAAGATCCTCTCAATCTGCTTTCCTCCCTACTCTCCTCACGATAATGGTTGACAGAATTAGGATTCCAGGAAGCTTAGATGACTTATTTATGTGCTACAAAAGGGACCAGGAGAAGAAATTAGAGTCGGGCCTCCATTGGGCTTAAGTATCCAAGTTTAACCCAAAACTTATACTTAATTCTAATAATAATAATATAGTCCACTAAAATATTATTACTGCACTGCCGCTCCAATCCCAGATTACGTTATGGGCTCCTTCTTATTATGAGCCCAACAGTCTTCCCATTTTTAAGATATACAATACCCATCAATTAATTAAGTTATTGACAACTCCATTAATTATTATCTCATCCGAGAGTAGTATCATTCAACCTTCTTATCATGCCGAAATAAATCCACCTGCAGGGTTTACATGATTATCCTTATGAGCTCCTCAAAGGGACATCATTGACCTATTTAATAGGACACGGATTACTTCTACAATCAACAGCACACCATAGAGACAGCACTATTTTCCAACTCACCGAGTTTGTTGATTTAATATTTAAATCTCACCCATTGATGAATCAAAGAGATAAATATTGGCTTACGTGTCGAGGTTATTGTATAGGGATTAATAGCACGAACATCCATAATAACTGAGATCAAGTTCTCCTATATAGTCAATATAAGTCGAACGATCTCAAGCAATCCTACTCAATATACACAAAGTACACTAATGTGATTTTATAGTCAAGACAAACTAATACCAAATCACACTATAACCATACTGATAGATAGTCCTCATCTATCTCGGTTGTGAGCATCTGTTTATACTTTATAAGAAGCCGACAATATGATCTTCCGTGCGACACCGCACACCACATTATCCACAGTATAAAGTAAATGGACTATTGCATCGACATATAAATAAATTATAAGATGCAATCATTTGATCAATGATTCTCATTTCAAATATTGTTAAAACATTGTTCACACTAAAGCTAAGCTTTTAGTATACAATCCAACAATTATGTACGAAATGGTGAGACTGCGCAATGCTGCTCAACCAAGGTCAACCTTGCTTGACCAGAACACTTTGGTCGAGCGGGGACACGCAAATCTGTTTTTGTCGGGTTTTACACCCCCAGTGCATGTTTTTGAGTATTTTCTAAGAAAAAGCCCATCCAAGGTCTATAAGGAAGTCTTACAAGTATAAAAGGGGATGCAGATCACACCAAGGAAGGGCCGCAACACAATCCATACTACACCACCCCACAAAGGGGGATCACCCCCCAACCACATCCACATCCTTTCCTCCATCCATCCATCACTGTGAAGATTCGTCTGCTGAATCAAGAGGAGAACCAAGAGGATGATTCAAAATGGAGAAGGACGCGACGACGCCCACATCTAGGATTTTATTTATTTCTTAATTTATCTTTTATTTTCCAGACATATGGGTAAGATCTATCTAACACCCATGATTGTTCTTCGTAATATCATGGACTAGAACAGTTTTGTAGATCTAGGGTTTTGAAGGATTTTGTGAATTAATTGAACTTTTGTGTGTATACTCCGTACAACACTACTTGTGAATTTATTTTTATATATGATTGTATATTTTTTAACACATATTCAGAGTCATTTTGTGAATCTTCAGCTATTATATAGAGTCTGAATATATATCTTGGTTGTTGATTGAGCGCGTTCACTGCTGAACAAGATTTCATGTTATGATTCTAAGTGAGGGAACTCTGAAGCTTCATTAGAACTGTCATATATGAATGTTTATTAATTGAATTGAATTCGAGTTAGTAAGCAGGATAAAGAGGGTAATTTTATAGTACATATAAAGGGAGATCATATCCGGGTTAGAGTACCAATTTTATGGGGAAATAATTGATACTGATAGTACCTAGAAAGGGGGTGAAATTATATCTCTTGCTCCAAGGTTATTAACACGTATTACACACATATTTACTTGTGTCTATAAAGTAGATTGCATGATTTAGTGATGCGTTCATATTCCACAAGGCAGAGTCGGACATTGATAAATGAAAGGGAAATTAATGAGTGAAACATGATTACCCTAGGGCTACCTATTCTCCATTCTTGAGTCATATTCGTATTCTTCTAGTGCTCAATTTATTTTATTTATTATTTTAATACATTGTTTCATAGTTTAATAATTGTATATCTCACTTTTATTACCTTTTGTCTTAATTAATTTAGTAAATAATTAATTGATAATACGCCGTCCTTTGGGTTCGATATTTAACTTGGTCGCTTGCTTAAGCTGTAATTGATATCCTTAATACTTGGGGATTAATTTTGCGTGCAAAGAAAATGTCCATCAGTGTGCTTGGGAGATATTGCTGACCATGAAAAGTGCTCTGTTACTTATTAAAAACCCATGTGAGATTTCGAGCCTTTTTATCATGTACATAATCACATGATATTTCTTTTCTGGTGAGTATCGTTCTTGTGTGTGTATTCTAGAACTTGCCTCTTGTCTTACTTGAAACTAGATATGTGTTAGATTATGTGAGATGATCTAAGGCCATCCTTGAATTTATGAGTCTCTTAGCCAAATAATTCCCTACCAAATTATGTTTATCCGTAGTTAGCCCAGTTGAGCCTAAAAACCTCATTTTTTTGGCAACCTACGATAAATAATCATTTTGAGTATCTGAATTTTTTTCCCTTGATTGTCCTTCTATAAGAAAATTAATGGCTTTTCAAAGTATGTAGATAGAGTTTGATAACAACTTGGAAATGAATGAAATTGGTGTTGAAATAGTGATTGAGCTGGATAATGCATCTAAGAAAAATTATTAAGTAGTGCTTAAATTTAGTTTTCCATAGAATCAAGCACTCTAAGGTAGTGCTTTAATCTAGTACCCTATGGAGGATGCGCTAGGTAGTGCCCGAAACTATACCTCAAGGAAAAAAAAAAGAGAAAGGAAAAAAAATATTGTGCTAGAAAGAAAAAAAAAAGTGAAAGAGTTGAGGATGATATTGTGCTTAATAGAAGTGGGTAAAAGAATGAAAGATCATGATAAAATGCGCACTTGATTGATCCGAGTTTTGAGTCACTTATCCATATATTTCCTACCTTAACCAAAGAGCCAATATTATATTCAAAAGAAAAGTCCTTTTTGATCCCATTGTCAAATCATATTTTAAGTGGTGGAGAGTTTGAGATATTTGGCAAGCTTATGGTTACGCATGCACTTGAATTGAATTTGAGCGTAAACATCTTAACCCATAAGTGTACATCTTTTACACTTGAGTGTGAGTGATATATACTTCCCGTGAGAACATGTCAATGAAGCATTTAATTGGTGGTGATTGTCGTATCTTGTATGCCATGAATTGATTATTACATTTAATGAGAGTTGCATGACCTAAGTTGAGGACAATTATATTTTGAATGGGGTATTGATCGTAGTCCTTGTTTCCCTATTAATTTTCTTACTCTCTCTCGTTATTTTTATTTTGTTGCCTCGGGACGAGCAACGGCTAAGTTTGATGAGATTGTCGAGAATGAAAATCAGTGAGCTTTAATGTCTAATTTAACACCTTTTTTATGGGAGTTGTTATTATATATTAGCACAAGTGTCTTATATTCAATATATTTGAGAAAAAATGTACATTTAGTGTTTTATTGTGTTTTAGATGGAAAAATGATCAAAAGTGCAAAGTTAGAAGAATGCTGAAAAATAAATGTCCAACTTGTGTAATTTTTCTGTATTTTTTGGAAGTCTAAATTGGGCATGTGATACTTCGTTGGAAAGCCATGGAAGATATGATCGTTTTGGTGCAAGAATCACTCAAATCGGAGTTCAGATGTGGAAGTTATACTCAAAACCGTGAGATTGCACAATGTAGTTCGACCTCCCTACTCTAGTTCGACCACCGGTTCGAGTCGAACCAGATACCTGAATGCTCCAGGATGTGAATTTGATTGCCAAAGTCCCGTTTGACCCTGATTCGACCATGGTTCAATCAAGCTCGATCACAAGTCGAACCAACATGCGGGACAACTGCAGGTTCGTATTTTTATATCCCATTGCGTGTATGTGCATGTTTTGATGTGAAAAAGCCCATTAAGGTCACTTGGAGGGTCCAAAAAGTATAAAAGGGCATCATTAGAAGGGTTAGAGAGACCGAACACTGCTACCACCCCACAAGGGGGGATCACCTCCAAACCATCATCTACATCCATCCTTCTTCCATCCATCCATTACTATGAAGATTCATCTGTTGAATCAAGAGGAGAACTAAGAGAATGATTCAAGACGGAGAAGGACGCGACGATGCCCACATCTAGGGTTTATTCGTTTTCTAATTTATCTTGTATTTTCAAAATTTGCCATGATTGTTCTTCGCAACATCATGGGCTAGAATCGTTTTGGTAGATCTAGAGTTTTGAAGGTTTTATGTATTAATTAAACTCTCTTGTGTGTCCTCCGTACAACACTGCTTGTGGATTTATCTTATATATGATTATGCATTTTAATTCCATATACAAGGTCTTTTTGTGCATCTTCAACTGTTATATAGAGTCTGAATATATATCTTGGTTGTTGATTGAGCGCATTCATTGTTGAACAGGGTTTTATGTTATGATTCTAAGTGAGGGGACTCCGAAGCTTCATTAGAACTATTATATATGAATGATTGTTAATTGAATTGAATTCGGATTAATGAGAAGGATAAGGAGGGTAATTTTATAGTACCTATAAAGGGGATCATATCGGGTTAGTTACCAAACATAGAAAATAATTGATGCTGATAGTACCCAGAAAGGGGGTAAAATTATATCTATTGCTCCAAGGGTATTTACACGTGTTACAGGCATATTTACTTGTGTCTATAGAGTAGATTTGCATAGTTTTATGATGCGTCCATAGTCTATAAGGCAAAATCGGAAGTACACTTGAGAGAAAAATTAATGAGTAAAACTAAATTATCCTAGAGCTACCTATTCTCCATTCTTGAGTCACTTTCGAATTCTTCTAAGTGCTTTTATTTTAATTGTTATTTTAATTAATTTGTTAGTAGATTAATAATTAAATCCTCAAACTTAATTGCCTTATCTTAATTAATTTAGTAAATAATTAAATTGATAATACGCTGTCCTTTGGGTTCGATATTTAACTTGGTCGCTTGCTTAATCTGTAATTGATATCCTTCATACTTGGAGATTAATTTTGCGTGCAAAGAAAACGCTCATCAACGCTATTGAGTCATTTAATGCATGACTAAATGATGCTAGAGATTTACCCATCACTCACATGATCGACCATATTCGCAAAAGTACACATTTTTCATTACTCACATGATATATATCTTGTGGTACGTGATACATTTTTATTCATTATTCCTTGACTTGTTGTTATTAATTATTGGCCTCCTTCAAAAGTATCGGACAAACGGTATAACATATCACAAATGGCTAATGCTATTTCATTTTCATGATTTTTGCATCCTTTTGAATCATTTGGATGGTTCGTCATCTCCTATGTTCACTAACAAGGTTATAGTTCCTTCTACTTCATGACCCTTTATTTAGCTTAGTGACATCATAGATGGGTCAATCGGCGGTCAGATTTTTATTCCTGCAGATGAGTCCAACTTTTGCAGTTTGATGGCCAAGTTTACTCTTTCTAGTTTCAATCTAATTTGTCTTGGCTTGTTTTCTCATGAAAATCTTTTATATTTACTAGAGTGATGTGTATAATTCTATGTTTGGGAAGAGTCTTTTTATGTTACAGATTTTATGTGTTTAAGACCTAAAATTATTCCTTGATTTGTTGTTATCAATGATTTAGGCATCAATTCATGGTTTGTGTCAAGGACAGCTGAATCTGCAAATTGGTCCAGAGCATTGTGCCTGTCGAAAGAGACGTTGTGGCAAGAGTTGAAGGACAAATGTCGTCCATGGACTGTAATTCCATTTACTGTTGGCGACTATGAAGTTTTATCTTTACCTTCAGTTCGTGTTGACCTAAAACCAAGGAAGTGTTCATGTTACCAGTGGCAAATAAGTGGCTTCCCTTGCGTACATGATGTTGCCATTATTCGCAAGAAGTGTGACTCTGTCTTTTCTCACGCCAGTGAATATTTTTTTGCTTTGATATACAGGGAATGTTACATGCATGATATTCACTCCATCCCTAAAATATATCAATATGAAATGGCATCAAATATCGATATAAATATTCTTCCTCCCATTTTGAAACAAGCACTTGGTCGCCCTAAAAAGAGTATAATTCCATCAAATGGGGAGTTTTGTAAGAAGAGGAAAACATGTTGAGCGTTGTTCATTTTCTTGATTCATTTTTCTCCTAAATGTTATTTTTTTAAGCAAATAACATACTGGCTATTTATGTAGCACATATATGAGTTTTTTGGGACCTTAATTTGTTAGAGTGAGTTATTTATGATTGTGCTGCAATAAGACATATTTTGCAAATATTTGTGAGCACGAACATGTTTTAATTATTATCAATTTCCCTTTCTATAACCAGTTTGCCTTCATTTTGTTTAGCTCAAATTATGTCAAATTATTTCCTGTTGTGCACTGATCAATATCATTTTGTGAATCCAAATCTTGCTAAACATAGTACTTATTCTAATATTATTATCTTGTGTTTATTAAAGACAATGTTTGAAATAATTGTACCGGATATTGTTATAGAATTGATTCTGGAAAAATAACTTTTTTTATAAGCAAAATACGGTTGTGCATGAATAACACATATTGTGCCACTATAATTCAACGTTGTTCATTAAAATAATAAATTATGCAAATGCATACAGTGTTGTGCAATACTTTGCTCAATTTTAATTGTGAAATTATACTGCTGACTGTGCTCTTCTGATCCACATTAACAACCCCAGTTCTCTCAAATATCGTAAACAAGAAAGATACTACCCATTTAATTCCATCTGAAAAAAAAATCAAATTACATCAAATTGGCTGATTATTGCAAATTAAACACTAATTTCATTACAAATATAATTCAAGGATACATTTTATACTACATTAAATCCACCAAGTCAACATTTATAACTGCTAAACCTGGTACCATTTAACGCAACCATCCCATCACTAGCTACAATGCAAATATTATCTAAATACCAAGAAATTCCAACATTACGCACTGAGCATTTCTCAATTGATAAGTACAATAGTCATAACCCAAACAATGCTATTGACAATATTATTTTGAAACAATAGCACAATGTCATGTATTGTATCTTAAACACAAAAATAGTAACATTCAAAAGGAAATAAGATCCCAACAGAAAACATATTTAGATTCAAAAAATCAAAACTATATACTAAGTAATCCCATAGACATCTAAAAAAATGTGTCCATCAAACTATAGACCATTTCAAGTTGGATCCATAAAGCATTCAACAATCTTCTTTCGATATTCTCCGGAGACGCTATGAGCAAGCCTTCCCTTTCTAATTGGTTTCTGCATGATCAGGTTCTCGATGTGCATATACACAATGACTCCACAGTCTAATGAATCATCTTCATGTTGTACACAGTCAACCTGCACAATCTTCTTAGACTTGGACTTTAAGAAAAAATGATTTCGCATGATCTCATTCAACATGTTTATGACTCTCTTCTCCACATAGTTTACCTATTAAACATAATATTATCAAATTAGCATTATATATATTAAAATTATTTTATGTAAAACAGAAACTAAAATGAAGAAATGAGAAAATATAATCACCAAAATCATAACGTCCCCTAAGTTAGCATCCTTCCCCTCTTTTGTCCTGGCCGCATTGAGTTTAAAAATGCCACTCTCCACACCCTAGATCTAGCTTCAAGAGTGTCCAATGATCATCCAATGTGATCATAGGAAATACTAAGACAGACTTCTGCACTGCCTCTTTCATTCGATCATCAATAAGTTTACGTAAGTTTTTGTTTCCTCCATTTGGATACCTACGAATTAATCCTTTCACAATGACAAAAAAGGGACTTTTTTAATATTGAATTATATTGGCGTTTAAAATAAAAAAATAACTCATACGAATTGAATTGTTCATACAAATAACAATTTTATTTACTTAATACAGTAGTTGTGCTCTTCCAATCCATATTAACAATAAAACCCCTTTACGTCTTTTTGAAATGTTTTAATTTTGTTAAAGAAAAATGTATTTTCTAATGTAGTGAAATTAACATCGCATAACAGATCAAAACTAATTCGCAAACACGTAGCTCGCTATTTTAAACAGTAAAACATACAAGTTCACATTAGCTTCTAGTTCATGCCTCATTTTCTAAAGTATCTGACTATAGAAACTTAGCACATACACATAAGATGCACAACAATTTTTTCCTGCCACTTCATCACGTTCATTACCAAATAATATTATCAATTATGCCAACAATAATTCGCAAATAGTTATCTCGAGTTTTTCAATGATAAAACATAAAACTTCACATGAACTCCTAGTACAAACGTCATTCCATATAAGCATTGGCAATACAAATATAACATGTACACATAGGATACATAACAATTTAATTACTGCCACATTTTAACATGTATATTACAAACAATTTGCCGAGAAAACTACAAGTACGTCTGATTTACCTTCGCGGGTATGTTTAAAATGAGTAAAATCTGCCTAAGCATCCACCACCTTTGTTTCCAAAAATATAAAATCATCAAATTATTAGAATGACTCAATAACAATATAAAATACTAACACTTTACTCTTACATTGATTGAAATTCTTTTATTGAAATTCTTTTATGGTTCAGAATATCAACCACGTTTGTGATCATTACTCCAGCCACTTTACCATCTCTCCCCAACAATGTACCCTACAAACCAAGAGTGATTACATCGTTACAATAATGAAATAATAAATTACTAAACCAGTTAGAATTATACAGTGTACTCACCCCTTTAGACCCAGATCTATCTATCTTTTATCAATTTCAATGTAAGACATGTGAACAAATAATTAAGAATACATATGGAAAATATAAATATTACATATCTTGAGGGCAGCTATGAAAGCTTAACATTCATTATCGCATCAAACTTGTCGTGCAACTTAGTCAAATTCCACTTTAAGAATCGAGAAAACATATTATCAGCTACTGGGTCTATCAAGCTAGTGTGCTCGCACAACCAAAACTGAAACAGAAGAAATGTTAGTTAAAATTTATAAATCTAGAAAAATATAAATTTACTATTGTTTTATAACTTAAAGGTATCAACATAGCACAACCACCACACTTTAGATCCATACTGCTTGCAATGTGTGTCCGCAACATTTCACACACATAAGAGCTCTAGTTGTAATCACGTAATTCATCAAACTTCTCCAAAAATGCAATGAGATGCCGCGACATTGATCCATTCTTGTTTGGGGCCAATAGTGATGCAAACAAATAACATATGGTCATTCTAGCCACATCCTTTGAATTGCCATTTTCATTCTTCATTATTATTGTCTTCAGTTTTTCCAATATCACTTTTTTGTAGAGCACAAAATCCTTCTTATTCTCACTTATCTCAGATCCAAAGCATCTATTCACCCAAGTGCAAGTCTCATTTTCAACTTTCTTAGTTGAAATTTCATTAGCACCAATATATATCTCAAAATTAACTCTATATCTCGTGCGGTGATGGATAGCTGTTCTCCACAAATTATGAATCCTCTCGATGTTTCATCATATACAGCACTTAAGAATTTTGATAATATCATCTTCATTCATACTAAAACTCTTTCTAACTATAGTCTTGGGAGTTCGATACATTAACTCAACCAACAATAAGAAAGGGGTTTTTTTGTTCATCTAGATCTCTATCAATAAAAACTAACCCTTTGAGCTCATCCATTGCTGCTCTTATATTGCTACATAGTAGAAAGCTCTCTTTTCCTTCATCAAGCGACCTACATATTAAAATATTTCAATATTGTACATATATAATAATCATGTAATGCATAAGACGCATCTCACCCAAACAGTTTATGGGGACACCATTCCCATCTCAACTGTCGTCCCTACTGCCATCAAACGACGAGGTGTCCAACAAATCAGCTACCTTTGATTTCGCAACAAAAACTGCACGCTTGCATCATAAGTTTTTGAATTAGATATAATTTGCCAATTTAATGACATTTGTAATCAAATGTATAACCTGGCACTATTTTTTTTAATGCTTGGACTGCTGATTCTTTGTTCGATTAGTCCTTATTTGTATTCTACGTTTAGTGTTTCCTACACCTTAACAGAACTATATTAGAAATATATAATTCAAAAGAAATAATATTTAGAGATCATATGATGGTGGGTGACTTTTTTTTCCCGTTAAAATAAGGTGCACTTATTTAACATAAAATAAAAGAATCGTACTATGCAACCATTGCACCAAGCATAATTTCTTATGCCATTATTATCTGCGCGATCAGGTATAGAAAATATACAATAATTACGAAAGCGTATAGATCTAATTTGCTCAATGAGGACCAAATCTTATAGCAAAGCTACGTATTTGGATGATGACGTATCAATAACTCCTCCCAAATACCTCGACTATTAGTTTTAAGGTAATTACTAACATTGAAACATGATTAACAAGCAATATTAGTATTATTTTCATTTTTAGATAACCTATCATATTTTGTCCAATACCCCAGCAATTACCCCACAAGAGCAAAAAGTTATATAACCAAACAAAAATATATTTCAAAGATCAGCAATCCTTATGTTTAACTTTGCTTATTAAAAAATAATTACATTGCAAGAACAAGATTTAATGCACTAACACACATATTCACAAATCATCATTAGGATTGTATTGATATTTTATATTAAATTATATTACGTTGAATTAATTTTTATACACATCTTAAGAGCAAATGTATTAATTGTATATTCATTAGTGTTTGTGTATATATATAATATTCATGACTTGGTTACTATCCACTACAATCCCTAAGTGTTATTAACTTATAGATACAATGCAAATTTAATCTTACTACTAACTACAATATTTGTGTCTATATTTCCCTTTTCACCCCAATACTTGTATAAACAAAAGAATCGATCTTTCTTCCCATTCTCAAATAAAATCCCATGATTTTCTCTCCCTAAATTTCGTACCCATGTTTTGGGATGTCGATTGTAGTAATTGCAAAAATTGATTTCTTCTCCATTATTTTCAATTCCTCACCACTGAAATCTGCAGTATCACACAATACAAGAGATTGCGCATCGGTTCTCCTCTTCGATTGCAGAAAGTGAAGTTTCAAAATTGGTAGTCGAAGACTCTAGTTTAGAAAGGGAGTCAAAATCGGTAGTCGAAGACCCCAAGTTTATCTCGGCAGTATCCCTCGATTTTGAAGTTTTTCAGATCGCTAATATTTGGGTTTTTATCCAAATCGAAGGTTGAGGGATTAGATATCCATGAAGTTGAACAAATTCACTAGGTTTGCACCGCATGAACTTTTCACCAGTAGTATATACATAAATCTATATGAAATCCTTCAATTCGTTTGGGAATTTTGATATTTTTGTCTAATTCATGCAATTATACTTTGGGCATTGATAATGTCGTGGATTCTGGGGTTTTTTGTGGTTGTGGGATATTTGCATGTTGTGCAATGTGTCAAAATTTGGTGCATTTCTGATGCATTTGGTGCATCTTTATATGAATTTGGTGCATTTTTTGCAAGTTTATATTGATTGCATTTGGTGCAGTTTAAATGGAGAGGTGTGTGAAATTATAGCGTTTCTAATGCAGTTGATATATCTTTATATGAATTTGGTGCATTTTTTACAAGTTTAAATTGATTGCATTTGGTGCAGTTTAAATGGAGAGGTGTGTGAAATTATAGCAAATGTAATGTGTTTGGTGCATCTTTAAAAATATTTGGTGCATTTGGTGCATTTGGAGCAAGTTTTAAAGCAAGTATAACGGAGAAATTGAACTCGTCGATTTTAAATGCTTGTTTAGTAATGTGAACTGTATTTGGTGCAAGTTTAAATGGGGAGTTGTGCGAAATAATAGCATTTCTAATGCATCCGGTGCATCTTTAAATGAATTTGGTGCAAGTTTTAAAGCAAGTATGAAGGAGAAGTTGAACTTGTCGATGTTAAATGCTTGTTTAGTAATTTGAACTTGCATTTGGTGCAAGATAATGTTTGAAGTGTGAATGTTATGGGTGCATTTGGTGCACCTGTAAATATAAGTTTGAAGGAGAAGTTGAAGTTGTCTATGTCAAATGCACGTGTAGTAATTTAAAATGCATTTGGTGCAAACATACATTTCTAATGCATTAGGTGCAAGTTTAAATGGGGAGTTGTGTGAAATAATAGCATTTCCAATGCATCTCGTGCATCTTTAAATGAATTTGGTATTTTAACCTTAAATATTATCCCTAGTAATATTGTACCTTTACTAGGTACCTACTTAATTTGGTATTCTAATTGCAAATAGGTTGTTGACACCTTTACTCTGGATTTTATGCTTCATTTAGACTTGATTTTGATTGTTATGGGGGAGGTTTGATTTTGCATAAAGATGGAACAAATACAGTGTGAGCATTTCATTATATATTTCCATAATTCACAAGGGATAAGCAAAAATCCATAAGGTTTTAAAATAAAGAAAAATATTGTAAATGTTGTTAAATGATGTTTTAACCCGTAAACTTTGTTTGCAAATGTCAAAATTGTAAGGGTAGGGGGATGGTTCCCTGTGCAACATGTCGCTCCCATGGTTTGATCGAATCTCAAGCATGCCAGGGTAGTGGCTCTCTTCTTACCCGCAAAGTGGCTATTATAAAATGATATGTCACTATTAAGATGTTTGCCAGTAAGATGCATTTCATGCAATGTGTAATGGTTTTGTTCGACAAGAGAACATCCCTATCTAGAAAAGTGAGTACAACTAACGGGGCAGCATCCGTGTTAGATAAGGTGTTCCCAGAGCAAAAGGAGTGCAGGTCCCTCTAACTGCACGGTAATCTGCGAAAAGCATTCTATCTCTGTCGTTCGGGTTACACTAGTGACCTTGACTCGTCAGCGTCGATTTTTCAGTTTCTACATTGTCAGAATGACCAGAAAGGTTTACATGAAGAACTCGTATCCGTTCATGTTTTGTTGGGGGCCTTGTCCATGCTTAGATTGACTAAATCACCCATGCTTAGACTGATTAAATTTGTAGTCTGTAATTTCAGCAACTTTGGAGTTATGTTGCTAGTGATGAAAAATAATTATGTTGTTTATATTTCTTGCATTAGATGAGACAGAAGTTTCGGAGTTATGTTGCTAGTGATGAGAAATAATTTTGTAGTTTATATTTCTTATATTTGATAAGACAAAAGTTTTAACTATCCTCGTTCAATATGAATTCCATTTGTGTGATGTATGAATAAATTTTCCAACTTTCCACGTAATAGTCTATTGCAATCTGGAGATGAGTGGTTCGCCTATTTTTTATGCTATGATAAAACACCCTCAATAACTATAATATTTGTAAAAATCCTTTTTCTATAATTACATTTTTTGCAACAGGTTAAATTTAAATTACTTAAACATTATACCTAATTCATGTGCAGAAGCATTTTTAATTGGTAATCATGACAAAATAGTAATAACATGGATGGTATAACAATGGTTGAAGTAGCACATTAACAAAGGAGCTATGCTTTCTTTATATTTGAAGTTGAGGGCAAAAACACAATTTGAATTTCATTAGCAGAAAGAAAAGTTGAAGGCATGAAATAGAAACTACTAGAATGACAAAAGACATTTTTGAACTAAAAATAGTTAAAGTTGTGACATCTTTGCTAGTTCCTCCTTGGATAGACTGCAAAAAAAAGAGAAAAAGAAGATTAGCCAATGATGTTTCATACGTACTATAAGGTACAAAATAGAAGGCATGATTCTTCTTGCAAAGAATATGGCATGATTCCTGCACCATAAACCTAAGTATACACAACTAACATAATGCCCAAGCAGCTCAAAGGAAGCACATAGCACATGACAATTTCTGAGTCGTGATCTTCGTAAAACAAAGAAGAATATGACATTTTCAACTCCTAAACTAAAAATTCATGAGTGGGTAATATATGCACCATGCTTTAAAACTCTACAACAGCACACTGTTCAAGTGATCATGCATAAGCATTGCTTCATCTCACTATGGACTTTGCAAATGCTAGCTAAATTTCAATACCTACTTCACCCATGGCTCATAAATAAGAAAATCATACATTTTATATGATTTTATCACACGAGGATGTATGCAAACAATTTTGCATTACTTCATTATCAATTCTTATCAATATAGCAAAATCTATCAAATCAGTAGGCAGCAACAGCTCCCTTTCTTCCCGCTGCAATCCTCCACTGCATGAATTGTCCAAGTTCGAGTAGGATGACTACCCCAACAACAATGATGACCTACGTGATCTATGAGTAATTCTCGAATTTCAACCTCATATAATATTTGTTTGCATAGATATTTTCATAGGGCATAAAATATTATAATTAATTTCAAAACTTTAAGTCAGCATATTAAAATGCTATAAATCTCAAAGGAATTACGTCAACAAATGAACCACACAAACATCATAAACAAAAATCACAGCAATAACATGATTGTAATATACAACATATGGATACAAAAGCACATTATACTTATTCATAAGTCAAAAAGTTTTGACAATTGATCGAAAAGTTTGATGAAGAGTTTAGGATGAAGATTTCTACATACCTGTTTAGTTGATCATGGGTCTTCGACGACTCAGCGTAATGTAATAATTTGCTCTCTTTCTGAACTGATTTTGACAGGTGATATGATCATGATTATGAAGAACAGATTGTAGCAACGTGAAAGTGCGAGTTTGAATGTAGGATTATCACGGATCTTTGACGCTTTAGTGTAATGGAAAATTTCAATTCTCAAATTGAAATCAAAAACCTCGTTTGAATGATGCCAAATCCCACTGGTGCGTCAATTTCTTGAAGAGCATTATTTGATCTAACTCGTCATCTCAAATCACGTGAGATTAAGGAAAGTTTAGAATTCCTAAAACTGCAGATGCGTTAAAAGTGGAACAGATATAATGCGTATATTTTAATTAAGGACAAAGTAGGTATTTTAACATTAAATATTGTACCTAGTAATAATTTATTTTTGATTATGTATCTTAAAATAATCATATATAGAAACTGTGTACCTTACGGTAATAATTTCTATTTTCATTGATATATATTTATTAATTTTAGTTTTACATTTTAGTATAAAACATTATACATTTATTAATAAATATATAGTATACATTATTGAATTAAAAAGTATACATTTATCAATATAAATTTCTAAACATAGTCATAAAATTTGGAGAAATATGAAGTTTGGAATTATCAATAAAAAGTATACATTAATCAATACAAAGTATGCATTTTATTATTAAAAGGTATATATTTATTAATATAAATTTCTAAACATGGTCATTAGAATTATACGACTCCTATTAGCACCAATCATGCTATCTATCAAATGTATTATTTTTGTACTAAAATATAAAATTAAATATGAATGAATATGATAAAAATATTGATATAAAATATTAATATTATACATTTTTAAAAAAAATGATACATTTATTAAGAATAACATGTACATTATTGAATTGCAACTAATACAGTTAGTTATCAAAATGTGTCATTCGATTTAATTAATAAATACATTTAAGATATAAAAATAATATATTTATTTTATATAATGTGGACACTAGTTAATTAAAACTTATACAATTACTAATAAATAACTAAAAAATGTTTGATACATTTATATTTAAAATTAATAAATACATTAAAGAATAAAAAGATATACATTTATGTTAAATAAAATATACACTAGTGAACATAACTCGAAAATGCTTTATATATTTATAAACAAAATTAAAAAACTACGTTAAAGAATTAAAAGTAATACATTTATTCTCAATATCGTACTACAATATTGCATTTATTCTCAATAATCTACAATAGTGACTTATGCTCAGATGTGTGGTTGATCTCATCTCCTCTTTGTTCAACATCCACCTCACATATGCATTAATGCGTGGTTTGATCTCATCTCCTCTTTGTTCAACCCCCACCTCACAGATGCATTACACCGTCGCCTTCTACCACACTTTTAATCACACAAATTCAACCAATTTCATACTCTACAATAATAAAAATTACAACAGCTAAACTTTAATCAAAAAGATTAATTAGGAAAGGTATTCGAATGAATTTGAACTAAAAGAGATATAAATTGATTGAATTAATTGAAGAAAGCAGACAAGTAATTGGAATTACGAGTTGAGAGGCAGAATTCCCAACGGCATCATTACTAGTAGATCTGCGATGTCTTCATCCTTGCCGGAGAAGAAATTTGAAGAATAGGCATAATCCATCGATGTCGCGCCTCAACTGATGCTTTCTTCTTCTTCAATCTCCTCTTCTTTTGGCTAGATTGACCAACTTAAGACGGAAAAGGAGAGCGAGCACCACCGCGTGACGTCTAGCAAGAGAGCCTAAGGAATGATGAGAGGCGAGAGCATGAGAAAAGGAGATCGGGGGTAAGAGAAGGAGAACGCGAGAGAGATTTTAGAGAGAAGAAAGAACGGCACAATAAAATTAAGCCCTAATGACCCATGGGTAAATTAGATATAAGTACTCAGGTCATGGGTCAAAATTGACCCGGTGGGACTTTAACAATTGGGTATAGTAGACTTTGTCATTTAATAAAGGGTAATTCTTGCTTGATACCGTCTCATGTGAGACCATTTTTCACTTTTTAAAATAGTTATCGCTTTCGCTATAAAACGTTATCATTTTCGCTATAAAATATTCACAAATACTTGTGTAAACCGGGTTCACAATGTAAACCTTATGTCCCCCATTCTAATCCTATATACTCTATGCATTGCTAGGGTATTTATATTAAGGGAACCATAGGATTTACAAGGGTGATGTAAACCCGGTTTATAAAAGACTAACTCTAAAATATTATCACTTTTTATTTATACTCTAATTGTTCATGAAATAACATTATCACTTTTCAGTAATTTATTATCACTTTTCTTTATAAAAGTTATCACTTTCTGTCTGTCTCATGTAACCCTTATAAGAAACGGTCTCACACAAGTCTTTACCTTTAATAAAATTGTAATATTTCAAATCTTGTTATTTATCTATTATATTTTAATTTAAATATTATAAATTTATAAAATGTAATAATTTTATAATGAAAAATGATACTCAATTGATGAAAAGTAATAACGATATTGTGAACTGCTATATGAATAATTTATACTAAAAATGAAATGTGATAATAATCTAAAGAAAATATGATAACATATTTAATAAAAAGTGATAACTAATAACAAAAGTATATTCACGAATAATTTATAAAATGTATAAATTGTGATAATATTCTTAATAAAAAATTATTCATAATAATAATAATAATAATAATAATAATAAAAGTGATATCCAACAATTATTTCACGAACAATTCGCTGGAATAATAAAATTGTGATAATATTTTTAATAAAAAGTAATATATGATAAAAAAAAGTGATAACCGTTTAATTAAATTATTTTATGAATAATTCATAGGATGAATAAAAAGTGATAACATTTTTAATAAAAAATTCTACATGATAAAGAAAAAGTGATAACAGTTTAATTAAATTATTTTATGAATAATTCGTATGATGAATAAAAAGTAATAATATTTTTTTACATAAAGTGATATCTGATTAAGATAAAGTAATAACAATTAATTGAATTATTTAATTGATAATTAATAATAAAAATGTAATAATATTAATTTATAATGTATTTTATTAAATGAAAATTATAATAAAAACTCAGTTTTAAATTTGTTTGGTAATTCTGCGGCCATTAGACATTTGGCAAAGACTTGGGTGAGACCGTCTCACGGATCCTCTTATGTGAAATGGATCATTCATTAGCCTATTAAGTATATTTTAAATGGCTCTATTTGGTTGTAATCAAATTAAGAAAATTAAGAAATTAATTATAGAATTAAATTATTAGGTGTTTTATATAATAAATATATATTATGTTTTTTAATTTATATTTTTTATTATTTAAAATTTTAATTAGTGAAGTCAATTAAGGCCCTTTCTTTTCTTTAATTCTCTTTTATTTAATATAAAATATATTTATTTGGGTTAATGGATGATCCGTCTCACATAAGAGGATCCGTGAGACGGTCTCACCCAAGACCTACCCTTTACAATTTTAGCGAAACGCTAAAAATGTTCAATTGAATTTGCGTTTTAATTAAAGCTAAACCAAACAGAGCTTTTTTACTTAATTCTTTTTTTAAATTTAATTTAAAATATATTTTATTTGGTTAATAAATAATTCGTCTCATGAATTAGGATTCGTGAGACGGTCTCACACAAAACTCACCCAAATAAAAAAGAGTGTAACTTGGGTGGGGTGTTCTCATCAAATTGAATTAGTGGAACTATGGTCCCCACCCTTCTTAATTAATTTTTCTACTTGGGAAACCCTTAGACAGAGGGGTTTCCATGGTCCATGTAGATGTTATTTATGCAAGCTTGCAGAGGAGACTATGGACCATATTTTTCTTGAATGCCCGGTTTTGTTGGAGATACTTAACAGGGTCCTAGAGGGATTTTCTTTTGGGGCGGTGATGAGAGTGAAAATAAGCTAGTTTTAGTGCCCAATCTAACACCTTTTTTATGGGAATTGATGTTATATATTAGCACGAGTGTGTTATATTTGATATATGTGAGAAAAAAGTGTGTTTGAGGTGTTTTATTGTGTTTTAGGTGGAAAAAAGATCAAAAGTGCAAAGTTGGAGAAAAGGTGTAACTTGTGCTAGAATGCTGAAAACGCACATCCAACTTGTGTAATTTTTCTGTGTTCTTTTAGAGCTCTGAATGGGAAGTATGATATATTTTTGGAAAGCCACAGAAGAGAGGGTCTTTTTGGCATAAGAAATACCTCAATTGAAATCCAAACGAGAAAGTTATGATCAAAATGGTGACGCTGCGCAAGCTGTTCCTGCTCAGCACGGTTGTGTCACTATGCATGACTTGTTATACATTCAGATATTAGAGTTTTTTTAGTTCTTTATATGGATAGAAATTCAAGGAAGAGAGGATCAGGAGACCGTAAGAATCACTCAAATCGGAGTTTAGATATGGAAGTTATACGCGAAATGGTGAGACTGCGTAAGCTGATTCGACCTCACTGATCTGGTTCGACCACTGGTTTGGGTCAAACCAGGAACCTGAAAACGTGTTACAGAGTGGTTTGACCTCCCTGATCAAGTTCGACCAAGTCCAAAGGTCGAACCAAATGCCTGAACAGCTCCAGATCCGTATTTTTACACCCCAGTGCATGTATTTTCGTGTTTTCCAAGAAAAAGCTCATCCAAGGTCCATAAGGAGAGCTTACAAGTATAAAAGAGGATGTAGATCACACCAAGAGGAGACAACAATACAATCATCCTACACCCCACAAGGGGGATCACCACCCAACCATCATCCACATCCTTTCCTCAATTCATCCATCACTTTGAAGATTCGTCTGCTGAATCAAGAGGAGAACCAAGAGGAGGATTCAAAATGGAGAAGGACGCAACGATGCCCATATCTAGGTTTTTATTGTTTTCTCATTTATCTTGTATTTTTTAGACATATGGGTAAGATCTATCCAATCCCATGATTGTTGTTCATAATATCATGGGTTAGAACCGTTTTGGTAGATCTAGGGTTTTGAAGGTGTCTATGAATTAATTGAACTTTCGTATGTATACTCCGCACAACACTACTTGTGGATTTATTTTATATATGACTATGCATTTTAATTCATACTCAGAGTTGTTTTGTGCATCATTAATTGTTATATAGAGTCTGAATATATATCTTAGTTATTGATTGAGTGCGTTCACTGCTGAGCAGAATTCCATGTTATGATTCTAAGTTAGGGGACTCTAAAGTTTCATTAGAACTTTCATATATGAATATTTATTAATTGAATTGAATTCAGGTTAATAAACAGGATAAAGAGGTTAATTTTATAGTACTTATAAAGGGAGATCATATCGGGTTAGAGTACCAATCCTAGGGAGAAATAATTGATACTGATAGTACCTAGAAAGGGGGTGAAATTATATCTCTTGCTCTAAGGTTATTCACATGTGTTACACGCATATTTACTTGTGTATATAGAGTAGATAAGCATGGCTTAGTGATGCGTTCATATTCCACAAGGCAGAGTCGGACATTGATACACGAAATGGAGATTTATGTGTAAAATGGGATTATCCTAGAGCTATATATTCTCCTACTTGAGTCACTTTCGAATTCTTTTAGTGCTATTTTATTTTATTTATTATTTAATTTTCAGCATATTAGTTATTATATAATCAAACTTAAAATCTTATTGCCTTGTCTTAATTAAATTAGTAAATAATTAAATTGATAATATGCCGTCCTTTGGGTTTTATATTTAACTTGGTCGCTTATCTAATCTACAATAACATCCTTCATACTTGAGAATTAATTGTGTGTTAAGAAAACGCTCATCTAGTTTTTGGCGCTGTGCCGGGGACGACTATTATTATTTATTTATTATTTCTAATTAGATTAAGATTTTTATTTGTGATTATTTATTTCTAACTAACCTTGAACTTTTCTGAGGTACTTGTGCACTAGGAAAAGAAGAGGAAGGAAAGAAAGGAATAACACATTGAGCTAAATATAGCCGGAGCAAAGCAGAATCTAGATAATATTGTCATACGTGAACGTTTCATGAACTATGGGATTGGAAACATGGGGTTGATAGGAGCAAGGGGGGAAGATGATAATTTTGAGATACATCCCGCTCTTATTAACATGGTAGAGATGAATCCCTTTTCTGGAGATTGCTTTGAAGATCCATATCAGCATCTCTGAAGATTTCTTGGTTATGCAAACACTCAAAAGGTTTCTAGAGCTAATGATCATGCTAGACAGATCGCACTATTCAAGTTCTCTTTAATTGATAGAGCAGAAGATTGGTATGAGACTCTTGATGCTACAGATTGCACTACATGGGACCAACTGCAGCAGAAGTTCTTGGAGAGATACGTGCCACCCTCATGAGATGTGGGACAGGTTTAAAGACATGCTCAGATGGTGCCCACAACATGGAATGTCCAAAGCTCAGTACATAAGCATCTTCTACTATGGATTGAATTATGAGTCGCGTATTCTTATTGATGCATCATCAGGTGGAGCGTTGTTATCAAAGATAGCACTTGAAGCAGAAAAGTTATTTGAAGACATCTCTATGAATTCCATGACTAGCCTTCGGAAAGAGTTAGAGGAACTTATGTAGTGGGTAAAGTGGTTCAGGTTGAACATCAAGTAGTAAAGCCGAATAGGGATGATGAGATCGTCTCTAGTTTAGCTAACATCAACAAGCTACTAGAATCCCAGCAGAGGCAGATTATAGAGTTAACACAAAGGGGGCCTAATATGCAGCAGCAAAAAGTTAAGGCTAGTGTTGAAGATACTCTCAATCGATACAT
The DNA here is from genome assembly GCA_023678885.1 of Pogostemon cablin. Taxonomy (NCBI): domain Eukaryota; kingdom Viridiplantae; phylum Streptophyta; class Magnoliopsida; order Lamiales; family Lamiaceae; genus Pogostemon; species Pogostemon cablin. The sequence continues at coordinate 19,068,348 of CM042983.1, read as the reverse complement.
GGCTAAGAATGATGCAAGGGTTGATCATTTTGAGGCTACTATGTACTCTAATCATGCAAATTTATCTAAGCCGTTGAAGGACCTTGCTTTGATGATGGGACCGATGATGCCAGAAATGAATTCTGAAGGTCCAAGAGCTCGATTCGACCAGGGTTCGACCAAGCCAGCAGGTCAAACCACATTCTAGAGGTCGAACCAATCACCTGGGCAACCTCCGGAGCATCCAGATAGATGGTTCGACCAAGACCACCCTAGTTCGACAAACCTTGAAGGTCGAACCATGGTCAAACCAGTCTGTCCGAGACTCTCTATTTTTCTGAAGTTGGATTCGACCAACCCAGCCCTGGTTCGACCCATCCTGTTGGTCGAACCATGGTCGAACCGACCTATCCGGGGGAAGCTATACTTTCTGAACCCCGGTTCGACCACGACATACATGGTTCGACCAAACCCCTTGGTCAAACCTGTTGGGGTTCGATTATTTGGTTAACATGAACCATTAGGGTTCCATACGATTCTATATTAGTGGAAGCAAGAAAATAAAATCATATTACCTTTCACCAGGGTATGTTGAAGAAGAGAATGAATTCTCGCCTGCAGCATGCGAAGCCTCACCGTTTTGGACATAACTCTCTCATCCGATCTCCAATTTGAGTGATCTATGCGCCAAAACGATCCTCTCTTCCGTGGCTTTCTAATGATGTATCACAAGTATAGTTTGAAGATCCACAAGATTTTAGAAAAATCGCGGAAGTTGACGAACAGCAGCAGCAAACAACCTCTTGATCTTCTCTGTATTCCCAAGTCCAATCTTGACATCGTGTGAGCGATGATCCTCAAGATCCTCTCAATCTGCTGTTTCCTTTCTCTCCTCATAGTGTTAGGCGTAGATTATTAAGGTTCTGGATAGCTAAGATGACTTTTATATGGGCTACAACTGGACCAGGAGGAGAAAATAGAGTCGGGCCTCCATTGGACTTAAGTATCCAAGTTTAGCCCAAACTTATACTTAAGTCCAATAATAATAATATAGTCCACTAAAATATTATTACTGCACTGCCGCTCTAATCTCATAATTACGTTATAGGCTCCTTCTTATTATGAACCCGTTAGTCTACCCATGTTTAAGATATACAATGTCCATTAATTAATTAAGTTACTGACAACTCTATTAATTAATATCTCATCCAAGAATAGTACCACTCAACCTTGTTATCATGTCGGAATAAATCCACCTGTAGGGTTTACATGATAATTCTTATGACCTCCTCAAGGGGACATCATCAACCTATTTAATAGGACACGGATTCCTTCTACAATCAACAGCACACCATAAAGACAGCATTAATTCTCAACTCACCGAGTTTATTGATTTAATATTTAAATCTCATCCATTGATGAATCAAAGAGATACATGTTGACTTACGTGTCGAGGTTATTACATAGGGATTAAGAGCACGAACAGCCATAATAACTGAGATCAAGTTCTCCTATACAGTCAGTATAAGTTGAACGATCTCAAGTGGTCCTGCTCAATATACACAAAGTGCACTAATGTGATTCTATAGTCAAGACAAACTAATACCAAATCATACTACAACCATCCCGACAGAGAGTCTCCATCTATCTCGATTGTGAGCATCTATTTATACTTTATAAGAAAACCAATAATATGATCTTCCGCGTGTTGTCGCACAACATATTATCTACAGTATAAAGTAAGTGGACTATTGCATTGGACATATAAATAAATTATAAGACTCAATCATTTGATCAATGATTCACATTTCAAATATTGTTAAAACATTGTTCATACTAAAGCTAGGCTTTTAGTATACAATCCAACAGAACCATGGTCTAACCAGCCTGTACAAGAGACGCTGAGCTTTCTTATACATGATTCGACCACGACATGCATGGTTTGACCAAACCCTTTGGTCGAACCAACCTATACTGGGGAGTTTGAACTTTCTGATGGATGGTTCAACAACTATACACCTGGTTCGACCAGCACCCAAGGTCGAACTGAGGTCGAACCACCTTGTCCAGAACCATTTTTCACGCAGAATGCCTTACCTGATGTTGATGTTACTCTAGTGTCATCCCAAGGTCAGAATACTGAGCTTATAGTAGAGAAGAAGTGGGAAAGAGCAAAGAGGTTGAGAGCTAAGAAGCTTAGACTGCAGATGGATAATGAAGATGTGGTTTTCTCTCTTAATCAAGCAATGAAGATGCCCATGGAGACTCAATCATGTAAGAGCATAGAATTGATTTCTAACTTGTTTAATCTTGATTTTAATAGGACAGATGACTCTAAATTTGAGTGGAAGATTGAAAAAGAGGTGTCTAGACAGCCATGGGAGGAAGGTAATTCCAAGGATCATATTTTTGTGACCAAGAAAGGTGAGCTGCTAAGTGTGGACAAGAAGAGGGAAAGAAAGTACTTAAAGGTGAGGATGTGAAAAGACCGTCCTATGATCCAGTAGTTCAGAAGATTACATCTGTCGTGTCTCTCCGACGTTAAACATGAGTGCTTGTTGGGGGCTTTCTCTTCAATTTTATTACTTTATTTCTTTCCTGTGAGTGAGGAGTTATTATATTTGAAGTGCTCACGTTTCGACAATTACATTTCTTTTCAAACTTAGTTTCGACTTACGTTTTTACTAAGTTTTGGGGGGTGTAATATACTTACCTCATCTTATGAGCACCAAGGGTATTATTTATCCTTTCGTTGGTTGTTGTTTGTTAGGGGATTGATTTTTTGCGGCATATTAATATTTTAACCGGTGTTGGTATGTCGATTTTTTGCAACTTACCTAATGTTTAGTGTGTTGTGTTGGTGTGTCTAGTGTGTGGAGTCGATTAGATAGTCAATTGAGTCTTGCTTATAGTTCTCTTATTTTATTATTGATGAATTCTGTGATGATGAGGTGTGCTTGAGCTTTGATGATAGAAAAGGTAAAAGAGTGGCAATACGAGTTCTACGCTGAGGCGTTGACCTGACCGAGTTGAACAACTCGAGGAGCTCATGATTATTTTGAAGGAAGAAAAATCAGGTGTCCTCATTTTCTTTTTTTAATTTTTTTATGTGCTTTTAATTCATGGAGTGGTAGAATTGAGTTTATGTTTTGGTGATCCACATGAGCTTATATTTTTAAATTGCGCCTAAAATTCATATGCTTTTGAAATTGATGAAGGAAGTGTACTTGAGTTATATTGTAGTATGAAGTTCTATGTGTACTTGTGGGATATATATTGCATACCATGAAAAGTGCTCTGTTACTTGTTAAAACTCATGTGAGATTTTGAGCCTTGTTGATCATGTACATAATCACATTATATGTTCTTTTCTGGTGAGTATCGTTCTTGTGCGTATATTCTAGAACTTGTCTTGAGTCTCCTTGAAATTCAAGATTAGTCTAGCGGATTATGGAAATGATATTATTGGATAGCCCATCTTTTCTCATACTCTTTACCTGAATTCATTAAATCCTTTGTCAGCCCATTTGAGCCTTTTTAAATCCATTCTTTTGATAGCCAATAAAGCTTAATTGAAGAGAGTGGTGATTGGAGGGATGATGAAGGAAAAATCTTAAGGATCAAAAGGAAAATTCTTGGAGTAATGCTTAAATCTAGTACTCCATGGAAACAAACACCCTAGGGTAGTGCTTAAATCTAGTACCCTATGGAGGATGCGAGAGGTAGTGCCCAAAATTGGTACCTGACTTGTTCGTATGTTCTCAACACACAATTTAATCCCCAAGTGTGAAGGATATCAATTGTAGTTTCGAAGGTGACCAAGTTATTATCGTACCCAAGGGACGGATAAATATCAATTCAATTATACTCTAGTAAACTAAGACTATTTGGAAATATAATAATGTTGAAATTGAGTAGGAACTATTAATCGAAATAACAAAAGAAAAGATAGAAGGTTGTGGTCAAGTAAGATGATAGGTAGTTCGTCAGGTCATCCGGTTTTATTCATTAATTCATACTTTTGTGTGTCGATGTCCGACTCTGTCTTGTGGTTTATGGACGCATCACTAACCCATGCAAATCTACTCTATAGACACAAGTAGATAAGCGTTTGACACGTGTGAATATCCTCGGAGCAAGATGTATACTTTACCCCCCTTTCTAGGTACTATCATAATCAATTATTTCCCGTGCACTTAGTACTCTAACCCGATTTGATCTCCCTTTATAGGTACTATAAAGTTATACTCTTTATCCTACTTATTAACCCGAATATGATTCAATTAACAAGTATTCATATAAGATAGTTCAAATAAGACTTCGGAATCCCTTCACTTAGAATTATAACAATAAACCCTGCTCCTTAGTGAACGCACTCAACCAATAACCATGCTATGTATTCAGACTCTACACAACGATTATTGATGCACAAAACGACTATGAGTATGGATTAAAAAAGTACAATCTTATATAAAATAAACCACGAGTAGTGTTGTACGGAGTATACACACGAAAGATAAATCAACTCATGAAACCTTCATAACCCTAGAACTTCCGAAGCGGCTCTAGCCCATGATTGATCTAGGAACAATCATGGTTAGATGGACCGATCTTACTTGAACCTCCAGCGGAGCTCTGTCACAGCCCTCCGGATGGTGGAAGATCGTCTCCTCCAATCCACGTCTTCTTATCTCCTTATGATTCTCGATCAAAAGCTCTTCGTACTTGGACGCGATTGCTCTCCTATTTTTGCCTGCATGAGCCTTCTTTTATACTTGTAATCACGTCTCTAGGGCTTGGAATGGGCTTTTCAAGTGATCCCACGTGTTTTGGCCTCGAAAAATCCGGATAAGGTAAGTTTCCGCATGTAGGTTTGACCTCGTCAAACAGGTCGAACCACTGGCCACAGGTCGAACCCCAAGTCGAACCCCGCTACTGAAGAATTCTGTACTGGTTCGACCTCTTGAACAAGTCGAACCTCTCAGGACTTGGTCGAACCCCAGGTCGAACCTCATCACTGGACAATTTTTGCTCTTGGTTCGGCCAACCGTCAGGTCAAACTCCCAACGTTGTGGTCGAACCGAGCTTCTCACGAACTGGTTCGACCATGGTTCGACCTGATGAACAGGTCGAACCCCTCGAGTTATGGTCGAACCTACTTTCTGCACTTCTCCAATACTGGTTCGACCTGCTGGAGAGGTCGAACCCTCCTCCAACAGGTCGAGCCCACCTCTTTACTTGGCGGTTCGCATGGTCTCAACTTCGTCTCTTCGATTCTTGGCACTTCCACTCCGTTTTTGCTATGAAAACTACTCAAATAGCTCTACTAACACCTGATTCATGCTAGTTCACAATATATATAGGTTTTCCACCTATTTCCATATCAAAACTCTCCAAAACTAGCACAAAACATGGTGCCAAACTTGTGAATTTACACACTCATCAAACCCCCAAACTTACATGTTGCTCATCCCGAGGCAACCAAATCAAACCACAGGAGTCGTGTATAATTCACCAAGTCCAAGTACAACACATATTACACCTGCAATCCCATTAATTCAAACAAGTATAGCTTGTATCATACATATCATTCATGCAAAACATCACTCAATCATAATACCATTCGGAGTACTAAGTTATCAAGCTCACAAGATAAATTTACTCTCTCACTCAAGTGCGTGAGGCACTTCATAGGCTAGTATAAACGCTCATATTCAATCCATATTCACGCGTAACCATAAGCTTGGCAAGGGTCTCAAAAATCAACTCACAATCAACTTATTACTAGGATCACAAAGGACTTGTCTTTCGGGTTGTAATGTTGGCTCTTTGGATAAGGTAGGAAAATTTAGGTAAAGTGACTTAAGACACTAGTAGATAGTTACCTTGGAGGTTCTTGATTTCTTCTTCTCGCTGCAATGCAAGATCTCCTCCAATTTATCCTCTTCTTTTCATGAATTTTTTCTTCTTTACCAAACATCAACATCATCTTCATTGGACGACTAGAGTATCGGTTTTAGGCACTACCCTTCTTCTCATAAGCAATCGGCTTCCTTTTAAAAGCCTCAAACTTCATATCTAAGCAATCGGGGTACCAGTTTCGGGCACTACCCCTCAACAAGATTTAACCATAATATTTTCATTCAACCACATTCTATCTTCCTTCTTCTTACAACTCTTAATCTCCTCAACTCTCTACCAATGAATGGGTTAATCAAGGCTCAAGTAAAGGTTCATAAGGCTATTTAGTTCAGCTACCAAAGAAAAAGCTAACGGCTCAACCGTGGTAACCAACGGTTTATATGATCATTGGGAAAGTAAAATTTGGCTAAGTAACTTAGTTACACAATAATGGCCTAAGATCATGTTCTAACAATTCATCAATCATAAGTTTCACACAAGACGCCAAGCCAAGTTCTTGAATACGTTCATATGAATGATTCTCTCAAGAATAAACTATCATGATCAAGCATGACAAAGGCTCAAATCCTCACATAGGTAATAGAATCCTAAGTACTCCTCATAGCACATAATCAAGATCAATTCAACACGAATTCCACATACTTATCAAATATACATGCTTTCATCAATGGAAATTAACACATGAACACATGAATGCACAAAAATCCAAGCTCAAATCAATCATACAAGCTTCTCTACAACCCCACTCATGCATCATAGAAATATGAGATGAAGAACACACTTTCCTGCTCCAATTCGGCCTGGATTTGACATGTTGAAGAGATCGAATCACCTCCATCGTGGTCGGATCAACATTCTGGGCACTTTCTCCTTCAATTCGACCTGCTGGCCAGGTCGAACCAGATAGGCTCAGATCAAACCATCCTACTGCAAATTTCAGATTACCAGTTCGACCTTGGTTCGATTTGAAGAACAGGCCGAACCAAGAACGTTGTGGTCGAACCGATCTTCAGGAATTCCACTGGCACTGATTCGACCACAGTTCGACCTAGTTGATTAGGTCGAACCATTCTTCACTTGGTCGTACCACCTCTCTAGACAATTTATCACCACGGTTCGACGTCTTTAGCTGGGTTCGACCTCCTGGCACTGGTCGAACCTACCCATGTAAGCTCCAAAACCGAGTGTTCTTCAATCCCTACACACTTCAAACTTCGAAACGAATCATTAAGTATCAACTAGAGCACAACTTCATCAAAAATTGTTTCTTCAAAACCTATCAATCATGAGTAACTCCGCAATCACTCAAAATACAAAACAAAACACCACTAAACATTAGGCAAGTTGCAAAAAATCGACATACCAAAACCGGTTAAAATTTTAAATATGCCGCAAAAATCAACTCCCCTAACAAACATCACAAAGAAAAAATTATACATCCGTGCTTATCGAGGTAAGTACATTACACCCCCCCAAACATAGTAGAAATTATAGTTGAAACTAAGTTTGAAAAGAGATGTAATTTCCGATATGTAAGCACTTTCAATATAAAAATTTCTTACGCACACTAAAGAAATAAAGCACTAAAAACGGGAGGGAAAGCCCCCAACAGGCACTCATGTTAAACGTCAGAGAGTCACGATGGTACCACTTTGAAGACTACTTGATCAGAGGACGGTCTCGTTGCATCCTCACCTTCCAATATTGTCTCCTTCTCTTACTATCCTCACTTACCACCTTACCTTTCCTTGGCACCATACGATCAGTCGAATCTCCTTTCTCCAACTTTCTCGTCTCATTCCTGTCAATCTTCCATTCAATTGTGGAATCACTCCCATCACCATCAAGATCAAGGTTAGGACAAAATTGATTACTAAATAAAGAATGAGAGAAAAGATTTTCAAATTTGTGAGTAGCCGGTGGTAAGTTAGGAGACTTCAAGTAGGCATCCTCTTTCTTTACTTCCATCGGAGTGCTCTCTCTCTCCAATGGCACGTACGTTTTAGTCCCTATCACTTCTTCAGCCTTCAATTTTTCCAATGCATACCTGGCCTCACCCGAAGCAAGTAAGTTCTCAAGATATTCAATGCATTCATCATTGGATAGACCATCAAGCTCTGTAGTGGAAGAAGTAGGAGACTCCATCAAACATTTCTCAAGAGGATCCTTAGACATCAAAGAGAGTTAAATATTTGTTTGGTCCCGTAACTTTTTTTCTTTTTAATTTTAGTCCCAAAAAAGATATTTATTTATAATTAGTCCCATAACTTTAATTTTTCTTTAATTTTGGTCCAATTTTTATCGGATTTGCCACTTGTTGCCGGAAACCGACGAGCGATGCTGACGTTGCTAGTCCAATATTTCTCAACCAACCAAAGATTGATGAAACTTAAGAAGAAGAATGAAGACAACACCAAAGATTGCAAAAACGTTTATAGTCACCCCATACATAAACATTTTGCAATTTTTGGTGTTATTCTTCTTCTTCTTCTTAAGCTTCATCAATATTTGGCTGGTTGGACTCGTCATGTCAGCATCACTTGCCAATTTCGGAAACAAGTGGCAAATTCGGCGAAAATTGGACCAAAATTAAAGAAAAATTAAAGTTATGGGACTAATTATAAACAAATATCTTTTTTGGGACTAAAATTAAAAAGAAAAAAAGTTACGGGACCAAACAAATATTTAACTCCATCAAAGACATATCCTCCTTTACAATCTCTTCCATCACGTCAATACTATGACACTGAGACTCCATGGGCATCTTCATTGCTTTGTCTAGATTGAATAGCACCTCTTCTTTGTCCATCCGCAATCTGAGTTCCCCTTTTTGAACATCAATCATAGCTCCAGCAGTAGCAAGGAAAGGTCTCCCCAAGATTAAAGGGATATTATCCTTGTCATCATCCATCTCCAGCACAAGAAAATCCACAGAAAATACTAGTTTATCTACTTTGACGAGAACGTCTTCAATAATACCTTTTGGAAACGTCATCGACCTATCCGCCAATTGTAGAGCAACTGTTGTAGGAGTTAACTCCCCCAAACCAAGCTTTTTAAAGATAGACAATGGCATCAAATTGATGCTTGCCCCAAGATCGCACAAAGCTCGTCGTGCCGGCCCCTTTCCGATCTCACATAAGATAGTGAAGCTTCCCGGATCCTTCATCTTCTGTGGCAGCTTCCTTTGAATGATCGAGCTGCAATTCTCAGATAAATTCACCGTGTCAACTCCGTTCAGGCTCCTCTTCTTCAACAATATGTCCTTAAGGAATCGGGCATAGTACGGTATCTCCATTATTGCTTCCGAGAAAGGAATACTCAAGCTTATCTTGTTCATGATCTCTGAAAACTTCTTGAACTTCTCTTCCAATCCCTTCTTCACGAACCTATAAGGAAACGGAGGAGGTATCTTTGTTTTGGGAATCCCCCTTTCATCACGATCAACCTTCTCCGCTTTCTTCTTTTCGGCTCTCAATCGCTTGGCTCTCTCCCATTTTTTCTTAGCTATGATCTCTGTACTTTGCTCATTTCGAACCACTGGAGTAGCATCAACATCATCGAGAGTGTTCGGAGTAGCAACAGGCAAATACTGGTGGGGTTTGACCAGGGTTCAACCTGTGGAACAGGTCGAACCAGGTACGTACTGGTCGAACCTTGCTTCTGGACAATGGCTCTCTTTTTGAATTTGAGGTTCGACCTGGGTTCGACCTGTGGAATAGGTCGAACCACCGGCACCTAGGTCAAACCTACCTACTGTACTCCTTCCGCCATTCGGTTCGACCAGGGTTCGACCTGTTTGATAGGTCGAACCATGAATGTCGTGGTTGAACCATTGCTGTGACAAAACAGAGTACTCCTGGCTGTGCGGTTCGACCTGGGTTCGACCTATAGGATAGGTCGAACCATGATTGATTTGGTCAAACTGGTGTTCTGGAAAAACAGAGTGCTCCGAGTTGTCGGGTTCGACCAAGGTTTGACCTGTATGCCAGGTCGAACCATCTGCAGTTTGGTCGAAGCGATGCTGCAATCTCTCCTGATCGTGTCCAGTGAGTTGGTTCGACCTTCCCTGTATGGTTCGACCTTCAATGATGGTCGAACCATGGTCGAACCTGGCCCTAGACATGTCCAAATTTGATTCCGGCCTCATGGGTCCCTCGTACTGCGTTCCCGACCTTAATGTGATGGTGTTGCAGGACCTTGGATTCTCAATACTTTGAGACGGGAACTTTCCCTTCTCAAGAGTTTGAGTAAGCTTGTTAACACTTCCTGCCATCTCCCCCATCAATAACGTAAGGTCCTTCACCTGCTTAGATATAACCTCGTGGTTTGTATCGATTTTCTTCTCAAGTTTTGCCTCCAGGCGATTAACTCTTTCATCATTCTTGGCAATATACCTGTTCACAGTATCCTCAAGACCCGGTTTCCCTTCTTCCACCTTAGCACCCGGATCGACACCCATCGGAGGTTGAATCGCATTATTCAGATTGCTCCATGAGAACTCCGGCCTCCTCGGCTGTTGATAACCACCCGGGGGACCACGATTATTAAAGTTTCCTCGATAGTTCCCTTGGTAATTCCAGTTTCCTTGATCTTGATACCTAGCCCCTTGAATACTTTGACCCATGGCATAGTGTGCCTCTTCCAGATCCTCTTGGATTGGTCCCTCTTTCATTAGTTCCTGCTGCATGATTGGTACACGCTGAGATAATTCGCTGATTTGCTTCTATTGGGATTCAAGTAGCTTGTTGATATTGGACAAGCTAGAGACGATCTCAACCTCTCTACTTGCTTTCACCATTGCTTGTTCAACCTGAGTTACCTTCCCAAGGACATACGTACCTCTAACTCTATCAGTTGGCCAATCCCTCGAATTCATCGAAATATCTTCAAACAACTTCTCGGCCTCTACGGATGACTTTGTAAGCAATGCTCCATTAGAAGAAGCATCCAATAACACTCGTGAATCACAGTCCAATCCGTTATAGAATATACTGATATATTGAGCTTTAGATAGCCCATGTTGAGGACACTTCCTTAGCATGTCCTTGAATCTATCCCATGCTTCATGAAATTTTTCACCTCCACCGATAGCAAATTGGTTAATGTCTTGCTTCATCTTAAACACCTTTGAAGGTGGCATGTACCTCTCCAAGAACCTTAACTTCAGTTGCTCCCAAGTGGTGCACTCAGCAGCGTTGATAGTTTCGTACCAATCTCTCGCCTTTTCAGTAAGCGAGAATTTGAACAAGAGGATCTTCCTAGCATCTTCATGTTCTCCTGCGTCTTTTTGAGTACTTGCATAGCCCAGGAACTTGTTCAGATGCTGCTGTGGATCCTCGAAAGACCCTCCTGAAAAGGAGTTCCTTTCTATCATGCTAATAAGAGCGGGATGAAGATCGAAAGCTGCATTAGTTCCCCTCGCTCCTAGAAGCCCAAAATTTTCAGCCCCATTGTTTCTGAAAACCTCTCGGATGGCTAGATTATCCGGATTCGCCCCAAATTAACTTCAGTTGTAGCTTCAATCGTCTGCGAAATCTGCTCATCAACTTCAACTCCAAAATTCAGAGCTTCAGCTGGATCAATAGTCTTTGCCTTGATCTTCTTCTTCTTCTTTCTTGACGATGCTCCGATCTCAGGATTATAGGGTTCAAGTTCACCTTTCTTTGATCTCGTGAGCATACACCTAAAAAGAACTAGAATTAAAACAGCAAAACAAGTTAAATATCCCTAACAAACTAGAAATAACAAAAAGATATTTTAAGCCGTCCCCGGCAACGGCGCCATTGACTTGTTCGTATGTACAGAGTATACACACGAAAGATAAATCAACTCATGAAACCTTCATAACCCTAGAACTTCCGAAGCGGCTCTAGCCCATGATTGATCTAGGAACAATCATGGTTAGATGGACCGATCTTACTTGAACCTCCAGCGGAGCTCTGTCACAGCCCTCCGGATGGTGGAAGATCGTTGATAGGGGTTTTCTCAACACACAATTAATCCCCAAGTATGAAGGATATCAATTGTAGTTTCGAAAGGTGACCAAGTGAATATCGAACCCAAGGGACGGCGTATTATCAATTAAATTATTATCTAAATTAATTAAGACAAAGCAATAAGAGTTTGATGTTTGATTATAACTAAAATACTAAATTAAATAACAAATAAAATAAACTATCACTCGAAGAATACGTAGGTGGATCAAGTAGGAGAATAGGTAGCTCTAGAATAATCCAGTTTCACTCATTAACTTCCCTTCCATGTGTCAATGTCCGACTCTGCCTTGTGAAATATGGACGCATCACTAAACCATGCATATCTACTCTATAGACACAAGTAAACATGCGTGTAACACGTGTGAATAACCTCGGAGCAAGAGATATAATTTCACCCCCCTTTCTAGGTACTATCAGTATCAATTATTTCCCCCTAGGATTGGTACTCTAACCCGATATGATCTCCCTTTATAGGTACTATGAAATTATCCTCTTTATCCTACTTATTAACCCGAATTCAATTCAATTAATAAGAATTCATATATGATAGTTCTAATGAAGCTTCGGAGTCCCCTCACTTAGAATCATAACATGGAATCCTGTTCAGCGGTGAACGCAATCAATCTACAACCAAGATATATATTCAGACTCTATATACCAATTGAAGATGCACAAAACGACCGTGAATATGGATTAAGAAAGTACAATCATATATAAAATAAACCACAAGTAGTGTTGTACGGAGTGTATACATGGAAGTTCAATTAATTCATAAAACCATCAAAACTCCTAGATCTACCAAAAAGGCTCTAGCCCATGATGTTTCGAAGAACAATCATGGGTGTTGGATAGATCTTACCCGGATGTCCGGAAAATACAAGATAAATTAGGAAACGAATAAACCCTTGATGTAGGCGTCTTCATGCCCTTCTCCATCTTGAATTCTCCTCTTGGTTCTCCTCTTGATTCCACAAACGAATCTTCAAAGTGATGGATGGATGGAGGAAAGGAAGTGGATGATGGATGGGGGTAATCCCCCCTTGTGGGGTGTTGTATGGTTGTGGCCTCTCCTCGGTGATTGGTGACTATTGATTGGACGTGTTCCTTGACTGCATTAGCCTCCTTTTATACTTGTAATCACGTCTCTAGGGCTTGGAATGGGATTTTCAAGTGATCCCACGCGTTTTGGCCTCGAAAATACGTAAGTTCCCGCACGTAGGTTCGACCTCGTCAAACAGGTCGAACCTCTCCCTCTTTGGTCGAACCACAGGTCGAACCCTGCTACTGGATTTGCGCAGTCTCTCCGTTTCACGTATAACTTTCACATCCGACCTCCGAATTGAGTGATTCTTGCGCTCACGCGATCCTCTCTTCCTTGGCTTTCTATCCATATAAAGAAATCACAAAAACTCCAAGAATTGAATATGAAACAGGCCATGGAATGTAGCACTACAATTCTGTTCGGCACAGCTCGCGCGGCGTCACCACTTTGCTCATAACTTCCTCGTTCGGACTCCGAATGGGATGTTCTTTACGCCAAAACGACCCTATCTTCAGTGGCTTTTCAACCATGTATCACACTTCCCGTTCAGAGCTCCACATTAATACAGAATAATTACACAAGTTGGATATGCGTTTATCAGCATTCTTGCACAAATTGCACCTTTTCTCAAACTTGGCTCTTTTCATCCTTTTTCTACCTAAAACACAACAAAACACCTCAAGTGCACCTTTTTCTCACATATAATGAATATAAGACCATTGTGCTAATATATGACAAGAATATCAATCAAAAAGGTGTTAAATTGGACACTAAAATACGCTTATTTTCACTCTCATCAAACCCCCAAACTTACTTGTTGCTCGTCCCGAGGCAACAAAATAAAAATAAAGAGAGAGAGAGAGTAAGAAAATTAGCAGGGAAACAAGGACTATGGCAAATACCCCTCTTCAAAATACAATTGTCCTCAACTTAGGTCATGCAACTCTTATTACATGTAATAATCAATTCGTAGCATACAAGTTAAGACAATCACCACCAATTCAAATGCTCCATCAACATGTTCTCACGGGAAGTATATATCACTCGCACTCAAGTGTAAAAGATGTACACTTATGGGATAAGGTGTTTACGCTCAAATTCAATTCAAGTGCATGCGTAACCATAAGCTTGCCAAACGTCTCAACTCTCCTTTTACTTGTAGCTAGTAAATCATGGATCAAAAAGGTCTTTCATTAGGTTGTAATGTAGGCTCTTTGGAATAGGTGGGAAATATATGGATAAGTGAATCAAAACTCGGATCAATCAAGCTGCAGTCTCTCTCGATCTTTCATTCTTCCTCATCACTTCAATCAAGCACAACATTCTCTTCAAACTCTCCCATCTTTCTCCTTCAAGCACAACATATTTTCTTTTTTAACTTTTCCTAGCTCTTCAACTCCATCATTCTCCTTTTCTTCACCCTTTTTTTTCTCTTTTCTTTTCTCTTGAGGTACCAGTTTCGGGCACTACCTCTCACATCCTCCATAGGGTACTAGATTTAAGCACTACCCTAGGGTGTTTGATTCCATGGAATACTAGATTTAAGCACTACTCCATGAATTTCTTTTTCATCCTTAAGACTCTTTTTTCATTATCCTTATCATCCCTCAAATCACCACTCTCTTCAATTAAGTTTTATTGGCTATCAAAGAATGGATTTAATAAGGCTCAAATGGGCTGACTAGGGATTTAATGAATTCAGGTAAAGTATATGGGAAAATATGGGTTAAATATCAAAGATGGCCTAATATCATTTCCATAATCCGCTAGACTAATCTTGAATATTCAAGGAGACTCAAGGCAAGTTCTAGAATACACGCACAAGAACGATACTCACCAGAAAAGAAATATCATGTGATTATGTAACATGATCAATAAGGCTCAAAATCTCACATGGGTTTTTAACAAGTAACAGAGCACCTTTCATGGTAAGCAATATCCCACAAGTACACATAGAACTTCATATCACAATATAACTCAAGTACACTTCCTTCATCAATTTCAAGAGCATATGAATTTCAGCACAATTTAAACAATTTAAGCTCACATGGATCACTACCATAAACACAATCCTTCCACTCCTATGAATTAAAAGCACATATAAAAATTAGAAAAAGGAAATGAGGGCACCTGATTTTTCCTTCAATGAATGCACGAGCTCCTCGAATCAAAACCTCAATGTAGAACTCGTCTTGCCACCTAGTTACCCTTTTCTATCATCAAAGCTCAAACAAACTCATCATCACAAGATTCATCAATAATAAAATAGGAGAACTATACGAAAGAATTAATTGACTATCTAATCGACTCCACACACACTAGAAACACCACTGAACACTAGGCAAATTGCAAAAAATCGACATACCGATTAAAGTTTCAATATACCGCAAAAAATCAACTCCCCTAGCAAACATTACAAAGAAAAGATTATACTCTTGGTGCTTCAATGAGGTAATAACATCACACACCCCCAAACTTAGTAAAAACGTAAGTTGAAACTAAGTTTGAAAAGAGATGTAATTTCCGAATAATAAGCACCTTAAATATAAAAATTTCTTACTCACACGAAAGAAATAAAGCAATAAAACGGACGGGTAAGCCCCCAACAGGCGCTCATATTTAACGTCGTAGAGTCACGACGGTAGAGGACGGTCTTGTCGCATCCTCACCTTCAAGTACTTTCTTTCCCTCTTTTTGTCTACACTCAACACCTCACCTTTCTTGGTCACAAAAATATGATCATTGAAATTTCCTTGCTCCCATGGCTGTCTAGACTTCTCCTTGTCAATCTTCCACTTAAATTCAGAATCACCTGTCTTAGAAAAATCAAGATTAAACAAGTTAGAAACCATATCAATGCTCTTGCACGATTGAGTCTCCATGGGCATCTTCATTGCATGATCAAGAGAGAAAACCACATCTTCATTACCCTTCGGACAAGTCATGGATCTATCCGCCAATTGAAGAGCAATATTCGTGGGAGTTAACTCCCCCAAACCAAGCCTCCTAAATATGGACAAAGGCATCAAGTTAACGCTTGCCCCCAAATCACACAAGGCTTTATGTGCCGACCCTTTTCCAATGTCACAAAGAATGGTGAAGCTTCTCGGATCCTTTAACTTTGCAGGTAGCTTCCTTTGAAGGATCGAGTTGCAATTCTCTGATAGGTTCACCGTCTCCACTCCGTTCAAGCTTCTCTTCTTTGATATAATATTCTTGAGGAATCGGGCATAGTATGGCATCTCCATGATTGCTTCAGAGAAAGGAATGTTCAAGCTTACTTTGCTCATGACATCGTGAAACCTCTTGAACTTTTCTTCCAATCCCTTCTCGGCTAATCTCGAAGGAAACGGAGGAGGTATCTTGGTCTTTGGTCTTCCCCATTCATCACGTTCAACCTCCTTCGCTTTATCCTTCTTGGCTCTCAATCTCTTTGCTTCTTCCCACTTCTTCTCCATTGTAAGCTCAGTATTCTGCTCATGTAATGGTACTGGAGTAGCATCAACATCATGCGGAGCATTCAGCACAGAAATGGGCAACTTCTGGATGGGTTCGACCAGGGTTCGACCTGTGGAACAGGTCGAACCAGGCATGTACTGGTCGAACCTACCTTCTGGACAATGGCTCTCTTTTTGAATTTGAGGTTCGACCTGGGTTCGACCAGTGTTAGAGGTCGAACCAGGTACGTAATGGTCGAACCTATCTCCTGGAAGACTGCTCTCCTTCTGCTCTTGAGGTTCGACTAGGGTTCGACCAGTGTTAGAGGTCGAACCACTGCCACCTAGGTCGAACCAGCCTACTGTATAGTTTATATCCTCCGGTTCGACCTGGGTTCGACCTGCTGGGTTGGTCGAACCATTACGGTCGTGGTCGAACTGTTGCTGCGACAAAACAGAGCACTTCGGATGAAGAGGTTCGACCATGGTTCGACCTGCAGAACAGGTCGAACCCTCTGGGTTTTGGTCGAACCGGTGTTCTGGAAAAACAGAGTGCTCCGCATGGTATGGTTCGACCATGGTTCGACCTGAATGCCAGGTCGAACCTTCTGGGTGTTGGTCGAACCGAGGATTAGCTATGTCCAAATTTGATCTCGGCCTCGTCATTCCCTCGTACTGCGTTCCAGACCTTAACGTGATGGCTTTATCTTCCAATTTTTGTGCCAATTGATTCACGTTCGTGGTTATCTGCCCCATCATCAAGGTAAGCTCCTTCAACTGCTTAGATAAATCTGCATGATCAACATTCATGGTATCCTCAAGATGATCAATCCTTGCATCATTCTTAGCTATATATCGATGGAAGGTATCTTCAACACTCTTCACTTCTTGCTGCTTCATACTAGGCCCCCTTTGTGTCAACTCTGTGATTTGCCTTTGCTGGGACTCTAGTAGCTTGTTGATGTTAGCTAGACTAGAGACGATCTCATCATCCCTATTCGGCCTCACCACTTGATGTTCAACTTGCGCCACCTTACCAAGTACATATAATCCTCTATCTCTCTCTACTGGCCAGTCACGTGTATTCATAGAGATGTCTTCGAACAACTTTTCTGCTTCAAGTGTTGTCTTAGATAACAGCGCTCCTCCTGATGATGCATCAATAAAAACACGCGACTCACAATCCAATCCATAATAGAAGATGCTTATGTATTCAGCCTTAGACATTCCATGCTGTGGACACCTCCTGAGCATGTCTTTAAATCTGTCCCACGCCTCATAAAATTTCTCACCCTGATTCATAACAAATCGAGTGATCTCTTGCCTCATTCTTAAGATCCTTGAGGGTGGCATGTATCTTTCCAAGAACTTCTGCTGCAGTTGGTCCCATGTAGTGCAATCGGCTGCATCAAGAGTGTCATACCAAGCTTCTGCTCCATCAATCAAAGAGAACTTGAATAAGGCGATCCGCCTAGCATTATCATGAGCTCCAGCTCCTTTTTGAGTGTTTGCATAACCAAGAAATCTTCGGAGATGTTGATATGGATCTTCAAAACAACCTCCAGAAAAGGGATTCTTCTCTACCATGTTAATAAGAGCGGGATGTATCTCAAAATCATCATCTTCCCCCCTTGCTCCTATCAACCCCATGTTGACATTCCCAAAGTTCGTGAAAATTTCACGAATGGCAACATTATCCGGATTCTGCCTTGCTCCGGCCATGTTTAGCTCAATGCGATATTCCTTCTTTTCCTTCCTCTCCTTTTTCAAGCACACAAGTAACTCGAAAAAATTCAAGGTTAGATAGAAAATAAATAATCACAAATAAAAGAAGAAAAAAAAATATCTTAATCAACTAGAAATAATAAAATCAATAATTACAGCCGTCCCCGGCAACGGCGCCAAGAACTTGATAGGGGTTTTCTCAACACACAATTAATCCCCAAGTATGAAGGATATCAATTGTAGTTTCGAAAGGTGACCAAGTGAATATCGAACCCAAGGGACGGCGTATTATCAATTAAATTATTATCTAAATTAATTAAGACAAAGCAATAAGAGTTTGATGTTTGATTATAACTAAAATACTAAATTAAATAACAAATAAAATAAACTATCACTCGAAGAATACGTAGGTGGATCAAGTAGGAGAATAGGTAGCTCTAGAATAATCCAGTTTCACTCATTAACTTCCCTTCCATGTGTCAATGTCCGACTCTGCCTTGTGAAATATGGATGCATCACTAAACCATGCATATCTACTCTATAGACACAAGTAAACATGCGTGTAACACGTGTGAATAACCTCAGAGCAAGAGATATAATTTCACCCCCCTTTCTAGGTACTATCAGTATCAATTATTTCCCCCTAGGATTGGTACTCTAACCCGATATGATCTCCCTTTATAGGTACTATGAAATTATCCTCTTTATCCTACTTATTAACCCGAATTCAATTCAATTAATAAGAATTCATATATGATAGTTCTAATGAAGCTTCGGAGTCCCCTCACTTAGAATCATAACATGGAATCCTGTTCAGCGGTGAACGCAATCAATCTACAACCAAGATATATATTCAGACTCTATATACCAATTGAAGATGCACAAAACGACCGTGAATATGGATTAAGAAAGTACAATCATATATAAAATAAACCACAAGTAGTGTTGTACGGAGTGTATACATGGAAGTTCAATTAATTCATAAAACCATCAAAACTCCTAGATCTACCAAAAAGGCTCTAGCCCATGATGTTTCGAAGAACAATCATGGGTGTTGGATAGATCTTACCCGGATGTCCGGAAAATACAAGATAAATTAGGAAACGAATAAACCCTTGATGTAGGCGTCTTCATGCCCTTCTCCATCTTGAATTCTCCTCTTGGTTCTCCTCTTGATTCCACAAACGAATCTTCAAAGTGATGGATGGATGGAGGAAAGGAAGTGGATGATGGATGGGGGTGATCCCCCCTTGTGGGGTGTTGTATGGTTGTGGCCTCTCCTCGGTGGTTGGTGACTATTGATTGGACGTGTTCCTTGACTGCATTAGCCTCCTTTTATACTTGTAATCACGTCTCTAGGGCTTGGAATGGGCTTTTCAAGTGATCCCACGCGTTTTGGCCTCGAAAATACGTAAGTTCCCGCACGTAGGTTCGACCTCGTCAAACAGGTCGAACCTCTCCCTCTTTGGTCGAACCACAGGTCGAACCCTGCTACTGGATTTGCGCAGTCTCTCCGTTTCACGTATAACTTTCACATCCGACCTCCGAATTGAGTGATTCTTGCGCTCACGCGATCCTCTCTTCCTTGTCTTTCTATTAAAGAAATCACAAAAACTCCAAGAATTGAATATGTAACAGGCCATGGAATGTAGCACTGCAATTCTGTTCGGCACAGCTCGCGCGGCGTCACCACTTTGCTCATAACTTCCTCGTTCGGACTCCGAATGGGATGTTCTTTACGCCAAAACGACCCTATCTTCAGTGGCTTTTCAACCATGTATCACACTTCCCGTTCAGAGCTCCACATTAATACAGAATAATTACACAAGTTGGATGTGCGTTTATCAGCATTCTTGCACAAATTGCACCTTTTCTCAAACTTGGCTCTTTTCATCCTTTTTCTACCTAAAACACAACAAAACACCTCAAGTGCACCTTTTTCTCACATATAATGAATATAAGACCATTGTGCTAATATATGACAAGAATATCAATCAAAAAGGTGTTAAATTGGACACTAAAATACGCTTATTTTCACTCTCATCAATCGTCTCCTCCAATCCACGTCTTCTTATCTCCTTATGATTCTCGATCAAAAGCTCTTCGTACTTGGACGCGATTGCTCTCCTATTTTTGCCTGCATGAGCCTTCTTTTATACTTGTAATCACGTCTCTAGGGCTTGAAATGGGCTTTTCAAGTGATCCCATGCGTTTTGGCCTCGAAAAATCCGGATAAGGTAAGTTTCTGCACGTAGGTTCGACCTCGTCAAACAGGTCGAACCACTGGCCACAGGTCGAACCCCAAGTCGAACCCCGCTACTGGAAGAATTCTGCACTGGTTCGACCTCTTGAACAAGTCGAACCTCTCAGGACTTGGTCGAACCCTAGGTCGAACCTCATCACTGGACAATTTCTGCTCTTGGTTCGGCCAACCGCCAGGTCGAACTCCCAACGTCGTGGTCGAACCCAGCTTCTCACGAACTGGTTCGACCATGGTTCGACCTGATGAACAGGTCGAACCCCTCGAGTCGTGGTCGAACCTACTTTTTGCACTTCTCCAATACTGCTTCGACCTGCTGGAGAGGTCGAACCCTCCTCCAACAAGTCGAACCCACCTCTTTACTTGGCGGTTCGCATGGTCTCAACTTTGTCTCTTCGATTCTTGGCACTTCCACTCCGTTTTTGCTATGAAAACTACTCAAATAGCTCTACTAACACCTGATTCATGCTAGTTCACAATATATATAGGTTTTCCACCTATTTTCACATCAAAACTCTCCAAAACTAGCACAAAACATGGTGCCAAACTTGTGAATTTACACACTCATCAGTACCTCAAAAGAAAAAGAAAAAAAAGAAAAAAAGGTGAAATAAAAAGGAGAACGATGGAGTTGAAGAGCTAGAAAAAGTTGAAAAGAAAAAATATGTTGTACTTGAAGGAGAAAGATGTGAGAGTTTGAAGAGGATGTTGTGCTTGATTGAAAGTGATGAGGAAGAATGAAAGATCGATAGAGACTGCAGCTTGATTGATCCGAGTTTTGAGTCACTTATCCATAAATTTCCTACCTTTTCCAAAGAGCCAATATTACAACCAAATAAAAAGACCTTTTTTATTCATGATTTGCTAGCTACAAGTAAAAGGAGAGTTGAGACAATAGGCAAGCTTATAGTTACGTACGCACTTGAATTGAATTTGAGCGTAAACACTTAACCCATAAGTGTACATCTTCTACACTTGAGTGCGAGTGATATATACCTCCTATGAGAACATGTCAATGGAGCATTTGAATTGGTGGTGATTGTCTTATCTTGTATCCTATGAATTGATTATTACATGTAATGAAAGTTGCATGACCTAAGTTGAGGACAATTTTATTATGAATGGGGTATTGGTCATAGTCCTTACTTCCCTGCTAATGTTTTTACTCTCTTTCTCTTTATTTTTATTTGTTACCTCGGGACGAGCAACGAGTAAGTTTGGGGATTGATGAGAGTGAAAATAAGCGTGTTTTTGTGAGTTCTTTATAATGATAGAAATCTAAGGAAGAGAGGATCGCGTGAGCATAAGAATCACTAAAATAGAAGTTTGGATGTGAAAGTTATTTGCAAAACGGTGAGACTGCACAAGCTGGTTTGACGTCACTGATCTGGTTCGACCACTGGTTCGGGTCGAACCAGGAACCTGAAAATGTGTTACAGAGTGGTTCGACCTCCCTGATCTGGTTCGACCAAGCCTAAAGGTCAAACCAAATGCCTGAACAGCTCCAGATCTATATTTTTACACCGTCAGTGCATGTATTTTCGTGTTTTCCAAGAAAAAGCCCATCCAAGGTTCATAAGGAAAGCTTACAAGTATAAAAGAGGATGCAAATCACACCAAGAGGAGATAACAATACAATCATCCTACATTCCACAAGGGGTATCACCCCCCAACCATCATCCACATCCTTTCCCCCATCCATCCATCACTTTGAAGACTCGTCTGTTGAATCCAGAGGAGAACCAAGAGGAGGATTCAAGATGGAGAAGGACGCGACGATGTCTGATGAGTGATATTTTCACCTAGATTTTAGTATCTTTTTATGTGTTTTAGTGTTATTTTATCCGTATTTGTATTCTATTTGGTGGTGTTTTGTGTTTTTATAGAAATGTTTGAAAATGAACTTAAATGTATGATTTCCAAATCTAAAAAGAGATTCTAGGTGCAACAAGGAAGACGTAGGAAAAAGCAGATCTCAATTCGGAGTTGAAACGATAGAGAATGAGTCAAAGCAAAATGCTGAAAAACGCACGTTCAACTTGTGCAATTTTTCTGTACTCTTTTGGAGATAAAAATTAGAAGTGTATAAATGGTTGGAAAGCCACAGAAAAGAGGATCGTTTTGGTATAAGAAACACTTCAATTGGAGCCCAAACGAGAAAGTTATGATTAAAATAGTGACGTCGCGCAAGCTGTTCCTACTCAGCACGGTTGTGCTACTTTGCATGACTTGTTACACCTTCAAATGTTGGAAGTTTTGTCAGATATTTATATGGATAGAAATCCAAGGAAAATAGGATCGCGTGAGCGTAAGAATTACTGCCATAAGAGATCGAATGTGGAAGTTATGCTCAAAATAGTGGGACTGCGCGGCTAGCAACTACACGGGACGTGTACCGAACACGGCCCTGTGTGTTTTGGGTGAGTTTCGTCACCAGAAATGCCTACACAGCCACCCATGTGGCCGTGTACCGTACACGGGCTTTGTAGGTGCTTTTTTTGCAAAAAAATCATAATTCTTCTAGAATCTTCCCAAGGGGTATAAATACTCAATACTTCAATATTTGAGGAGATTTTCGAGGGGTTCACCCCTGCACACACATTTTCCTTCATTTTTCACCATCCATTTCCTCCATTCTTCATCCATATCATCTACCTTCATCCCACCATCAAATCCTTCATCCAAATAGTTAGAGAAGCATGGAAGAGAGGTGAATTGTAAAGGGAAGAAGAAGATCACCATTGGAGACATCCAAGGGAGTTTTTATCCAAACTTTGTGTTGAAACCTTATTGTTTATTATGTTTAGTAAGGACTTTAATGTCTATGTTAATTTTCTTATGAATATGAGAGGCTAATCTCCCTTGTAAGATTAGCAATATGAATTGTGTTGGATAATTTTGGGTATTTTGTAATTGAATTCATATGTTGATTGGATTTGTTAATTTTCTATCATTGATTGTTAATTGCTTGATTTGTATTGTTGATTTGTGTGATTAATTGTCATGGGCATGTGATTAGATTGAGAAATCAATTATATATTTAGGATAGTTTATTAATCATTTCATCAAACACTTCATGTGCATTATAAATTGTAAAGAGATTAAGAAATCCTTTAAGATTTAGAACCCTTTGATAGAACATTCGATTGGTTAGATCGAGAGGTCAATTGATCGTGTGAGGGGACTCTCCAATTGAACTTAGTACCTAGTTGGAATTGTTTGATTGAGAACCAACCTTTGAGCTATTTTGAGACCTTTGTGAGGATCTACAATCTATCCATCTCGAGAGAGAGTTTAGGTGGACTTCGTGTTGGCCCTTAGTTATTAATCCATGACACTTATGAATTCGTTACATGATACCTTGATTCTCCATACTATAAGTATTGCTAGTCTCATTCTCTATCTACTTGGCTCATTCATCCATCTCACATTCATCTATCCATTTATTTTATTGTCATTTCTTGATTATCTCCCCTTCTTGATCATCTCTATAAAACTATGACAAACACGAGATCGCTTAAACCCTAGTACCTTCCTCCCTGTGGTTCGATAAATTCTTTAATTAGTCATCCTGATTACAAATAACTAATCAAATGGCACCGTTGTCGGGGAGGCAACGATTGCTAGTGGTTTAACGAAGGAGTGTTTCGATTGGTATTACTAGAGATATTTTTATTGCTTTTAATTATTTGTTTTGAAAATTTTGACCTCACTTTTTCTTTTTGATAGGTAAGTAGAAACTACCTTGAGAGAAGAGGAAGGAGGATCAAAACCAAAAATAGAAAGTTTGAATAAGAATTGTAGTAAGCCTTGAGAAGAGCATTTAAATGGATGGTTGGAACCAATTCACAAATATCTGTGGGGATAAAATTGCAAAGGTTCCACCTCCACAATCAAGAGGCTATATGAATGAGAGCAAATATGGTTACAATTTTCAAATGGATCAAGATAGCTCTCAATACTACAATCAAGGAAGAATTGGAGAATGGCAACAATCTTACAATGCAAATACATTCCACCCTTATCAAGCATGTGCTTATTCTTCTCCAAATCCCAACACCAACACTTCTTCTCCATTCCAAAATTATGTCTTATTGGAATTATATAGAAGATGTGCTCAAGGTAGTGATGAAGGTCAAAATCCTCAATCAAGTTTTCTTCAAAATTAATCCTCTGAGATAATTACCCCCGCTACTTTGGAATTGACAAGACAAATAAGGATGATGAATCAAGGTGCTTATGGTCAAGTCTTGCTTAGTTCAAGTTTGGGGGTGGTCAAAATGTGCAAGGTGTATCGATTCCTAGCCTTATGGAGCAAGAAGATTAAAGGATGACTACCCATCAACTAGGAAATTCTTCTTTCATGGGAGTGGATGATTTCCAAGGAAATTTTCAAAATAACTATGAGGGAAGTTTTCATGGGAATTATCCACTAATTCAAGGATGGAATTGTGACAACCAAGAGGGAGGATACTTTCAACAAGTTGAGGAAGAAAAATCATCTTTAGAAGTCTTGATTGAAATGATGATAGCAAATCTAGAGGGAGATAAAAAAAGAGATGAAGCAAGAAATGAGGCAAATGAAAAGAGTTTAGAAGCCTTGGAGCATCAAGTAAGCCAAATTGTAAGTGCTTTGACCAATTTTCAACAAGTTGAAGAGCTTGAAGAGGAGAGCAAAGTTGAAGAAGAGTTGGAAAAAGAAGAGAATTTGGGGGATGAAGAATCAAATGAGGTGTTTGAAGAGCCTATTGAGGCAAATGATGTTGATGAAGACGAACAAAGTCAAGAAGCAAGTGATGATAACTTGAAGAGTGAAATGAGCATTTCTAAACCTTTAAACTCTTTAAGTTGCTTTGAATTTGATAATATTGTTTACATTGACTTTGTCTAACCTATTGATTCTTCTCATATCCTTAGAAACAAAAGAAAACTCGAAGAGATGTTGGGAATCCATTTGGTAAGAAGAAATAAATGGTGTTCAAGAATGGAAATGGTAATGGAGTGTAAGCTCAAGAGAGTCGAATTTTTGAAGCCATGCTCGAAGGATGCAACGGAGGCCGTCACTTGCCATAAATTCCTAAAAGAGAAAGAAGCACAACGGTTAAAATTTGATGGCAAGGACGAAAGATATCCGTGGCCATTCCAATGAGTTCTCCATATCCCGTCCGCCTTGAAGACGTTAAACTTAGCGCTAGATGGGAGGCAACCCATCATTATCTTTATTGCTTTGTTTAATACTTTCAATAAGGTTGATGGATTAGTTTGTTTTGCATTTTTGGTATGTAGGTTGATTGTGCTCGTGAGGAGAATTCGTATTGGAGAAATGATAAGTGCTTGATTTGAAGTGTGAAAATAAGTCACACCACTTTTTGCAAAGTTATCTCGAAACTCTTGTTTCAATTTAAGTTTGGGGGAATATAGTGTGGTGTAGAATGTCTTGCCTCAACTTTTAAAAGCCCAAAATAATTTATTTATCTTTGGCCCAAACCTCATAATATATCAGCCCCAAACTAGAATTTGTTTTTAGAGCCCAAAATCTATTTTATTATTATTAGCCCAACTAGAATTTGCTTTTAGAGCCCAAAATCTATATATTTATTTTTGGCCCAAAGTCTAACTCACTTAAATGGCTTAATCTATTAATAAGCTTAGCCCATCAATAGCCCCAACAATATATGTCAAAAATAGAATAAAAAGGAGAAAGGAAGATAAGAAATAAGAAAGGGCTTCTAGAACATCCAAGAGGGGGAAAGAAGAGAAAGGAAGAGGAGAAACCCTTGTGATCAAATTCTCCCATACAACTCTCATTTTAGTTGGTGTATAAGTGTGTTAAGGTAAGTAATATGTCAATTAAGCTTCCTTTCTCCATGATTCTGTGATTTTGTTGGGTTTCTTCCTAGTAAAGGGAAATTCGTATGCTTCTGTTCGACCTACTTTCGACATATCTATTGATCTTAGAAAGTTACAAACTTAATTTCTATACGTAGCTGGATTTGTTAGCTTTCCGTAGCCACTTGAAACACCTCAATCCGATTTTTCTACAATTAGTTATGAATTTTTTCGTAAACTGCCTCTAGGTGATTCGCAGCCACTGTCCGAACTGATTTTGGCATATCTATTGCCCTCAGAAATTTGCAAACTCAATTTCTGTATGTAGCTGAGTTTGTTAGCTTTCTGTAGCCACTTGAAACGCCTCAATCCGAGTTATATACAATTAGTTATGATTTTTTTTCGTGAACTGCCGCAGGCTGAAAATTTTCAGAATTTGTTATGTCAAATTCAAATTTATTTCCTATCGTTTCGTTTGAGAAATGATATGAACCGGGTTATGTGAGACTCGGAGTTGGTGTTGAGGAGTTACGAACTGCCCTTTATTTAATATCAACTCCTATGTATATTGATTTGTATTCATTTGCTTATCTACTTTTTAGGTAAAGATCAATCGTCGAAGGGCAAGGGAATGACTTCAGATTTCGGAGAGAGTTAATCATTTCCTTGTGAGTTGATAATTCGGGAATGCCTTCTCTTATGGGAAGTGTGGACCCTTGACAAGTTTGCATTCATTTTCTTTACTTACTTGATAAGAAAATTACTTGGTGATGTGTTATGTGGTAAAGAGGCTGATTGGTTCAATTGCTCTAGGTTGAGCCTGATTGGCATGATATGGTCCATTGATTATGTTATATTATTTCATATAGAGTCCTGACAGCCATGTATTATGGGTATTGTTTGTTTTAATTTATAGAGCCTTGCTGGCTCGATATATGATATCATTTGTTGTGAAGTATTTGAGGATTAATCTATTGATAATCTTGTGACTTGAGTTGTTATGCATTTGATGATTTATATGCATACCTGGTACCAAGGTTAAGTAGCCCGAATTGGTCACGGTTCGGGTGAGTTGGAGCGACATTGATTAAGTAGCCCGAATAGTCGCGGTTCGGGTGAGTTAGAGTGACAAACTAATCGCCCGTGGCTTGGCAAATCTAGGTGAGTTAGATCTAACGAGGCACCTGTCCATTTGCCAAATATTGATACTCTGGAAGGTGATCGTTAGATGGATCAGCCTAGTATAGGCTCAGTCAATGTCACCGGTGTGGGACACGCATGTTATATATGTTTACAAGTTTTATCATTTCAAGGATCTCATTGATATTAAATTGTGGTACTTGGTATATGTTGAGAAAGAGCATTAACCTTCATTTTGTCTAGAGTAACGGTGACGGGCTCGGACTGACTCTCGACGGAGAGCTCAGTTCGAGGAGGATATTGGCTACCCACGCGTCTTTTATGTGTTAACATGTTCTTCTACGAGCTCGTCAAGACTCTCGTACTTGTCTCCAGACTTGATGCGATCTCGAATATTTAGATTAAGACCGTCTTCAAATATCTTGCATAAGTCTCTCGTCGTATATGACTCCGGAGCAAATTCTCGCAATTCAAGAAACTTACTTTCGTAATCCACGACCGACATAGTGCCTTGAAAAAGGTTGAAGAACTCTTTCCTCTTCTGATCCTTGATGTACTGAGAGAAGTATCTATCTTTGAATCGTTCCACAAAGATAGGCCACGTAATAGTAATAGAAGTTGTCTCCTTTAGATTCTGCCACCATCGTCGTGCGTCTGGGCCTAATAGCTTGGTCGCAATGACAACTCGATAACATTCTTCAATCATCAGGGTATCAAAGGTCTCTGTAATCTCCTTTAACCATGCGCCCGCTTTAGAAGCATCTCTTGCACCGTCAAATTTTGAAGTTCCCATGCTCTCAACTGCTTTCACCAAATCAGGTATAAAAAGTGCACCTCGAGAAGTAGAACCTCCTAAAGCCATTCCTGGGGTAGAAACTGGGACATTGGATGTGGGTTGAATCAGTTCATTAGCGCGAATAACGTCCTCAGTGACAGTCGTAGTCGTAGGAGCCGTCGTAGTTGGTGGAACACCATGTATTCGAATGTGATCATAATACAACTTGTACTGCTCTGG
The DNA here is from genome assembly GCA_023678885.1 of Pogostemon cablin. NCBI lineage: Eukaryota > Viridiplantae > Streptophyta > Magnoliopsida > Lamiales > Lamiaceae > Pogostemon > Pogostemon cablin. Next base: position 19,040,000 of record CM042983.1, on the reverse strand, counting down.
TGTCATCATGTGCTCAATATGCAACTGAGCTCGTGGTTGCTCTACCTGGGTAACCGGCACCATATGATCAGAATTGATAGGGTCCGTAGAAATCGGATGAATGACATGATCAGAAGAAATATGTCCTCGAGGACTCGAAGGATCACGAGGGGTGCGTCCTCGACGTCGAACTGGAGGTACCATAAAGACTGAAAGAAAAATGCAATGTAAACATCAAGGTAATACGATACCTTAGAAGGACATAGAAACAAAATTGGCTCAACTCAAAGAGAATGAGACTCATATAACCTGGCTCTGATACCAAGAAAGTTATCACTCCCCGACCGTAGACAGAACGCGACAACCGCCACGTTAACCATAAATTTCACGGAATGGGTGCACTCCACTCCGAAAATTTATAGAAAACGTAAGGCTTGCTATCAAATACCTGTAGGACAGAACAACTGATGATAACGAGTACTACCCGAGGACATCATTTTCATAACATACCACCAAAGATTTATAAAGGAACAAAATATAATGATGTAACTCGGTCTGAAGAAAATATACACAAGCGATATAACATCGCGAGAAAAAAACATCAAGGGATACCAGATATGAATTATACAATCTCGCCAATGGATCCGCCAATTTATACACAAAAAGAAGAGTACCCAAGCACTAATCGGATGACGAGCAAAAGATAGGCAAACCTACAACCAAAAGATTGTTGGGCAATTGGATCGTGCGGTTCAACGTGATCCGTTAGTAAACAAGCAAACAAATAAGCGGAAGCAAAAAATCATGTTTACCGTACTTCAGGGTTGATGTAGAGTCTGAATCGCTACAGAAGAACACCTCTTGATCTTCTGCTGTATGTCCCAAGTCAACTCTGGTGTTGGGTGGTCAACAATCCCCAGAGTTCTCTCAATATGCTTCTCTCTAACTCACGTCAAAAGAGGCGCAGGAAGTTAGGTTTCCAGAAGCTGAGATGACTATATATATTGGGCTACAGCAGGGACCAGGAGGAGAAATTGGGCTGGGCCTCAATTGAACTTAATTAACCAAGCTTAGCCCAAAGCTTTTAATTAAATCCAATAATAATAATATAGTCCACTAAAATATTATTATTGCACTACCCGTCCAATCCCAAAATTATGTTCTGGGCTCCTTCTTATTATGAGCCCGATAGTCTCCCCATGTTTAAGATATTCAATGTCCATTAATTAATTAAGTTACTGACAACTCTAATTAATTAATATCTCGTCCGAGAGTAGTACCACTCAACCTTTTTATCATGCCGGAAATTAATCCACTTGCAAGATTTACATGATAAACCTTATGAACTTCTCAAGGGGACATCATCAACCTATGACGGACATGGATTCCTTCTACAATCAACAGCACACCATAGATACAACACTACTTCCCAACTCACCGAGTTTGTTGATTTAATACTTATAAATCTCACCCATTGATGAATCAAAGAAATACATACTATCCTACGTGTCGAGGTTATTGTATAGGGATTAAGAGCACGAACTTCCATAATAACAGAGATCAAGTTCTACTATATAGTCAGTATAAGAAGAACGATCTCAGGCGGTCCTGCTCAATACACACAAGTGCACTAATGTGATTCTATAGCCAAGACAAGCTAATACCAAACCACACTACAACCATACCGATAGATAGTCCCCGTCTATCTCAGTTGTGAGCATCTATTTATACTTTATAAGGAAACCGATAATATGATCTTCCGCGTGTTGTCGCACAACATATTATCTACAGTATAAAGTAAATGGACTATTGCATCATGCATATAAAATAAATTATAAGATGCAATCATTTGATCAATGATTCTCATTTCAAATAATGTTATGACATTGTTCATACTAAAGCTAGACTTTTAGTATACAATCCAACAATCTCCCACTTATACTAAAAGACTATGCTGTCATGTCTTCTGCCATGCATCTGATTCCTACTCCCACTACACGACCATAAAAAGCTCTCGCCTTAAGGTCCTCGTAAATGGATTTACTAGGTCATCATCCGATGCAATCTAGGCGACAACAACCTTCCCCTCATCATACGATTTCTCGTAACAGGTGGTACTGGCGCTCCATGTGTTTAATTGCCTTATGGACTCGTGATTCCTTCAAGTTTGCAACTGCACCAATATCAGCAATATAAATTGTGATAATCTTGGGCAAACTTAGAAACACTTCAAAGTCCATCATGAAGTCTCTAGAGTCATATAGATACTTTGGTTGCCTCATAGGCTCCAATTTATCATTTTTCATGATGGAGCCCGGAGTCTGAAATATATTTCTATATAACACTCCTCCACATTATGACTCTACTTCCTAAAATTAAACACATAACCTTTGAGGAGAATTTACTGCCGTCCAATCTGACTAAAAATCCGAATCTACGTAATCCACAAGAAGCAGTGAATCTGTCCAGTAAGTGTATATATGATAACCAGTCCTTCTCAGGCACTTCATATATATCTTACCACAGTTCATCATTCTTGTTCCGGGTTACGTTGATACCCACTGTTCATGCATTCAGCAAAACAAATATCCAATCTCGTTCATAGCATTCTTTAGATTAAGCTTCCTTATTTGCCGAAGCATAAGGAACCGCTTTCATCTCCATTATCTTCATTTATGTCTCAAGACACATCAAATAAGATAAATTCACATGCTAAACGAGTATGGATTGTATCATTTATGAAACTTGAGATAAGCATAACATCCTTTCATATTATCCGTATTACCGTGATCAAAAGGATATATTTTACTTTTCTTAAGTCCTTCATATCATACTACTTTCTTAATCATACCCATACGCCCGATAATACTCTTTCATTGTCTCCAATGAGCAAGATACTATCTACGTATAGTACAAGAATTACCACCACGTTTCCGTCACTCTTTACAATACACAAGATACATCCGCTCATTGAATAAATCCATATCTATGGATTTCCTTTTCAAAACAGATGTTTCACAATCTCAAAGCTTGGTTTAGTCCATTGATGGGCACCTATAAGCTTACTATTAAAATGCACTTAGCCCTTTGCAATGAATTATTTTGATTGCTCCACATAGATGTTTTCCTCAAGACTTCCAATCAGGAAAGCTGTCTTGACATCTATTTGCTGTTCCTCATAATTCAATATGAGCAGCAAAATTTAAAAGAATCTGGATCAACTAAGCATAGCTACAAGCGGACAGGTTTTCTCATAATCGAACCATTTCTTTCTGAGTACACCTTTTCGCAACAAGCTTTGCTTCCAAGGTTTTCACCTTACCATATGATCTTCTTTTATTTCATCATTCATTACAACTTACTAAGATTCCGCATTTTAATCTTATAGTGCTGAGTCGTATCCGTGGGATAATACCATATTTACTAGGGACCAAGTCTCACGACTCTCCCAAAAAATATATTTTACGAGTTGTCGAACAACCCTCCCACTACGACAAGGTACTACTTGTAATTGTGTATCAGATGTGACACGCGTTGCAGTTTACCTTGTGGTATGTCCTCTTGTACACTTGGTACTTATACTTAGTGTTTTCCTCTCACTTCCTTTAGAACAACTTATACATGGGCTTGTGATTTATTACATAGTCCTTTTCCAAAAATCTGGTTATTGTGTTAACAATTATCCTTCGATCTTTTGGACTAAATAAATCACCCTCCATTTTTCTAGGATGTCCCATAAACAGACAAATGTTATACGAATTACTGTTTCTAGGGCTTATCCATAAAATGAATTTATTCATTTTTAATAATTCTCCATCTATCTAATCATTACTATAAGAGATTATACCTTCTATTCACCACACCATTCAGCTGGGGCATGCCCGGTGTAGTCAACTTGAGATTTAATCTCAACTTCTGATTATTAGTTCCTAACTATCCTAAGAGGTCTTCATCATCACGATTGAATCGTAATGATGTGATATATTTTTCATGACGCTCACTGTACCAGCCTTACAATTCTTGAATTAATCCAAGAACTTAGACTTGCAGTGCATCAAATAAATATATCGGTTCCCAGAATAATCTTTGAATATTCATAACCACCTCTCGCCTGGATATTGTTAGGTTCGCTTGAATCAGAATGAACTAATTCCAACATATATATCTTTGGCTCTACACCCCACAGCCTTGAAAAGGCAGTTAATCAATTTTACTTCCAAGCACGACTCGCAAATCCGATAGTTTCCACTTCAGATAAATCTTATGGTCTATCGGCTATCAACTTTTGAATCCTACTCAAGTAAAATGAATTAGTCATAGACGCCAAATGTATGTTTAGTTCATTTCCGAAGGTTCCTTTCTCTTACTAATATTAGAAGATGCATTATTTAACTACTTTTTATTGCATCTGTGGGATGTACATGATTCAAGAGTTTATATATTATCCACTAACATACTTTAATGGATTATAGCCTCATTCCTCATTACTATGACCATGTCATTTAAATGAAATAAAGTATCCATCCGTTAATGTATAGAAACCGAAATCAAATTCTTTCTATAAAACGTACGTAAAGATAATTTCTCATAATCAATCGTTTATTCTTATCATGAGATAAATAAACTACTCCCACTGCAATAGCCACTACCTATGTAGTTTTACCCATGTTATTAACTATCTTATCCTCACTTAGTAATAAACATTTAGTGATTCCAGTATCTACACACTTCGTGTTAATAGATGCCATCACTAATCATGTTTAAACAACTAGTGAATAAGATATTAAACTTGTTCATTTATGATGAAAATGGCTTTCCTTTGCTACATGTTTTGTCAGAAGTCTCCCACCATATACATTCTCTAGTATTTCAGGTAGAACTTTCTCAAAACATCAAGGCTAAACATGGAGAATAAAATTGATCTAGGTTTCCCTTTTATACTCCAAGCTTTTCCAATTCATTCATCAAATTCTATCATGATCTTGCGCCTTTTAAATTACTCAAGTATCTGAAGAGTTACATGAGTTCATCATATTTCTATGATCCTCTCATCTCTTCACTAAAGACTTTAATAGGCATCATGAGCCGTCCTTTGAGAGAACACATGTATTTTCTTAAGCAGTAAATTTCAAAATTAAGATTCTTTTCTAATCAGTTAATATGGACAAGTAAATATAATTTCTTTTAGTTAACAATTAGTGAGACTAAAACTATTCGAAATACAGAGAATCACGATTAAATTTACTGATCAAAACTTCGAATTTTATCCTTTTATATTGTTTCCCTCAAAACAATATAAAATAAAATTCACCGACATCTCAAGCACCGTGAGTCTGCAAGCCACGTTAGTGTGGACGTTTACAAACCCGAACATTTACAAGAGAAGGTTTTACCCATTAATTTCATTTGTCAACCTAACTTTATGACAAAATAATTAATAGTCGGTTACTCTTTAGCCATGCAAATAATAGCAGTGACTCCGTTGGGGAGGATACTAATTATTTACACCTAAGTGTACACCATTATTTGATCCCAAGTCCACTGCGCGAGCTTATGTACCTTACAGTTGGAGAAGTACACACGCGCTCGGGTAGCTTCCTACAATCATCAATTATAAGTTTGTACCAGTGTACCGCACACAAACTCATCCGTTAGGGAGGAAGGCCTATGCCAACACGCAAGTTTATGTGCCACATTACAAACAATAATTATTTATGAAGTCTGTACCAGTGATCCGTGAATAAACTCATCCGTTAGGGAGGAAGGCCTAAGCCAACACGCAAGTTTACTCACATCACTTACAAACCAATAATGGAGGCCGCGGGAATTTATTACCAATCCCCTCTCCCACTTAGTTATTTAACACCGAGGGTTTTAAACATGCATATAATATTTCATAAATAAAATATACATCTTAGCATGCTTCTATTAACAGCAATTTAAATAAATAAATCACATAGAACATGCCTGTCACATATACAACAATAATAGACAATTAAATCAATTAATCAATTATATAACATTAATTAATTGCATAAATAGTGGATTAATAAATTCGGGCCCTAGAGCAACAAAGAAGCACAAAATGAGCAGCAGACTAAATTAATTAATCATGCTCATTATCTATGGCCCATAATCTTAGCCCAAAACCAAATTAAATCCACCAAGCCCACTAGCACAAATTAGTCCATCAACAAAATTAATATTTTTTTTTATGCTTGGCCCATTACTCACAATTAATTAAATTAATTAGTCCAGCAGCCCATTTCCATTTTAATTAAATTTGGGCCAACAGCCCAAAACCAAATTAAAATAAGGCCCAACTGAGACAACCCATATGTCAAGCCCATTTCCTCCACAATTTTAATAAAAGGCCCAGCAGAAGAAACAAACACGGCCCAACAGCCCAACTGCAAAAATAGGCCCTTGAACTGTTGCCCTAGACACAGCCGTCCCTCTTTCCAGCCGCAACCTGCAGACGGACACCACACAACAACCGCACGGCACCGCCGCACATAGTGGTCGTGCCATCATGCCGTCGGCAACGCGCCTCTGACCATAAGTAATGAGCCGCCACATCACCGGATCTGCTCGTCCACACCCATCGTCGGAATCAAGCCGTCAGATCACCGCCGTGCTTGGACCGCAGTCGCGCCTGCCTCCCACCTTCGCCGGCAACAGCTCGCACCCGCCAGCAATCACCGACGCGACCACGCACACAGTCCACCGGAATCGAGTGCCAGGCTACCCATCGCGTCCAGCAACTCCAGCCTTCAACACGCCGAAAGTCCCGATCGACTGGAAGAGAGATACGACGAGGACACCGAAATCCATCGCCACTCCTCCCCGATCGACTGAAGGTACCCGTCTCTGGTCTTAGAAGGACTCGCTCGGAATCTTGGAGGACTCGCCCGATCGCCGCCTCGACGCGCCCGGAACGCCGCTGTGTCTCGACCACCATCGTTACCGACTGGAGTCGCCACCTCAGCCATCTTGCAGTCGAGCGACAGCAATCCAGCAGCGCGCGCCATCATGCCGTGCGCCGTCTTCTTCGCTCGGAGTCAACATCAGACTCGCCCGAAACCTGTCAGATGAAGGCCCAGTTGACCCGCCCTGAACCACGTTTGATTCGCCCCAAACGCCGGTATGAAGCGCTTATCGCTGCCATCATCAAGCGATCACATCGTCGGAACTATCTGGCCGCCATCTTATTCAGCCATCAGCCCTTGATCGTGGTCTCGAGTTGCGACCCATCAGCCTTCAACAGTCTGCGCCTGATTGACCCACCTTCACCTCCAATGAGCACGCGCCGCCGGTTGTACACCCATTGAGGGTGATCATGTGTGACGTGATGAAGTGTACAGAAGGTTTTCGTACAGTCGAGGGAAGTGTGTGTGTAAAGTCCAGTGGATAGATAGGACAAAGTGTGATGAGATCAGTGTATAACAATCATCAGCAATCACACACCAAATAGGATACCAAGGGGAAAAACAATAACAGTACAAAACTATGTGATTATATCCAGATTAAATCTTATAATCAAATAATCTGTTTCATACATGCTATCAATCAGACCAGAGACACAAATAGCACATAAACCCCCTAACGTGTCACGTTTCACCACGAAACCAATGCTCTGATACCAATTGTTGGGCAATTGGATTGTGCGGTTCAACGTGATCCGTTAGTAAACAAGCAAACAAATAAGCGGAAGCAAAAAATCATGTTTACCGTACTTCAGGGTTGATGTAGAGTCTGAATCGCTGCAGAAGAACACCTCTTGATCTTCTGCTGTTTGTCCCAAGTCAACTCTGGTGTTGGGTGGTCAACAATCCCCAGAGTTCTCTCAATCTGCTTCTCTCTAACTCACGTCAAAAGAGGAGCAGGAAGTTAGGTTTCCAGAAGCTGAGATGACTATATATATTGGGCTACAGCAGGGACCAGGAGGAGAAATTGGGCTGGGCCTCAATTGAACTTAATTAACCAAGCTTAGCCCAAAGCTTTTAATTAAATCCAATAATAATAATATAGTCCACTAAAATATTATTATTGCACTACCCGTCCAATCCCAAAATTATGTTCTGGGCTCCTTCTTATTATGAGCCCGATAGTCTCCCCATGTTTAAGATATTCAATGTCCATTAATTAATTAAGTTACTGACAACTCTAATTAATTAATATCTCGTCCGAGAGTAGTACCACTCAACCTTTTTATCATGCCGGAAATTAATCCACTTGCAAGATTTACATGATAAACCTTATGAGCTTCTCAAGGGGACATCATCAACCTATGACGGACATGGATTCCTTCTACAATCAACAGCACACCATAGATACAGCACTACTTCCCAACTCACCGAGTTTGTTGATTTAATACTTATAAATCTCACCCATTGATGAATCAAAGAAATACATACTGTCCTACGTGTCGAGGTTATTGTATAGGGATTAAGAGCACGAACTTCCATAATAACAGAGATCAAGTTCTACTATATAGTCAGTATAAGAAGAACGATCTCAGGCGGTCCTGCTCAATACACACAAGTGCACTAATGTGATTCTATAGCCAAGACAAGCTAATACCAAACCACACTACAACCATACCGATAGAGAGTCCCCGTCTATCTCAGTTGTGAGCATCTGTTTATACTTTATAAGGAAACCGATAATATGATCTTCCGCGTGTTGTCGCACAACATATTATCTACAGTATAAAGTAAATGGACTATTGCATCATGCATATAAAATAAATTATAAGATGCAATCATTTGATCAATGATTCTCATTTCAAATAATGTTATGACATTGTTCATACTAAAGCTAGACTTTTAGTATACAATCCAACAAAGATATCAACCGCCTGAAAAGGAAAGGAATGGTGGGGGGTGAGCAAAACCACTAGCTCAGTGAGGTGATAAGCCGATCACGCCAACCCTTATACGAAGTATGTACTCACGTTCATGACTTATAACTTAAAATCCAACATTAATGTGGCGGTTGTCGCGTTCTATCTACGGTCGGGCGTGATATGGTGTGACATACTTTGTCTTGAAAGCATATACTTTTCGTATTTTTGGGCTAATTTTAAAATTTTTCTCATAAGTTTTGGTTTGATTTTGGTCCGTTTGGTTGTGTTGAAGTGCATGATAGTCCATATTTTTAGGAAATTGTTGAACTAATGGTGTTTAATGAGTCTTTGAGCATGAATGAAGGGTATTGGAAGCATGAATGGAGTTTGGAGCTAACAACTTCCATTACCAAATGCCTATTGAGGGAGTTGACTCTACACCCTATCACTTCTAATTGATTTTGATTTGGATTGATGTGATTAGCATACTACTTCATTTGTTATGTTTTTGGGAGGTTTATTTTCGTAATTTAGGATTTTCATTTCAATCAAGGTTGGGATGTTTGTGAGCTTAATTGTCATGGATGATATGAATGTTTGCTTAAATTTCTAATGATGGATGGTTTTGTTGTTTTTGCATGTTTTGTGTTTTTGGTTGTTTTTTGTTTATTGTGTCTTTATTTTATGTTTTGTGTGTTTTCTTATTCTTGTTTAGGGATTGTCTTGGTGGTTTGTTTTGAGATGTCGTGAGTCATTTTTGAATGTGAGTGATGACATGTTTTGGTAGTAAGTGATGATAAGTTATGATTAAGAATCTCTACACTTTCAAATTGTGACATGTTTTATTTAACTTGTTCAATTTTTAGATTAATGTGGTGTAATAAGTTTCTTAAGGTCCAATGCATAAGTTTGTGAGAATTTGAGCCTCAACCATGCATACATGGTATTTCTTCATGAGTGGATCGATTGAGTGTTGATAAGCTAGAACTTGCTCAAGGACTATAGGAATGAGCTCGATTTGTGGAGATTAATGAAATGATCTAAGGTCATCCTTGTTATTTAATTGCCATTGCCATATATTTCCCTACCATGAACATCATCCCTAGTCAACCACTTTGAGCCTTTAAGCCTATTTATTGTGATAAGCACACTACAAGCCTTAATTACTCACTTAAGCCTTACATATTTACCCTTTTGTGTGAGTGATTGAGGAGATGGTAGCTAGAAATGATTGATTATGCAAAACAAGAAAGAAAATGGTAAACAAGTAAGAAAAAGGATGAAAAGAGCAAAAACAAGAGTGAACATGCAACCTCAAAACACGAGAAATGAGCAAAGCAACAACAAGATGCTCAAGAAAATAAAAATTCAAAGAAGGAAGCATGCATTGAAAGAAGATCAATTCAAGGAAAGTTGATGGATAGTGCTTGTGATCAATTAAGAAAAAAAGAAAGAAAGAAATTGTTAAAGAATGGAAGAAAGTAGCTACCTCTTTGATTACTTATACTTGTTTAGTCACTATTACCTATTTTCTTCCTACCCTACCAAAGAGCCTATCATTACATCCTAATTAAAGACCTTTTTTATCACTAATAGAAACTTTGGTGGTTTGTGAATGTAGTCCACGAGCAAGCTTATAGCGAGTCTAGCCAATCGATTGATGAGTGTTGTTTTACCACTTTAAAGAGTGTTGGGTGACATTTATAACCTATGTGAGGCTTGGACTAAAAGGAACTATATTACACTATTATTCTCTTGTGATTGAACTTGTTAATATTTTTTGCATGTTATAATTTTAATATTGTAGGATGACTTAGCATAAATTGTAATTCTTATTGCTATCGATGTGTTATTACTTATGTTCATTTAGTCTTTTCCTAGATGAAAATCACTCCTCTTGGTTTATCATTTTTGTTGTGCGAGGACGCACAACACTTTAAGTTTGGGGTGTGATGAGTGATATTTTCACCTAGATTTTAGTGTCTTTTTATATGTGTTTTAGTGTTATTTTATCCGTATTTATATTCTATTTGGTGGTATTTTGTGTTTTTATAGAAATGTGTGAGAATGAGCTTAAATGTATGATTTCAAGGTAAAAAGAGATTCTAGGCGCAACAAGAAAGACGTAGAAAAAAGCAGATCTCAATTCAGAGTTAAAACGAGGGAGAATGAGTCAAAGCAAAATGCTGAAAAACGCACGTCCAACTTGTGTAATTTTTCTGTACTCTTTTTGAGCTCAAAATTAGAAGTGTGATATATGGTTAGAAAGCCACAGAAAAGAAGATCGTTTTAGTATAAGAAACACTTTAATTGGAGCCCAAGTTGTTCCTACTCAGCATGGTTGTGCTACTTTGCATGACTTGTTACACCTTCAAATGTCGAAAGTTTTGTGAGATCTTTATATGGATAGAAAGTCAAGAAAAAAAGGATCGCGTGAGTGCAAGAATTACTACCATCAGAGATTGGATGTGGAAGTTATGCTCGAAATAGTGGGACTACGCGGCCAGCAACTACACGGGGCGTGTACCGAACACGGCCCTGTGTGTTTTAGGCGAGTTTCGTCACCAGAAACGCCTACGCAGCCACTCCTATGGCCGTGTACCGTACACGGGCCGTGTAGGTGCTTTTTCTGTAAAAAAATCAGAATTCTTGTAGAAACTTCCCAAGGGGTATAAATACTCAATACTTCAATATTTGAGGAGATTTTCGAGGGGTTCACCCCTGCATACATATCACGCACATTTTCCTTCATTTTTCACTATCCATTTCCTCCATTCTTCATCCATATCATCTACCTTCATCCCACCATCAAATCCTTCATCCAAGTAGTTAGAGAAGCAAGGAAGAGAGGTGAATTGCAAGGGGATGAAGAAGATCACCATTGGAGACATCCAAGGGAGTTTTTATCCAAACTTTGTATTGAAACCTTATTGTTTATCATGTTTTGTAAGGATTTTAATGTCTATGTTAATTTTCTTATGAATATGAGAGGCTAATCTCCCTTGTGAGATTAGCAATATGAATTGTGTTGGATAATTTTGGGTATTTTGCAATTGAATTCATATGTTGATTAGATTTGTTAATTTTCTATCATTGATTGTTAATTGCTTGATTTGTATTGTTGATTTGTGTGATTAATTGTCATGGGCATGTGATTAGATTGAGAAATCAATTATATGTTTAGAATAGTTCATTGAATCATTTCATCAAACACTTCATGTACATTATAAATTGTAAAGAGATTTAGAAATCCTTTAGGATTTAGAACCCTTTGATAGAACATTCGATTAGTTAGATCGAGAGGTCAATTGATCGTGTGAGGGGACTCTCCAACTGAACTTAGTACCTAGTTGGAATTGTTTGATTGAAAACCAACCTTTGAGCTATTTTGAGACATTTGTGAGGATCTACAACCTATCCATCTCAAGAGAAAGTTTAGGCGGACTTCGTGTTGGCCCTTAATTATTAATCCATGACACTTATGAATTCGTTGCATGATACCTAGATTCTCCATACTATAAGTATTGCTAGTCTCATTCTCTATCTATTTGGTTCATTCATCCATCTCCCATTCATCTATCCATTTATTTTATTGTTATTTCTTGATTATCTCCCCTTCTTGATAATCTCTATAAAACTATGACAAACACGAGATCGCTTAAACCCTAGTACATTCCTCCCTGTGGTTCGATAAATTCTTTAATTAGTCATCCCGACTACAAATGACTAATCAATTCCCACATCTAGGGTTTTTATTATTTTCTAATTTATCTTATATTTTTCAGACATATGGGTAAGATCTATCCAACCCCATGATTGTTCTTCGTAACATCATGGACTAGAACCGTTTTGGTAGATCTAGGGTTTTGAAGGTTTTTATGAATTAATTAAACGTTCGTGTGTATACTCCGTACAATACTACTTGTGGATTTATTTTATATATGACTATGTATTTTTAATTCATACTCGGAGTTGTTTTGTGCATTATTAACTGTTATATAGAGTCTGAATAAATATATTGGATATTGATTGAGTGCGTTCACTGCTGAGCAGAATTTCATGTTATGATTCTAAGTGAGGGGACGCCGAAGCTTCATTAGAACTTTCATATATGAATATTTATTAATTGAATTAAATTCAGGTTAATAAGCAGGATAAAGAGGTTAATTTTATAGTACCTATAAAAGGAGATCATATTGGGTTAGAGTACAAATCCTAGGGGGAAATAATTGATACTGATAGTACCTAGAAAGGGGGTGAAATTATATCTCTTGCTCCAAGGTTATTCACATGTGTTACATGCATATTTACTTGTGTCTATAGAGTAGATTTACATGGCTTTGTGATGCATCCATATTCCACAAGGCAGAGTCGGATATTGATACACGAAAAGGAGATTAATGAGTGAAACTGGATTATCCTAGAGCTACCTATTCTTCTACTTTAGTCACTTTCGAATTCTTCTAGTGCTATTTTATTTTATTTATTATTTAATTTTTAGCATATTAGTTATTAGATAATCAACCTTAAAATCTTTTTGCCTTGTCTTAATTAATTTAGTAAATAATTTAATTGATAATACGCCATCTTTGAGTTCGATATTTAACTTGGTCGCTTATCTAATCTACAATAACATCCTTCATACTTGAGGATTAATTGTGTGTTAAGAAAATGCTCATCAGGCGGTAATGAACTTGGATCAATTGTACTTGGAATTCTTGTTGCAAGCTATGTCAATCTCGTAGAGCAAGCATATTTCATCTATTTGGAGACTAGCAATGGTTTCCTACTCTTGGATTATATGGCAGGAATGGAATGTGATGATGTATGAGGAATACATGGATGAACTCCATGATAAGCAGGTGAGACCTTCACAGGTGGCAACTACACTAATGGCGTTGATAAGGGAAGGAAATGAGCTGAGTATGGGACTTTGCACAATACGATGGCCGATTTCAACACCTTGAGATACTTTGGGATAAAAGGAGCACCAAGAAAAGCTCCAAGGGTCATTCCGGTTAAATGGAGACCGCCTCCGGTAGGATGTGTCAAAGTTAATGTTGATGGATTCACAGGAGGTTGATGAGTGTGTAAATTCACAAGTTTGGCATCATGTTTTGTACTAGTTTTGGAGAGTTTTGAGGTGAAAATAGGTGGAAAACCTATATATATTGTGAATTAGCATGAATCATGTGTTTGTGGAGCTATTTAAGTGGTTTTCATAGCAAAAATGGAGTGGAAGTGCCAAGAACCGAAGAGACGAAGTCGAGACCACGCGAACCGCCAAAGGAAGAGTAGGGTTCGACCTGGTTGGAGGAGGGTTCGACCTCTCCTACAGGTCGAACCAGCATTGCGAAACAGCAGAAGGAGGGTTCGACCACGACTCAAGGGGTTCGACCTGTTTGATCAGGTCGAACCATGGTCGAACCAGTTCACGAGAAGATGGGTTCGACCACGACGTTGGGGTTCGACCTGACAGTTGGTCGAACCAGGAGCAGAAATTGTACAGTAGCGTGGTTCGACCTGAGGTTCGACCTATACAAGAGGTCGAACCAAGTGCAGAATGTGTCCAGTAGCAGGGTTCGACCTGTGGTTCGACTTGTGGTCGATGGTTCGACCTGTTTGATGAGGTCGGACCAAAATGCGGAAACTTACCTTATCCGAATTTTCGAGACCAAAACGTGTGGGATCACTTGAAAAGCCCATTCCAAGCCCTAGAGACGTGATTACAAGTATAAAAGGAGGCTCATGCAGTCAAGAAGAAAACGACGACGCGAGAATCATAAGAGGAGACAAGAGAAGAGATTGGTGATCCATCCGGAGGGTGGTGACAGAGGTGTAGCTGGAGATTCAAGTAAGATTGGTCTAACTAACCATGATTGTTCTTAGATCAATCATGGGCTAGAGCCACTTCGGTAGTTCTAGGGTTATGAAGGTTTCATGAGTTAAATTTGTATTTCGTGTGTATACTCCGTACAACACTACTTGTGGTTTAGTTTATATAAGATTGCACGTTTTTAATCCATACTCATAGTTGTTTTGTGCATTAATAATCGTTGTGTAGAGTCTGAATGCATAACATGGTTATTGATTGAGTGCGTTCACTAATGAGCAGGGTTTATTGTTATAATTCTAAGTGAAGGGATTCCGAAGTCTTATTAGAACTGTCTTATATGAATATTTGTTAATTGAATTGAATTCGAGTTAACAAGTAGGATAAAGAGTATAACTTTATAGTAACTAAAAAGGGAGATCAAATCGGGTTAGAGTACTAAGTGCACGGGAAATAATTGATTATGATAGTACTTAGAAAGGGAGGTAAAGTATACGTCTTGCTCTGAGGATACTCACACGTGTCTAAAGCTTATCTATTTGTGTCTATAGAATAGATTCGCGTGGTCTAGCGGACATCGATACACGAAAGTATGAATTAACGAATGAAACTGGATGGCTTGACGAACTACCTATTATTTTATTTGATCACAACTACTATTTTCTTGTTCTTGTTATTTAATTGCTATTTCAATTATTACTTAATTTACAAACCAAAATTATAATTCTCAACATAGTCATAATTGCTAGAAAATAACTAAAGTGATATTTATCCGTCCTGTGGATTCGATATTTAACTTGGTCACCTTCGAAACTACAATTGATATCCTTCATACTTGGGGATTAATTGTGTGTTGAGAAAACGCTCATCAAGTTTTTGGCGCTGTTGCCGGGGACGGCTTAAAATATCTTTTTGTTATTTCTAGTTTGTTAAGGCTATTTTTCTTGTTTTGTTATTTTAATTCTAGTTCTTTTTAGGTGCATGCTTACGAGATCAAAGAAAGGTGAACTTGAACCCTACAATCCTGAAATCGGAGCATCGTCAAGAAAGAAGAAGAAGAAGAAGAAGAAGAAGAAGAAGAAGAGCAAGGCAAATACTATTGATCCAACTGAAGCTCTGAATTTTGGAGTTGAAGTTGACGAGCTGAATTTGCAGACGATTGAAGCTACAACTGAAGTTAATTCGGGAGTAAGGACAGTCAACATGGCAGCGAATCCGGATAATCTAGCCATCCGAGAGGTTTTCAGAAACAATGGGGCTGGAAATTTTGGGCTTCTAGGAGCAAGGGGAACTAATTCAGCATTCGATCTTCATTCCGCTCTTATTAGCATGATAGAAAGGAACTCCTTTTCAGGAGGGTCTTTCGAAGATCCGCAGCAGCATCTGAACAAGTTCTTGGGCTATGCAAGTACTCAAAAAGACGCAGGAGAACATGAAGATGCAAGGAAGATCCTTTTGTTCAAATTCTCGCTTACTGAAAAGACGAGAGATTAGTACGACACTATCAACGCAGCTGAGTGCACCACTTGGGAGCAACTGAAGTTAAGGTTCTTGGAGAGGTATATGCCACCTTCAAAGGTGTTTAAGATGAAGCAAGACATTAACCAATTCGCTATGGGTGGAGGAGAAAAATTTCATGAAGCATGGGATAGATTCAAGGACATGTTTAGGAAATGTCCTCAACATGGGCTATCTAAAGCTCAATATATCAGTATATTCTACAATGGATTGGACTGTGATTCACGAGTTTTATTGGATGCTTCCTCTAATGGAGCATTGCTTACAAAGTCATCCGTAGAGGCCGAAAAGTTGTTTGAAGATATTTCGATGAATTCAAGGGATTGGCCAACTGATAGAGTTAGAGGTACTTATGTCCTTGGTAAGGTAGCTAAGGTTGAACACGCAATGGTTAAAATAAGTAGAGAGGATGAGATCGTCTCTAGCTTGTCCAATATCAACAAGCTACTTGAATCCCAACAGAAGCAAATCAGCGAATTATCTCAGCGCGTACCAATCATGCAGCAGGAGTTAAAGAATGAGGGACCAATCCAAGAGGAGTTGGAAGAGGCACACTATGCCATGGGTCAAAGTATTCAAGGGACTAGGTATCCAGATCAAGGAAACCGGAATTACCAAGGGAACTATCGAGGAAACTTTAATAATCGTGGTCCCCCGGGTGGTTATCAACAGCCTAGGAGGCCGGAGTTCTCATGGAGCAATCCGAATAATGCGATTCAACCTTCGATGGGTGTTGAACCGGGTGCTAAGGTGGAAGAAGGGAAACCGAGTCTTGAGGATACTGTGAACAGGTATATGGCCAAGAATGATGAAAGAGTTAACCGCCTTGAGGCCAAACTAAAAAAAAATCGATGCAAACCATGAGGTTATATCTAAGCAGGTGAAGGACCTTACGTTACTGATGGGGGAGATGGCAGGAAGTGTTAACAAGCTTACTCAAACTCTTGAGAAGGGGAAGTTCTCGTCTCAAAGTATTGAGAATCCAAGGTCCTACAACGCCATCACATTAAGGTCGGGAACGCAGTACGAGGGACCTATAAGGCCGGAATCAAATTTGGACATGTTTAGGGCGAGGTTCGAACATGGTTCGACCAACATTGAAGGTCGAACCATACAGGGGAGGTCAAACCAACACACTGGACACGATCAGGAGAGATTGCAGCATAGGTTTGACCAAACTGCAGATGGTTCGACTTGTCCCACAGGTCGAACCATGGTCGAACCCCATAACTCGGAGCACTCTATTTTTCCAAAACACCGGTTTGACCAAACCAATCTTGGTTCGACCTATCCAACAGGTCGAACCCAGGTCGAACCGCACCACTTGGAGCACTCTATTTTGTCACAGCAACGGTTCGACCACGATGGTCATGGTTCGACCTATCAAACAGGTCGAACCTTGGTCGAACCGGATGGCGGAAGGAGTACAGTAGGCCGGTTCGACCTAGGTACCCATGGTTCAACCTATTTCACAGGTCGAACCCAGGTCGAACCTCAAATTAAAAAGAGAGTCATTGTCCAAAAGGTAGGTTCGACCAGTATGTACATGGTTCGACCTGTTCCACAGGTCGAACCCTGGTCGAACCCTACCAAAAATTACCTGTTGCCACTCCGAACACTCTTGATGATTTTGATGCTACTCCAGTGGTTCGGAATGAACAAAGTACTGAGATAATAGCTGAGAAAAAGTGGGAGAGAGCCAAGCATTTGAGAGCCGAAAAGGAAAAAGCGGAGAAGGTTGATCGTGATGAATGGGGGATTCCCAAAATAAAGATACCTCCGCCGTTTCCTTACAAGCTTGTGAAGAAGGGATTGGAAGAGAAGTTCAAGAAGTTTTCAGAGATAATGAACAAAATAAGCTTGAGCATTCATTTCTCAGAGGCAATCATGGAGATGTCGTACTATGCCCGATTTCTAAAGGACATATTGTTGAAGAAGTGGAGCTTAACCGGAATTGAAACGGTGAATTTATCTGAGAATTTCAGCTCAATCATCCAAAGGAAGCTGCCGCAAAAGATGAAGGATCCGGGGAGCTTTACTATTCTATGTGAAATCGGAAAGGGGCCGGCACGGCGAGCTTTGTGCGATCTAGGGGCAAGCATCAATTTGATGCCTTTGTCCATCTTTCAGAGGCTTGGTTTGGGGGAGTTGACCCCTAAAACAGTGGTTCTCCAATTGGCGGACAGGTCAATGACGTTTCCAAAAGGTATAATTGAAGACGTTCTCGTCAAAGTGGAGAAGCTAGTCTTTCCTGTTGACTTTCTTGTGCTAGAGATGGAAGAAGATAAGGATAATATCCCTTTAATCTTGGGGAGACCTTTCCTTGCTACTGCTGGAGCTATGATTGATGTTCAGAAAGGAGAACTTAGATTGCGGATGGACAAAGAAGAAGTTCTTTTCAACTTAGACAAAGCAATGAAGATGCCTATGGAGTCGCAGTGTCATAGTATTGACGTGGTGGAGGAGATTGTGAAAGAGGACATGTCTCTGATCCTGTCAAAGGATCCTCTTGAGACATGTTTGATGGAATCTCTTACTTATCCCACTACGAAGCTTGACGGACTCTCCAACGAGGTATGTATTGACTTTCTTGAAAACTTACTTGCTTTGGGTGATGACAGGTTTGAATCGGGAAGAACTAAGGTGGAAGAAGTCAAGTGGACTAGGAAGTACTTGCCTTTAGATAACGAGAGCCCTTCGATGGAGGTGAGGAAAGAGGAGTTAAAACTTTTGCCAGAACACTTGAAGTACGCCTTTCTTGGCGACAATGAAAAATATCCGGTAATTGTATCTTCTTCTCTTGATGATGATCAACTTGAGGAGTTATTGAACGTTCTTAGGAAGTATAAATCTGCGATTGGTTGGTCTCTTGAGGATTTGAAAGGAATTAGTCCTTCGTATTGCATGCATAGGATAAGATTGTTGGACGAGGCGAAGGCAAGTGTTCAGAATCAGCGGAGGGTTAATCTCGCGATTCAAGAGGTAATTAGGAAGCAAATCCTTACGTGGTTGGATGCCGGAATCATATATCCTATTAGTGATAGTCCCCATGTGAGTCCATTGCATGTAGTTGCTAAAAAGAGGGGTATGACTATCGTGAAAGCTGAGGATGGAGAAGCGATAGCCACAAGGATTCCTACGGGATGGCGTACATGTGTAGATTATAGGAAGTTGAATGAAAACACATGTAAGGATCATTTTCCTCTTCCTTTCATGGATCAAATGTTAGATCGTCTTGCAGGGTATGAGTTTTATTGTTTCTTGGATGGATACTCGGGGTACAACCAAATCATGATTGCCCCCGAGAATCAAGAAAAGACCACTTTTACTTGCCCCTATGGGACCTTTGCTTTTCGGAAAATGCCATTTGGGTTATGTAATGCGCCTGCTACTTTTCAGAGATGCATGACGGCAATATTCGATGGGTTGATAGAGAAGATCATGGAGGTGTTCATGGATGATTTTTCTATTTTTGGTTCCTCCTTTGATATTTGTTTGTCTAACCTAGCTACTGTTTTGAAGAGATGCCAAGTGACTAATCTTGTCTTGAATTGGGAGAAGTGCCACTTCATGGTGAAGGATGGGATTGTTCTTGGGCATCATGTCTCGGCTAAAGGGTTACAGGTAGATCGTGCTAAAGTGGTGGCGATTGAGAATCTTCCACCACCGACCAATGAAAGAGGAGTGCGGTCCTTCCTTGGACACGCCAGTTTTTACAGGAGATTTATAAAAGACTTCTCAAAATACTCTAAGCCCTTATCTCGCTTACTTGAAAAGGATGTTCCTTTTGTGTTTGATGATGAATGTTTAATAGCTTTTCAAGTTTTGAATAAGGCGCTTATTTCTGCACCTATCTTGATCACACTGGATTGGACTCAACCGTTTGTACTAATGTGTGATGCAAGTGATGTAGCACTTGGAGTGGTGCTTGGACAGCTGAAGGAAAAGAAGTTTTGCGCCATTTACTACGCAAGTAAGACTTTCGATGTGGCACAAAAGAATTACACGGTGACTGAAAAGGAGTTTTTGGCAGTTGTGTACGCATTCGACAAGTTTCGTCAGTATTTGGTTGGCATGAAGACTATTATGTACACGGATCATTCTACGATTCGGTACTTGATGGAGAAGAAGGAGATGAAGCCTAGGATCATAAGGTGAATTCTTCTACTTCAAGAGTTTGACATGGAGATCCGGGATAAGAAAGGTTCTGATAATGTGTTGGCGGATCATCTTTCGAGGTTGGAGACTAGGGAACATTGTGATAATTCTTTCGAGTATATTGATGAAATGTTTCCGGATGAAAAGATCATGGTCGTGTTTGTTGAAGGGGCTGAGTGAGCGTGTGAGGTTGCTGCGCAGGGAGTTGATCCATGGTATGCAGATTATGTTAATTATATTGCTGTGGGAGAAATTCCAAGGTATCTCAATCGATATCAACTTGCTAAATTCAAAAGGGATGTTGAGACTTTCATATGGTATGATCCATTTGTGTACAAAATTTGCACGGATTCTATCATCCGTAGGTGTGTGCCCGAGTTGGAGATGGAGAGTGTTCTCGAGTTTTACCATGCACAACCTAACGGGGGGCACTTAGGCGCTCAAAAGACAGCAGTCAAGGTACTTCAGTCCGCTCTTTATTGGCCTACGTTGTTCAAGGATTGTGAGACCTATGTGGCATCTTGCAATAGATGTCAACGCATGGGGAACATCGGTAGGAGAGATGAGATGCCACTTCAGCCAAGCATAGTAGTCGAGATTTTTGATGTGTGGGGTATCGATTTTATGGGGCCTTTTCCCCCATCTAATGGATTTCTCTACATTCTACTTGTGGTGGATTATATTTCTAAGTGGGTGAAAGCGATTCCTACTTGCTTAAATAATTAGAAAACTGTTATATCTTTCTTGAAGAAGCATATCTTTGCCCGTTTTGGAGTCCCTAGAGCACTTGTTAGTGATGGAGGTACGCATTTTGTAAATAAATTTCTTGAGAAGGGGCTCAAAGGGTATGGTGTTAAGCATAGGGTTACTACACCCTATCATCCTCAAGCGAATGGGCAAGCGGAGGTCTCTAACCATCAAGTCAAATAGATTTTGGAGAAGGTGGTCGGAACCAATAGAAAGGATTGGGCTTTGAAGCTCGATGATATCGTGTGGGGGTTCCGGACCGCGTACAAGACGGTGTTAGATATGTCACCGTATCAGATTGTCTATGGGAAGTCGTGCCACTTACCTGTAGAGATTCAACACAAAGCGTTTTGGGCTTTGCGAAGCTTGAACTTGACTCTCAATGATGTGAAGGAGTTGAGGATTACTCACATCAATCTTTTGGATGAGTTTCGGAGTCGTGCGTACAAGAATTCAGTGATCTATAAAGAAAGGATTAAGAGGTGGCATGATTCGAAGATCTCGTACAAGGAGTTCAAGCAAGGAGATAAGGTATTACTTTTTAACTCTCGTTTAAAGCTTTTTGCAGGCAAGTTGAAATCAAAGTGGACGGGACCGTTCATGATTCATCGAGTCTTAGGAGGGGGGAGTTTTGAGCTTATTGACAAAAATAGAGATATTTTTGCTGCGAATGGACATCGCTTGAAGCATTACAAGTCGCCGGATGATGTTTGTATCATCTTTGTGGATACCTTGATCTGATTTGGTACCATCGTGACTCTCCGACGTTAAATTTGAGCGCCTGTTGGGGGCTTTCCCTCCGGTTTTAATGCTTTATTTCATTCGTGTGAGTAAGAAATTTTTATATTTGAAGTGCTTACTTATCGGCAATTACATCTCTTTGCAAACTTAGTTTCAACTATAGTTTCTACTAAGTTTGGGGGGGTGTGGTGTACTTACCTTGATAAGCTCTTTTCTTTATGATGTTTGTTAGGGGAGTTGGTTTTTGCGCCATATTAAAATTTTAATCGATTTTGATGTGATGATTTTTTACAACTTGCCTAATGTTTAGTGGGTTTTGGTTGTGTTTTCTTTTACGGAGTTACTCATGAATGATATTTTGTGGAACAAATTTTGGATGAAGTTGTGCTTTAGTTGGTACCTAATGATTCGTATTGAAGTTTGAAGTGAATAGGGATTAAAGAACACTCAGTTTGGAAGTTTAAAAGGGTGGTTCGACCAAAGCCAGGAGAGGTTCGACCAGTGCCAGGAGGTCGAACCGAGCAGAGGAAGTCAAACCGACGCAGAAAATCATCCAGTGAGGTGGTTCGACTTGATCATTCTTGGTTCGACCTGTCTAATAGGTCGAACCAAGGTCGAACCCGGTGACTTAAATTTTACAGTAGGGTGGTTCGACCTGAGCCGTTATGGTTCGACCTGCTTAGAAGGTCGAACCTGAGATCGAACCAGTCCGTTCAGAGCATTCTATTTTTCAGGTGATAGGTTCGACCACGATATTCATGGTTCGACCTGTTCAGAAGGTCGAACCCAGGTCGAACCACGAGGAGTAGTTGTCCAGAAGGTAGGTTCGACCTGTCACAAGAGTGGTTCGACCTGTTCAGAAGGTCGAACCTAGGTCGAACCCAAAAGGTAAGTTTGTCCAGAAGGTAGGTTCGACCTCGTCACTCGAGGTTCGACCTGTTCCGCAGGTCAAACCCGAGGTCGAACCCAGACAGGTACGCATTTTAAGTTGGATGTTTAGAAGGGTTCGATCATTCTTCTTGTTCACCAAACCTCGAACCCTCCCCGAACCTTAACACCCTTGCACAAATTCATCAATTACACTTGATTTTGCACCAATTACACAACATTACACTCTTAATTCTTGAATTGGGGGAGGATTTGGGCAATTTTTATCGCGAATTAGGGCTTCAGTCGCGTTTTTTAGTGTTGTGTACAAATTATCGATTGTTAACCATGGGCAAGACTAAAGGTACGTTCTTTTAACTCAATTACCTTAGGATTGAAGTTTATTACAAGAAATGTGTAGTGGGTAAGTTGATTGATGTTGAGTTTGGTTGAAATTAATTGTGATAATTGATATTTTTGAGTTGATTCATATGAATTCATGTTTATTGGTTTGAGATTGCTTGATTATGGATAGCACTTGAGTTTTATATGGATTGATCAAGGATATGATGCATCTAGATGAATGAGCATGTTAGTTAGGTTTGAATTGTTGATAGTTTGAGTTGTTCATGAAGTTCAATTGTTGAAATTTATGTTGAATGGCTTGAATTGGTTGATGCATGCTTGTTGTTGATGATTTGAAGATTAAAGAGAGTGTGATTGATGATGTTTTGGGCATGATGAATGAGCAAGTGATGTTGAGATGATAGTTGGGTTGATTAAGCATGGAAGCTTGAAGTCTAGAGTAGAGTATAGGATATGCTAGTCATATACTTGTGTTCTTGTCTTGTTGGTTGTATTGAAATAGTTATTTTCAGGAAAGAGACAAGGATCAAGTAAAGGGAAAGGTAAGGCGGATGAAGCAAGATCGAAGAAGAGGAATGATAGGCCTTCGAATATGGACACAGTGACAAGGAAGCTGAGGCTACAAGATCGTTTACCTGAAAACTTTAAAATTCAATTGCAAAACTGGGATGAGATTAAAGAAAAGTGGGAAGAAGTCTCGGACAAGATAGCTCGTACTCGATACTAAGATGATGAGGCGATGAGGATAATGAGAATTGGGAATGATATTTTCTAGATGTTCGATCAAGTGGGTATCCGGAGGTTTATGGAGTTAAAGAAGCCGACGTATTTCCATGTTACAGCGAAAGTAGTTTGCTCATTTGAGATGGTGAAGGACCCGCTTGGGTACCCGTATCAGTGTACGTTTCAGCTTGGTGGAGTGAGTAGGAGATGGACGTCTGAGGATTTTAATGAACTGTTTGAGACGCCTTTGGGAATCTCTCGTTTGGAGAATGGTGCGTTCAACGCTAATAGGTTTTGGAGAGAGATCACAGGGGAGATTGGAGATTATAAGATTAATCAGGCTCGTGCTTCTTCGATAAAGAATCCAGTTTTGAGGTACATGGATCGTGTCTTGAGCAACACGTTGTTCGCCTGCTCAGAGGGGAGTGTTGTGTCTAGAGGAGAGCTTTACGCCTTGTGGTGTATGCTAAATGGGGTGCAGTTCAATTTTGGAGCGTATTTTATTGCACAGCTACATCGATTCAGGACTATTGGGTTTCAAAAGGTAAATATTGGAGGGTTACTGACGATCGTGGCTGAGCATTATAACTTGGATTTCACCGGCATCACACCAGTAGAGAAGAGCCCGATTTGGCGATGTTTACATGCGTGAAGGGAGGATTTGCCCATTTCAGAGATGGAGATTGGTTCTTCACGAGGGGACTCAAGCCCTTCGAATTCATGTTTTCCTTCGACGTGAGTAACTTGACAACTATCCGGGTTGCGAGGAACAAGTTGATGGATTCTCTCGGACACAACGCCTTATCCGTGGCAGCAAGGTCGGGTGGTGATTGGAGGACTGTATCACAGATGTGTGCGGATGGTAGGATGGCGGAGTTACAGCAGATTGTTGATCAAGGAGAGTTCCGTCCACCACAGCAGCCTGAGGAGGAAGAGCAGCCTGAGGAGGAGCAGCAGGATGAAGAGATGCCGATGCAGCACGACGCACATCAGCATGAGCCAGCACCGCGTCAGCAGCGCGCTGTCCCGAATGATACACGGGAGCAGCTCCGCCTTATTCATGAGCAGCTGGTCGCGATCGTTACTAACCAGCAGGAGATAAACCGACAGCTCACACTCGCCAATGCCAACTATGCTACGCTGAATGAGAGGTATACAGTTTTGAATGAGAAAGTTGGTAGGTTGGGTGATCGAGTTGATTACTTGGATAGGAACATCGGTGATCTGCACCGGATTATGGAACGAAGGCTTGATGATGAGGATGATGATGCTCCGGAGGAGTAGTTTTTCAGGTTTTCTTTGGTTTCATCCGATTCATCTTGATTTCTATTATTTTTCCTTTTATCTTTAGGTTGGGGTGTGATTCATGCGTGAGTGGAATGTATAAGTGATATCTTGTATGATTGATTGTGTATAAGCTTATTGATTTTTGTGCATTCATATGTTCATGTGTTAATTTCTATTGATGAAAAGTATGTATAATTGATAAGTATATTGAGTTCTTGTGAAATTGATCTTAATTATGTGCTATGAGGAGTACTTAGGATTCTAATTTCCTATGTGAGGATTTGAGATTTTTAATCATGCTTGATCATGATTATTTTATTCTTGAGAGGATCATTCATATGAATGTATTCTAGAACTTGGCTTGGAGTCTTGTGTGAGACTTATGATTAATAAAATGCTAGGACATGATCTTAGGTCATTATTTTGTGATTAAGCTACTTAGCCAAATTTATCTTTCCTAATGATCTTATTAACCTTTGGATGCCCCGTTGAGCCGTTAAAGCTTTTTCTTTGGTAGCCGAAGTGAATAACCTTATAAACCTTTACTTGAGCCTTGATTAACCTAATCATTGGTAGAGAGAGTAGAGGTGAGTAAGTGTTGCAAGAAGAAAATGAAGATAGAATATGGTTGGATGAAAAGAATATGGTTAAATCTTATTTAGGGGTAGTGCCCGAAACTGGTACCCCGATTATTTTTATACATGGTGCATGAAGCTTAGCAGCTGACGGCCTATATATATGAGAAGGGTAGTGCCTGAAATCGGTACCCGAATTATTTAAAAAGATGATGTTGATGCCATGAAAAGAAGGAAAATTCAGGAATTTTACAAGTTCAAGAGACGACATTGGAGGAGAACTTGCTGTAAGAAGAAGAATTCGAGAACCTCCAAGGTAACTCTCTACTAGTGTCTTAAGTCACTTTACCTAAATTTTCCTACCTTTTTCCAAAGAGCCAACATTAAAACCCAAAAATAAGTCCTTTGTGATCCTAGTGAAGAGTTGATTATAAGTTGATTTTTGAGACCTTTGTCAAGCTTATGGTTACGCGTGAATATGGATTGATATGAGTGTTTATATTAACCTATATAGTGCCTCACGCACTTGAGTGAAAGAGAATAAATAATTATCTTGTGAGCTAGATTACTTAGTACTCCGAATGGTATGTGATTGGATTGGTTTTGCATGAGTGATATATATGAAGCAATTAATACTTGTTTGATTTAATGAAGTTGCATGTGTGATATGTGTTGTACTTGATCTTGGTGAATTATACACGACTCCTGTGGTTTGATTTGGTTACCTCGGGACGAGCAACATGTAAGTTTGGGGTTTGATGAGTGTGTAAATTCACAAGTTTGGCATCATGTTTTGTGCTAGTTTTGGAGAGTTTTGAGGTGAAAATAGGTGGAAAACCTATATATATTGTGAATTAGCATGAATCAGGTGTTAGTGGAGCTATTTAAGTGGTTTTCATAGCAAAAATGGAGTGGAAGTGCCAAGAATCGAAGAGACAAAGTCGAGACCACGCGAACCGCCAAGGGAAGAGTAGGGTTCGACCTGGTTGAAGGAGGGTTCGACCTCTCCTACAGGTCGAACCAGCATTGCGAAACAGCAGAATGAGGGTTCGACCATGACTCAAGGGGTTCGACCTATTTGATCAGGTCAAACCATGGTCGAACCAGTTCGCGAGAAGATGGGTTCGACCACGACGTTGGGGTTCGACCTGACAGTTGGTCGAACCAGGAGCGGAAATTGTCCAGTAGCGTGGTTCGACCTGAGGTTCGACCTGTAAGGGAGTGGTTCGGCCTGTACAAGAGGCCGAACCAAGTGCAGAATGTGTCCAGTAGCAGGGTTCGACCTGTGGTTCGACTTGTGGTCGATGGTTCGACCTGTTTGACAAGGTCGAACCAAAATGCGGAAACTTACCTTATCCGGATTTTTGAGGCCAAAACGCGTGAGATCACTTGAAAAGCCCATTCCAAGCCCTAGAGACGTGATTACAAGTATAAAAGGAGGCTCATGCAGTCAAGAAGAAAACGACGACGCGAGAATCATAAGAGGAGACAAGAGAAGAGATTGGTGATCCATCCGGAGGGTGGTGACAGAGGTGTAGCTGGAGATTCAAGTAAGATTGGTCCAACTAACCATGATTATTCTTAGATCAATCATGGGCTAGAGCCACTTCGGTAGTTCTAGGGTTATGAAGGTTTCATGAGTTAAATTTGTATTTCGTGTGTATACTTCGTACAACACTACTTGTAGTTTAGTTTATATAAGATTGCACGTTTTTAATCCATACTTATAGTTGTTTTGTGCATCAATAATCGTTGTGTAGAGTCTGAATGCATAACATGGTTATTGGTTGAGTGTGTTCACTAATGAGCAGGGTTTATTGTTATAATTCTAAGTGAAGGGATTTCGAAGTCTTATTAGAACTGTCTTATATAAATATTTGTTAATTGAATTGAATTCGGGTTAACAAGTAGGATAAAGAGTATAACTTTATAGTACCTAAAAAGGGAGATCAAATCGGGTTAGAGTACTAAGTGCATGGAAAATAATTGATTATGATAGTACCTAGAAAGGGAGGTAAAGTATACGTCTTGCTCTGAGGATACTCACACGTGGCAAAAGCTTATCTATTTGTGTCTATAGAATAGATTCGTGTGGTCTAGCGATGCGTCCATAAACCACAAGGAAGAGTCTGACATCGACACACGAAAGTATGAATTAACGAATGAAACTGGATGGCTTGACGAACTACCTATTATCTTATTTGATCATAACTACTATTTTCTTGTTCTTGTTATTTAATTGCTATTTCAATTATTACTTAATTTACAAACCAAAATTACAATTCTCAACATAGTCATAATTGCTAGAAAATAACTAAAGTGATATTTATCCGTCCTGTGGATTCGATATTTAACTTGGTCACCTTCGAAACTACAATTGATATCCTTCATACTTGGGGATTAATTGTGTGTTGAGAAAACGCTCATCAGAGGTGCCCCATGAGTGATGTCGGGTGGAGGGCTCTTTCGTAACAACTGAGGATTCTTCATAGGAGGATTCAACTCTGGTTTTGGACATGGCTTTGCTATAGAGGCTAAACTTGCTGCAGCATGTTTGGCCGTTGAACTAGCAGCTGAGAAGGGTTGGAACTGGTTATGGCTTGTAACAGATTCTACGTACGTGCTGCATACACTTGAGAATGACCAGGCGATTATCCCTTGGCGATTGCTAGCACGATGGAGGCGTGCTAAAGACATCATGCAACAAATCCGTTTTCGTGTAACTCATGTTTTCCGGGAAGCTAATGCGGATGCCGACGCTATGGCGTCGATAAGAGGAGCATACACTTGGTTCAATCAACTTCCACCTCATTTGAATGGAATTCTTTTTCATGATATGAATCGTGAATACTTTAGGTTTAAATAGGACACTTCCTATTTACTTTAGAACATCTTTTTTTCATGACTTGGTAATCTTCTTTTTCATTTTCTTCTTAATAATATGATTTATTTGTCTTTCTTAATTAATTTTTCCTCCTTCATTAATATTGTTTTTATTTTTTATTTTTAAATTTACTATACTTTATGCCTATTATATCTTAAACTCAAAACCCTATGAGTAAAATATACCATAAACCATAAGAGTGAAATTATAATTATATCCTAAATCTTAAACGCTAGGAGTAAAGTATACCTTAAACTACAAGGGTGAAATTACAATTATGCCCTAAACCCTATGAATGAAAATAAAGAAAAAGGAACAAAGGATAAAGATGTTGTGGGGATGGCAAAGCCAAAAAGAGCTAAACAGGCGGTCCAAAAAAGAAAACTCTTTCAAAGAGCCTTAAACAGAAATAAAGCTAAGCAAAAAATAAGTATTATTTTTCATTGTAAGTCTGCTCCAATCTTGTTTACTTGCAACATCCCAAATATCCGGAGGTTCACTCTGTTGCTTTGCTGTTTGGGAATGTGTAACCGATTTAGAAGCCAGAATATAAGTAATGCCTTTCCTTCTTGTTTTTCCTCCTTTTAATTTCATATTATTATTTTCAAGTGTAGGAAAATCAACGTCACAATTAGCCACAGTTTTATTTTTAGTAGATTCCCAATCCACATCAGATTGCACAACAATTACATTATTTTTAACATAATCACCAATCTGACTATCCAAATCATCGATCACCAAAGTTGATGAGGCATGCATACAGGATTTAGGCACAAAATCCGAAGTATCTAGTGATGCAGCGTCATCCGAATCAGCATCATCCAGTGTGCCAAAATGATTCGAAAGAAAAATGGAAGGAGATTTTGGAGAATATTGCAAATACGGGCGCTCTGAATTCTCTAAAACTGCATAGAAGCAACCTGATTAGTCGTATCCACCATATCCTCATCAACAATATTATCCAAGGCACTAAATGAATTCATAAGCACCACATCTCTAGGTGGAGTAGACGACAATGTAAGCATCTCTCGAGCACCACACTGAGGTGAGATAGCCTGGTCCCGAGTAGAAGCCACGCTGTGGACGCCCAACCCCAAATTAGGAGAAGAGCAATCTTGAATTTGATCTGGAATCACACTCTGAACAGCATCCCTTAATCGCTGATCACGGCCAGAAGCAGGCTGTGTTGGAGGATGGAATAGAGCAGGCTGTTCCACGGCCAAAGGAACTGGTGTCTTCTCCGGAGCCTTAGCTCTCCATTTCTCGTTCATTAACGCAGCAAGCCCATCTGCGGCCTTGTTTTTCTTTTGTTGCTTCTTACAAACCTCTACAGAATGCCCCGAAGTGTGACATGAACTACAAAATTCTAGAAAATTTTCAAAACCAAGAGATACACACAACCTTTTACCAGCAATTTCAAGATTAACATGCTCTATCAGATTATGTCAAAGATCAACATCAACTAAAACCCGGGCAAAATGCCCCATTGATCCATCTATAGCACGAGCATCGATTTGAATTGGTTTCCAACCGCTGCAGTAATAGAGCGTATGATTCTCTGAGTCCAAAGCTCAAAAGGCAGCTCAAAGATTCGCATCCACATTGAGACCACAGAGGACTTGACTTTGTAAGGATTGAAACAGGGCATCCATTTCTAGACTCTGACTTTTAATCCATTGAAAGGCGAGAATTTAAGATGTCCTGTCTTTTTTTAGAATTATCGATCAAAAGATTGAAGAATCCCCTTCCAAGGGGTTTTACAAAACCAGTCGATAATTCCCATAGTTGCTTTAACGTTTGCATCAATTTAGAAGAAGAGATTGGGGCTTGACCTCGATCCATAAGCACCTGAATTGTAAGGACAGGTGCGCAGGCCTGAATTCTAGACTGATAATAAGAGTTATCGATGGTGATAACCACATCTTCACCAGAATAGGAGAAGGGAAAAATTTCCTCAAAGCTAGATTTGTCGCAAAGCGATTCAAGGAGATCTATGATAGGAGGATCCATGGATTCAGCGTCATGGTTTCCATCTCGGACTGCTTCTGTAAAAGATCTTGGGCAGCTAGCAGACATAGGTGGACTAGGAGGCGGCTGAGCCTCCCTTGAGTCACGAATCGGCAGCGATCCATGGCCGATAATCTGTTGGGAACTCTGGCTGGGCAGAATGGGTGGTTGCCCAGATGACGAACCAGATCATGGATCCAGAGGGAGGCGGCCATGGACAATACTTGGCGGCGCCGATAAAACATCCCTAGAGAATTTCATCGCTGAATCCGCAAGAGCAGGAGGCACCGATGAAAAATTGGGGGAGAGATTGACACCCTCCAACCGATTTGAAGAGGCAAAGTTAGATGGGGATTGGGACCCACATCTTTGACCAGAAGTCATGATGCAGCTTATCCTAGAGAGGAGGAGGAGCAAAATCTAGTGAGAGAAAAAAATATCTTTTTAATAATCGTAATCTTGTCTTAATCCCTACGAGTGAAATCATAATTATATTTTAACCACAATGGTAAAATTACAATTATACCATAAATTACAAGGGTAAAATTATAATTATATTCTAAATTCTGGGGTAAAATATACCTTAAACCATAGGGATGAAATTATAATTATATCCTTAAAATTAATCCTAAACCCTAACGTCGTGATTGGTATGATTGAATGAAATTATGTTGGAATGGAATAAACTAATGAATTGAATAGAGATAGAAAAGGAATGACTAAAAATATTTATTATCATGATTGATATTGATTAGGAATAGATTAAGTAATAGAAAATAAATTTCTTAATACAATTTAAATTTCACTATTAATATTTTATTTAAATTTTTATTTGATTATAATCTCAATAAATTTAATAAATTTTAATAAAATACTAATAAAAATATTTATGAGATTAAAGTTAAAATAAATGTTTATATTATTTAAATATAAATAAAAAATTATATGTAATCTAAAAAATTATTTATAAAAATAAAATTTATATTTATATTTAATATTACAAACATATGTATTTAATTTAAAATTAATATTAATTTATATATATTTAATATTTTTATAATGAGGCAATTGCCAAAATTAACCAAAATGAAATTGTCATCCATAGAGTAAATGGTATAATTTCCATACCCAATTGTCCATTTTTGGACCAAAATGCCTCTATCCTGTCGGATTCGGTGTCTGAACCCCAACATAGTATTCTGACAGGATTGGTATATTTTGATCCAAAAATGGACAATTTGGTAAAAAGTTATAGATATTAATTGATGGTTGTCAATGATTTTTACTTTTAAAAAAAGGGGTAAATGGGTCATTCTTCCTTTTATAATAAAATTTTAATTAAATATATAAAATTTATATTTTTTAAATAATTTAAGTTTTATTATTTTATTATAACTAATATTTTAGACGTGCGATGCACATCGCATACACGTCATACTTTGAATAGTGTTTTTCTTTTCTATCTTTTTGTACTTGTTTTTCATTTTGAAAAGTTATTTTTCAATATATATAATAATGAATAGTTTAAGTAAATTATCAATTTATTAATTGATCAAAACTTCTTTATAAAAAATGTTTTTTGTTTGACAATGTTCATCTAATTTATCAATAATCGTTATATAAACTATCAAATAAATAAATTGTTGTATGTATATTTTTTTTGTCCCGTGCCTTTTGTTTCTTAATTATATATTACTTTGAATCTTGCATCTTCACTCTTTTAGTAATAACATTGTGAATCTTGATTTTTTGATTTGATAATTCATACTCCCTCCATCCCAACTTATATTTTACCGTTACTGTAGTTACGTAGTATAAGAAAATTTGCTTTAACTTTATCAACTTTTAAAGAATAGTGTAGTATTTTTAGGTAATAAATAAATTAAAAAGTATGTTATGTGTGTTTGGTGAGAGTAGTAACTTTGTAATTAAGATATACTTTGGTTGAAGATTGATGTAATGTTTTCTTTTTTTAACAGTGAAGTTTAATATGAGACGGACGAACACGAAAAGTATACAAAACTTTGACAAAGAGAGTATATATTTCTCTGTAATTTTTTTTACATGAATAAAATAATTTTTATTAAAAATCCTTCACATCACTGTACTAATTATATGCAATTCTCATGTCGTGCTTTATTTTTTGGCTTGGAGACAATTATATGTTAATAATTATGAAATTATGAAATGAAAGTTTAAGAGTAGTTCTTAATTTATTTACTTATATATTATGTGAAGTACTTCATTATTTAATAACCCTTTGGCGCACAAAAGTTTGTCTTTAACTGTGCATGAATATTAAGTAAAGCAAAGACTTGTGTGAGACCGTCTCACATAAGAACTTATCTGAGTCGGACAGAAAGTAATAACTTTTATAAAGGAAAGTGATAACAAATTAATGAAAAGTGATAATGCTATTTCATAAACAATTTATAGTATAAATAAAAAGTTATAATATTTTATAGCGAAAGTGATAACTATTTTAAAAAGTGAAAAATGGTCTCGTGTGAGACGGTCTAACGCAAGTCCTACCCATTAAGTAAAATGAAACTTTTGGAAGTATTATATTATTGTTGTAGTGTAAATAAATGATAAAATATATTAGGTGTGTTAGGTAGATACTTTTTTTTTAAAAAAATACAGTGTGTGAGAAATTATAATTATTTTGATTTTTTTACATTATTTGGAAGATGAAAATTTGTGAGTCTAGTCAAAATAGAAATGGTGTATATTTTTGTGAGTTGGAAGGAGTATATATAATTCTTGTGATATTATTATAGATTATCTTGATAATAAATTAATGATTCATTTTTTTTTAACAAATCCATTTTTAATTAGTTGTGATAAAGTGTAAGTATTTAAGAAAAGAAGTTGAATTTGATTTTTTTTTCTCCTTTTTTTAATACTTTAAATTAGAGTGATTGTGTGATATTAATTGTGAAAAATAGTTTATACCCTTCGAATGATATTAATAGTGAAAATTAATTTTCATACAATCATATCTATTCATCTATGTAAGTAGCCCATTAATCTTTTATATATACTCCATTTTTCTAACAAAAACATTGATTTTTTATATCTATCATATTTTAAGAATATAACCAATAAAATATCATAATATTACAATAAAATTAAAAACAAAAAAAAACGTTTAAGAATAAAAAAAAATAATATTTCTACTTTATTTTTTTTAATATCATAATAAGTAGTTTAACTCCTCAAATTCTCTTCTTATTTTAAATTTTATACTCACCAATTGCAATTTAATTTTATGTAATTAATTTTCATTTCAATTATTCATCTTCTTCAATTAAACTTAGTATTTAATATTTTTATTTTATTATAAGAATCAACCGTAATAATCTTAGCATTGATTGGAACTTTTGCAATTAGATAGTTTTTTATTTTCACATCGTTACATTAAAAGAAAAAAAAAACTAAATACTCTCATTTACTTTTAAAAATATCATTAACTTCGTATTATTACATATTTATTTATAACCACAAAAGAGTACATCATCATAATTAAGTTAATAAAATATAATAGAATTCAAATTTTTTATGTTAGTAAAGTGTAAAAACTTTCGAAAATAATACATTATATATATTTAATTTAACAATGTTGTCACCTTTTTTATTAGTATTACATACAATAACATGATGTTAATATTGATTAGCAATGGCCCAATGGAAAATAACTTTTCAGTATCTAAACAATGAAGGAAACAAAAATTATTGACATCACAAGAAACGTGTCGAATATAAGTGTGAATATTACATTTTGTATAGATTAGCATCCTTAAAATCTTACCACCTTCATAAACATAAACATGCACTGCACCATCTTCCATTGAATAGATATTATTTGCACATCGTCCAAATAAATAAGCATTACATATTAAGATCACGAATTGCTATCTTAGGATCAACCACCACCACCATAGCCCTCATGCTCGACGAAACCCCTCTCAACTAAGAAACAACATAGAGGTAATGAATGGAAAATTTTCAATTTTAGTCCTATAAGAATTGTTGATTTACAAAAACAGTCCCATAATTATAGACTCGTCCTAAAAATTTCATTTTTAATCCCATCTGTTAACTTTAGACGGAAACCGTTGTGTTGGAAAAGAAAAAAAAGAAAATATCTTGCAAATATTCAAAAAAGCAGCAACATAAATCAATTCCAAATAATTTATTTTTTTAAAAAAGCTTATTCTTCATTTCCGCCATTGCCCAAAGCATCCCAATTCTACACCACCATCCATATGGGCAGCAACCGCACTACCATCAATGCCGCCATCGACCTCGACGGCAGCCAACTATGGTTCACCTGCGAGCTGGTCCGGAGGCTGCATCGTCAGCTGCAACTGCCTGACCAAATCCGGTTGTCCCAGAAGCACCCGGTAGGCACTCCACAACCGCTTCCAATCCCCCTACCCGCCACTAAATTAATTGCCACCACCACTACCGCAGCCACAAACTCCTTCCTCCGACCAACCTCCTCTGCCTCGCCACCTTCCATCTCCTTCACCTCCACCTCTGCCATAGTCTCCACCCCACGGTGAACCCCTCCACCTCCCAACTGCCAAGGACTTCCGAGAGGTAGACGAGAAGACGCGGCACCTCCTAATAGCCCTCATCGGCGATTGTGCTGTGAAGCCCCAGTACGTCTTCTTATCAGAGGTACAGTTTATCATGGAGGAGGACCTTAAAAGCATCGATGAGTTGTGAAAACGTCACATCAAGGACAGATTCGAGTACAGAAAATTAGGAAGAGGGTGAACAAAGATTTTACCAAGTTTCTTCATCAAAGTGTAGAGGATAAAGAAGCTTGAGATCTGGAAGATAGATTTATACAATCGTAGGTCGTTTCCGATAGAATTCAAATGTTAAATGGAGGAGGAAGAACGACGAAGGAGAGAAGAATATTAGCCCTAGATTAATTTTAAGAGAAAAAAATTGGGGATCCAAATAAGATTTTCATAATAATACACTAATGGCCAAGTGTTATATCCCGTTAGTTTTTGATGAAAAATAACTAAAAATTCTTATGGGACTTTTGTGGCCAGAAAAAAGGATTATTTTGGCAATGATTAATTTTTACGGGACCAAAATTGAAATTTTTTCGGTAATAAATAGATGAAACTATATAGCATAAACCTGCATTAGTTACGAAACACGGATTATTAAATAGCAAGAAATAAAAAATAACAAATATATTGTAGTATGAAACAAATAAATATTAGAAATAATTGATATCAAAGTCACTTATATATATGTGCTTGATGAGTGTGTAAATTCACGTGTTTTAAGCTTTAATTCTTGTGATAATGATGTATGATTTGATCGTAAGTGAAGATAAATCGAGATATATAGTGGAAAGTCATGAATCAGGTGTGTTTAAGTCCGTTTGAGTGGATTTTTGAAGAAAAACGGGATAGAAGTGATCGGAAATGAAGAAAGGGTGTTGTAGGCACCCAGTTCGACCAATAGGGAAGTGGTTCGGCCAGCACCCCTGGTCGAACCAGGTGCAGGAAGGTGGCAGAAGTATGGTTCGACCACGACACTGTGGTTCGACCAAGCATGGTGGTCGAACCAAAAGCTTAAAGAGATGCAGTCGGTGATTCGACCACAATACATATGGTTCGATCAGCCATTCAGATCGAACCATAAACTTGCCAATGAATTACAGGCCGGTTCGACCAGGCCTTGGTTGATTCGACCAGGGGCCTTGGTCGAACCGATGTGCTGGAAACGTCCAGATCTATATTTTTACACCTTCAGTGCATGTTTTCACTCAAAAAGCCCTTCTTAGGTCCATAAGGAGAGCTCACAAGTATAAAGGGAATACCCTACGCAGAGGAAAGAGACTGTTCACCACCACCTTCATTCTACACAACATCCGAAATCCTACCACCATCCGCTGAGCTGTGGAGAGAGATTCGTCTGTTGAATCAAGTGAGAACCAAATGAAAATTCAAGATAGAAAATGATGCAACGGCACCCGCAACTAGGGTTTACTTCGCATCTTAATTTATCTTGTAATTTTCAAGACTATGGGTAAGATCTATCCAACCACCATGATTGTTCTTTGATCAATCATGGGCTAGAACCGCTTCGGTAGTTCTAGGGTTTATGAAGGTTTTATGAGTTAATTGAACTTTTAAGTGTTAATCTATGCGTTTTTTATTCATACTCAGAGTTATTTTGTGCATCATTAATTGTTATGTAGAGTCTGAATACATATCTTGATTATTGATTGAGTGTGTTCACTACTGAGCAGGATTATATGTTATGATTCTAAGTGAGGGGACTCCGAAATCTAATTAGAACTATCTTATATAAATACTTACTAATTGAATAATATTCGGGTTAATAAGTAGGACAAAGAGAATAACTTCATAGTACCTATAAAGGGAGATCATATCGAGTTAGAGTAATAAGTGTACGGGAAATAATTGATACTGATAGTACCTAGAAAGGGGGGTGAATTATATCTCTTGCTCCAAGGATATTCACACATGTCACATGTTTATTTACTTGTATCTATAGAGTAGATTTGCATGGCTTTGTGATGCGTCCATATTCCACAAGGCAAAGTCGGACACTGATACACGGAAGGAAAATTAATAAGTAAAACTGGATGGCCCGAAGGACTACCTATCTTCTCACTTATTCACTTTCGTTCAATCTCTACTGTTTATTTATTTTAATTATTATTT
The DNA here is from genome assembly GCA_023678885.1 of Pogostemon cablin. Taxonomy (NCBI): domain Eukaryota; kingdom Viridiplantae; phylum Streptophyta; class Magnoliopsida; order Lamiales; family Lamiaceae; genus Pogostemon; species Pogostemon cablin. Next base: position 19,002,742 of record CM042983.1, on the reverse strand, counting down.
TAATTATTTATTTATTGGTTACTTAATCACATAACTATTTCGCCATAATAGTCTTAAAAAGTTAGAATATAATTAAATTAATAATAATACGTTCTTTGGGTTCGATAATTACTTGGTCGCTTTTCAAAGCTATAATAGCATCCTTCACACTTGGGGATTAATATTGTGTGTTGAGAAAACGCTCATTAAGTTCTTGGCGTCGTTGCCAAGGACGACATTAATTATTAATTTATTAGTTCTAGTTTAATTGAGACTACTTTATTCTTGTCTTGATTTTCTAACGCATATTTTTCTTAGGTGTATGCACACTAGATCAAGGACAGGAGAGTTAGCACCTTTAAATCCAGAGATCGATGCATCATCGAGGAAGAAGAAGAAGAACAACAAGAATAAGAACAAGAACAAGAACAAGGACATGGAACCAACGGAGGCTCTTAATTTAGGAGTTGAAGTTGATGAGCTGAACTCGCAAGCGACGTTAACTTGGAAGCAGAAGCAGTCAATATGGCGGGGAATCTTGGTAATCTTGCCATCCGTGAAGCCTTTAAGAATAATGGAGGAGGCAATGTGGGGCTGTTAGGAGCAAGAGGGGCCGGAGCTGATTTTGATCTTCACCCTGCTCTTATTAGCATGATCGAAAGGAGTCCCTTCTCAGGGGGAACTTTCGAGGATCCTCAACAACATCTTAATAAGTTCCTTGGATATGCAAGTACACAAAAAGATGCAGGAACTCATGAAGATGCAAGGAGGATCATCTTATTTAAGTTCTCACTTACTGAAAGGGCGAGAGATTGATACGATAATCTTAATGCTGCTGAATGCACAACCTGAGCGCAATTGAAATTGAAATTCTTGGAGCGATACATGTCACCTTCAAAGGTGTTTAAGATGAAACAAGAAATCAATCAATTTGCTATCAGTGGTAATCAGAAATTTCATGAGGCTTGGGACAGATTCAAGGACATGCTTAGGAAGTGTCCACAACATGGACTATCTAAAGCTCAATACATCAGTATTTTCTATAACAGATTGGACTATGATTCTCGAGTTTTACTAGATGCTTCATCGAATGGAGCATTACTTACAAAGTCATCCATTGAGGCCGAAAAGTTCTTTGAGGATATTTCGATGAATTCAAGAGATCGGCCAACTGATCCAGTGAGAGGCATCTATGTCCTTGGAAAAGTAGCGCAGGTTGAGCACACGATGGTAAAGTCAAGTAGAGAAGATGGGATCGTCTCTAGTTTGGCTAGTATCAACAAGTTACTTGAGTCTCAGCAAAAGCAGATTACTGATATAACAAGTAACAATGATGCAGCAGGATGTTTGTAATGAAGGAGCTACCAAGAGGAATTGGAAGAGGCAAACTATGCCATGGGTCAAACTATTCAAGGAACGAGATTCCAAAATCAAGAAAACCAGAATTATCAAGGGAATTACAATAATCATGGTCCCTCTGGTAATTATCAACAACCAAGAAGGCCAGAGTTTTCATGGAGTAATCCTAATACAGCAGTACAACCTCCTATTGGTGTTGATCCGGGTGCTAAGGTCGAAGAAGGAAAACCTGGTTTTGAGGATATAGTGAACATGTACATGGCAAGGAATGATGCAAGAGTGGATCGCCTAGAAGCGAAGCTTGAGGCAAAGATCGATGTAAACCATGAGGATATTGTTGGATTGTATACTAAAAGTCTAGCTTTAGTATGGACAATGTTATAACAATATTTGAAATGAGAATCATTGATCAAATGATTGCATCTTATAATTTATTTTATATGCATGATGCAATAGTCCATTTACTTTATACTGTAGATAATATGTTGTGCGACAACACGCAGAAGATCATATTATCGGTTTCCTTATAAAGTATAAACAGATGCTCACAACTGAGATAGACGGGGACTCTCTATCGGTATGGTTGTAGTGTGGTTTGGTATTAGCTTGTCTTGGCTATAGAATCACATTAGTGCACTTGTGTGTATTGAGCAGGACCGCCTGAGATCGTTCGACTTATACTGACTTATAGAAGAACTTGATCTCTGTTATTATGGAAGTTCGTGCTCTTAATCCCTATACAATAACCTCGACACGTAGGACAGTATGTATTTCTTTGATTCATCAATGGGTGAGATTTATATGTATTAAATCAACAAACTCAGTGAGTTGGGAAGTAGTGCTGTATCTATGGTGTGCTGTTGATTGTAGAAGGAATCCATGTCCGTCATAGGTTGATGATGTCCCCTTGAGGAGCTCATAAGGTTTATCATGTAAATCTTGCAAGTGGATTAATTTCCGGCATGATAAAAAGGTTGAGTGGTACTACTCTCGGACGAGATATTAATTAATTTGAGTTGTCAGTAACTTAATTAATTAATGGACATTGTATATCTTAAACATGGGGAGACTATCGGGCTTATAATAAGAAGGAGCCCAGAACATAATTTTGGGATTGGACGGGTAGTGCAGTAATAATATTTTAGTGGACTATATTATTATTATTGGATTTAATTAAAAGCTTTGGGCTAAGCTTGGTTAATTAAATTCAATTGAGGCCCAGCCCAATTTCTCCTCCTGGTCCCTGCTGTAGCCCAAGTATATAAGTCATCTCAGTTCCTGTTAAACCTAAGTCAGTGCCTCATTTTGACATACGGGAGAAAACAGAGAGCAGATTGAGAGAACTCTGGGGATTGTTGACCACCCAACACCAGAGTTGACTTTGGGACATACGGTAGAAGATCAGAGGTGTTCTTCACTGCTGTTCATCCTCTACATCGACCCAGAAGTATGGTAAACGATTTAATTGCTTCCGCTGGTTCTGTTTATCTGAAATCCTAACGATCACGTTTGGACCACACGATCCAATTGCCCAAAAATTGGTATCAGAGCGTTGGTTTCGTGGCAAAACGTGAAACGTTAGGTAGGGTTTGGATTATTTTGTATTATTTGAGATAATCCTGTGTATATATAATTATCGATTGGTGATTCATGAGTATAAGGGTTAGGATTGTTTTTTTTGTGATAATATGATCTGTGAAATCCTATGTGCTTCCCTATACTTGAATGATATTTTCTTTCGATATATATATGTGAATCCCTATCTGCTGCTTCGTGTAATCGTTAATTTGTTCACTGGATGATGCACACACGGGTGAGAATGTCATTGTTAGATGGCATTGAGTGTCATAGAACGAGAATCCATTGTACATCTTGTTCCACACCTTCACACGGCTGTTGCCGATGGGAGAATATCGGCTGATCAAAGCCTGCTGGACGACGATGAGAGGATGATCTAAAATCCTGATCGTCAATGGGCTGAACGATCGGTTGATGGGAGAACACGCTCAACCCAACTAGTGAAAATCGCGTGCGGGTTCAACGCTGCACGGCCATACCAAACGAGGCGACGGTGGTTGCTGAGCGCTGAGGAATAGCGATGGCGGCTGGCGGGTCTGCAAGCGTTGCTGCAAGCAGCGGTTTCCAGCGAGTCAAGTGGGCGGTGGATTCCCTGCTATTGTCGATTGGTTGCAGGACGGAGGCGCTGGACAGTAGATTCACGGCCGGCGGTAATGCAAGACGGTAGGGTTGTATTCGTCTACCGAAATCGATCGTCAACGATGATGGTGAGGCGGGTCCCCTGGTGATTCCGAGCGAGTCATCGGTTGTAGCCGGGTGTTGTTGGTCATTGTCGAGCGCGCTGGTGGGAGCATGGAAGATGGCTGGTGGTCATCGGGCAAGCTGGATCGACGGATGGCGGTGGGCTGACGGCACTGCCGCCGAGGTCAGCGGCACCTGTTCGTGGCGTTAGAACTGCTGATGCCTGAACGCGGTTGAAATACTGATCGTTGTCGGCAAGTCCACCGGCAGCTGCGGCGTCACGATTCCGGTTGGGCTGAAGCAGTAGCACCGGTGATTGGTCGGTGAGGAAGAAGTTGCGGCTGGTGCTTTTCTAGGGCAGCAAGCATGGGTTGTTGGGCCTAGTTTAGTTATTGGGCCTAATTTTTATTAATGCTATTGGGCTGCTGGGCCCATTTTTAATTAGGTATTGTTGGGCCCAATTCAGTAATTAATAGTGGGCTACTCATTTTTTTAATTTAGTTTTGGGCTGTTGGGCCCAATTTTAATTAAATGGTAATGGGCTGCTGGGCTATTTTATTAATTGCTGGTTTTAATTAATTGTGGATAATGGGCCAAGCATGATAATTAATTAATTGTATTAATGGACTAATTTTGTGCTAGTGGGCTTAGTGGACTTAATTTAATTTTGGGTTAAGATTATGGGCCATGGATAATGAGCTTGATTAATTATTTAATCTGCTGCTCATTTTGTGCTTATTTGTTGCTCTAAGGCCCAAATTAATTGATCCACTAATTATGCAATTAATTAATGTTATATAACTGATTAATTGATTTAATTATCAATTATTGTTGTATATGTGAAAGGCATGTTCTATGTGATTTATTTATTTAAATTGTTGTTAATAGAAGCATGCTAAGATGTATATTTTATTTATGAAATATTATATGCATGTTTAAAACCCTCGGTGTTAAATAACTAAGTGGGAGAGGGGATTGGTAATAAATTCCCGCGGCCTCCATTATTGGTTTGTAAGTGATGTGAGTAAACTTGCGTGTTGGCATAGGCCTTCCTCCCTAACGGATGAGTTTATTCACGGATCACTGGTACAGACTTCATAAATAATTATTGTTTGTAATGTGGCACATAAACTTGCGTGTTGGCATAGGCCTTCCTCCCTAACGGATGAGTTTGTGTGCGGTACACTGATACAAACTTATAATTGATGATTGTAGGAAGCTACCCGAGCGCGTGTGTACTTCTCCAACTGTAAGGCACATAAGCTCGCGCAGTGGACTTGGGATCAAATAATGGTATACACTTAGGTGTAAATAATTAGTATCCTCCCCAACGGAGTCACTGCTATTATTTGCATGGCTAAAGAGTAACCGACTATTAATTATTTTGTCATAAAGTTAGGTTGACAAATGAAATTAATGGGTAAAACCTTCTCTTGTAAATGTCCGGGTTTGTAAATGTCCACACTAACGTGGCTTGCAGACTCACGGTGCTTGAGATGTCGGTGAATTTTATTTTATATTGTTTTGAGGGAAACAATATAAAAGGATAAAATTCGAAGTTTTGATCAGTAAATTTAATCGTGATTCTCTGTATTTCGAATAGTTTTAGTCTCACTAATTGTTAACTAAAAGAAATTATATTTACTTGTCCAAATTAACTGATTAGAAAAGAATCTTAATTTTGAAATTTACTGCTTAAGAAAATACATGTGTTCTCTCAAAAGACGGCTTATGATGCCTATTAAAGTCTTTAGTGAAGAGATGAGAGGATCATAGAAATATGATGAACTCATGTAACTCTTCAGATACTTGAGTAATTTAAAAGGCGCAAGATCATGATAGAATTTGATGAATGAATTGGAAAAGCTTGGAGTATAAATTGAAAGGGAAACCTAGATCAATTTTATTCTCCATGTTTAGCCTTGATGTTTTGAGAAAGTTCTACCTGAAATACTAGAGGATGTATATGGTGGGAGACTTCTGACAAAACATGTGGCAAAGGAAAGCCATTTTCATCATAAAGTGAACAAGGTTAATATCTTATTTACTAATGGTTTAGACATGATTAGTGATGGCATCTACTGACACGAAGTATGTAGATACTGGAATCACTAAATGTTTATCACTGAGTAAGGATAAGATTGTTAATAACATGGGTAAAACTACAAAGGTAGTGGCTATTGCAGTGGGAGTTATTTATTTATCTCATGATAAGAATAAACGATTGATTATGAGAAATTGTCTTTACGTACGTTTCATAGAAAGAATTTAATTTCGGTTTCTATGCATTAACGGATGGATACTTCATTTCATTTAAATGACATGGTCATAGAAATGAGAAATGAGGCTATAATCCGTTAAAGTACGTTGGTGGTTAATTTGGATACTCTTGAATCATGCACATCCCACAGATGCAAGAAACAGTAATTTAATAATGCATCTTCTAATATTAGTAAGAGAAAGGAACCTTCGGAAATGAACTAAACATACATTTGGCGTCTATGACTAATTCATTTTACTTGAGTAGGATTCAAAAGTTGATAGCCGATAGACCGTAAGGTTTATCTGAAGTGGAAACTATCGGACTTGCGAGTCGTGCTTGGAAGTAAAATTGATTAACTGCCTTTTCAAGGCTGTGGGGTGTAGAGCCAAAGATATATATGTTGGAATTAGTTCATTCTGATTCAAGCGAACCTAACAATATCCAGACAAGAGGTGGTTATGAATATTCAAAGATTATTCTGGAACCGATATATTTATTTGATGCACTGCATGTCTAAGTTCTTGGATTAATTCAAGAATTGTAAGGCTGGTACAGTGAATCGTCATGGAAAATATATTAAGTCATTACGATTCAATCATGATGGCGAATACCTCTTGGGATAGTTAGGAGCTATTGATCAGAAGTTGAGATTAAATCTCAAGTTGTCTACACCGGGCATGCCCCAGCTGAATGGTGTGGAGGATAGAAGGAATAAGGCTCTTATGGTTGTGATTAGATAGATGATGAATTATTTGGAATAATTAAATTCATTTTATGGATATGCCCTAGATACAGTAATTCGTAAAACGTTTTGTCTGTTTATGGGACATCCTATAAAAATGAAGAGTGATTTATTTAGTCCAAAAGATCGAAGGGTGATTGTCAACACAAACACTAGATTTTTTGGAAAAGGACTATGTAATAAATCACAAGCCCATGTATAAGTTGTTCTAAAGGTAGTGAGAGGAAAACACAAAGTATTAGTACCAAGTGTACAAGAGGATATACCACAAGGTAAACTGCAACGCGTGTCACGTCTGATACACAATTACATGTAGTGCCTTGTCATAGTGGGAGGGTTGTGTGACAACTCATAAATATATGTTTGGGAGAGTCGTGAGACTTGATCCCTAGTGAACATGGTATTATCCCACGGATACGACATAGCACTACAAGATGAAAATGCGGAATCTTAGTAAGTTGCATTGAACGTTGAAATAGAATCTACGGATTCTATATTAAGTCTGGGAACTTGTATGACCACTAAATGGTGTAAAAACCATTGCAAGTGATCATAGGAAATAAAAGAGGATCATACGGAAAGGTGAAAATCTTGGAAGCAAAGCTTGTTGCGAAAAGATGTACTCAGAAAGAAATGGTTCGATTATGAGGGAACATATTCTCTGGTAGCTATGCTTAAATTGATCCGAATTCTTTTATTTATTGCTGCTCATATTAAATTATGAGGGACAGCAAATAGATGTCAAGACAGATTTCCTGATTGGAAGTCTTGAGGAAAACATCTATGTGAAGCAACCAGAGTAATTCATTGCAAAGTACTAATAGCATTTTGATAGTAAGCTTAAAAGTGTCCAGCGATGGACTAAAGCAAGCTTTAAGATTGTGAAGCATCTGTTTTGATTAGATAATCCAGTGGCATGGATTTAAATCAATGAGCGGATGAGTCTTGTGTATTGTAAAGAGTGACGGAAACGTGGTGGTATTTCTTGGACTATATGTAGATAGTATCTTGCTCATTAGAGACAATGAAAGAGTATTATCGGGCGTATGGGTACGGTTATTAAAGCGGTAGATATGAAGGACTTAAGAAAAGTAAAATATATCCTTTTGATCACGGTAATACGGATCATATGAAATAATGTTATGCTTATCTCAAGTTTCATAAATGATACAATCCATACTCGTTTAGCATGTGAATTTATCTTATTGGATGTGTCTTGAGACATAAATGAAGATAAAGGAGATGAAAGCGGTTCCTTATGCTTCGGCAAATAAGGAAGCTTAATCTAAAGAATGATATGAACGAGATTGGATATTTGTTTTGCTGAATGCATGAACAGTGGGTATCAACGTAACCCGGAACAAGAATGATGAACTGTGGTAAGATATATATGAAGTGCCTGAGAAGGACTGGTTATCATATATACACTTACTGGACAGATTCACTGCTTCTTGTGGATTACGTAGATTCGGATTTTTAGTCAGATTGGACGGCAGTAAATTCTCCTTAAAGGTTATGTGTTTAATCTTAGGAAGTAGAGTCATAATGTGGAGGAGTGTTATATAGAAATATATTTCAGACTCCGGACTTCATCATGGAAAGATGATGAATTGGAGCCTATGAGGCAGCCAAAGTATCTATATGACTCTAGAAACTTCAAGATGGACTTTGAAGTGTTTCTAAGTTTGCCCAAGGATACCACAATTTATATTGATGATATTGGTGCAGTTGCAAACTTGAAGGAATCACGAGTCCATAAGGCAGTTAAACACATGGAGCGCGAGTACCACCTGTTACGAGAAATCGTATGATGAGGGGAAGGTTGTTGTCGCCTAGATTGCATCAGATGATGACCTAGTAAACCATTTACAAGGACCTTAAGGCGAGAGCTTTTAATGGTCGTGTAGTGGGAGTAGGAATCAGATGTATGGCAGAAGGCATGACAGCATAGTCTTTTAGTATAAGTGGGAGATTGTTGGATTGTATACTAAAAGTCTAGCTTTAGTATGGACAATGTTATAACAATATTTGAAATGAGAATCATTGATCAAATGATTGCATCTTATAATTTATTTTATATGCATGATGCAATAGTCCATTTACTTTATACTGTAGATAATATATTGTGCGACAACACGCAGAAGATCATATTATCGGTTTCCTTATAAAGTATAAACAGATGCTCACAACTGAGATAGACGGGGACTCTCTATCGGTATGGTTGTAGTGTGGTTCGGTATTAGCTTGTCTTGGCTATAGAATCACATTAGTGCACTTGTGTGTATTGAGCAGGACCGCCTGAGATCGTTCGACTTATACTGACTTATAGAAGAACTTGATCTCTGTTATTATGGAAGTTCGTGCTCTTAATCCCTATACAATAACCTCGACACGTAGGGCAGTATGTATTTCTTTGATTCATCAATGGGTGAGATTTATATGTATTAAATCAACAAACTCGGTGAGTTGGGAAGTAGTGCTGTATCTATGGTGTGCTGTTGATTGTAGAAGGAATTCATGTCCGTCATAGGTTGATGATGTCCCCTTGAGGAGCTCATAAGGTTTATCATGTAAATCTTGCAAGTGGATTAATTTCCGGCATGATAAAAAGGTTGAGTGGTACTACTCTCGGACGAGATATTAATTAATTTGAGTTGTCAGTAACTTAATTAATTAATGGACATTGTATATCTTAAACATGGGGAGACTATCGGGCTTATAATAAGAAGGAGCCCAGAACATAATTTTGGGATTGGACGGGTAGTGCAGTAATAATATTTTAGTGGACTATATTATTATTATTGGATTTAATTAAAAGCTTTGGGCTAAGCTTTGTTAATTAAATTCAATTGAGGCTCAGCCCAATTTCTCCTCCTGGTCCCTGCTGTAGCCCAAGTATATAAGTCATCTCAGTTCCTGTTAAACCTAAGTCAGTGCCTCATTTTGACATACGGGAGAGAACAGAGAGCAGATTGAGAGAACTCTGGGGATTGTTGACCACCCAACACCAGAGTTGACTTTGGGACATACGGTAGAAGATCAGAGGTGTTCTTCACTGCTGTTCATCCTCTACATCGACCCAGAAGTACGGTAAACGATTTAATTGCTTCCGCTGGTTCCGTTTATCTGAAATCCTAACGATCACGTTTGGACCACACGATCCAATTGCCCAACAGATATATCTAAGAAGATAAAGGACTTGACATTGTTAATGGGGCAGATGGCCGAAAATGTTAACCAATTGACGCAAATCGTAGAGAAAGGTAAGTTCTCATCCCAAAGTATAGCAAACCCGAAGCAGTGCAATGCCATCACGTTGAGGTCTGGAACTCAGTATGAAGGACCGATAAAGCCAGAAATGATTTTGTAAGTTCCAGCCAACCAGTTCGAACACGTTCAGCATGGTTCGACCAACCCTGTTGGTTGAATCGTGGTGAACCAACCTGTCTGCAGTACCATGTTTTATCTGGAGCATAGTTCGACCATGACCGAGATGGTTCGACCAACCCTGTTGGTCTAACCAACCTATCCGCGACACTCTGTTCTGTCTCAATTACGGTTCGACCATGACCATCATGGTTCAACCAATCTTATTGGTCGAACCGTGGTCGAACCAGCCTGTCCAAAGAAGAAAATACTCGCTGAAGTTTGGTTCAACCATTACACTCCTGGTTCGACCAGTACCCCTGGTCGAACCATAGTCGAACCACCTCGTTGGGTACCGTTTTCTGCACCGAATGCTTTATTTGATGTTGATGCTACTCCAGTACCATCCAAAGAGAATAATACTGAGCTTATAGCGGAGAAGAAATGGGAAAGAACAAAGAGGTTGAGAGCCAAAAAGGATAAACTGGAGAAGGTTGAACGTGATGAATGGGGTATTCCCAAGACTAAGATACCTCCTTCGTTCCTTTCAAGTTAGTAAAGAAGGGATTGGAAGAAAAGTTTAAGAAGTTTTCAGATATCATAAACAAGATAAGCTTGAGCATTCCTTTCTCTGAAGCACTCTTGGAGATGCCATACTATGCCCACTTTCTAAAAGACATACTTTTGAAGAAGAGAAGCTTGAACGAAATTGAAACTGTGAATTTGTCTGAGAACTGCAGCTCGATCATACAGAAGAAGCTGCCAGCTAAGTTAAAAGATTCGGGAAGCTTCACTATTCTATGTGAGATTAGAAAGGGGCTGGTTTGACGAGCCTTGTGCGATCTTAGGGCGAGCATCAATTTGATGCCATTGTCAATATTTTTAAAGCTTGGTTTGGGGGAGTTAACTCCCACAACGGTTGTTCTACAATTGGCGGATAGGTCTATGACTTTTCCGAAGGGTGTAATCAAAGATGTTCTCGTAAAAGTGGAGAAACTAGTCTTTCCTGTGGATTTTCTTGTGCTTGAGATGGAAGATGACAAGGATAATGTTCCCATCATCTTAGGGAGGCCATTCCTTGCCACTGCTGGAGCTATGATTGATGTTCAAAAAGGGAAGCTAAGGCTGCGCATGGATAAAGAAGAGGTTATGTTCAACCTCGATAAAGCAATGAAGATGCCAATGGAGACGCAGTATCACAACATTGATATGGTGGAGGAGATCGTGAAGGAAGACATGTCTTTGATCCTTTCAAAGGATCCATTGGAGACATGCTTAGCGGAGTCTCTTACATTTCCCACCACAGAGCTATATGAGCTCTCTAATGATGTATGTATTGAATTTCTTGAAAACCTACTTGCTTTGGGTGATGACAGGTATGGATCACAAAGGACCAAGTTTGAAGAGGTGAAGTAGACTAGGAAGTACTTACCATTGGATAGAGAGAGCACAGTAAAAGAAGATAAGAAAGAGGAGTTAAAACCACTACCGGAGCACTTGAAGTATGTTTATCTAGGTGACAATGAAACATACCCGGTAATTGTATCTTCTTCTCTATCTGATGATCAACTCAATGAGTTATTAGATGTGCTTAGGAAGTATAAGTCTGCAATTGGTTGGTCTCTTGATGATTTGAAAGGTATTAGTCCATCATATTGCATGCATAAGATAAGATTGTTAGATTAAGCCAAGAGTAGCATTCAGAATCAGCGGAGGGTAAATCCCGCTATTCAAGAAATGATTAGAAAGCAAATCCTAATATGGTTAGATACAGGAATTATATATCCAATTAGTGATAGTCCCCATGTGAGTCCATTGCATGTCGTAGCTAAGAAGGAGGCATGACTATTGTGAAAGCCGATGATGGAGAGACTCTAGCCACTAGGATTTCTACGGGATGGCGTGTGTGTACTGACTACAGGAAACTAAATGAAAAGACATGCAAATACCACTTCTCTCTTCCTTTCATGGATAAAATGCTTGATCGTCTTGTAGAATATAATTTTTACTGTTTCTTGGATGGGTACTCGGGGTATAATCAAATCATGATGGCACCCGAGGACCAAGAAAAGACTACTTTTACTTGCCCTAATGGAACTTTTGCCTTTAGAAAAATACCTTTTGGATTGTGTAATGCACCTGCTACATTTCAGCGATGCATGATGGCCATATTTGATGGGTTGATAGAGAAAATTATGGAGGTGTTTATGGATGATTTTTTTGTATTTGGTTCCTTCTTTGATATTTGTTTATCTGACCTATCTACTGTTTTGAAGAGATGTCAAGAAACTAATCTTGTCTTGAATTGGGAGAAGTGCCACTTCATGGTGAGAGATATGATTGTTCTTGGGGCACCATGTTTTGGCTAAGGGATTGTAGGTTGATAGAGAAAAGGTGGTGGCGATTGAGAAGCTTCCACCACCTACTAATGAAAAGGGAGTGTGGTCCTTCCTTGGACATGCAGGATTTTATATGAGATTTATCAAAGACTTCTCAAAATACTCCAAACCGTTGTCTCACTTACTTGAAAAGGATATTCCTTTTATTTTTGATGAAGAATGTCTAACAGCTTTTTAGGTTTTGAAGGAGGCACTTATTACTGCACCTATCTTGATCACACTGGATTGGACTCAACCGTTTGTACTTATGTGTGATGCAAGTATCAAGCACTTGGAGTGGTGCTTGGGCAGATGAATGAGAAGAAGTTCTGCGCCATTTACTATGCGAGTAAGACTTTTGATGCAGCACAAAAGAACTACACTGTCACTGAGAAGGAGTTTCTAGTTGTTGTGTATGCATTCAATAAGTTTCGACAGTATGTGGTTGGCATGAAACCATTGTGTACATGGATTATTTTGCAATCCGGTACTTGATGAAGAAGAAGGAAGCAAAGCCAAGGATCATTAGATGAATCCTTCTTCTGTAGGAATTTGATATGGAGATCCGAGATATGAAAGGAACAGAGAATGTGTTGGTGAATCACCTATCAAGGTTGGAGACAAGGGAGCATTATGATGATTCGTTCGAATACATAGAGGAGATGTTCCCCGATGAGAAGATCATGGCGGTTTCGCTGAAGGAGCGGAAAGAGCTTGTGTAGTAGCTGCTCAAGGAGTAGATCCATGGCATGCGATTTACGTCAATTACATTGCCGTATGAGAAATTCCACGAGATCTCAACAGGTATCAACTTGCGAAGTTTAAAAGGAATGTTGAGACTTTCATATGGTATGATCCGTTTGTATACAAGATTTGTACGGATTCTATCATCGGTAGGTGTATGCCCGAGATGGAGATGGAGAGTGTCCTTGATTTTTGCCATGCACAACCTAACGGGGGGCATTTCAGAGCCTAAAAGACAGCAGCCAAGGTACTTCAATATGCTCTTTATTGGCCTACTTTGTTTAAAGGCTGTGAATCCTATGTAGCGATATGCTATAGATGTCAAAGGATGGGAAACATAAGTAGAAGAGATGAGATGCCACTTCAGCTGAGCATTATTATTGAGATCTTTGATGTATGGGGGATCAATTTTATGGGGTCGATTCCCCTATCTAATGGATTTCTCTACATCCTTCTAGTGGTGGATTATGTTTCTAAGTGGGTGGAAGCCATTCCCACTCGCATGAATGATTCAAAGATTATGTTGTCTTTCTTGAAGAAACATATCTTTGCCCGCTATGGAGTCCCTAGAGCACTTGTAAGTGATGGAGGTTCCCACTTTGTCAACAAGCTTCTTGAAAGAGTGCTCAAGGATTATGGTGTTAAGCATAGGGTCACTACACCCTATCATCCTCAAGCTAATAGGCAAGCCGGAGTCTCCAACTGACAAGTGAACCAAATTTTGGAGAAAGTAGTCGGAACTCATAGGAAGGATTGGGCTATGAAGCTCGATGATATTTTGTGGGGGTTCCGAACTGCGTATAAGACTGTGATTGACATATTCCCTAATTAAATTATCTATGGAAAGCCGTGCCACTTACCCGTAGAGATTCAACATAAAGCTTTTTGGGCATTGAGAAGATTGAACTTGTGTCTTAAGGATCAAAAAGAGTTGAGGTTGACTCAAATCAATCATCTAGACGAGTTCAGAAATCAAGCTTACAAGAATTCGGTGATCTACAAGGAAAGAATGAAGAAATAGCATGATTCGAAGATCACTTACAAGGAATTCAAGCAAGGTGATGAGGTATTACTTTTTAACTCTCGTTTGAAGCTCTTTACCGGAAAATTAAAATCGAAGTGGATGGGACCATTCATTATTCATAGAGCCTGCGGAGGGGGAGTTTTGAGATCATGGACAAAGACGGAGATATCATAGCGACGAATGGGCATCGATTGAAGCATTACAAGTCGCCGGATGATGCTTGCTTCGTCTTTAAGGATACCTCGCATTGATTTAGTACCATCGTGACTCTCCGACGTTAAACAAGAGCGCCTTCTGGGCTTTCCCTCCTGTTTTATTGCTTTATTTCATTAGTATGAGTAAGAAATTTTTATATTTGACGTGCTTACTTATCGAAAATTATATCTTCTTGCAAACTTAGTTTCGACTATAGTTTCTACTAAGTTTGGGGGGTGTGATGTACTTACCTCATCGTAGCACTGAGAGTATAATCTTTTTTTTGTAACGTTTGTTAGAGAAGTTGATTTTTTGCGGCGTATTAAAACTTTAACAGGTATTGATGTGTTGATTTTTTTTGCAATTTGCCTAATGTATGTGGTGTTTTATTTATTGAGTCGTATGCAGAGTATATGTACATTAATTATAGAGTCTTAAAAGTGGTTTTCTAGCTTAGTTTTGCTCTGTTTTGGTACCTAATGATCGTTTTTGAGCTTGAAGTTTGCAGGGGACGAAGAAGAATCGATTTTGAAGGATCAGGGGGTTGGTTCGACCAAGAGTGGAGGTCGAACCAAGTGGTACGAGTCGAACCACATATCAGAGAATTTGTCACAGGGCGATTCGACCAAAGGGACTGTGGTTCGACCAGGAGTTCGGGTCGAACCAGCCATCTGGAAGTTTATTACAGGCTAGTTCGACCAGTGGTTCATGTCGAACCAAATGTAGAAATTGACTAGAATTGTGGTTCGACCATGACGAGGTGGTTCGACCACCTGGTTCGGGTCGAACCGCGCAGGTAAGTCGTGTATTAAGTCTGAATTTTCACCCCATTCCGTACATTCTTCACACCACCCTCACTCGAATCCTTTCCGAATCAAGAATCCTCTCTTCCAAATTTAAATTTTACTTGATTCTAATCTGATTAAACCACTTTCCATCCTTCCTACACTATTTCTCACGAATTTGGAGCATTCTAGTTGCAAAACTAGGTTTTTCATCCAATTTGGGGATTTTTCGTACTTAGTTCATATTAGCCATGACCGGATCGAAAGGTATGTTCTCTTGACTCTATTACCCTAGGATTGAAGTTCTATTGCTTGATTTTAAGTGGCTAAGTTGATTGGACTAGTTTTTATAGAAATTCATGGCGTGATTTGAATTTTTGTTTGAAATCTCATATGAACAAGTGATGGGTCCGATTTTAATTGTTGATTTGTTGTTAGACCTTGATGTTTACGTGAAATTGTTGAGTAATTGGAGTGGTGAAGTGAAGCATGTTGAATTTTAAGTTGAAATTTGATAGATGCGTGCTTAAGGAAGTGATGTGGTTGTTGAAATTGTTGATAGTTTTTATTGAGGAGTTGAATGTGAAGTAGAATTGAAGCATGATGATTGGGAATTGATTATACATATTTATCTTGAAGTCTTGAGTAGAGTTTCATGTATAGTTAGTCTTAAACTAGGTTTAGTTTGCTTTCCTTGTATCCGTTGGGTATTGAAATATTATTTTGTAGGAAAAGAAAAGGAGACTGAAGTTCGTTCTAAGAAGAGACAGGATATGCCATCTCGTGAGGACGAGGTTACCAAGAAGTTGAGGCTTAAGGAGAGGCTGCCTAGGAACTTCCATATTCAAATGGAAAATTAGGAGGAGATCAAGGATAGATAGGGTGATATGTCTGATAAGATCACTCGGACAAGGTACAGGATGACGGAGCTATGATAGCAATGAATATCAGGGATGATATAATGTGGATGTTTGATCGAGTTGGGATCCAGCAATTCATGGAGATGAAGAGGCCAACGTACTTTCATATTACTGCAGAGGTCTTTTGATCGATTACCGTCAAGAAGGGTTCTAGTTCCCTTCCTTACGAGTGTACATTCCAGCTTGGAGGCATGAAGAGAACGTGGACGGCGGAAGATTTCAACATTCTGTTAGGCACTCCGAGGGGGGTTTCGAGGTGTGAGAATAGGAATTTTAGACCAAATGATTTCTAGAGAGCTATTTCTGGTGAGGACATGGATTTCAAGACTAAGGATGCTCGTGTTGTGTTGATTCGGAACCCCGTCATTCGATACATGGATAGAGTTCTAAGCAACACGTTGTTTGCCCGATCTGAGGGAAGTTGTGTATCGAAGGGAGAGTTGTATGCTTTATGGTGTATGCTAAATGGAGTTCATTTCAAAGTGGGTTCGTATTTGATTCAGCAGCTCTATAGATTCAGGAGTTCCACATTTCAGAGAGTGAATATTGGTGGATTGCTTACTCCAATAGCTGAGTCATTACAAATGGACTTTACAGGCATCACACCTATTTTAGAGGATCCGAATCTTGTGATGAGTGCATGTGTCAAGACTGGTTTTGCTGTACATCGTGCCGGAGATTTGATGTTTGTTAGGGGTTCTAATCCCCACTCTTTCATGTTCCTTTATGATGTGGGAGCATTGGTTGCAGTCTGGAATGAGGGAAACTTGTTGATGAGCACTCTAGCATATGAGGTGATCTCCATTACGTGCTTGAGGAGAGGCGATAGGAGGACTGTGGTTCAGATGTACGCTACGTGTATGTTTGATGATTTGCAAAGAATAGTTGATCGAGCGCAGCAACCATAGCAGCAACTTCAGCAAGGAGAACGCGTAGAGAAGATGCATAGGGAGGAGCATCCTGAGCAGCATCAGGAGATGGATTTACCACATCAGCAACAACATGATATGCTACCACCACAGCCACAACAACAGCAATGGGGCGGACCTGATGAGTTCTACAGGAAGCAGTTTTGACTGATAAATGAGCACCTTGTTAACTTGAACAATAGTCAGAGAGAGATGAACCGCCAGCTTGCATTGGCGAATGCCAATTACGCCGCACTGAGTTTGAGGTATGATGCCATGGATAGGAGATTGGGAGAGATGCAAGCAAATGATCGAGAAATGAATAGGAAGCTTTACTGTTGCATAGAGATTTTGACCTATGGCGCATGGAGCTTAGCGATGATGATGATGATGCTCCAGAGGAGTAGAGGCCGCCAGGTTTTTCATCTTATCTATTTTATCTCATCCCCCTTCTCTTTTTCTCTTTACATGATGGGTATTTGTGGTGTGAGTGGCATGTACAGATATTGATATTCTGACTTGAGATTGGATTGAGGTGTGATACTTGAGATTGAATTGGTTGGTGATACTTGTTTTGATTGATATGTTGGGTTCTTTGTTAAGTATGTTGCATTCGTATTTTGCAGGTGTTGATTTTGTTAATGAGAAGCATTATAACTTGTTAAATATGTGGAGTTCATTGTGGAATTAATCTTGATTATATACTTTGAGGAGTGCTTAGGAATCTATTACCCATGTGAGAATTTGAGCCTTGTGAAATCATGCTAAATCCATGCATGATAGTTTATTCTTGTGAGAATCATTCATATGACCGTATTCTAGAACTTGGCTTGGAGTTTTGTGTGAGACTTATGATTAATTAGTTATTAGGACATGATCTTAGGCTATTATTGTTTATTTGAGTCACTTAGCCAAATTTTACCTTCACATTTACTGAAATGAATCATTGGAAGCCCTTTTGAGCCTTTAAAAACTTTTTCTTTGGCAAGCCTTGATAATAAGCGTTATTCATCCTTTGCTTGAGCCTTGTTGAATATCCTATTCATTAGTAGAGAGTTGAGGTGAATAAATGCTAGCTTGAATTTGAAGAAAATTTTGGTTGAGCGATATGAAGGAAAGAAAAGGATGGTTAAATCTTGTTTAGGGGTAGTGCCTGAAACCGATACCTCGATTTCTTAGAAGGGTAGTGTCCAAAATTGGTGCCCTTGTGTTTTGAAGAAAGAAGATGTTGATGCCAACGTGAAGAAGGAAAAGTTAAATTGCAAAGATCATGAGAATAAGATCGAAAGAAGAAGCTGTTTGTTGAAAAGCAAAACTCTAAGGTAATTCTCTACTAGTGAATTAGTCACTTTATCTAAATTTTCCCACCTTACCAAAGAGCTAACATTACAATCCAAAAGCAAGTCCTTTGTGATCCTAGTGACGAAGTGATTATAAGTTGATTTTTGAGACCTTTTGCCAAGCTTATGGTTACGCGGGAATATGAATTGAATATGAGCGTATATACTAACCCATTAAAGTGTACATTTTTTACACTTGAGAGCGAGAGTAAACACTTATCTTGTGAGCTAGATGACTTAGTACTCCGAAGTTTATTATAATTGAGTGATGTTTTGCATGAATGAAATATATGATACCAGTGATACTTGTTTTAAGTTGATGGAATTGCATGTGTAGGTATGTATTGTACTTGACTAGATGGACTTGTGAAATTTACACTTACTCTTATGGCTTGATTTTGTTGCCTTGGGACGAGCAACAAGTAAGTTTGGGGGTTTGATGAGTGTGTAAATTCACGTATTTTAAGCTTTGATTCTTGTAATAATGATGTATGATTTGATGGTAAGTGAAGATAAATCGAGATATGTAGTGGAAAGTCACGAATCAGGTGTGTTTAAGTCCGTTTGAGTGGATTCTTGAAGGAAAAAAGGGTAGAAGTGATCGAAATCGGAGAAAGAGTGTTGTAGGCACCCGGTTCGACCATCAGAGTGGTTCAACCAGCTTCCCTGGTCGAACCAGGTGCAGGAAGGCGGCAGAAGTATGGTTCGACCACGACACTGTGGTTCGACCAAACATGGTGGTCGAACCTTGGTCGAACTAGAAGCCTAAAGAGAAGTAGTCGGTGATTCGACCACGATACATATGGTTCGACCAGCCGTTTGGGTCGAACCATAAACCTGCCAACAAATTACAGGCCGGTTCGACCAGGCCTTGGTTGATTAGACCAGGGGCCTTGGTCGAACCGATGTGCTGGAAACGTCTGGATCCGTATTTTTACACCTCCAGAGGCCTTGGTCGCTTATCAAAGCTACAATAGCATCCTTCACACTTGGGGATTAATATTGTGTGTTGAGAAAACGCTCATCAGTGCTCAAATATAGAAAAATAAAATTAAAGAAGGTAATGTAAATATAAGAACACAAAAGACAATCAAATTCTCTTTTTCATGGTAAAATATTAGCAAGAATATATAGATAATAAGAATACAACCAAAAGTCACATAAAATAAAAATTCAAGAGTTTCATTAAGTAGAAAATTAATTGTTTTAAATAGTAATTCAAGAGTTGTTATTCATTAATAAAGTTTAAATGAATCATGAATTATTAGTAAAAATTAAATTAATAAATTAATAAGTAAAAGAAAGTAGGAGAGGGTAAAGTTGAAAAAAAAAAGCATTTGCTAAGTCACTTTTAATATATTATGATATGATGAGAATTAAAGTATATTAATTTTTTTATTAAGATTTTAAATAATTTAATATTTATTATAAATTAATTTATTATAATTTTTTAATATGAAAATTATATGTTAAGTGAAAAAATATATAATTTATTTTTAATTTTTGTAACTACATGAAACGAGATATAAAAAAATACTATATTTATATTAAATCTTATGCTATATAAATATAAATAAATAAATAAAATTTGATTTCTTAAGGAAAGAAATAGTTAAAGCCATAGGGTGGGGATGAATGGTGATTCCCATGAACGAAGGAATACACATTCCTAAAAAAAACATACCAAGTAGTGGAATGAGATTTATATTAGGAATGATGATTCAATTCCTAAATCATTCTAATTATATCCTAAATCATAAATTGAAATTACAATTATACTCTTTAAATTAAATTAAAAAAACAAAAAAAGGAAAAAATAAAACTAAAAAAAATAATGATAAAACAAATCGGCGAGAGTACTGGTAAGCAGCAAATTGGAGAAATAGAGGTGAGGTTAAGGGTGGTCCCCCATTTGTAAAATTTGGATTTGGTAGAGTATCTCCTAAATTTATTTATTTTGAATATTTGAAAAACTTGAAAACACATTATGCCAAACGAGCCATAAAATTCCACGTTAGAAGAGTGCCCCATTTCTTTCGTCACCACCTTCCCCCCACCCCCCCTTTTTCCCACCTCGACTTCCAAAGCCTGAAAACGTATGCGATAAACCCAAAATTCCGTCGAATTCACTCAAAATCAATCTGAATTTAAGAATAATTTGGATTCTGATTCTGTTTTCATGACTGCGATGGCTCCTCCTGCACCCAATGAGGTTCACACTCGTTTTTTTTTTCATATCTATAGTACTGCTTACGGAAACCTGCAAGTTTTTTACTGTGTGAATTTCGCACAACACCCGCGTCCATTCGTGTTTGTGACTGTATTTTCTGGAAAATGAGTAGAAAATCATTAATTGGTTTCCTGTTTCCGGTTTCTATTTGGTTTAGTCCGCGATCAAGTGGTGGGGTGTGGTCCACTGTGTTTTGATGTCTAGCCTTGTTTGTTTTGGCAGCAAGAGGATGAGGAAATGATGGTTCCGCGATCAGATTTGGTGGAAGGGCCTCAACCCATGGAAGGTAATTTAATAGGTATTGCTGTATATTTATTTATTGAGGCAATTTAACTATGTTGAGCTGGGGGGGGGGGGGGGGTTAGATTATTATTATTATTATTATTATTATTATTATTATTTTCTATTAATCTTATCGACTCCATCATTGTGTGCTATATAAGTACTCTCTGATTGTATGGTGATTTGTGGTTTTAATTTTGGGTCCGATGAAAATCGGATTCTGTTTTGATGTTTGATTTTAATTGTAAAATTGTAATTTCGTAATAGAGTGCTACAAGCTAAATTACTTGAAGAATTGGTCATTAAAAAATTGAGCTAGCTCAATGTGAATGACTTTGTTTGTTTCCTGGCTATGCACTTACTATGTCTCCAATGTTCTGGGATGGGAGCTAAGTTTGGGAAACCAATGGAGTGATTCCATTGGAATATGTTCAGATTTTACTTCCCAATTTAACAATTATTGAGAAATGGAGGTGGAATAATTTACTGTTTGAGTTGCAATGCATTGCATTTACTGGGAATAATCTAAATGGTTTGCTTCATGAATGATGCCTCCTTTTAACTGTTGCTTATTTGTTTTTACGCTCTTCTAAATTTCTAATTATATGGTAAAATGTATATATATCTTGTTTTGTCATCCATTCTTGGCTTGTTGTGAAGCCACAGATAATAGTTCGGAAAATCAAACAGCAGAAGATCCTAGTACAACCAAATTTACTTGGAGGATTGAGAACTTCTCTCGATTAACTACAAAGAAACTCTATTCTGGAGTATTTGAACTTGGTGATTACAAATGGTAATTACCATATTACACTTGGTGAACAGATTTTGAGCATTGATTGTTGATTCCCAACTTTTGATGAGTGTATTCATAGCAATTAAATTCCTTTTTTTGCTGGACAGGCGGATTCTTATTTTCCCGAAGGGGAATAATTCTGATCACTTATCTATGTATCTAGACGTTGCTGATTCTGCAAATTTACCCTATGGATGGAGTAGATACGCACACTTCAGTTTGGCTGTTGTTAATCAAGTCCATAGCAAATATTCAGTCAGAAAAGGTACTGAAACACATATTTTAAATATATTGTCCAACTGATTCAATCAGTTTCAATTTTTCTAGACCAGTGCTTATCCCTTAAGGTGTACTTGGTAGGGTAACTAGGGTTGTATGGGGTATAAGGAATGGGGATATAATGAATAGTGAGTGATGGTTTTGGTGGGAAATGGAGTATCTCATACTATTGGGAAATGGGTCATTCCTCCTCTAAATGGGAGGAATGAAATCCTTTTCCTCATTACTCTCAAATCTAATACACGAATCCCTTATATTATTTTTCATAAACCCAATAAAAGCCATGGTTACATGTCAAATAAATTTCAGCGTGTTTTTTTGTTCTTATTTTAAAATGTTAGCTTTTTTACTCTAAATGTTACTCATTTACTGACAAACCATCTCATATCACTAACAACTCTCTATACAAAGCAATAAAGTTACTTTAACATCTTCTGTAAATTTAGTCAATTGATTCATGACAAAATAAAAAAATTCGTCTGACGATTATTAGTGTTGCAATAGATATACTTATCATGTTGCTAGAGATTTTGAAGTCATATTAATTTATCCTATCTGACAGTTTGATCCTAATTTTATCCTGAAAGTGTTGTTGAACTTTCACAATGTTTAGATACCTAAATTTACCTGTTTTAACAAGGTGGATGGATGAGAAAAACCTTTATGAAATTACATTGCTGCAATAAACTCAAAGGTAGGATATACTGATAGAGTCAATCAAGCTTCATTCCATTATCGAGTGTACACTCGTCGCAATAAAAGGGATTTCCACAATCAGGGCCAGGGCGATAATTACTCCAATTAGCATAATTGTGGCAATCAGCATAATAAGGGGAAATGTATTGGCAAGAAATTAGGAACTGAATATTATTAATAAGAGAAGAAAGAGGTAGAAGAGTTACCAAGTGTGTAGAACATCCTTTTGGAGGCAGCCTAGTGCTGACAGGAATTATCCCGGTGTCTTTTACATTTCATCAATAAAATCTTCAATCCATTTCCTTAAGTTTTATTGCTCTTTACTCTATGAAATTGGTCCGACCTGCCGGATGCCCCAAACACGAATGGGGTCCCGTATGGATATGATGGAGAAGAGCTTCGAAACGATGGCAGAAACGGTTGCCCTTCAACAAAAGAAGCTGGAGAAATTGGACAAAATTGAGGAGATGTTGACCTCATTGCTTAAAGGGAAAGAAGTTGAAGAAGCCAGAGGAGATACGCAATCTGCCCAACAGTCTGCCCAAACCAGTTTTGTCATCACCGATTGCTTACCTCGGGAACAGAACCCCATTACGATTGCAGCCACGAAAGAATTCCAACTCGGAGCAAAACGAGTGGATCTTCCGAGTTTCAGTGGACACGATCCCGTCGCCTGGATCACGAGGGCAGAACAATACTTCCGAATCCATGGCAAAAAAGACGATGTGAAGATAGAATTGGCCTTATGAGTATGGAAGGTACGTCCTTGCACTGGGTTCGCTGGTTAATTGATCGCAATCCAAACATTACTTGGGAGTCAATTAACTTACGAACTAATGAGATGGTGGAAATCCTCTGGCCAACCCATTCGAGGCCCTAGCTTCCACCAAACAAATTGGCAGCGTGGATGAGTACATCGATGAATTCGCTTCTCGAATGACTCTTATTCCACGAATTACGGAGTCTCAGACCTTGGGACTATTTCTCAATGGTTTAAAGGAAGAGATCCGGGCACGCATCAGATCCAAGGATGCAGTTGAAATATTTGACACCATTAATCTGGCAAGAGAAATCGAGCGCGAAGTGGGGCTCCATACACGCAGCCCTAATAAAGGAGGAAGGTGGGAAATTGGGTTTAGCCCAAGTATCTCAACTTATAATAAACCCATGGCCCAAGTGGAGGGTAATAAGGCCCAGTTATCATCAAAAATTGGGAAAACCCAAAAATATGGCCCAAAACTTCTGAAAATCAGCGCGTCACTCCAGAAGCTGGAAAATTTCAGCCCCAAAATCACAGAAATCGCGGAATCAAACAGATGTCTCACAAGGAATTCTTGGATCTTCGGGCTTGCGGTTTATGCTTCAAGTGCAAGGAACCTTACCATCCTTTGCACAATTGCTCCCAAAGGACACTACGAGTCCTCATTGGTGAAGAAGAAAGTGATGACGAAGCAGAGGCTGCAGAAGAGGTTATTCGCGATGGGGAGACCGATTCATCCAAGGAGCCACTCCTACATCAGCTAGAGTTATCGGAATTAACGGCGGCTGGGCTTGATAGCCACCGAACTATGAAATTGAAAGGGAAAATCAAGGGGAAAGAGATGGTGGTGATGATCGATAGCGGAGCCAGTCATAGGCAGCAAGGCGAGCAGAATTGGGCCAGATTAACATGGCTGGCGACCCTTGGAGATGTACGAGCGAACTGGGCCAGATTAACTATGGAGTTCTCATGGGCAAACGTGAGGGTTTTTCTCGCTGGTGACCCAACCTACACAAAAAAGTCCATTTCGGTGGCATCATTGAAAAAATTAAAAGATGTGGATTTTTGCGTCATCCTTTGGGCTATTGAAGAAGTGCATCCCGTGGAGCCTCCAACAAGAAGTTTGAACAGAGAGCAAGAGAATGCCTTGCAGCAGTTGCTGGAAAAATTTTCAAACACTAACAGCACTATGGGAAGATAGCTCAACCACTAACAGCACTTTTGAAAAAGGATCTCTCCAAGAAATTTGAGTGGTCGAGAGAGGCAGAGTCTGCCTTTCGTGATTTACAAAAGGCTGTGACTTCTGCTCCGGTCCTAGCCATGCCAAATTTCGGTCAACCTTTCATCATAGAGTGTGATGCTTCGGGTTGTGGCGTGGGAGCAGTGTTGATGCAATCCTCATGACCGATTGCTTACTTTAGCAAGGTCCTATCAGATAGAGGGCAAGGAAAATCAGCATATGAGCGAGAGTTGATGGCACTTGTCTTGTCAATCCAACATTGGAGGCCGTATCTGATTGGGCAAAAATTTCAGGTGCGCACCGACCAACGTAGCCTACGACATCTTTTGCAACAGAAAATCACCACACCAGCTCAACAAAACTGGGTTGCAAAACTCATCGGCTATGATTTTGAGGTGGTCTACAAGACAGGGTGCAGCAACTACGCAGCTGATGCTTTATCCAGGCAAGGAGAAGGAGAATTTTCTGCAATTACTATGCCACAGTGGGTGGTTTGGGACGCCCTAAAACAAGCTATCAACCAAGATCCGAAACTACAACAAATAATTCAGCAAGTGGGGACATCAATTACAAAGGCCCTTTTTCTTTAATTAATGGCTACCTCTTCTTTAATGGCAGGATTGTGGTACCTCGAGACTCCGTGTGGACGAAAAAAATGATAGAGGAGTTTCATTCCACACCATCTGGAGGACACTCGGGCGCATACCGTACTTACCGACGCTTGGCAAGTAGCGTCTATTGGAGAGGCATGATGAAACAAGTTCGAGCATTTGTAGCTGAGTGCCTAGTTTGCCAAAGAACAAATATGATACACGCACACCAGCGGGGCTCTTGCAACCACTTCCCATTCCCGCGCAAGTGTGGGACGACAAGTTTGGATTTTATCTCGGGCCTACCACGTTCAGTGACCATGGATTGCGTTCTCGTGGTGGTTGATCGTTTCTCCAAATATGGTCACTTCATCGGGCTGAAACATCCCTTTACTGCCAAAAGAGTTGCTGAAATTTTCGCAAAAGAAGTGGTGCGCTTGCATGGGATACCTCGATCTATAATCTCGGATCGAGACCCCTTGTTCATGAGTAATTTCTGGTCAGAATTGTTTAAAGCCTCGGGCACTAAGTTGAAAATGAGCTCTGCTTATCATCCAGAGACTGATGGACAAACTGAGGTAGTAAATCGTTGCTTGGAAACTTACTTACGTTGTTTTGCTTCTGAGCGTCCCCAACAATGGAGTAAATGGCTGCATTGGGCAGAGTATTGTTACAACACCACCTTCCAATGTGCAGCTGGGCAGACACCTTTTCTCAGCGTATATGGCCGCCCCCTCCAACTTTGCATCAATTTTTGCCTGGTGAAATCCGAGTGAAGGCAGTCGCGGATGAGCTGCTAGAACGAGATGTGGTGTTAAAAATTTTGAAACAGAATTTGGAGCGTGCACAATAGCGGATGAAAAGGGCAGCTAATAAACACAGACGCGAAGTGATTTTTCAGGTGGGTGATAAAGTATTCCTCAAAGTTCGTCCCTTTCGGCAGCAGTCGCTACAAAAACATGGTCATTCAAAACTGGCGCCCCGTTTTTATGGACCCTTTGAGATTATTGGGAAGGTTGGGGCTGTGGCATATCGTCTGCGATTACCCGATTCTTCGAGAATTCACCCTGTATTTCATGTCTCTCAATTGAAGCCGTCAGCAGGGAACCATGAGGTCATAGCCAATCTTGCACCCTATCTCATACCTGAGGAGCACACTTTTGAGCCTGAGCGTGTGCTCCAAACTCGCGCAGTGTGGAGAGAGGATGATAGGGTACCCCAACTGTTGGTTGAATGGCGTGGTCGCTCGAGGGAAGATGCTTCTTGGCTAGATGAAGCTGATTTTCGAGGTCAATTTCCAGAATTTAGCCTTGAGGACAAGGCTGTTCCACCGGAGGGAGTAATTGATAGAGTCAATCAAGCTTCTTTCCCTTATCGAGTGTATACTCGTCGCAATAAAAGGGATTTCCACAATCAGGGCCAGGGCGATGATTACTCCAATTAGCATAATTGTGGCAATCAGCATAATAAGGGGAAATGTGTTGGCAAGAAATTAGGAACTGAATATTATTATTAATAAGAGAAGAAAGAGGTAGAAGAGGTATCAAGTGTGTAGAACATCCTTTTGGAGGCAGCCTAGTGCTGACGGGAATTATCCCGGTGTCTTTTACATTTCATCAATAAAATCTTCAATCCATTTCCTTAAGTTCTATTGCTCTTTACTCTATCATATACTCTGAATTATTGCTGATTGTAAAAATAAATGGAATATTGAGGATGTAAGTTCACAGATCTGTTTTGCTTTATAAAATTAACTTGGTTGATCTTGTAGTTGAAGAGAATTTGGGCAGGGTAGTTATTGTCAATTTACTTATTGAGAAAGCAAGTCTTTTGGTTTCCTTCTGGCTTCTCATGTTGTGATTTTAAGCTAATAATGAATTTTATGGATTCTAGAGAATAGGTTTTGTTGTGTACATATTATATGTATAAATATATCTCGAATTCTAAAATTAGATAAAAAAAAACTAAATTAATAAAAAAACTCAATCTAAACTATGGTTCACAAAACATATATCTAGATCCTATCTATCAAAGTCAGTTTACAATTGGTTCTTTTTCAATCTTATCTAAAATCTGCACATGTAAAATCTCCATTTTCCTTTTTTGTCAATAGTACTTATTTGACAGTTATTCCCTTAGTATTGTTCTTTAGGATAAGAATTCTAGCGAGAGCCAAGTTGGGGGAACTACCTTATGCATTTGAGGGGTTTGTCATTTAGGCTTCTACAAAATATTCTTTAGGGTCTTATGATCATGAAGCAGCAGTAAAAGTGCCATCATTCTTTGAGTTTGTTCGACAAGATTTGCCCTGACATCCAATTTGTATATTTCTACCATTTTCCTATGCTAGAATAATTCTTTTATTTGGATTTTTTAAGAATAATACATTGAATAACACTATCAAGTCCAGTTCATAAGGTCATTGTACAGCTAAGCACCTGCAATAGTTTCTTGTACTACTGGCTAATATATTGTGTGGGAGTTTCCTTTTTCTCAGAATCAGTCTGTTGGCATTAGGTATTGTTGTCTGTTATATACATACATACATACATACGAAATAATCTGTCTGTATTTTTGACATTGTTTAAGCGACAAATCATTGATCTGATTTGTTGTTTTTTCCCATTAAAGATACTGTTTTCTTTTACAAAAAAATTAATTGGAGTGTCTGGCCATTATTGTGATTAACTTCCCATGAATGGCATCTTTCTTATTGATCATGCAGAAACTCAACATCAATTCAATGCTCGAGAAAATGATTGGGGATTTACTTCCTTTATGTCCCTTTCTGAGCTTTATGATCCAAGCAGAGGTTATCTTGTTAATGATACCTGCTTAATTGAAGCCGAGGTTGCAGTGTACAAAGCCATGGACCCATGGCTATACAATTCAAAGAAAGAAACTGGTTTTGTGGGACTGAAAAACCAAGGGGCTACCTGTTATATGAATTCTCTCCTCCAAACCCTGTACCATATCCCTTGCTTCCGGAAGGTTTGGATTGCCATCGGCTACTGTCTTGTATATTTTTTTAGGACTCTTCATTAATGGAGTCACTTTTTTATTGGATTGATAGGTTGTGTACCATATGCCAACAAATGTTAATGATATGCCCTCTGCAAGTATCCCTTTAGCTCTGCAGAGTTTATTTTACAAGCTTCAATATAGTGACAGCAGTGTTGCGACAAAGGAGTTAACGAAATCATTTGGATGGGATACATATGATGCTTTCCTGCAACATGATGTACAAGAACTCAACAGAGTTCTTTGTGAGAAGCTTGAAGAAAAGATGAAGGTCCTTAGTTTAGACAATTGTATCATCAGTCTCTTCAAACTTGGATTCAAGGATTGTGTTTCACTGACTTTTTCATGCTGTTGTTAGAGAACTGTTGTGGAAGGGGCTATTCAACAATTATTTGAAGGGCACCATATGAACTACATTGAATGCATCAATGTGGACTACAAATCTAGTAGAAAGGAGTCGTTCTATGGTACAGGAGCTCGATCATATCTACAACTTATATACTGTCTTATTGCTTTTCTTATTCTCACAGTCTTTGAACATTTTTATTCTCTAGAACCGCTAAGCCTACGTTACATGTGTGGCAGATCTTCAGCTTGATGTAAAGGGTTGTCATGATGTCTATGCTTCATTTGATAAATATGTTGAGGTGGAACATCTAAACGGGGACAACAAATATCATGCTGAACACCATGGTTTGCAGGTAGTTTTGTTAATGAGAGATTATGCCTGTTTGGTTTAATGGGGCTGGTGTTCATTTATTGTTATATAACATATAGCTGCTGGTTATGTCATTCCTTGCTTTCTATTATCTATTTCATGGTTCTTGTCACGTTGCCTGCTTTTCTGTTTCTAACCTTTTCTGAACTAATTTTTTTCTTATTTCAGGATGCTAAGAAAGGGGTCCTATTTATTGACTTTCCCCCAGTTCTCCAACTTCACTTAAAGCGGTTTGAATATGACTTTGTGCGTGATGTTATGGTAAAGGTGAGTAGCAATTTCACCCTTCTTTTAAAGCTTATCTGATTCATTTTAACTTTGTCATTTATGCAGACAAAAAACTAGAGTTTATTGGGTATCTCTAGTTTCAGTAGCATTATGACTTGTTACAGCTATGTGTTCCTCAAATTTTGGAGAGTATTCATTCCCAATTCTGCATGTATAACATTGTGTCTTTTTCATCTTTCTATTGCTTTATTTGGTGAGTATTTGTTACAGCTTTGTGTTGGTGTACTTAGCTGGAAAGAAATAACAGAATCTTTTTAATGACACTGAAGTACCGTTGGAGGTGGGAGATAGTGTAAGTTTAGAGTTGCTTTATGGATTTCTAAAGAGTTTGGTGCATGTTTAGATCACACGTAGCTAGATATTGGAGTTGTGTTTAATAGTTATGCGTCTGTTTTGTCATCCAGAAAAGGCACGCATTGTCCCTGTCTATGCTGTTTTTATTGTATAAGAAAAAATTACAACTTAAAAAATGTGTGGAGGTTGAATGAAAAATAATTGACCACAGCACAACATTTTCTCAATTGTCATATGTTGTTGTTATAGGATTAGCATTTTGGATATGAAAAAGACATTAATAAGAATGAATAGCTGATTCATTATCTAAGTTGGACTATCATATGTTGTTGAGTCCAACCTTTGATCCCTCCATATAAAATTACTTTTCAAATTTTACCATAACTTGAAGCGTAACATATTTTCATTATATGTGTTTACATCTCTCTATTTGGCATGCTTGTGATTTTGAAGATGAATGCGTCCTGTAAAGCTAGGGATAATTACGTCTGAGGATAGAAAGTCAAATTTGCCGTTATTTGGCATGAGTTGTGTAAACTAATGAGTGAGATTGTTGGCTCAAGCCATGGTTTTAAGCCATTATACCAAGTTTCCAGAAATGCCCAAGTTCTCCTATGCCTAAAATTCGAGCTTCTGCTTGTGGGCCTAGAAAGGCCCATATTTTATTGGGCGCTGTAGATATGCATTTTTGCGCTCACCTGGATAAGTTGTATTCTTATCATATTTAAATTTTGTAGATGTAGTAATTCGTTTTCTTGATTTTGATGATGCAGATAAATGACCGATATGAGTTCCCTCTTCAACTTGATCTGGATAGAGATAATGGAAAATACATATCACCTGATGCGGATAGAAGAGTGCGCAACCTTTATACACTTCACAGGTCAGGAGAAGGGATATGTTACCATGTAACTCCCACCTGTTTTTTGAGAACTGTACTTAACCATTTTGTTTGGACACAAATGGTTTTACATTTTACATCAAATTTTAGGTCTATTTAGCCTTCAATTTCTGTAACTTGTTTTGTAGAAAAGCAATAACTTCACTTCCTATTTCGGTTGATAGGTTTTCCTATTTCAATTGTAACCATTATAACTTGCTATATTTTTCCCATTTGGTTAAGACGGTTTTTATGTTGCTTTGCTCTAGTTCGTAAGCTACCTTATTCTGGTTGTATCTGGTGCTGAAAATGGTTATACGTTCCGTACTGTCATCAAATAGACTCCATAAATGCTTAAAGTTGATATCTTGAATTTATTCTTATCTGCTTTGGAATTTAGCGGATTTTAAATCTAGTTTTCAAATTCAAGGGAGATTTGTAAATCCTGTGAATAGTGAGACTCTGTTTGTTATGGGATTTTGAATAGGTTGAGATTTAACTTCATGTCAAACCATGTGAAAAAGAGGTGGTGTTGTATAAACAGAATAGATATGTATTATAGGGTTTGATGTATTGGGTTTTGAAAAACCCAAATTTGGATTTTATTGCTTTTTTAAAACCAAATCCAGATTTCAATAATCCAAATCAAAACAGCCCAAGAGTTTATGTAGCTGCTTTGTATGAAAGGTTGGACTCAATATTTTCCTTGGTCCTTGGAACTAACCTTGCGTCGTAATAACATATGTTTTGAGCTTTAATGTGTTTGAGGTTCTATTTAAATCTTGATATACCCATATTATTGATTACTAATTATTCTCCACTCCACCTGAAAAATCTTGAATCATCTATATATTTATTAATTCTGTCAACTTTGTTTGTTTTCAGTGTCTTGGTCCACAGTGGTGGAGTTCATGGTGGACACTATTATGCCTTTATAAGGCCCACTCTTTCCAGCCAGTGGTATGTAGTTTGTGCTCAAGCTTGTTGATCATTTTTCTGTCATTCAGCTATTCCAGTATTGGCTGTGATTTGTTGTTATCTGCTTTGTTTTATGTTATTTTTACTTCAAAGTCAAAAAAATAAAAATTCTTGTAATTTCATTTAACAAAGTCAAATTATAGGTTATGGTAATATTTATATCATGGAGTAGTCCTTATAAGTTATAACTATATCAGTGTTTCATTTAATTTTTTATTTTCATTACCCCTGGAATACCTGGTAAAAGCTGGAAGTATGTCCAAGGCATGAATGAATTCATTGCAGAGATTATAGATATACTGCACTGAATTGCATAAAATTATTTGTATGCATAACAGGTATAAATTTGATGATGAACGAGTGACCAAAGAAGACATGAAAAAAGCCTTGGAAGAGCTGTATGGTGGGGAAGAAGAAGTAGGTTTAATGTTATAACTGATATCTTTTTCAAATGTTATAACTGATATCTTTTTCATCATCTTCTTCTTTAACGAATAGTTTACTTATTTTGTTAGCACTCTTCTGATTTATTGATTCAACTTCATCTTTTTATTTATATGTCTCAGCATTTGATCCCGACAAACCCAGGAATTAATACTACTCCCTTCAAGTTTACAAAGCACTCAAATGCTTATATGCTGGTGTACGTACGTGAAAGTGACAAGGATAAAATTATTTGTCAAGTTGATGAGAGAGACATTGCAGCGCATCTTAGGGTCAGCTGTTTATATCTGCATATGGTTTTTAATATTTCTTTTTTTCTCCCTTGATGTCTGTGCACCCTTACTAAAGTCTATGATGCCAACTAGGAGAGGCTGAAGAGAGAACAGGAGGAAAAAGAGCAAAAGAAGAAAGAAAAAGCTGAGGCACATCTTTACACTATTGTAAAGGTATGTTCTGAAGCAATTGTTAATTGTATTGCCTCTATCATTGTTGAGTTGCTCACTTGCTTGCAATTTATAGGAGTTTGGTGTGGTGTTTTCAGGTTGCATGTGATGATGATTTTTCTTGGCAGATTGGAAGGGATGTGTTTTTTGATTTAGTTGATAATGACAAAGTTAGAAGTTTTCGTGTGCAAAAACTGATGCCATTTACTATTTTCAAGGTACATATTACATGGTAAACCATTCCTTTTCAATTAGTTATGTAAAGTTGTTTCCTGGGTATCTCTTCATATAGAAATCAAACTTAAAATCTGAGTAATTGAAAGCTCAAAGCTTTACGAAAAGGTTATTTGAATTGGAATGAACTTGTTCAGTTGGCAAGATATTAATATTATATTGAAGATATAAGCTTGGAATATGTCTGCATTTTTAATATGGATGTTTTCAGTTTCCTATAAAAGAGTGTAGGTTCTCCAAACAATCAATTTTACTTGTGACTTGAACTTTCTCGTGACTCTGCTCTTTGGATACTTTGCTTAAAGATCAATCTTAGTTTGGTGAATTGAGGTCGGCCTTAACCTAAGTTTATGATGGAAAGTGTGCACTGTTGTACAACAAGGCGCTCCTACTATTCATTTTAATGCAATCTGACCAGACTTGATTGTGAAAAAGAGTAATCATGGTCAAGGTTCTTCCTGTATCTATGGTGTACATATTAAATGTGTGAAAGATTATAAGATACTATTGCCCATAACACAAAGCTTCTATTTGTGACTAGAAATGTAATTTTAATTTGAAGTTCTGCTGTAAAATATATGTACTTGGTATTAGGAACTCAAGTGAAGTGCATGCTAGATGCCAACTAGAATTTTAAAGAAAAAAAACTAGGTCATTGGAGTGCAATTTCATCGCCATGTTAATTTTTTAACAGTTTTTTTTAACAGTTTTGTTCTGTCATCGGTAAGTTCTTTTCGATAAGCATATCTATTATGAATTCACAAAAGAAGAATATTGAAGGAGAAAGATCTGGGTGTGCCTCAATTTGCTTTTGTTTTGCTATTTTAAAGGTACATGTTAAATAGTCAATTTGTTAAGCATGCACCTTCAAAGTACCGTGTCATCTCATTCTATTTTCACATGATTAAAATGTAGTCGATAACCAATACACTTTTCTCTTAAGAATCTAAAAATCCTATTTTTCTGTGTCAAATATGTTAGCGTCTAGCAATCTATGCCATTGACATATATGTATTTCTTAATATTTTTTATATTCACTCATTGTTGACATGTCAACACCGGCTAATTGTAAAGCTTACCCCAGGAAGAAGTCGCTAAAGAATTTGGCATACCAGTGCAGTTCCAGCGCTTTTGGCTGTGGGTAAAACGCCAAAATCACACTTATCGTCCTAACCGCCCATTAACACAGTTTGAGGAAGCACAAACTGTAAGAAAATCTTGCTGCTCATGAATTATATCACCTGCCATTTCATTACATTTTATTCCTTGTCGTGTTGACTAATGTATAAGATTGGCATCTAATCTTTTATTTTCAATAGTTGATCCATATCTATCCTTGAGTTCTATGGTGATCTACTGCAGATTCTGTTTCTTTTGCTATCACTTCGTTGTAACTTCTAATTAAATATACTTTTTATCATAATGGAGTGTCTTAAGCTTCATTTGAGCATTTTTATGGGGGTTTTCCCCCTTCAGCACCTGCATTGTGAAGAAATATTGGTGAAATTATTGAAATACTACACAATTATACTAAGGTGGTCGCAAAGCACAGTATGCCATATAAAAAGTTCTGTGTTCAACCCTCACTAACACTATTTTATAATGAATTTCGGCTTGTGATGCTTTAATACAGAAACTTGCTTGCATCTGAGGAGGCTTGTTGCACTACTAAAATAAGGAGTACTAAAATAATACTCCTCTTTAGCAACTTAAGCTTTTAGATGATGTGTTTATTGGATAAATTAGGGTTGCTTTGTTGATAAGTTTGGGGGATGTGGATTGGGAATGAACGTTAAAGTTTATGATTGGTATGAATGGTATTTAAAATTTAAACCCATTCATATCAATTCTATTCCAATTCCCACACCATTCCTCACTAAAAGACCAAGCATGCTCTTACTATATATATTTTTTATCTATTATATATAGAACTACTGAATATTAACAGAACCCTTTTGGTTTTCCAGAGTTTGACTTTTTGAGCTTATAAGCAATCAGTAGTGCCTCATGTATTGAGATATTTGCATCTGCAGTCCTACAGTTAGGTATATCTTGTACTTGGATGTATTTTGTGCGTTCGAATTCCGTAGTCTGCTTTTCTGCTTTATAATTGAGCCTATACTATGAGATTTTTTTTTTAGCATTTTATCCTGCCTTGCACATCTAACATGATTTGATCACTTGATTACATGTATCTAGAACAATTCAATACTGTATGCATGATTTAAGTCTTACTCGATATATAAACCACACGTTACATTTATAAAGTTTTTCACCATATCCAGCTTCTTAGTTATATAGTATGACTTCTCAAGATGTGTCGAACTGAATATTTTTGCTATAACTATCAAATACATGATTGGTGTATCTAGTTTTACTATGAATTAATGGTCCTTCTACCTTTATCCAAAGTCAAGAGAATTTTGACTAAATCTTCTGTACCGGTGTTCTTAAATTTATTAATTATCAAATTAAGGATATACAGATATCAATTCTATTGTAGTATATAATATATATCATCTTCTAATGATAGTATATATATCCTGATTAGTATCTCAAGCAGACCTACTTATCAATGTTAAAATACTTAACTGAATACGAAAATTTTATTTGCAAGTTGCAATATGTAATTCATGATTACGAAGCACATTTACCAACCTAACTTCTGTTTAGCGTTATATAAACCGGCCAATTTAGGTCATAATGGATCATTTGTTAACACTAAGCATGGATTGTGGCTTGGATTACGACAGTTAAGAATTTCATCATTAGATGAAAAGCATCTAATCATGCTAATATGATCACAATTTGCATGTGATATCATGTACAATTTCAAGATTGTGAGCCAAATGATCTATGGTGTGCTATTCTTCATTTCAAGGGTTTCTGTGGCTGTAGGTTGGACACTTGAGAGATGTATCTAATAAAGTTCAGAATGCAGAGCTGAGATTATTCCTAGAATTAGAGATTGGACCGGTAATGAAATCATTTTTGTATAAGCAGAAAAAGTGCTATGAGGAACATTTCCTCATTATTGGTTTTGATTTTTTTTTTTAATTTCATCATTTAGGAATCACGCCCTATGCCTCTACCTAATAAGGCAAAAGATGATATTTTGTTGTTCTTCAAGCTTTATGATCCGGAAAAGGAAGAGCTAAGGTATTTCTTCTAATGCTTTTTTCATTATTTTTTGTAAATTTCTAGGAATTGGAGCAGCCCCTGGAGACAAAGATAAAAACTAAGCCTTTTGAGTTCATTTTATTAATTTGCATGTCAGATATGCTGGTAAACTTTTGGTGAAGAGCATGGGCAAGCCGATTGATATCATGAATAAACTAAATGAGATGGCAGGCTATGCTCCGGATGAAGACATTGAGCTTTATGAGGTTTGTTGCAATGTTTCATGCCTAGTATACTCTATGTTTCTTTGTAATTGCCTTACAAATTAACCTTATCCTAAAAGTAGGGGTGGCAATTCGTGTTAATGGGTTGGGTTTCGTGTCGACACGATAGTGACACGGCATGATAAGGGCAAACCCGAACACGACACGATAAAAATTCGTTCCAACACGACACGAACACGAAAAATAACGGGTTGACACGAACGACACGATAACAACACGATAAGAAAAAAATAAAAAAATACTAATAATTTTTTTTTTCTAAGTAAATATATTTTAAAATTATTAATAAGTATTTTTATCATATATTTGTCTAATTTTATATTTATATTGGGTTGTTAACGGGTTAATGGGTTGTTAACGGGTTAATGGGTCATCTGTTAATATTAATCGTGCTTAACGGGTTGACACGAATTCGACACGAACAGACACGAAATTTTCGTGTCCTTATCGGGTTGACACGACAACGACACGAAC
This sequence comes from Pogostemon cablin, assembly GCA_023678885.1. Lineage (NCBI taxonomy): Eukaryota > Viridiplantae > Streptophyta > Magnoliopsida > Lamiales > Lamiaceae > Pogostemon > Pogostemon cablin. The sequence continues at coordinate 18,966,429 of CM042983.1, read as the reverse complement.
CCAACAAGGCCAAACACTAACCCGCAATTATCATATCGTGCTCGTGTCGAGAATTGCCACCCCTACCTAAAAGTACATCTTACTTCCCTTTTTACCATCATAAATCATCATCTTTTAATTTTTTTCAGTGCTTGAAGTAAGCTGGCTTTACTTTCTATTGAACTTGCCTTTCGCCTAGATTAATTGAAGCCGTAGTCTTTTTATCCATTTCCCTCTTATCTGCGTGCTAGAAAGATTCTTGGTTGGGGTGTGAGAGGGAGAGAACCCAGTGTAGTCAAAGGAAGCAGGGAAACATTTCAGCGTTTGGATCTATTGAAGCAAATTGACATCAGTGAAGTTCATGTAGAGTGTGCGTCGGTGTGTTTTATTAAGTGAGATTCAAGCTCTGTTTGCATACTTGTGAAATTTGTAAGCTTTTAGGCCCTTTTTTTTTTTTGTCTTATGTGCATAGCCCAAATCTTATCTAAAGCCCATGAAAAAGTTGAAAACCCATGCCCAAATTGTAATTCTCAATTAATTCTACTACAAAAATTTTGCAAAATTAAGACAAAACCTGCTGTTGCTTCACAGCTACTCTGTGATTCTGAAGTAGGCGGGCTGTTGCTGCTCTCCTCGCTCTCAAAATCAAATGTTAGGCTTTATTTCTCCACTCATTAGTGAGTTCTCCATTTGTTTCTTTTCATAAAGCAAGTGCATAATTGTTAGGGGTGAGAGGCATTCCTCTTGTACATTTGGGCATGCCATCTTCAACAAATGCCACGCTTCCAATTCAACCTATTTAACAAATAATCACCAAATAAAATGACGTGAAAAATCCAAATATTACATAATAACTCCTAAATAACACACTAAACATGAACATATTATCTAAATACTAATTAAAAACCAAAAAAAATAAAAAAATTTTCAAAATAGTATAAAGTTCAACTTCAAGACAATGACACAATGTACATCAGATAAAATGGCTAGAAAAGTAGTAAACTAATCAGCAATCATCGTGACTAATTAGATAGTGATCATCCTCATCATTATCAAATAGTCTTTTGTGTAATAATAGAGATGGGATCTTTTCCCTTCCCCAAAATTATGAGAATAATACTACTCTAGGTAGAAGAGGATATCTGTTGTAATAAAGGTTTATTTTAGAAGCCTAAATGCATCTTAAAAATGTAATAAAAACGTGTTTGGAAGGCAGGCAGACTCTGAATAAGATGAATGTGCCTCCAAAACAGTGCCTGCCTCGGTCCAAAAAAGGTGGCTTACTTGGAGCCCCCAGGTGGCGTGCCTCTAATAACTATGAGCAAATGTATACAAGTCTGAAATGATTCCCTGAGGAATTTTTTCCTTAACTGATGAAATATATGATTGATTATTCTTGGATAGTTCTAGCTGATTAAAACCATGTGGGTCAACACAAAATATAGACATACATATTATGTACTATTGATATAATATTATGTTTAATGATGACGATAAAGAGCTTGTAACTTGTAAGCAGTCTAATTAAATGATAGCATGTTATGTTTTCAAAATGGTGCACCTTGCTTTGGTTGAGCACATGCTTCGCTATTAAAGCGCTAGCCACTAGGGACTTTGCGCAGTTTTACTTTTGACTATCATGAGAGTATCGCTATATTTTCCTTGTAGGTATACTATAAGAGTATAATAAATTTAGTTTTCCATCCTTCTTTTCTGGCTGTTTGGGCACTCTGTTGCTTCATCTTTAATGGGATCAAGCTATTTTTCCGCTATCAAATGCCAAGAGTAATAGGGAAAAAAAGTATGTACATGCTTGATAAGTTGTCCTAAATTGCATAAATGTCTTTTTTCAGGAGATAAAATTCGAGCCCAATGTGATGTGTGAACATATTGAAAAGAGACTTACATTTAGATCTAGCCAGGTACTTTTTAATCATTATAACACATACACTATGAGTAGGAAATCTATGTTTTCATCTCTTTCCTTTAACTTTTGCCTGCAGCTTGAGGATGGCGATATAGTTTGTTTTCAGAAGTCTCTTTCAGCTGAAGCTAGCCTGCAACTTCGTTGTCCCAATGTTCCGTCATTCTTTGAGTATCGGCATAATCTCCAAGTACTTTTCATTTAATATTAGTGAATGTTGTGTATCAATTTTCTGCATAACTTGGATGGATTTATTTTATAGTATTTAACAACTGATAACTTCTGTTTGCCTAGGAATCCATATTATGGTCTAATCCTTTTGTTGTGGGATTCTAAAGAACTTTTTTGACTGAAGAATTATGCCTGCAGGCTTCCTATGTAACTATTGGAATATTCTTACCTGCCAAATTCTTTAAAGATTTTATGTTTTTGGCAGTTTGCTAAGTAACTCCCCACTGTTTATATATATATATATATACGTATATATATATATATACGTATATATATATATATACGTATATATATATATCGCTTTTGGACGTGCTGCGTGCACTTCTGTCATCTCTATTTCTCCTCTTTCACTCTTTTAATGTTATATTTTAATTTAATTTTATGATATCCTTTATTTTTGAAATTGAAAAGTTTCTCCTTTGTTAGGTGATACCTTTTTTTTTTTTTTTTTTTTTTTTTTTTTTTTTCTGTCAGGATCATATATTACATCTTCTGGTTAATGCACGCCCTTGATATTCCATAGTGCATATTTTTTTCCTTGCACAATTTGGTTCTCCAAGTTAAAATCCCCTCTCCTGATATACACACTCACACACCAAACGTATTTGTTTTGTGCTTCCTCTTTTATAACTGATCCCCCCTCCAAGCAGTTTCCTGTATTATGTAGAATTTCAGTTTGAAGTATGCCACATATATTTTTCATGGGTTCCATATCCTTTATTTAATTTTATAATTGAAGTTCCTTCCCATCTCCTCCATCGTACGCTCACACGTGTGTATATATATATATATATATATATATGTATGTATATATATGCCAGGTGAGTACTTTCTGCCCTAGGCCTTTTGATATGTGACCTACAGGTTTCTTTGTTTGATTGCACACTATAACATGGACTAGTTCTATATTTTTCTATGCTTTAAAGAGCATTAATGGTCATCCTCTAAACTCTTTTGACCACCATCCATTTGTGGCAACGTTGCAATGACCTGGGTATGATTTTTGTGAAATTATGGGTTTACAATTTTTTGCTTTTTTGCTCCTCTCTAGGAATTTATTCTTGTTAGCTTGTGTTACTAATTTCTTGAAAGAATGTAAGCTCTTATTGTGCTAGATCATGTCATTTCTTTGGATAATAATGGTTCCCCTTATGTTTTGAAATTTGCATTATTATTCTCACTTCCCATCTAATATATTTTCAAATGTTATTTTTTTTGAAAAAAGCATGCATGATCTATCCTATAAAATTAGTCTGATGATCTTGCCATACTGGAGTTGGGGATTTCTTGGAAATTCTTGCTCTGTTTTGTGCTCCCTGATCCCCCTTTATATATACCAGGAGCTTATCATGCATTTGTTGCTCTGCAAAAGTACTTTTTTTTCAAGGCATACAAATCCAGAAAATCAATTAACAACTATTAGTTTGATGTTGTGTTAACCTCTTTTATACCACCAATGAACAGGTTCTTTTCATCAAAGAAGCTGTAAAATACTTTTTAGAAGAATTTTGAGCATGAAGAGTGTTTCACTCAGTGTTGTGAATGTGTTCTGTTGGTATAGGCATATACGTATTAAGAATCTTCCTAAAAGAACTTATACTTTGATTTATTTTTCTATTCCAGAGATATCATGCTCTACTTTTTTCTCAATTTTCGTATTGAGGTCTTCTTCTCGGATAATTTTGTCTCAATTGTTTCTTTGAGATTATTGTCCGGGACATTCATCTGCAGAATTGTGTGCAATAGTTTCTTTTTCTGGCCCAGACTTTCATGCCCATTAAGAAAATTTATCTGAAGGAAGCTAAAGTTAAGATATAGTGCACCATCTCCAGTATCTGAAGTTAATTTGCCCTCCCGTATCAATGTTATGCAGGTTGTTCACTTCCGCTCCCTAGAAAGGCCTAAGGAAGATGAATTCTGTTTACAGTTGTAAGTGCAATCGACACAGAAACTATATGCTTTGTTTATCATCTTTTAGTTTTGTTCACATTGGTCTACATATTAATTCTGCTGCCATTCACATCTTAATGTGAAGGTCGAAGCTTGATACCTATGATGAAGTTGTGGAGAGAGTAGCTCGCCAACTTCGAGTAGAAGATCCTTCTAAAATTAGGCTTACGTCATACAATTCATACTCTCAGCAACCAAAGCCTCATCCTATAAAGTATCGAGGAGTAGAAAATTTGTTAGATATGTTACTGCATTACAATCAGGTAAGCTACCACTCAACACTGAGAGTCAAGACTTCACATGTTTATAACTTAAATATTGTCTAACACTATTGTATTGGTCAGATATCTGATATACTATTCTATGAAATCCTGGATATGCCTCTACCGGAACTGCAAGGCTTAAGAACTCTCAAAGTAGCTTTCCGTCATGAAATAAGCAATGAAGTAAGCAGACATTCTTGTTGGACATTGTGTGAAATAGTATGCTCTTGAAAATTCAAAGCTTTTGACAAAATAGTACAATTCATTCTAATTTCTAGATGGAGATTCACAATGTTAGACTGCCTAAAGATGGCACTGTGGGTAATTTGCTTGATGATCTCAGACTGAAGGTAAATGGTGACACTGATAATGTTGATTTATTTTTAAATAACAGTTAAGTGTTGCACATTTTTCAGGCCTCAAAAGTGTTTTTGTGCCTATTCAGCATACTTTGTTTTGATTTATTGTGCAGGTTCATCTGTCTCATCCAAATGCCGAACTTCGGTTGCTGGAAGTATTCACCCATAGGATCTACAAGGTCTTGAACTTCTATTTTCATCTTTGTTATTTGATTCTAGTTTTTATGTTAGCTTCTATTAAGTTCCAAAACTTTAGAAATGGACTACACCTTGCCATACAGAAGATGCATTGACTAAATATGATAGTTTGCTTCCTTGATTAAAAAGCTACTAATAATTTATTTTTAATTTTGAGTAACTATATTAGAGAGATGATGTAGATAAAAACAACAGATATTGGCTTTCAATAGATCAAGTTAAATATTCCCTCCATCCCAAAAAAGTCTTCCATTTGCGCTTTCCCAAAAGAGCCTTCACCTTCCTAAAATAGTAAAAAGGCCAAAACAACTAACTCTCCCCTTACACTTTATTTATAACAATTAACAATACCACCGATACCTAACACACCTAACATACTTTATCATTTATTTATTATAAAAAAATACCACTAAAAGTAACACTTCTCTAAAGGCTTTTTTGGGACGGAGGGGGTAGTATGTAGTTCATTTGTGATTGTGCTTTTCTTCACACATACTTATTGTTCCATAATTAGAAAATGTCATTGTTTGTTACTAGTGCATGTCTATTCTTACTGTAGGATTTAGGATTCTGATATTGAGTGAGTGTTTAAAGGTTCGGACTTAACATGAGTAAGGAAGATGCGTGATTTTGCTCTCTAGGTTTACTGTAGTGGTATCATCCACATCTGGTAATATGGTCTTATGTCTGCAATATGGATGAGCCCTCAGAGGAAATGAGAGTTGAAAGGAAGTAAAAGCTCATGAAGTTGCTTTCTGCTTTATTAGTTGCATTAACATTGTTATTTTTCATATATTAGCGAACTGAGGTCGATTCTAAATTTTTGCAGATTTTTCCATCCAGTGAAAAAATAGACACCATAAATGACAGCTATTTGACTTTACGGGCAGAAGAGGTTCTCTCTCTCTCTCTCTCTGTATTCTGATCATTGAGGTTATGTGCATATTTGGGCATGGGTGCCATGCAAGTATTTATCAGCATGTATCTTTCCCATTTGTGGACCTATGGTTCCTTAGTTGTTAAAGGCGCGCCTTAGGCGAGGCGCAGCCCTGATCGCCTCCTGGGTTTCTTGGTTTTTTGGGGTTTTGGTTGATGTTCAAAAAACCCTCGCCTTTGTGCGCCTTTTGCGCCTTTTTTGATGAAAAAGGCACGCCTCAGGCGCGCCTCGGGTACATTTCCTAATTTTGGATTTTTTTTTTTTTAAGAATTTAATGAATACAATGATCAATTTGATGGTGAAGAAGAGAATGAAGATTATAAGGAGGACCATAGACCATGATAATTATGATTTTTATCTCATTGGTAATCATTTGAGTCTCTGACATTTGATATTTTCTTAAATTTTAAGGATTCTGCTTATTTGCTTTTTGTGATAGTCTATTTGTGTTGAGTACTTGAATTGTGAAGTTCATTATGACATTGTACATGGGTTTTTAATTTGTGATTATGTTATTTATGAGTCATTATGTATTATTATTTGACATTTTTTTTTATTTTTACCTTTATTTAGTTGGAAAATTATGTGTTGAGTTGGATATATTAATGTATATATGTTCTAAAGTATCTTGTACCTCAGGCGCGCGCCTCAGGCGCGCCTTGCGCCTCAGGCTCCAACAAGGCCTTTGCGCCTTTCGCCTTTAACAACTCCGATTCCTATTATTAGCGTTGATCATTTCATTTGCATGATCAGCCACATAACTTCTGTGGTTTTTAGTTCATGTGTGGGACTAAAAAATGTGTATTATTGGAATCCTTGTTTGTGCCTTTATAATGTGCTTTTACTTTTATATCAGCTCCGACTAGATAATTTCTTTGCATCATCAGAAGTTCCATTATTTCTAGGTACCAGAGGAAGAGAAAAATCTGGGTCCCCATGATTGCTTGATTCATGTGTATCACTATATGAACGAAGAAAACCAAAACCAGATGGTAACCATTCTGATTTATACTTATGCTGCATTTTAGCATATGTTTGTTTTCCTGCAGTTCTTCCATACTCGAGATGGTAGTTCATAAAAATGCATTCTTCTTTCTCTTTCTATTGTCATGACATTTCTCTTTTATATCTGGCAGAAAATTCAGAACTTTGGTGAGCCCTTTTTATTGGTCATTCACGAGGATGAAATTTTGGCTGATGTCAAATTTCGTGCACAGAAAAAATTACGTGTGTCAGATGAGGAGTTCTCTAAGGTACTACCTGATACATCCATTGAGTTAGTTACTGTTATCAAATAATCCATCCCAGATTAATCTGAACAATTTCTATTTTTATCTGTCCCAGCACATTGTGCACATTCCAAGAATGGCAACATCACTCTACACAATAACCCCACAATACACTTTAATTTCAAAATTGCGTTCAATAATTTATACATAACATACTTTAGACTTTTTATTACCTAAAAAGAGCACACTACCCAATAAAAAGTCAATATAGTTGGTAATAAAGTGACTTTCTTAATCTACGTGAAAAAACAACTGTTTGCAATGCACGGGACTGAGGGAGTATCATGTCCTTGCTCTCTCTCGATATCTGTTGGTTTAGATGTTATCCACAATTACTATATTTTCTGCTTTCTGCTTATACCCCATTCTTTTTTTATCCAGTGGAAATTTGCTTTCATTTCACAAGGTCGAGCTGAGTACCTTGAGGATTCAGATATCTTGTTCGGTCGTTTCCAGGTGTCTCCCTTTCAATCATGCATCAATTCGTTCATGCACAAGAAAAGAGAAACAAAGAACTGTTTTCATTTTTTTGTGACTAATTGTAAATTTTTATTAACATCTTATTGATGTTCTTACATCATGAAAATGAATCTTGTGCTATGCAGAAGAGTGGCATGTATATTGCTTGGGAGCAGTATCTTGGATTAGAGCACATAGATATTACCCCCAAAAGACCTCTTACAGCAAATCAGGTACTCTCTATCTGCCCTTGATTAAATCTCATGCCCTAATTCCATTTAAATTGATTAGACCTTGTACATAGGTTTCTGAAAACAAATATTGATTGAGTTCCTTGACTTAAAAAGATTTTTGCAATCAAATAATGAAATTTTAATACTAAAAGATAGAGGCAGCAAGTCTTATTGGAAATTATGTCTTTCTATTCTAAAGATGTTTCATGTAATTGCGACCTCAGTTCTGTTTGAGCTTTCCCTGTTACTGGTTCACGTTTAATAAAACTCACTTGATTGATACATTATTGACTTTGAGAGAGATTTATTTGTGTCAAGCTCTTTTACTGTTTTTTTAGGTGTGAATATTGTGTGGGACAAACAAATGAGGAAAATGTGAAAGCTATATGGAGCTGAGGAAGTAATATCCTATTTTGGACCTAAGTATGATGCACAGTTTGTTTATGTGCGAGTAATATTTACTCTAAGTTGCCTAACGAAAAGTATTCAAGCATCTCTGATGCATTTTGTTAATGCATGCATCTATTCCTTTTGGAAGAGCATGCTCTTTAAATTGCAATGAGTTATTTCTCTTAGTGAAATTGTACAAGGTACACCATTGTTGATCTATCATTTGAAAATTTAGGGCATCTGTTTATTTTTCTGTCTCTTCCCTATAGTACCTCTTACCGGTGTACAAATGTAAGGTATTACATGGGATAGTGGTTGGACTTTTTTATAAGCCTTGAGATCTAGTGCTTTTAGTTTAGGATTGCAGTTTGTCTTCCCATTCCATGTGTTTATCCTGAACATGAGCCAAAGTGGAGGGCCATTTCACATCCATATCCCAATTATTTTGCTTTGCAGTAGTGCCAGTATTATTCTGCTGCTGTATGATACTTCTCAGGGATATGTTTATTGACTGGTATATATAATATTCAGAACCACCATGAGAAAATACTTAACATAATTAACTCATAATTAACCTTCGGAAAATCAATTGCCTGCTAAATTTTTATAAATTTAGGTGTAATTTATACATATGAAATTTGTTTTACTTGGTAGGTATGAGGGATGAGGAGAAAAGTATATGGAGGTAGTATTTAAATTAGCAGCTAGAAAATACTTCACCATATGATCTCATAGTTCTTAATATTTTGGAATTATTTATTATGTAGTCAAAAGCCAAAGCATTTATAAATACAGTTTACATTGTTTGCGAATGAGAAGGTGTATCAGAACATGAATATTAATAATCTATTAGTAACAAATCGAGGTGATGATCATCAACTTCCACCACCAAAACATCCTGTGTTGAGGTCTCTCATATGTGATTGTGCATGTAAGTTCTCGATACTCCCTAGTTGTTTTAGTATGATCAAAGGTCCGTGATTATCCTTGTCTTTCAGCCTCTAAAAACTTTTTGTTGATCAAATCACCATTTTAGTCTAAAATTTTAATGTTAAAAATAGGAAGCTTTTGAATGTTCCAAAATGGAAAACAATGTGTAGGAAACTATTGACTCAAGCAATAGATGTCTGCAAGTGGATCTATGTGTGCATGCGTGTGCATGAGTCAAATTGTAGGTTTGATGATGGACCTATGTATAATCATCTACGTTAGATTAAAATAAAAAAACTTAAACCTAAAACTGTTCAGTTCATATGAGTGGGTAACTAAAATTTGATTGCACTGTAGATCTATATATGACGTTTTGGTGCCAAATCTAAAATTTGATTGCACTGTAGATCTAGTACTAGTGCCAATTTATAGTTTTTCAGGGGGTAACTAAATATTGTGTTCATAGTGAGATGTTTGTGCTAATATATGTCATTATTCATTTATCATTCAGTATCGTCAACCATATGAGAAAGCAGTGAAGATATATAATTAAGACGATGGAAATAGGGACCCGTGCAGGGTTGAATCTTGACAATTGTCAGAGGCATCCTCTCTCTTCATACAAACATATTGGGGCAAGAGCGTGAATTGCATTATGCATCGAAATCTATCTACAAGTTCAGCTCAAATCTCAGAGGAACTTCCCCTGATCGTGGGATCCATCTGTTGCGAAAAAAGTCGATCCCTAGCTGAATGTTTATTTGTTTTATGCGTGTAATTTGATGGCACATGGAGGGCGTTCGTTTCCATGGTTGCTAGATTTGTTTGATATCATGGGTTTTTGAAAGGAAAATTTTGGCTTGTGCATACAACTGCTGCAGAAAAGAGTTGCTGAGATTTTGTTTGTTGTGATCTGCATTTGTATAGAGTTTTCGTGTTTGTGAAGAAGTGTTTTGCTTTATGTAACTAACTGCTAGAAATAGGAAGCAGCTGCAAAACAGTTGATGTCTTGTTTCTCAATAATTGTATGATTTCAGGTGATTATATATATATATATATATATATATTTTTTTTTTCGGATTCAAACTACCAATCGTTAGGGCCTTCACTCATTGACAGCATTGTATGTTTGTGAATTTCTTGCTATTACCAAGTATTCTTCTCGACATCTTTACTAGTTTATCTATGTGTGAATTACTAATGGTGCGACATCACATCTTTTGCTATTGGAAAAAGTTTTAACACGGGGACAATAAATTGTCATGAGGAATCGTTTGCCATTTGGTACATGTCGTCTTGCATATATGCACCAAGAAAATCAGAAACAAATCAATCAATCAAAAATTGTAAATTTAATCTAATTTCTAAAATTATGCGAGATCATATATGCTGATTATATATTCCTAAATTGTAATGTCAATCTAATTCCTAAAAATAATAATATCTAAATACTGTAACTCAATACCTTACAAATGCCCAACTTGAAAAGTAGAAACTTTAATTGATGTGTCCCTAAGACTTTGTAAAAATGTTTGCTAATTGCATTGTTGTGGGAACGTATGAAGAAAGAATAGTTCCATCCTGAATAGCATCACGAACAAAGTGACAATCTGCTTCAACGTGATTTGTACGTTCATGGAAGATGGGACTCTGAGCGATTTGTAAAGACGACTGATATCACAATACAAACTAATAGCACGATGTTTAATTACCAAGCTAAGAAGAAGACCCTTCAACCATTTCAATTCACACAAGTAAGAGAAGCCATGAAGCGATATTCATCCTCCGCAGAAGAACGTGCCATAATAGGTTGTTTCTTAGTTTTCCATGAAATGGGCGAATGACCAAGAAACACAAGTCAACTTGTGATATAGCGATGAGTAAGAGGACAAGCAGCTCAGTTTGAATTGCACCAACCTGTCAAAGAGAAAGAGCTATCCGCTCAAAGCAAAATACCTTGTTTGGGAGAGCCCTTCAAATAGCGAACAACACACAAAGCAGCTTTCCAATGCTCAGGCCTTGATTCTTTTAAAGATTGTGATAAGATGTGGATAGAGTATGTCAAATCAGGACGAGTGACTGATAAATAAATCAAACGACGATAAGGTTTTGGACAAGACAAAGTATCTTCTGAAGCATGAGCAAGCCAATGATTTTGCTCAATGGGAAAAGATGCATGCTTGGAAGCTAGAATACCAGTTTCGGAAATAATGTCAAGAGATTATTTGCATCGACAAAGAAATATTCCATCTGCACTTCGTGCCACCTAAATTCTTGGAAATATTTAAAAACTCTCAAATCTTTCATATGAAAACATGTGCTCAAATATTTCTTAAAAGTTCTCAAAGCAGCAAAATTATTCCCTGAAATAATTAAATCATCAACATGCACCAAGACATTGATTTGAATCTCACCCGTGGTATAAGTAAATAAAGAATAATCAACATAGAATTGTAGAAAGCCATAGTCTTTTAAAACATTAACAAGTTTGGCAAACCAACATCTCGGAGCCTGTTTCAAGCCATAAAGAGATTTTCAAAGACGACACACCATATCAGATTTAGAAGATCCGAAACCTGGAGGGAGTTCCATATAGACTTTCTCAATGAGATCCCCGTGTAAAAAGGCATTATGTACCATCTGATGTAAATTTTTAGATGTTTCAATGGCTAAGAAAGCACAAATCATGACCATTTTTGCAACAGGCACAAAAGTCTCGTAATAACTGATCCCAGCAATTTGATGATTACCAAGAACGACCAAACGAGCTTTAAGTTATTCAATACTGCCACCAAAGGTGTACTCGATTTTATAAATCCATTGACTACCAAGAGCATGTTTACCAGGGGGTAATTTTTCCATAGTCCAAGTACCATCATTCTTTAAAGCACAAATTTCTGATTGCATAGCATGAAGCAACCCTTCATTTGTCATAGCCTCTTTAAATTATTTTGGTTCACGACCGGCAGAAACAACATCAAGAAATTTCCAATGGCTATTAGAAAATTTTGTTGGTTGAGTGTCAACCAAAGTTCCACATCGGTTAGAAGTGGGGATGTCGATGAGTTTATAAGTGTGATTGAGACTCTCCCTAGCATGAGGCCTTTTGGGTGTGAGCCCAAAGAGCAAAACCGTGCGGGCCTGTAGAAGGCCCTAAGCGGACAATATCATGCTATTGGATTAAGTGGGCCGGGCTCTACGCTGGGCTGATAAATCCAACAGTGGTATCAGAGCCAAGTCCCAAACTTAACCGGCGCGACACCTTAAACTGATGTCTAGCCATGGGACTTTGTTTGAGGGGGCAATGTGGCGCGGTTGGTGGGATGTTCTCGCCTCAAACTGATGTCTAGCCACAGGGCTTTGTTTGAGAGGGAGTTTCATATAGACTTTCTCAATGAGATCCCCGTTTAAAAAAGCATTATGTACGTCCATCTGATGTAAATTTTTAGATGTTTCAATGGCTAAGAAAGCACAAATCATGACCATCTTTGCAACAGGCACAAAAGTCTCGTAATAACCGATCCCAGCAATTTGATGATTACCAAGAACGACCAAACGAGCTTTAAGTTGTTCAATACTGCCACCAAAGGTGTACTTGATTTTAAAAACCCATTGACTATCAAGAGCATGTTTACCAGGGGGTAATTTTTCCATAGTCCAAGTACCATCATTCTTTAAAGCACGAATTTCTGATTGCATAGCATGAAGCAACCCTTCATTTATCATGGCCACTTTAAATGATTTTGGTTCACGGCAGAAATAATATCAAGAAATTTCCGATGGCTATTAGAAAATTTTGTTGGTTGGGTATCAACCAAAATTCCACATCGGTTAGAAGTGGGGATGTCGATGAGTTTATAAGTGTGATTGAGACTCTCCCTAGCATGAGGCCTTTTGGGTGTGAGCCCAAAGAGCAAAACAGTGCGGGCCTGTAGGTAGCCCAAAGCGGACAATATCATGCTATTGGATTAAGTGGGCCGGGCTCTCCGCTGGACTGATAAACCCAAGAGTGGTATCAGAGCCAGGTCCTAAACTTAATCGGTGCGACACCTCAAACTGATGTCTAGCCATGGGACTTTGTTTGAGGGGGCAATGTGGCGCGGTTGGTGGGATGTTCTCGCCTCAAACTGATGTCTAGCCACTGAGCTTTATTTGAGGAGAAAATATTGGTTGGGTGTCAATCATAGTCCCACATCGGTAGAAGTGGGGATGTCGATAGGTTTATAAGTGTGATCGAGACTCTCCCTAGCATGAGACCTTTTGGGTAAGAGCCAAAGAGCAAAACCGTGTGGGCTTGTGGGTGGCCCAAAACAGACAATATCATGCTATTGGATTGAGTGGGCCCTTCTCTCCGTTGGGCCGTTAACCCAATAAATTTTGCACAATTAATATAATGTGTTATAGAAAATGATGTACCTGACAAAGTAAATGGCTCGAGTGAATTTTGAGAGAGTAGATGGACTTTTGTGTTAACAATACTTGTAACATAGTCACATAGCCGGGTGAATGGAACTTTTTCATGGAATCCATGTCCCATGCGAGTCTCATTGTCAGATCCAAAGCAACTTCAATCATCTCCTATGTAGATGTGGGAATATCTAGATTTTGTTCAATATCTGTGCCAAACTGGGATCCATTGGTTAGACTAAAAAACAACAGTTGTTGGGGTTTGGGTGGTGACAGGTAATGGGGAGGATTCATTTGTGGGATCAAGCTCACTAATCAATCTTTAGAGTTCTCCAAAATATGAAAGTCAAATCATCTTTACCCAAATTCATGTTGTTGAAACTATTTTTCGATTGAATTGGAGGAGAAACAATATCAACAAAGGGTAATTGATTTTCAAAGAACTTAAACATCCCGATAAACAAAAAACTTTTATTATCTAGATCAAAAAGTGTCCATCCTTTCTTTCCAAAAGGACGCCCAACAAAACCAAATTTTTGACTCCTACTTGCAAATTTATCACTTTAGCCCGTTGATTATGAGCATAACACAAACAACCAAATACTTGCAGTTCATCAAAGGATGTTAAAGTGTTGAAAAGAATTTCGTATAGTATTTTATTCTAAAGAACACTCGAGTGTGTATGATTGATCAAATGTGAGATTGTTAAGACACATTCACCCCAAAAATATATAAGAAGATTGATTTGAAAACGCAATGCCCTTGTCACTGTAAAAATATGACCATGTTTGCGTTCAACTCTGCCATTTTCTTGGGGGTCCCACACAAGAGGTTTGAAATAACATCCCATTGAACAGAAAATAATCTATTAGACAATTAAACTCAATCCCATTATCACTCCCAACAATCTTTATTTTTTTTTATCAAATTTTCAATCAATCATAGCCATAAAAGACAAACATTTTGAATACTTCCAATTTATCAATCAACAAATTGACCCATACCGCTCGAGAAAAATCATTCATAATAGTAAAAAAGTAACGAGCACCACAAGAAGAAACTATTTTATAAGGGGCCCACAAATCATAATGAATCAATTCAAATTTTCTGGAGGCTTTATGATAGGTTAGAGAAAAAGGATCATGATATTGTTTGGCACGAGGGTGATCGTCGCTATTTTCACCTAGATTTTAGTGTATTTTTATGTGTTATTTTCGTAGTATTTATCTGTTTCTTGTAGTTTTGGTGGTGTTTATTGTTCATTTTGAGATTTTGTGTGATGATGCATAAATTTGTGTTAATGGGTTAATTGTATGAAAAATAGGTGAAAAACAGAGCAAATCAGAATTGGGAGCCGAAATGGGAGAAAATGGGCAACAGGTGACCGAACTCGATACAACTCTTGAACTCGAGTCGAGCTTCTTGGTCGTCGTTAAATTCACATAGATTTTAGGTCGTTTTATATTTTTTTGTTTATTTTCATGTTGTATTTCCCTTTTTTATATGGTAGAAAAGGTAGAAAATATATTTCTAACGTCAAAATATGCACATACAAGTGACACGATGGAAAAAATGAGCAAAAATGGAGAAAATGGTGCAAAAAGAGTGAACAGTAAACTAACACAAAAATTTGACCATCATCATAAAAATTCGGTCGAATTTTTGTGCAGAATCAGGGGAAAAACAGAGCAACGAAGGATGAACACATTGACAGAAAAATTCGACCAGCAGCAGATAAATTCGGTCGAATTTTTCTACAGAATTGCAGAAAATTCAACGTCCCTCACAAAAATTTGGTTGAATTTTTGTGAAAATAGCCACCTGTCCAGAAAATCAGTTTTAATCCCCATTTTGACTGCTTTTTCTCCAAGTTTGGATTGGAGAATCAACCTTAGCCCCCATTTTCGTGAAAGACACATACTACACACCATTTTCTACACACTTCCATCTCCACCAAAATTTTACTCCATTTTTCCACCATTTTTCACTATTTTTCACACCTTCAACCATCTTCACTTTTCTTATCCACCCATCATATAACTAATGAGGACTGAGGCACATGGAGGAAGGATTGCATTTTGAAGGGGAGAATCAACCCAAGTTCCAAATAGGGGAGATCTTATCTTTAATTTGTATTTTCTTAGTTTTTATTTCAACAATGGATGTTTGTAAGCATTATATTGATGTTTTCATGATTTTTGTTGTTGGCTAGACATCTTGTGAGGCTAGCCACATGATGGATTAGAGATCTATGAATTTGTTGAATTTTAGATGGTTTAATTGATGTGAATTTTGGAATTTCTTACATGATCTATGATTTACTTGATTTGTATTGTGATATGTGTGGTTGAATTCTGTATTTGTGATATTAGGATGACCATTCCAATATTGTGATTAGGGTTTTGATTGAATCATGTTATAATATGAATTTTGTATGTTAGTGTGTGAAGTATGTGGTCACATCTTTATATACTTAGAACATTCATGTTGGAACACTTAATTGATTTATCATATTTGGTTGATTAATTGAGTGAGGAGACTAATCTTGTTATCATAGTACCTTAAGGGAATTGAGAGTGAGATTCAATCTTTTGTGCTTGAAACTTGTAATGAGTTGAGAACTTAATCACCTTAGCCAAAGGGATTAGGGGAATATTTGTGATTGATTCTATTCCAATTATCATTGATATTTGCCACTTGAATTTAACAAGTCCATCTTGTGTCTTTAATCTTGAGTATGGTTAGCCTTACTCCTCTTTAGATTGATCTACATCCATTTCATTTTCATTGTGGTTACTTGACACAAAATTTGATTATCTTTAGTTGTTAATTGTTTCTACTTGCTACTTGCTTAGATAATTTTTAGTTAAATTGCTCTTTTCAATTTTCAAAACTCAAAATCCGATCACTCCTATAAAGTATGATTGAAACAAACACGGATACACTCTAGATTTATATCTCCCTTTGTTCGATATTTAAACTGGGTCAATAACTATAAATGATAGGGTACGCTTACCTTGATCATTTTTATCCAAAATTGGCTCTAAGTTCATGGTGCCGTTGCGACGGGAGAGATAAAATTTTGGGAGTAACGAGTTTGCGTTTAATTTGCTTTGCTAGGAGTAATTTTACTTGCTTTCTTTTTATTGTTTTTATTTTGTTTGTTTTGTGATCTAACTTGGTGAATCTTGTAGGTGTATGCACACTCGTTCAAGGTCTCAATCTATCGAGCCTTTGGATTTGGAGTTAGAGGCTACCTTACGAAGAAGAAGGAGAGGGTTGTTGTATCCAACGGAGAAAGAAATGGATCACGGATTAGATGAAGCTAATGGCAATGGGGTTGAAGAAGAGGGGAATGGACAAAATTTTTCAGCATGGTGTGGAAAATTCACATGGTGCTCAAGTGAATCCGGAGCTTATGCAACAAGCAAATTTCCACCAAGTGCACTTGCACAATCAACAGTTGCAAGCCATTATACAACAATTGCTAGTACAACAAGAGGCGAGAAATAATTCACAAGTTCCTCCAATAGTGCAACAACCTCAAGTTCAAGGGCATAATGGAGTCGGCATGAATATTAGAGATCACTTCCTAGCATAAGTGGGAAATTATGCTATGGGGCCGCCATTAAAAGTCAACAATTTTGAGATCAAAATGAGATTGATTAATATGGTGTAAGCGAATCAGTTTGGGGGTGGTGCAATGGAAGACTCAAATGCTCACTTATCTCAGTTCACGGAGTTAGCTAATACCATCAAGATTAACTGAGTGAGTGGGGATACTATCAAGATGAAGCTCTTTTCCTTCTCCTTAAGGGATCGAGCTAAGGCTTA
Source organism: Pogostemon cablin (assembly GCA_023678885.1). Classification (NCBI taxonomy): domain Eukaryota; kingdom Viridiplantae; phylum Streptophyta; class Magnoliopsida; order Lamiales; family Lamiaceae; genus Pogostemon; species Pogostemon cablin. Next base: position 18,949,046 of record CM042983.1, on the reverse strand, counting down.
GTATAATACTATACCTCTGGGATCTTGCACTACGTAGAGATAGTTAGCTCAGAGGTTCTTGAACAAGTTCTTTCCACCATAAAATATGTTGCATATGAAGGGTTTAATCATACAGTTCAAGCAATTGCCTCTTGAAACCTTTAGTGAAGCATGCGATCGCTTTAAGAAGATGCTTCGGATGTGTCCACAGCATGGGTTCCCCCTCGATCAACAATTAGGATTTTTTTATGCAGGATTGAATGGAGGTTCAAGGATACTGGTTGATGCTTCATCGGGAGGATCTATATTGGGGCAAACACCGGAGAGGGTTGTCGCTATTTGTGAAGAAATTGCTTTGAACTTAGGACAGTGGCCTTTGGATCGTTCTCCAGGGATGTATGAGATGGAAAGGATAGCAAAGATGGAAGAAGTGTGTATGAAACAAGTGGAAGCACCGAAAAAAGATGTCACTGAAAATGTTATCTCGGAGATACTCAAGAGGATGAATGCTAATTTACAAGTGTCTCAGAACTCTATGCCTATGCCCATCATGAGTTAGCCATTTTCAAGTTCAAATGTTCAATTGCATACATCTCGAATGCCTCACAAGGTATGACCTTCAACATGGGATTTCAAAAATCTTGGGGACAACCCGGGATGTCACTCGAGGAAGTTGCCTTTATGCAAGGAAGGAACTTCCAAGGGAACTATGAATGAAATTTTGGACACCAAGGAAGAGGTTATCCACCGAGACAAGGAGGATTTGGCCAAGGAGGTTTTGGTGGAAACTTTCACGAAACTCGTAGGTTTGAAAATTTGTCTTATGGAAATCAAGGCAACGCTCTTACTCTTCCATTAAGGATCAAAGCGGGAGAGAAAGCTCTAAATAGTGAAGGAAAGGCTACGGTGGAGGACCAAATGGGGAAGATGTTTGAACTCATGAAGTATATGAGTGAGATGAGAGGAAATTGGAAAAAGAGGAAAGAAGGTGATGAGAGTGAAGATAAGCATGTTTTAGTGTCCAATTTAACACTTTTTTGATGGTAATTATTGTTATATATTAGCACAAGTGTCTTATATTCGATATATGTGAGAAAAAGGTGCGTTTGAGGTGTTTTATTGTGTTTTATGTGGAAAAAGGATCAAAAGTACAAAGTTGGAGAAAAGGTGCAACTTGTGCAAGAATGCTGAAAACGCACGCCCAACTTGTGTAATTTTTCTATGTTCGTGTGGAGCTCAAAAGTGGAAGTGTGATAGATTTTTGGAAAGCTTTAGAAGAGAGGGTTGTTTTGGCATAAGAAACACCTCAATCAGAGTCCAAACGAGAAAGTTACGATCAAAATAGTGACGTCGCGCAAGTTGTGCCTAATAGAACGACTGTGCTAATTTTCATGGCTTGTTACACCTTCAAATGTTGAAGTTTTTATGAGTTCTTTATATGGATAGAAATCCAAGGAAAAGAGAATCACGTGAGCACAAGAATCGCTGAAATCAGAGTTTGGATGTGGAAGTTATGCACGAAACAGTGAGACTGAGCATGCAGTTCGACCAGTAGTTCGACCAAGGCCTTCCAGTTCGACCAAAACCACTTTGGTCGAACTAGGACACGGAAATATGTTTTCATTGGGTTTTACACCTCCAGTACGTGTATTTTTGTATTTTCTAAGAAAAAGCTCATTCAAGGTCCATAAGGAGAGCTTACAAGTATAAAAGGGGATGCAGATCACACCAAGTGACGACAACACAATCATCTACACCCCACAAGGGGGGATCACCCCCCAACCATCATCCACATTATTTCCTCCATCCATCCATCACTTCGAAGATTAGTCTACTGAATCAAGAGGAGAACCAAGAGGAGGATTCAAGAAGGAGAAGGATGCGACGATGCCCGCATCTAGGGTATTATTCATTTTCTAATTTATCTTGTATTTTTCAGACATATGGGTAAAATCTATCTAACCCCTATGAGTGTTTTTCGCAACACCATGGGCTAGAACCATTTTGGTAGATCTAGGGTTTTGAAGGTTTTTATGAATTAATTGAACTTTCGTATATATACTCCATACAACACTACTTGTGGATTTATTTTATATAAGACTATGCGTTTTTAATTCATACTCAGAGTTATTTTGTGCATCATTAATTGTTATGTAGAGTCTGAATACATATCTTGGTTATTGATTGAGTGCATTCACTGCTGAGCGGGATTCCATGTATGATTTTAAGTGAGGGGACTCCGAAGCATCATTAGAACTATTTTATATGAATACTTATTAATTGAACTGGATTCGGATTGATAAGTAGGATAAAGAGGGTAATTTTATAGTACCTATAAAGAGAGATTATATCGGGTTAGAGTACCAATTGGCCAGGAAAATAATTGATACTGATAGTACCTAGAAAGGGGAGGGTGAAGATATCTCTTGCTCCAAGGTTATTACACGTGTTATACGCATGTTTGCTTGTGTCTATAGAGTAAATGTGCATGGCTTATTGATGCATCCATAATCCACAAGGCAGGTCGAATATTGATACACGAAAGGGAAAATAATAAGTGAAACTGAATTGCCTGAAGAGCTATCTATTCTCCTACTTGATTCACTTTCTTATTTTTCTAGTGCTTAATTTATTTTAATTGTTATTTTAATTACTTGTTTAGTAGATATAATTATTTCCACAACTCTTATTGCATTTTGTCTTAATTAATTTAGTTAATAATTAAATTAATTATACACCGTCCTTTGGGTTCGATATTTAACTTGGTCGCTTACTTAAACTGCAATTGATATCCTTATTACCTGGAGATTAATTTTGCGTGCAAAGAAAACGCTCATCAGAAGGCAAGAGAAGGAAGTGAATGATCGGAGATTTAAAGCATTAGAGATGCAAATGAGCCAAATGCTATGTGAAAAGGGGGATGTTCATCAACCAGGAAAGTTTTCGTCTACTACTGTCACTAATCCTAAGGAGCAATGCAAGGCCATCATACTTCAAAGTGGAACAAAATATGATGGACCTCCGATGCCAAAGGAAGTGAAGGAGGTAGCATGTGAACGAGAGTCCATGGTAGTTGAGGATGAATAAGGGATTGAGACACTTGAGGAAGAAGTAGTAAAGTCTCCAAAGAAGTGGGAAAGAAGTAAGAAAGTTAAACGGAAGGAGAAGGAAGAAGACTTCGAAAGGGATGAATGGGGGATTCCTAAATTACCCGTACCAATCCCATTTCCACAAAGATGTTTGAAGAAAGGCTTAGATGAAAAATTTGCAAAGTTTGTGGAAATGCTAAAGAAGATCCACATCAATATCCTTTTTGCATATGCCCTTCTACAAATGCCCAACTATGCAAATTTTTTGAAGGATATATTGGCAAAGAAGAGGAGCTTAGGTGAGCATGAAACAGTGAATCTCTTGGAGGAGTGTAGCGCCATATTACAAAAGAAGCTCCCACCTAAGTTGAAAGATCCGGATAGTTTTACTATTCCATGTGAGATAGGGAAGCATGAGAGCTACAAAACTCTATGTGACTTGGGTGCAAGCATCAACTTAATGCCTTTTATCAATTTTCAAGAAATTGGGCATTGGAGAGGTGAAGCCTACATCGGTCACTCTTCAATTGGCCGATATGTCTATGATGTATCCAAAGGGGATTGTGGAGGATGTTTTGGTAAAGGTTGACAAATTTGTATTCCCCGTTGATTTCGTGGTTTTAGATATGGACGAGGACTCAAATGTTCCATTAATTATTGGACGTCCATTTCTAGCCTTGAGGAAGGCCTTAATTGATGTGGAGAAAGGGGAATTGACCTTAAGGGTTAATGAAGAAGAAGTGGTGTTCTCATTGAAAGAGGCTATGAGGTATCCTAGGGGGAACGAAGAGTGTAGATGAGTAGACATGATGAAAGATCTTCTTGAAGAGCATCTACATTGTTTCCATTCCAAGGATCCTTTGGAATCCATAATGAGCCACTTTTACTCCTTTGATTTATCTAATTCTTCTTGTTGTTTTAATGATGATGAAATAGCTGATGATTTGCATTATTTGAATTCTTGTAGTGAACTCACATTGTAAGAAGCAAGGGAAGTGCTAGAAAAGAAGCTTGAAGAGGACCTTAAAGAAGAGAAAAAGGAGGAGTTAAAGCCTTTACTGGAATACTTGAAGTATACATACTTGGGAGAAAATGACACTTATCCGGTAATTGTATCTTCATCCTTAAATGATTTAGAATTGGAGAAGCTATTGGGAGTCTTAAGAGAGCATAAATCCGCCATTGGTTGGTCCATTAAGGACATGAAAGGTATAAGCCCCTCTCTATGCATGCATAAAATTTATTTAATTGAAGAGGATAAATCTTGTGTGCAAAATCAATGTCGTCTTAATCCTATAATGCAAGAGGTGGTAAGGAAGGAAGTGTTGAAGTGGCTTGATGCGGTTATCATTTTTCCGATTAGTGACAGTCCATATGTGAGTCCTTTGCATGTGGTGGCAAAGAAGGGTGGTATGACCATCGTGTGATAAGAATGAGACAATTGCCACGAGGACTATCACCAGTTGGAGGGTTGTGTGGATTACCGCAAACTTAATGATAACACATGTAAAGACCATTTTCCACTCCCTTTCATTGATCAGATGCTTGATAGACTAGCGGGACATAAGTATTATTGTTTTCTCGATGGTTACTAGGGGTATAATCAAATTTGATAGCCCTGGAAGACAAGAGAAAACAACATTTACTTGTCCCTATGACACCTTTGCATTTAGGATGATGCCATTTGGTTTATGCAATGCTCCAGCCACATTTCAAAGATGTATGATGGCCATTTTCGGTGGGTTGATAGAGAACATCATGGAGGTATTCATGGATGATTTCTCCGTTTATGGTTCTTCATCTGATTTGTGCTTGATTAATCTATCTATTATTTCGCAGCATTGTGAGCAGACAAACCTTGTGCTTAATTGGAAGAAATACCATTTTATGGTCACTGATGGAATCATGTTAGGGCACCACATTTTGGAGCATGGCTTGAGAGTGGATAGAGCAAAAGTCATAGCCATAAAACGTCTTCCTCCTCCCACTAGTGAGAAGGGAGTTAGATCGTTCTTAGGTCATGCGGGCTTCTATCGCCGCTTTATTAAGGATTTTTCAAAAATTGATAAGCCACTTTGTAAGCTTCTTGAAAAGGATACTATATTTAAATTTGATGAAGATTATCTTGCTTTGTTTTAGGTACTCAAGTAGGCTTTGATTTCATCTCCAATAGCACTACAAGAAAACTATGAAATTCCAATAGAAAAATTCCAATGAAAAGCAAATCCGTTGGAAATTTTAGAGTTCCATCGAATTTTTCAATGAAACTTTAAACCGTTGGAAAATTCCAACCAAAATTCCCATGAAAATTTAAACTGTTGGAAATTTCCAATGCTAATTCCAACAACCTAATATACTATTGGAAATTTTCAACTAAAATTCCTATAAAATCTGAAACTATTGGAAAGTTCCAACTAAAATTACCATATAAATTTTAGCCATTTGAAAATTCCAATACTAATACCAATATCTTGATAAACTGTTGAAAATTTCCAATAGAAATTCCAATTAAACTTAAGCCGTTGAAAAATTTCAATGAAAATTCCATCGAAAAAAAAGACTTTAATAAATTTAAATGTCAATTTATAACATAAATTATATATTAGTTAATTTGGTAGATGATACACTGATATACTCAAGAGGTCAAGGGTTCAAATCCGAATAAATACTTTTATTTTCGTTGGACAATTCCAACAGAGTTGGAAGATCGTTGGAATTTATTCCAGCGATAAGTCCAAAAGAAAATTCCATTGGAAAAATGTTTGAATCACTTTTAGATAAAAAATCCAACAAAAAAATGTTGTTGGATTCATCGTTGGATTTTAGAAACCATTGGAAATGTTGTTGGAAAAATAACATTCCAACGGTCACTTTTCCAACGGAAAAAATTAGTTGGAATAGCTGTTTGAATAGTGAATTCCAATGGTAATTTTACATATTCCAATGGTTTTTCGCCATTGGAATTTGGCATTTTTCTTGTAGTTATAGCTCCGGATTGGTGTGTACACTTTGAGTTGCATTGTGATGCAAGTGATCAAGCTATTAGAGTGGTGCTTGGGCCAACAAAGGAGAAATAGTTTAAAGCTATTTACTATGCCTCTAAGACATTGAATTCTTGCCAAGTGAACTATACAACCATGAAAAATGAATTTCTAGCGGTGGTCTATGCCTTTGAAAAGTTTCGCCCCTACTTAGTTGCTACTCGAACGGTAGTCTTTGCTGATCATGCGGCCATCAAGTATCTAATGAATAAAAAGGACTCTAAGCCAAGATTGATTCGGTGGGTATTACTTCTACAAGAGTTCGATGTGGAGATTAAAGACAAGAAAGGGGTTGAAAATATGATAGCGGATCACTTATCAAGACTTGAAAGAGAAGAGGGGGATGAAGATTTGACTCCGATTAGTGATAAATTTCCAGATGAGGAGATCCTAAAGGTAGAGGTTGACCAAGTGTTTGCTCTCATGGTTAGTTTGTCTCCTTGGTACGCTGATTATGTGAACTATCTTGCTTGTGGCATTCGACCCACGCTTCTTAATGAGTACAAGTTGAAGAAATTCTACATGGAAGTGAAGAAGTATTTGTGGGATGAGCCATTCTTGTTTAAAAATGTGCGGATGGAGTTATTCAGAGATGTGTAGCCAATGAGGAGATTAAAATGATTCTAGAGTTGTGCCATTCGTCTCTTTGTGGTGGGCATTTTGGTCACCACAAGACGAGAGCAAAGGTTCTTCAATCGGAATTTGTGTGGCCCACCTTATTTGGAGATGCTGAGAAGTTTGTGGATAGTTGTGATAGGTGCCAACGAGTTGGAGGAATAGGAAAATGGGATGAGATGCCTATGGCTTTGAGGATTGAAGTGGAAATTTTTTATGTATGGGGCATTGACTTTATGGGCCAATTTCCTTCCTCTTAAGGGTACTTATATATCTTGTTGGATATGGAATATGTGTCCAAGTGGGTGGAAGTAATCCCCACGAAGATGAATGATGCTTTTGTTGTTCAAAGGTTCTTGAAAAGGAACATATTTTCTCGATTTGGAGTCCCACGAGCTCTAGTAAGTGATGGAGGTACACATTTTGTGAACAAGTTGATGGAAGGGCTTTTGAAGAAGTATGGAGTCAAACACCAGATTGCCACACCTTATCATCCCCAAGCAAATGGATTGACGGAAGTTTCAAATCGCCAAATCAAGCTAGTTTTGGAGAAGATAATTAATGGGGGAAGAAAGGATTGGGCGGAGAAGCTCGATAATGCCTTGTGGGCATATCAAACGGCGTTCAAAACTATCTTAGGTATTTCTCCTTACCAATTGGTGTATGGAAAACCTTGTTACCTTCCCGTCGAGTTGGAGTACCGTGCTTTATGGGCAATTAAAAGGCTCAATATGGATGAGGAGGAAGCCAGACAAGCAAGGTTGTTGAAGATAGTAGAGTTGGAAGAGTTTCATGAAAAGACATATGATAACTCAACCATATTACAAGAAGAAAGTGAAAAAATGGCATGATGTCAAGTTGAAAGAGAAGACATTTGCTCCCGGAGATAAAGTGCTCGGTTTTAATTCAAGACTCAAATTATTTCTGGGGAAGCTTAAGTTAAGTGGATGGGTCCGTTTGAGGTATTGGAAATTCTTGGAGGAAACACGTTGACGCTCAAAGGGCCCAATGATGAGTTCGTTGTAAATGGGCATCGGGTTAAGCATTACCTATCTCCTTCTCAAAAGGAGATAGTATATGTGGACACCCTTTCTTCTTAAACTCATCATGATATCTAGTAGAGTAGGTTTTTCTTTTATTTTATTTTATTTTTCATGTGTTATTTGTATTTTTGGTGGTGTAGGTTGATCATGTTTGTTGAGGAAGATTAAAAAATTGGATTACGAGAAGCACTACGTTGGATGCTTTGAGGGTAAGTCCCACTACTTTTTGCAAACTTAAAGTCTTCACTTATGCTTCGATTTAAGTTTGGGGGGAGAGTGAGTTGTGTGACTCACCACTTGAGTGTGTTTCATAGTTTGTGGTTGCTCGTTGTGCATTTGATAGCTTTCTCGTAATTTGGTTAAATTTAAAATTTTTCTTGATGAGCGTGATTATGTTTTTGGAGTGTTTTTGGTGTATGTTTTGATCTATTGCTTGAGCTTTTGGGTACATTTGATCATATATGATGACATGTTGGATAAATGTTTAGAAAACAGGAGAAGATCAATTTTTGGAGGAGACTGTAAGAAAAATTCGAGGTGTGTAGATCAAATTTATCTTAAGTATGTTTTGCAAATTTGGGCACATATTCACGAAAATTCGTTTGAATTTTCGTGAGGGTGCTCGAATTTCTCTACATTTGGCCAGCGCGTGGAAAAGTCAACAAACTCACAAAAATTCGACCTCTTACACAAAAATTCAGTCGAATTTTTGTGAGTAATGGCCCAGGTAAGCAAAAGTCGGGTTGCATAAAAATTCGACATACATCACATTTCTTCGTTCGAATTTTTATGTTAGTAGACTTTCTTTTAAAACTAAACCCCCCTGTCCATCTCGCATACACTCCACTCGACTCTTCTCCTCTCATACACTGCACACACACACACATAGTTGCCCTAATTCCCACTGAAAAGTCAAAGTTGGGCCACAATTGTCACTCCATTACCGTGGAATTTCACCCTTTTTAGGAGAAAATGGTAAGTTCTTTTCCCTATTTCATACTTGTTAAAGGTTTCACAAGTATTATTGAATACTCCATGAGTAATTGCAAGTATAGGGCTAGAAGTTCATGACTAGGGGTTAATTGTTTAAGAATGGGTGATAGATGGGTTGAATATTGAGCTGAAATTCTGTTTAATTAAACTGTGAAGAAGTTGAGTTAGGGAAAAATGGTGAAATGCATACAGTGCTTGTTCAATCTGTGATTTTTGTTGCAATTGAGTAAGATGCCATGTTCTTTAGCTTATTATGAACTGTATGTCAAGATTGGGGCAGTTTAGGTAATGTTCTTAAATGTTGAAATTGATACTTGAAATATTCATGCCCACAAGGTATTTGTTGAAATGCCTCAATGAAAATTTTTATGCATTTTGAGCTTAACACTTGAGGAATGTGATTAATAAACTTGGGAATGTGGTATGTGAGAAGTGTGTGATTTCTTTCATGAAATTTGAAGTGTTGCTCATACATGGGAAGTGTCCAAGTGTGTGAAATTGTTGAGGATTGAAGAATGTACATGTATTAAGCTTGTGTGGAGAGTATTAGATGCATGCTTTGAACTTGTTAAATTGTGAAAATTTTTTGAAGAATTTGAAGCATGCATTGTGATACTTGTCTTGGAATTATTGATGTGTGATGGTCATGCTCCATGCTTATTGAAAAATCTTGAAAATGAAGCTCTTGTTTTGCTTTGAAATTAAGTGTGTTGATTGCATATGAAGCTTGATGCCTCTAGGTTATTTTATTTAGAATTAAATTGAGTTATTTACATATGTGTAGGTGAGACAACCAGATTGGCGGGGAGATTTAACTCAAGCCAAATTTGACAGAATCAACACTTATCTCTTGAGAAAGGGGTGGCATCCGACTGATTATGGGGTGGAATTATCAGAAGAAGAATGGTCAGATAAATGTCAAAGGTAGAGGATCCTTGCCCCAAAGATAGAAAAAACAAGATGGCTAGATCCGAGATGCATGGAAGTGATGGGGATTCAAAATGAGGTACATGGGATGATGAGAAAAATTGGATTGGATTGGTTCACCACGAGATGGCCTGAGACATACAGAGGGCTCAGTCTAGAGTTTTTGGTAACTCTAGAAGTGAAAAATTACTCTAAGATTTTAATTTTCAAGGATAATGAAGTTCCGCCTTCGGAATACTGAGTACACCTTTGCATCGAAGGACATGAATCAATTCTTTCACAGCCCTAGGAAAGAGTTACTGAAGGACTGGAAGACGAGAGATAACTTCAAGGAGCAAGACTTCTGGCACTCTATCACGCATCGAGACCTGCATAAAAAGCCATTGAAGTATGACACATTCGCTCCAGAGCATCACAGATAAAGAATCCCGCTGTGTGATACATAGAGAAATTCTTAGCACACACACCCTATTTGGGAGGTCAGAGGGTTCATGTGTGGGGAAAAGGGAGTTGTACGTCCTCAGTTGCATTATATATGGAGAAACCTTCAGTGCTGGAGCATATTGGATGACCACTACTAAGAGGGTTGTCAAATGCAAGAGCCCCCAGAAAATTGTGATAGGAGGCTTGGTAACCATAATAGCAGAAGGGCTCGGGTTGCACTTGACAGGTCTATGGCTCATTCGTGGAGCAAATTTGGATGTAGAGAGTACGAAGTGGACTCGAGTGATAGAGAAGATAGAGAGAGTATGTGATTGTATTTCCGATGGCTGAGTTCTTCCCACTATGGCCTATCAGTCTTATGACGATCTACCCTGACTGCTTAGAAGGAAATCTTGCACTCATTGGCCCAGATCATGACAAAACTCTCCAGAAGTTCCGTACAGACAATGCACAATATCTATTAGGGTGACATGTAGTGGATACAGATATGGTCGAGGATCATGAGTTGATTCCAGAAAATTAGAGAGCACCTCGTGCTACCTTCGAGCGTGGAGAGAGCTCACAAGCAGCAGCTCAGCGAGGAGTAGGGGGAGATGATTGGAGTGAGTGGAGGACTGAGATCAGGCACATACAGATGCATCAGCATAGGACATACTTTAGGATGGACAACATGGAGAGGAGCATGCAAAACATGGAGGAAATGATGATATGGATGTATAATCAAAGCAACCCTTAGGCTCCCCGTGTATTCCAGCCATGGCCTGAGTATATCCCACCTCAAGATTATGAAGATGCACATGAAGAAGTAGGTGAGGACGAGGATACCGAGGTGATTGGTGAGAATGAGGACACTGAGGAGATCGGTGAGGATGAAGATAGCAATGACACCGAGGAGTCCTAGGAGCCGAAGTCGCTGCATGCTCGATCCTCTTACTCTCTCTCTCTCTCTCTCTTTATCTATCCTTAAATTGTGATTTGGTTTGACTTTGGTTGAATTGTATTCTTAAACTCATGTTGTGGATATTTGGTTGTTTGTTTTGATTTTGGGATTGTGGAAGACATTGGATTCAATCGGGTTGTAATAGGATTTCTAGATCTTGAGATGTATGGATGTTTTTGTTTCTCTTTTTGTGATGTTCTTTTCTTTTCTTTATTTATTTCTTATTTCTTGCTAGTGTGTTGCTTGCTTGTTATGTTTGTCTTTGTGTTGTGGGGTAGATTTTCTTTCTCCTTTTCTTTTTCTTTGGATTGGAAATATGGGTGATGATATAATGCTTTTAAATGCTTGATGACTGATTTGATTAAATGGTTGAACTCTGTGATGTTGAAACATGCAAGGAATAACTCGTTCAAAGGGAAAACGGAAAAGGGTAATGTGCCCTTAGATCTCGAGCAAAAACAAGCAAGGTTTGAGCCTCAACTGTGCACACACATACGGTATGTAATTTCCATTGGAGTGGGTCAATCATGCTTTAGACAAACTAGAATTTGCTCACGGACTTGCGGAACGAGCCTGATGAACGGAAACATCTAGAAATGATCTTAGGCCATTTTTGATCAAGCTACTAGCCAAATCATATCCTACCCTACAATACTCCCTTGAAAACCACTTTGAAGCCTTAAGCCTTTTTCTTGGATTAAAGAGCTCATTACAAGCCTAATAAATCCCACTTTTGGCCTTATAAAAACCTTTCGTGTGGGTGATCAAAGAGTTGGTTTTAAGTGGAAAGAAGTGAAGAAAATCATAAGAAAAGGGGTAAAGATGAAAAGAGAACAAGAAGAGAGTTAGTGAGTTGATAAAGGATGGAAGAAAGTGATGCTCTTTGAAAAAGAATGCATGCTCATATTCTAGAAAAAGCAAGAGCTAAAGAGGCACTTCCATAGCAATGAGAAACGAGTGGATCTACTAAAAGAATAAAAATAGCTCTATGTTAATATAAAGAAAAACGAAATTGAGGAGCTAACATGATCACTCAAGTTTTAAAGTGAAAAGAAAGGAGAAGGAAGTTGGAGATGAAGTAAGAATGATGTCAAGAATGATCAAGGATCATCTCTTAGATCACCCTCACAACAATGAGTTACTTTTATCCAAATTCACCCTACCCTACCAAAGAGCCATACCTTACATCCAAATGAAAGTCCTTTTTGATCTTTGTGTTGAGTTTTGGTGGCTTGAGAAGGGTAGTCCGTTTGCAAGCTTATGGTGAGTCGAGAATGATTGGTCGATGAGTGCATTATCCCTACATACTTCAAAGAGCGTTGAGTGTTCTTCATGTTGGCGTTTGATCATTTGGTTAACGTGAACCGTTAGCATACCATGCGTTTCTAACACAGCGGAAGCAATAAATCATAGAAACGATTACCGTTCACCAGGGTATGTTGATGAAGATTAATTCTCGCAGGCAGTCTGTGTAGTCCCACGAGAATAGCCATAACTTCCTCGTCTGTTATCGGAATTGAGTGATCTTTATGTTCAGACGATCCTCTCTTCGACGGATTTCCGTCAGTATATTGATCATCAAATTCTGAGTATTGTACTAATTTATACAAATTTTGCAAGGTCGCGGATAGCAGCAGCAAACTACCTTCTGATCTTCTGCTGTATGTCCCAAGTCCGATCTCGACGTCGTGTGGGCGATGATCTACGAGACCTCCTCAATCTGCTCTCAACCCTCATCACACGTGAATAATCAATTAGATTAGATTAGGGTTCCAGATAAGCTGAGGTGACTTATATACATGGGCTACAGCAGGGACCAGGAGGAGAAATTGGGTTGGGCCTCTATTGGGCTTAAGTATCCAAGCTTAGCCCAAAGCTTATACTTAAGTCCAATAATAATAATATATTCCACTAAAATATTATTATTGCACTACCGTACCAATCCCAAAATTACGTTTTGGGCTCCTTCTTATTATGAGCCCGTTAGTCTCCCCATGTTTAAGATATACAATGTCCATTAATTAATTTAAGTTACTGACAACTCAATTAATTAATATCTCATCCAAGAGTAGTACCACTCAACCTCATTATCATGCCGGAATAAATTCCACCTGCAGGATTTACATGATAATCCTTATGAGCTCCTCAAGGGAACATCATCAACCTATGACGGATACAGATTCCTTCTACAATCAACAGCACACCATAGAGACAGCACTACTTCCCAACTCATCGAGTTTGTTGATTTAATTACATGTAAATCTCATCCATTGATGAATCAAAGAAATACATACTGCCCTACGTGTCGAGGTTATTGTATAGGGATTAAGAGTACGAACTTCCATAATAACTGAGATCAAGTTCTCCTATAAGTCAGTATAAGTCAAACGATCTCAAGCGGTCCTGCTCAATACACACAAGTGCACTAGTGTAATTCTATAGTCAAGACAAGCTAATACCAAACCACACTACAATCATCCCGATAGAGAGTCCCCGTCTATCTCGGTTGTGAGCATCTGTTTATGCTTTATAAGGAAACCGATAATATGATCTTCCGCGTGTTGTCGCACAACATATTATCTATAGTATAAAGTAAGTGGACTATTGCATCGAACATATAAATAAATTATAAGATGCAATCATTTGATCATATGATTCTCATTTCAAATTAATTGTTATAACATTGTTCATACAAAAAGCTAGACTTTTAGTATACAATCCAACAATCTCCCACTTATACTAAAAGACTATGTTGTCATGTCTTCTGCCATACATCTGATTTCCACTACCACTACACGACCATCAAAAGCTCTCGCCTTAAGGTCCTTGTAAATGGATTTACTAGGTTATCATCCGATGCAATCTTGGTGACAACAACCTTCCCCTCATCATACGATTTCTCGTAACTGGTGGTACTCGCGCTCCATGTGTTTAATTTCCTTATGGGCTCGTGATTCCTTCAAGTTTGCAACTGCACCAATATCATCAATATAAATTGTGATATCCTTGGGCAAACTTAGAAACACTTCGAAGTCCATCTTGAAGTTTCTAGAGTCATACAGATACTTTGGCTGCCTCATAGGCTCCAATTTATCATCTTTCCATGATGGAGTCCGGAGTCTGAAATATATTTCTATATAACACTCCTCCATATTATGACTCAACTTCCTAAAATTAAACGCATAACCTTTGAGGTAGATTTACTGTCGTCCCTATCTGATTTGAAAAATCTGAATCTATGTAACCCATAAGAATCAGTGAATCTGTTCGGTAAGCCCACATATAGTTTATAGTCCTTTTCAGGTACATAAGTATATGTCTTATCACAGTTCATCATTCTTGTTCCGGGTTACGTTGATACCCACTGTTCATGCCATCAGCAAAACAAATATCCAATCTCGTGCATAGCATTCCTTAGATTAAGCTTCCTCATTTGCCGAAGCATAAGGAACCGCTTTCATCTTCTTTATCTACTTTTGTGTCACAAGACACATTCATTTAAATAAATTCACATGCTAAACGAGTAAGGATCGTATCATTATATGAAACTTGAGATAAGCATAACATCCTTTCTTGTGATCCGTATTACCGTGATCAAAAGGATATTTTTGCTCTTCTTAAGTCCTTCATCTCATACCGCTTTATCAACTATACCCATACGCCCGACAATACTCTTTCATTGTCTCCAATGAGCAAGATACTATCTACGTATAGTACAAGAAATACCACCATGTTTCCATCACTCTTTTCAATACACAAGACCTATCCGATCATTGATTAGATCCATGTCACTGGATTACCTCATCAAAATGGATGTTTCATGATCTTGAAGCTTGTTTTAGTCCATTAATGGATACTTTTAAGCTCACTATCACAATGCTCTTAGCTCTTTGCAATGAATCACTCTGGTTGTTTCACATAGATGTTTCCCTTAAGACTTCTAATCAGGAAAGCTGTCTCGACATCTATTTGCTATCCCTTATATTTCATATAAGTAGCAACAAATAAAAGAGTCCGGATCAACTTAGGCATAGCTACCGGCGAATAGGTTTTCTCATAATCGAACCCTTTCTTTCTGAGTATACCTTTTCGCAACAAGCTTGCTTCCAAGGTTTTCACCTTATTCTATGATCCTCTTTTATTCTTGCATTCCCGCTTCCAATGGCTTTTACGCCATTTAGCGGTTCAACAAGCATCCAGACCTAATTTAAAATCCATCGATTCTATTTTAATATTCATTGCACTTATTAAGATTCCGCATTTTAATTTTGTAGTGCAACGTCGTATTCCTGGGATAATACCATGTTTACTAGGGATCAAGTCTTACGACTTTCCCAAAACATGTATCTCACGGGTTGTCGAATAATCCTCCCACTGCGACAAGGCACTACATGTAATTGTGTATCAGACGTGACACGCGTTGCAGTTTACCTTGTGGTATATCCTCTTGTACACTTGGTACTTATACTTTGTGTTTTTCCCTTTCACTTCCTTTAGAACAATTTATACATGGGTTTATGATTTAATACATAGTCTCTTTCCAAAAATCTAGTGTTTGTGTTAACAATCACCCTTCGATCTTTTAGACTAAATAAATCACCTTCATTTTTATAGCATATCCCACAAACAGACAAACATTCAAATGAATTACTGTTTCTAGGGCTTATCCATAAAAAGAATTAAGTAATTCCAAATAATTCATCATCTATCTAATCATTACCATAGGAGTCTTATTCCTTCTATCCACCACACCATTCAGCTGGGGCATGTCCGGTGTAGACCACTTGAGATTTAATCTCAACCTCTGATTAATAGCTCCTAACTATCCTAAGAGGTACTCGTAATGACTATTAAATCATCATTACTTGATATATTTTCCATGACGCTTCACTGTACCAGCCTTGCAATTCTTGAATTAATCAAAGAACTTAGACATGCAGTGCATCAAATAAATATATCGGTATCTAGAATAATCATCGATTGATGAATATTCATATCCACCTCTCATCCAGACAATCTTAGGACCACATAAATCATAATGAACTAATTCCAACATATATATCTTTGGTTCTGCACCCCTTTGCCTTGAAAAAGCAATTAGTCATTTTTACTCCCAAGCAAGACTCGAAAGTCAGATAGTTTTCACTTCAGATAAACCTAAGGGTCTATCGGCTATCAACTTTTGAATCCTACTCAAGAAAAATGATCTAGTCTTAGATGCCAAATATATGTTTAGTTCATATCCGAAGGTATCTTTCTCTTACTAAGATTAGAAGATTCATTATTAATTACTATTTGTTGCATCTGTGGAATATACATGATTTAAGAGTATACAAATTGTTCACCAACGTACAATAACAGATTACAACTCTATCCTTCATTATAATGACCATGTCATTTAAATGAAATGGAGTATCCATCTATTAATGCATAGAAACCAAAATTAAATTCTTTCTATGAAAATGTACGTAAAACAATTTCTCATAATCAAACGTCTACTCATATCATTAGATAAATAGACAACTCCCACTACAATAGCCACTACTCTTGTAGTTTTACCCATGTCATAATAATCTTATCCTCACTTAGTAATAAACATTTAGTGATTCCAGTATCTGCACACTTCGTGTCAGTAAATGCCGTCACTAATCATGTTTTAAACAACTAGTGAATAAGATATAAAACTTGTTCACATTATGATGAAAATGGCTTTCATTTGCCACATGTTTTGCCAGAAGTTTTCCACCATATACATCCTATTGTAATTCAGGTGGAACTTACTCAAAAACATCTAGGCAATTCACGAAGAATTAAATTGATCTAGGTTTCCCTTCAATTTATACTCCATGCTTTCCCAATTCATTCATCAAATTAAATCATGATCTTCTGCCTTTTAACTTACTCAAGTATCCGAAGAGTTACATGAGATCATCATATTTCTATGAACCTCTCATCTCTTCATTAGAGACTTTAATAGGCATCATGAGACGTCCCTTGTGAGAACACACATGTATTTTCTTAAGCAGTAAAATTCAAAACCAAGATTCTTTTCTAATCATCTAATTTGGACAAGTAAATATAATTTCTTTTAGTCAATAATATGTGAGATAAAACCATTTGAAAATCAGAGAATCATAAATTAATTTACCGATCAAAACTTCGAATTTTATCCTTTTATATTGATTCCCTCAAAACAATATAAAAATAAAATTCACCGACATCTCAAGCACAGTGAGTCTGCAAGCCACGATAGTGTGGACGTTTACAAACCCGAACATTTACAAGAGAAGGTTTTACCCATTAATTTCATTTGTCAACCTAACTTTATGACAAAATAATTAATAGTCGGTTCCTCTTTAGCCATGCAAATAAAAGCAGTGACTCCGATGGGGAGGATACTTATTATTTACACCTAAGTGTACACCATTATTTGACTCCAAGTCCGCGGCCCAAGCTTATGTGCCTTACAGATGGAGAAGTACACACGCGCTCGGATAACTTCCTACAGTCATCAATTATAAGTCTGTACAGTGATCCGCACATGAACTCATCCGATAGGGAGGAAGGTCTATGCCAACGCACAAGTTCATATGCATCACATTACAAACATAATTATTTAAAGAAGTCTGTCCCAGCAATCCATGAATAAACTCATCTGATGGGGAGGAAGGCTCTAATGCCGACGCGCAAGTTTATTCACATTGCTAACAAACCAATAATGGAGGCCGCGGGAATTTTTACCAATCCCCTCTCCCATTTAGTTATTCAACACCGAGGGTTTTTACATGCATATAATATTTAAAAATAAAATACGCAACCTAGCATGCTCATACTTCCAAATATATAACAATAATTGACCAATAAAACAATTATAGCAGTTATATATAAGGAAATAAATTGCCAAAAATAAGTTGACTTGATCAACACTCCAACATACATGGCAATCTAGCATGCTTCTATTTAAGCCAATAAATCATTGAGAATCATGCATACATATATAACAATAATCAATTAATAAATCAATTATAACAGTTATATAACAGCGAATTCGATTGTTCGCCACCAATCACGAATGCGGACAACTGCGATGGGGATCGACCTACCAGCAGCCTGCTCCACCACTCTGGCACCCTGCCCGATCATATTGTGAAGACTCACGCGGAACCTGATGCAGACCAGTCGAACTTGATGCAAACCCGCTCGAACCTGGTGCAGAGTCGATCAAACCTGATGCAAACCAATCGAACCTGATGTGAATCCGCTCGAACCTGGTGCATCATTGATCGAACCTGATGCAGACCAATCGAACCTGGTGCAGCATCGATCGAACCTGATGCAGACCAATCGAACCTGATGTTAATCTGTTCGAACCTGGTGCAGCATCGATCGAACCTGATGCAGACCAATCGAACCTGATGCAGACCCGCTCGAACCTGGTGCAGCATCGATTGAACCTGATGCAAACCAATCGAACCTGATGCAAATTCGCTCGAACCTGGTGCAACATCGATCGAAACTGATGCAGACCAATCGAACCTGATGCAGACCCGCTCGAACCTGGTGCAGCATCGATCGAACCTGATGCAGACCAATCGAACCTGATGCAAATCCGTTCGAACCTGGTGCAGCATCGATCGAACTTGATGCAGATCAATCAAACCTGATGCAAATCCGTTCGAACCTGGTGCAGCATCGATCGAACCTGATGTAGACCAATCGAACCTGATGAAAATCTGCTCAAACCTGGTGCAGCATCGATCGAACCTGATGCAAATCCGCTCGTCCAAGGGCCTACTTGCACGGAACCAAGTTCAGCCCAACGCGCAACATCAAACTACACCAACTGTCGTTCAGGGTTCGCAACTTTAGGAACCTGGGAATCCAATCTCTACCGTCCAGAATCTAAGCCTGTGAGTTTTGAACGTGCTGTCCAAATTACAGATCGATCCAACGGTTAGATTTTGAGAAACAGCTCTTTTTCCTCGACTGCGCAGAACAGAATCGCCCAAAAAACTGCTTCTGTTTTCGGCGTATTCCTGACAACACAAAGCTCGAAATACGATCTTCACCGTTCAGAATGTACATCCACAAAATCTGAACGTGTTGACCAAAAATCAGCCTGATCCGACGGTTGAAACTCCGGTTATTGCCTCTGCAATATCACTGCGCTGGATTTTCTCTCAATTTCTTCCTTCCATGTGAAATTGACGAACAGTTTTCGTCGAATCCTCTCACACACAACCATCAACGAACATATATGATATAGGGTATATTTCACATAGGGATATTCATGGTTTGTGCAGTAAAACAAAAACCCTAAACATGCGATCCTAATTTCAAAAAATTAACCACATAAACCCTAGTCTAACGTGTCACGCTTCACCATGAAACTGAAGCTCTGATACCAATTGTTGGCGTTCGATCATTTGGTTAACGTGAACCGTTAGCATACCATGCGTTTCTAACACAGCGGAAGCAATAAATCATAGAAACGATTACCGTTCACCAGGGTATGTTGATGAAGATTAATTCTCGCAGGCAGCCTGCGCAGTCCCACGAGAATAGCCATAACTTCCTCGTCTGTTATCGGAATTGAGTGATCTTTGCGTTCAGAAGATCCTCTCTTCGACGGCTTTCTGTCAAGATATTGATCATCAAATTCTGAGTACTGTACGAATTTATACAAATTTTGCAAGGTCACAGACAGCAGCAGCAAACTACCTTCTGATCTTCTGCTGTATGTCCCAAGTCCGATCTCGACGTCGTGTGGGCGACGATCTACGAGACCTCCTCAATCTGCTCTCAACCCTCATCACACATGAATAATCAATTAGATTAGATTAGGGTTCCAGATAAGCTGAGGTGACTTATATACATGGGCTACAGCAGGGACCAGGAGGAGAAATTGGGTTGGGCCTCTATTGGGCTTAAGTATCCAAGCTTAGCCCAAAGCTTATACTTAAGTCCAATAATAATAATATATTCCACTAAAATATTATTATTGCACTACCGTACCAATCCCAAAATTACGTTTTGGGCTCCTTCTTATTATGAGCCCGTTAGTCTCCCCATGTTTAAGATATACAATGTCCATTAATTAATTTAAGTTACTGACAACTCAATTAATTAATATCTCATCCAAGAGTAGTACCACTCAACCTCATTATCATGCCGGAATAAATTCCACCTGCAGGATTTACATGATAATCCTTATGAGCTCCTCAAGGGAACATCATCAACCTATGACGGACACGGATTCCTTCTACAATCAACAGCACACCATAGAGACAGCACTACTTCCCAACTCATCGAGTTTGTTGATTTAATTACATGTAAATCTCACCCATTGATGAATCAAAGAAATACATACTGCCCTACGTGTCGAGGTTATTGTATAGGGATTAAGAGCACGAACTTCCATAATAACTGAGATCAAGTTCTCCTATAAGTCAGTATAAGCCAAACTATCTCAAGCGGTCCTGCTCAATACACACAAGTGCACTAGTGTAATTCTATAGTCAAGACAAGCTTATTCCAAACCACACTACAACCATCCCGATAGAGAGTCCCCGTCTATCTCGGTTGTGAGCATCTGTTTATGCTTTATAAGAAAACCGATAATATGATCTTCCGCGTGTTGTCGCACAACATATTATCTACAGTATAAAGTAAGTGGACTATTGCATCGAACATATAAATAAATTATAAGATGCAATCATTTGATCATATGATTCTCATTTCAAATTAATTGTTATAACATTGTTCATACAAAAAGCTAGACTTTTAGTATACAATCCAACACTTCATGCTCCCGTAAGGTTTGAGATCGAAGGGTAACATTACTTCACTTCCTTTGACCTTTGAACTTGTTAACTTTGTATGTGATTGATATTGTTCATGTTGAGCTGTTTGATTAAGCTAGTTAAAGAGGATTGATTGTAGTATATTGTTACTTGTATTTTCATGATTATTTTCCTAGGTGAATTCTCCTCCTGATTCTTTTCTTTCGTTTTGTTGTTCGGGAACGAACAACGCTCTAAGTTTGAGGGGTTTGATCGTCGTTGAATTCACCTAGATTTTAGGTCATTTTTGTGTTTGTTTTGTTTTTTTATGTTGTATTTCGTTTCTTATATGGTAAAAAAAGTAAAAAATATTTTAACGGCAAAATATGCACATATAGGTGTCACGATGGAGAAAACAAGTGAAAACATAGAAAATGGTGCAAAAAGAGTGAAGAATAGTAAATTGACACAAAAATTTAACCATCATCACAAAAATTCGATCAAATTTTTGTGCAGAATCAAGGGAAAAATAGAGCAACGGAGGATGAGCACACTGACAGTAAAATTCGACCAGCAGCAGATAAATTCGATGTCCCTCACAAAAATTTGATCAAATTTTTGTGAAAATAGCCACCTGTCCATAAAATCAGCTTTAATCCCCATTTTGGCTGCTTTTTCTCCAAGTTTAAATTGGAGAATCAACCCTAGCCCCCATTTTCGAGAAAGACACATATTACACACCATTTTCTACACGCACTTCCATCTCCACCAAAATTTTACCCCATTTTTCCACCATTTTTCATCATTTTTCACACCTTCAACCATAGATCTTCACTTTTCTTATCCACCCATCACATATCTAATGAGGATTGAGGCATATGGAGGAAGGATTGCATCTTGAAGGGGAGAATCAACCCAAGTTCCAAATAGGGGAGTTCTTATCTTTAATTTGTATTTTATTAGTTTTTATTTCAATAATGGATGTTTGTAAGCATTGTATTGATGTTTTCATGATGTTTGTTGTTGGCTAGACCTCTTGTGAGACTAGCCACTTGATGGATTAGGGATCTATGGATTTGTTGAATTTTAGATGGTTTAATTGATATGATTTTTGGAATTTCTTACATGATCTATGATTTACTTGATTTGTATTGTGATATGTGTGGTTGAATTCTCTATTTGTGATATTAGGATGATCATTTTAATATTGTGATTAGGGTTTTGATTGAATCATGTTATATATGAATTTTATATGTTAGTGTGTGAAGTACGTGGTCACATCTTTATATACTTAGAACATTCATGTGGGAACACTTAATTGGTTTATTATATTTGGTTGATTAATTGAGTGAGGAGACTAATCTTGTTATCATAGTACCTTAAGGAAATTGAGAGTGAGATTCAATCTTTTGTGCTTAAAACTTGTAATGAGTTGAGAACTTAATCACCTTAGCCAAAGGGATTAGGAGAATATTTGTGATTGCTTCTATTCCAATGATCATTGATATTTGCCACTTGAATTTAACAAGTCCATGTTGTGTCCTTAATCTTGAATGAGGTTAGCCTTACTCCTCTTTAGGTTGATCTATATTCATTTCATTTTTATTTTGGTTACTTGACACAAAATTTGATTATCTTTAGTTGTTAATTGTTTCTACTTGTTACTTGCTTAGATAATTTTTAGTTAAATTGCTCTTATCAATTTTCAAAACTCAAAATTCGATCACTCCTATAAAGTATGATTAAAAAAACACGGATACACTCTAGATTTATATCACCCTTTGTTCGATATTTAAACTGGGTCAATAGCTACAAACGATAGGGTACGCTTACCTTGATCAATTTTACCCGAAATTGGCTCTAAGTTCACTTCTGCAGTGAGCTTGTTCGAGTCTCGTAAGTTGACCATCAGAAGTCGACTGTGAACACCTACAACATAAACTCGGCCTCATTTGTTCATCAAGTTTCCGAGCTTGAGTCGAGCTCCATTTGAGCACCGAAATTGCCGAGAGATACGCAACTACTCGAGTCGAGCTGCAGCTCTAGTCGAGTTTGGCCCGGAATTGAATTTTTAATCAACGCCGGTTCTAGAATATTTTAGGTCTATAAATACATCACTTGGATCATTTTTACGAGATAATTCATTTCTGGAGGCAATTACACCTAGTTTACACCATAATCACCTACACTTTCTCTGAACTCCATCCAACCTCATTTATACCCTTTCTACTATTGATTTCCATTGAATTTCACCACATACATCCATAATCACACAATCTATCACCAATCTAAGAAGAAAATCCCAAGTTGTGGAGGATTTTGGCATGATAGAGGAAGAGAAGGTCAACCATTCAAGGGAAGCCAATCTTCTTCTATTATGTTATTTTTCTCTTTTAATGGCTCAATTGGAGCAAGCCTTGATTTGTAATGAATTTGTAATGAATGTTATAGGCTAGGCCTCTAGTGAGGCTAGCAAACATGATTGGATTGGAATTTTAGGTATTGTATGCAAAGTGTTTGATGAATTGATTGGATTGAATTACTTTCTATTGTGAATGCATATTCTCATTTCATGGTATGACTTGTGTGGTTTATTGATCATTGCATGTTAATTGGAGTATAAACTTGATTATATGTTGTGGTTGATTAATTGAATCATTTTATAGTATGAAGTGACTCTATTATAAGCGTAACTTGAGATTGTAAAGTTAAATTCATGCTTAGAACCTCACAATAGGACATGAGAGAGGGTTGCATTTACATCGAAACTTAGTCCTTGTGATACGGCTTCTCTATAGGACTCTAGTACCTTATAAGGGAATGAGAAGTATAGTGAAACTCTCCTAGGTGCCATGTTGAGATTACTTATGTGCTAAGTGTCTACATCTACATGTATCTTATAAAGGAGCATTTAGTGGAAATAGTGAGAGCCTATAGTGCCAAATCCATGACATTCATCATCACATGTGTATGAGCCTAGGAAACCTTCCATGATTGTTGCTAGTCTTACTCGCTTCTTAGATTATTTTACCTTCATTCATCTATCCATCTCATCTTTTACTTGTGCATTTATTACTTGATCTCAATTGCTTTTATTAGTAGGTAATTTTAGTAATACAACTCATCTTTGCTATTGATTCGTCCTTATAGAGAGAGCATTTATTGAAAATACAGGTACACTACCTTCTTCCATGGGATTCGATATTTATTATTTAGTCACCGGCACTACACAGCGATAAAGTACTCTTGCTCTTCATTAGGAAAGTACTGATCAAGTTTTTGGCGCTGTTTCCGGGGAGAAGGACAATTGGTATAATGTGTTTGAATTTGTTAGCCCTACTAAGGACATCTTTCTTTTATTTCTTTACTTTGTTGGGTAATTGTGAGGGGAAGTAATTGTATATTTTTCTATGCACATGTGCACATGCTCAAAGGCACAAGGAATTCTACCACTTGATTTAGAGTTAGAAAGAACATTGAGATTGAGGAAAATTGTTGAAAGAGTTGAAAGGATGAATATTGTTAATGAAGATGGTCATGTTCAGGAGGATAAGCATGTAGTGAGAAATGGGCAAAATATGAATAAGAATTTGATTAGTTTGAATCCAGAAGCGGTGGTGATGCAACAAAGGTTGCAAGAGCAACAAAACCAACACTTGCAAGTCATTATCAACCAATTATTGGCTCAACAAGGAGTTGGTAACCAAAGGAACCCACAAGCACCTCCGGTACATGTAACTCAACAACCTCATGGGATTGGTTTCAACGGGAATGGCATGAACATTCGTGATCATTTTCAACCTCGTATTGGAAATTATATGATGGGGCCGCCAATCAATGTGAACAACTTTGAAATCAAACCTGGATTGATTCATATGGTGCAAGCTAATCAATTTGGAGGTGGAGCAACAAAAGACCCGAACTCTAACTTGACTCAGTTTGTGGAGATAGCAAACACCATCAAGATCAATAGTGTAAGTGATGATATTGTTAAGATGAAGCTTTTCTCCTTCTCTTTTCGTGATTGGGCACGGGCATGGTATAGCACAATCCCTCCGGGAATGTACAATGCTTGGAATGATCTAGCATATAGATTTTTGAATAAGTACTTTGCACCATCTAATAATCCAATCATGTGTTTTGAAAGACTCTTTAGATTCCATAATCGTGCCATTGACGAAACCGAATTTCCAGAGGGACAATAAAGTAAGACTCATAGATCTTGCCCATTCATCGTAATTGTCATGTTGAAGACAAACCGGAGTGATCACATCTCCAAGTCTATTTTGCGAGTCAAAGAAGAATGTAGATGTTTGGTCATTTTGAGAAGGAGTAGTTGATATTTCAGCCATTTTTTTATATCGTATATTTTAGCCTTGTGGCTCTGGTACCATGAAAAAAGTTTAACATAGGGATAATAAATTATCATGTGGAATTGTCTGCCATTTGATACGTTTTATCTTATGTATATACACCAAGGATATCAGAAACAAATCAATCAATTAAAGATTATAAATCTAATATAATTCCTAAAATTACGCAAGATCATATATGCTGATCATATATTCATAAACTGTAATGCAAATCTAATTCCTAAAATAATAATATCTAAATATAACTCAATAGTTATATTGTTACATATTAATGCATGGTACATCTCAAAACCTCCAAATTGTTAATATTATTCCTCTACAACGATACGTACATCAAATATATAATAGGGCATTTGAATGCATGAATTAAGGGTGCCTGAGTGGGGGGAGTGAAGTGTATGGGATCTGTGTAATGGGTGTGTAGTCAAACTAATCCATGGAAGCTAACAAGATGATTCATGTTTAGGAATTGGTCACATATGTAATTGTGCATTCAGAGGAGAATAATGAGTAGTCTTGGAAAAAAATAATTAGGTATTTATCTCTTTTCTCTTTTTTTGCTTGATATTAGAAAATTACAAACACCTTACAAT
Source organism: Pogostemon cablin (assembly GCA_023678885.1). Lineage (NCBI taxonomy): Eukaryota > Viridiplantae > Streptophyta > Magnoliopsida > Lamiales > Lamiaceae > Pogostemon > Pogostemon cablin. Next base: position 18,923,227 of record CM042983.1, on the reverse strand, counting down.
AATATAATCAGAAAAATACTCTAGCTCTCTCTCTCTCTCTCTCTCTCTCTCTCTCTCTCTCTCTCTCTCTCTCTCTCTCTCCTCCTCCTCCTCCTCCTCCTCCTCCTCCTCATCCTCTCCTCTCTTCTTCTTCTTCTTCTTCTTCTTCTTCTTCTTCTTCTTCTTCTTCTTCTTCTTCTTCTTCTTCTTCTTCTTCTTCTTCTTCTTCTTCTTCTTCTTCTTCTTCTTCTTCTTCTTAGACTTCTTGTTAGAGTAACTGCTAGGATGAAATAATGATTTCATTGAATTGGATAATACATCTAAGAGTATTAAATCAAATATTCTATTTTAATATACAATTAACTAAATTACTATAACTAAGCAATGAAATAATTGAATATTATTTCCTGCTATCATCCCCTCAAGTGAGACATGGGGTGAGACTCCACTCGAAACTTGTTTCTGAAGAACTCAAATAGTGGTCAAGAGAGACTCTTTGTAAAAATATTAGCAAACTGGAGCTCGGAACGAACAAACTGAGTGACAAGTTTCCTAGACGATACTTCAATGTGCTTAGGTTGTTTATGTGCAACTGAATTTTGGCTAAGAAAAATAGCATTGTTGTTGTACATAACAAAACAAGAAAATCTGTAGAGGATACTTGAAGCTCCTTGATTAGATGAACAATAGAAATCATTTTCGAGGCGGCATTAGCAAGAGCTCTATTCTCAGACACACAACTAGAGCGTGAGATAGTAGGTTGCTTTCCAGCACTCAAGATATGAGATTTCTACCAAGATAGATGTAATAACCATAATTGGACCATCGAGTCTCTAGACGCCTATCCCAATCAACATCAGAATAACCCAACAAAGAAGGGGTTGAATCAAAGGAGAAAGAAAGTCCATAATTTGGAGTACTCTTAACATATCGAAGAATGCTCTTCACAACTTGAAAATGCTCATTTTTTTATTTTAGCAAAAAATTGACTTTCCAAATTTACAGCAAAACAATTATCAGGTCGAGTTACAGTAAGTACTGTAGAGTTCCAACAAGAAATCTGTATAAGTGGGATTATCTAATGATGGGCCTGTTTAAGCAATTTGAAAACCAGTAGCTAAAGAAGTGGAGACAAGCTTAGCATCCTCAAGAGCAGTCCACTTTAAATATCTCTAGCATACTTAGCTTGATTAAAAAAAATCTTGTGAAGTATACGTGACCTAAAGACTAAAAAATATAACCAAATTTACCAGATCTTTAATAGAAAATTCTCGTTGCAAACAAGAGATAAGAGAGCTGATGAGATATTGAGAAGTCTCTGTAAGAACACAATCATCATCATACACTAAAAGATATAGTGTAGAAAATAAACAAATGTAAATAAATAGAAAAGGATCAGATTCACTGCATGAAAAGCCATTGAAATCATGTCATGGGCCTGTTTTAAGCTATATAAAGCTTTTTTAGATGACATACATGATTCGGGTAGTGTGGATCAACATAGCCTTGAGATTGTTATTGGATTGTATACTAAAAGGCTAGCTTTTTGTATGAACAATGTTATAACAATGAGAATTATATGATCAAATGATTGCGTCTTATATTTTATTTATATGTCGATGCAATAGTCCACTTATTTTATACTGTAGATAATATGTTGTGCGACAACATGCGGAAGATTATATTATTGATTTTCTTATAAAGTATAAACAGATGCTCACAATCGAGATAGACGGGGACTCTCTATCGGGATGGTTGTAGTGTGATTTGGTATTAGTTTGTCTTGACTATAGAATCACATTAGTACACTTTGTGTGTATTGAGCAGGACCGCTTGAGATTGTTCAACTTATACTGACTATAAAAGAGAACTTGGTCTTAGTTATTATGGATGTTCATGCTCTTAATCCTTATACAATAACCTCGACAAGTAAGGCAGTATGTATTTATTTGATTCATAAATGGGTGAGATTTACATACAATTAAATCAACAAACTCGGTGAGTTGGGAAATAGTGCTGTCTCTATGCCCTATTAAATAGATTGATGGTGTCCCCTTGAGGAGCTCATAAGGATTATCATATAAACCCAGCTGGTGGATTTATTCCGACATGATAATGAGGTTGAGTGGTACTACTCTCGGATGAGACATTAATTAATGGAGTTGTCAGTAACTTAATTAATTAATGGACATTGTATATCTTAAATGCGGGAAGACTAACGGGCTCATAATAAGAAGGAGCCCATAACATAATTTTGGGATTAGAGCGGCAGTGCAGTAATAATATTTTAATGGAATATATTATTATTATTGGACTTAAGTATAAGTTTTAGGCTAAATTTGGATACTTAAGCCCAATGGAGGCCCAACTCTAATTTCTCCTCCTGGTCCCTGCTGTAGCCTATATATAAGTCATCTCAACTGTTCTAAACCTAATGGAGACATGCCTAACTGTGAGTAGGGAGAGAGAATAACAGATTGAAAGGATCTTGAAGATCGGCGCCCACACGACGTCAAGATTGGACTTGGGAATATAACAGAAGATCAAGAGGTTGTTTGTTGTTGCTGTTCACCAAATTCCATGATTTTTCTAAATTCTCATGTAACTCCAAACTATTCATGTAATACACCATTGGAAAGCCACGGAAGAGTGGATCGTTTTGGCGTTTAGATCACTCAAATCAGAGATTTGATGAGAGAGTTATGCCCAAAACGGTGAGGCTGCGCATCATGCCGGCGAGAAATCATTCCCTTCTTCAACATACCCTGGTGAACGCCAACAATTGGTATCAAAGCTTTGGTTTAGTGGTGATGCGTAAAACGTTATGCTTGGATTTATGAGCCAAACGGGGACTGGGGTTTAGAATATTATTATTTCTTATTGAATACTCTATCCGGATACGATGGTTCATTTATTGTTGATGTTTGACGATGGCGACATGATGAACATCGGATGGCGGCTGCACGGTGAAGACACGGCAACTCCGCGGTGGCGCTGGGAGGTGGCACTAGTCGTGCTAGTAGATGGCACGAGTTGTGCCGACAGGCAGAGCGGAGGGTGGTGTCTGATGAGTGTGTAAATTTCAGTTGTTTTGAGCCTGGATTCATGTAATAATGGTGTGTTAGATGGTTGTAATTCGATATGAATCGATATACATGGTGAAAAGTCATGAATCAGGTATCTTCAAGGCTATTTGAGTTGATTTTCGAAGGAAAATGAGTTGGAAGTGATCGAATTCAGAAAAAGGGAAATTTAGAGGTAGATTCGACCAAGCAGACATGCATTTCGACCACAAAAGAAATGGTTCAACCAGCACTTGTGGTCAAACCAATGGAGAAAAAGTGCCTGGAGTGCCGTTCGACCACGATGTTACCGTTCGACCAAGCCATTTGGTCGAACTATGGTCGAACCAGAAGCTTGAAGACACGCACCTTCAGTTTTGACCAGAGAGTATGCAATTCGACCAGGGTTCTGGTCGAATTCGGGACCCGCAACCAACTTACAGGTTAATTCGACCTGGAGTTTGACCAGCTGGGAATGGTTCGACCTAGCGTGTTGGTCGAACTGACGTGCGAAAACTTACTATATTCGTATATTTACACCTTCAATGCGTGTGTTCGCTCAAGAAGCCCGTCCAAGGCCCGTAAGGAGAGTTTAAAAGTATAAAAGAAGAGCTTTCGCAGGAGAAATGAGAGACTTATCATTCATCATCCATCCACCACCAAAGCCCTGCCATCGTTCCAAGGAGTCGTGAATAGAGGTTTGTCTGGTGAGTCAAGTAAGATCATACCATTTGACCATGATTGTTCCTAGATCAATCAGGGGCTAGAGCCGCTCCGGTAGTTCTAGAGTTATAAAAGTTTTATGAGTTAATTGAATTTACATGTGTAAACTCCGTACAACACTACTTGTGATTTATTTTATATAAGACTATGCTTTTTAAATTTATACTCTCAGTCGTTTTGTGCATCATTAACTGTTATGTAGAGTCTGAATACATATCTTAGTTATTGATTGAGTGTGTTCACTGCTGAGCAGGATTATATGTTATAATTCTAAGTGAAGGGATTCTAAAGTCTTATTAGAGTTATCTTATATGAATACTTGTTAATTGAGTATTATTCGGGTTATTAAGTAGGATAAAGAGTATAACGTCATAGTACCTATAAAGGGAGATCATATCGGGTTAGAGTACTAAGTGCACGGGAAATAATTGAAACTGATAGTACCTATAAAGCGGGGTAACTTATATCTCATGCCCCGAGGAAATTCACACGTGTCATATGCATGTTTACTTGTGTCTATAGAGTGAGCTTGCATGGTTTAGTGATGCGTACATAAAGCACAAGGTAGAGTCAGACATCAACATATGGAAAGAAAATTAATAAGTAAAATTAGATGACCCGCAGAACTACCTAATTTCTTACTTGATCACAGTCGTATTTTCTCTATTGCTTATTTACTTTATTTGCTATTTCGAATATTTGCTATTTAGCTACTAAATCACCACAATAATTTGTCACCATAGTCTCAATGATTAGAATATAATTAAATTGATAATAATCTGTCTTTTGGGTTCGATAATCACTGGTTGCCCATCAAAACTACAATTGATATCCTTACGCTTGAGGATTAATTTTGTGTGTTAAGAAAATGCTCATCAGTGTCAGGTGCTATCAGTGCGGGGCTGCTGGTCATTTAGCGGCACGATTGACTTGCTTCGGGCATGACTGGCGATGGACGTACATGGTAGTGTTCGGCACGACTAGTGCTGGCTTCCAGCACGAGTCGTGCCGGTAAGAACATGGTTTGGCATGGCATCGGAAAGATGTGCAGTGGTTGCATGATGCACGACACGAGTCGTGTCGATGTGCAATCTGGGCGCACGAGTCTTGCAGGGTACCGGGCATGGAAGGCGTGCGGTGGTGGCATAATACACAGTACGAGTCATGCCATGGCACGGCACGAGTCATGCGGAGGTGTGGCCAGGCGGGCACGACTGCAAGATGTTGCGCGTAAGGCTGGAAACTCAGTGGCATAAGTGGCGATGGCTGTCGGCACAGCCAGTGACAGCAGGCGGCAGAGTCGTGTCGGCGTGTAGCGTGGGCTGAAAATTTCATTTTTGTGCGATGTGTTCCGGCATGTTTTGGGTCAAGGCAATCCGTGATGATGAACGACTTAGGGAGTAAGTAATCTTACTTGTTGCGTAAGGGATCAGTTCAATAATTGGAGTGTCGGACAAGACTTTTTAATTTAAGTGGCGATTTAATTTGTGATATATAACTGCCATAATTGATTTAATTATCTATTATTGTTATATATGGTTACTTGTCGATATCGATGATTTTGAAATCTGGATGATATTGACGGTCGATATCGATAGTTTTGAAAATTTGATAATCTGAAAATTTTGAAAATTTGATAATCTAGTCGATATCGATGATTTCAATAAACTAGACGATATCGATGGTTGATATCGATAGTTTCGAAAATTTGATAATCTATAGATTTTCAAAAGTTTGATAATCTGGAGGTATTAGCCAAAATTTGTGCTTGGTAGCGAATAATCGAATTCGCTGATATATAACTGTTTATAATTGATTTAATTATCTAATTATTGTTATATATGTATGCATGATTTTCTGTGATTTACTGCCTTAAATGGTGTAATATGAGCATGCTAGGTTGCGTATTTTATTCTTGAATATTATATGCATGTAAAAACCCTCGGTGTTAAATAACTAAGTGGGAGAGGGGATTGGTAATTAATTTCCACGGCCTCCATTTTTGATTTATAAGTGATATGAATAAACTTGCGTGTTGGTATAAACCTTCCTCCCCATCGGATGAGTTTATTCATGGATTGCTAGAACAACTTCTTTATGATGATTGTAGGAAGTTATCCGAGAGCGTGTGTACTTCTCCATCTATAAGGCACATAAGCTTGGGCCGTGGCCTAGAGATCAAATAATGGTGTACACTTAGGTGTAAATAATAAGTATCCTCCTCATCGGAGTCACTGCTGTTATTTGAATAGCTAAAAAGGAACCGACTATTAATTATTTTATCATGAAGTTAGGTTGATAAATGAAATTAATGGGTAAAACCTTCTCTTGTAAATGTTCGGGTTTGTATACGTCCACACTATCGTGGCATGCAGACTCACGGTGCTTGAGATGTCGGTGAATTTTATTTTTATATTATTTTGAGAGAATCAATATAAATGGATAAATTCAAAGATTTGATCAGTGTATTTATTTACGTGATTCTCTGGATTTTTAAATAGTTTTATTCCACTTATTGTTAACTAAAAGAAATTATATTTTCTGGTCCAAAATTAGATAATTAGAAAAGAATCTTGGTTTCAATTCTTACTGCTTAGAAAAACATATGTGTTCTCACTAAGGATGTCCTCTAGTGTCTATTTAAGTCTCTAGTGAAGAGATGAGAGGTTCATAAAAATATGATGGTCAATCTCATGCGACACTTCAGATACTTGAGTAAGTTAAAAAGGCAAGAGGTCATGGTTAATTTGATGAATGAATTGGAAATACTTGGAGTAGAAATTGAAGGGGAAACCTAGATCAATTTATTCTCCATAGTTTGCCTAGATATTTTGAGCAAGTTCTGCTTGAAATACAAGAGGCTGTATTTGATGTGAAACTTCTAACAAAACAAGTGGCATCATGATGTGAACAAGGTTGTATCTCATTCACTAGTTGTTGAAGCATGATTAGTGATGGCATCTACTGACACGTTGTGTGTAGATACCGAAATCACTAAAAGCATGTAACTAAGTGATGATGAGATTATTATGGACATGGGTAATGCTACAAAAGTAGTGTCTGTTATAGTAGGAGTTATTTATTTATCTTCTGATATGAATAAACGTTTGATTATAAGAAATAATCTTTACATACATTTTCATAGAAAGAATTTTGTTGATGTGAACTGTTGAGACCAGTGTCATCACATCTGGAATCACACCTGTCCTCCACCAGTTGTTTTATTAACCACTAATGTTGTTTTATTGTTTCGACTGATGTTGTGCTTAATGTTGCTTTCAGGGTTATTGTGGTTTAAGTGCTGAACGTGTTGGATGCTAAGACCAAGTCAAACACAGACCTTGAAGACCCTGGAGTAAACTGGAAAGATCTGGAAGCTCTAGAAGGATCTAGAAGGCGAAAATAACTACCTCTCTTAGTGGGCAGTTATTTGAGCCTGCATGGGTGGTTTCTACATCTCCTACGTGGGCCACTCATCATTTGGAGCCTGCAACCATCTATAAATGGAAGCTGCTAGTTGCCATGTCAAGTAATCGAAAAGGCAATCCCACTATATAGTGTAAAAGATCCTAGATAGTTTCTGTCATAGTGTTTATACTGGTGTTGTAACACTTGGTTCAACATCAGTTGTCTACTGTTATTCCTGTACGTTTTTGTGCGCTGTTCACAGGCAGTGGAAGCCCACATGTGAAGTAGGCTTAGATTCTAACCAGTCTAGGTTCTACCATTTGGGAACGTGTTTAGATTTTATATTCGATTTTGTATTCGAAAGGTGAAAGAATTGTTTCCACACCTAAGAGTCTTTTTTTGTAATCACATTTTCCAATAGTGATATTTATGCAATGAGGCCGCCACAAACTTGCAAAAGTTTGTGGAAAGATTGAGTAATCCGTATGTTAATTCTTCCGCTGATTTACAACTTGTTCTATACTTAGTCAAGTTACATTCTGATACATACAGTGTTGTTCAAAGTGTCACCATACTTAGGATAACATCGTACCAAAAACACACTTTGCACCATTGGGCACCCGAAAAGTGGCATCAGAGCCAACACTTGACGATACTAAGTGTTGATTCTAGGTGTTAAGTGTTGAATTATTATGGATTACTCTGCATTCATCACCCATCCTCCCATTCTTGATGGAACAAATTATGCCTTGTGGAAAACTCAGATGAGGTCATACATCAAGGCATGTGACGATAAAGCTTGGAAGATCATTCTGTCTGGATGGATGCCTCCCACTGAAGAAGACAGAGATAGAGATCAGATTCTCAATGATGAACTAAAATAGACTACCGAGGAGAGCAATCTATCTGCACACAACTGCAAAGCCCTCAACGCAATCAGCTCTTCGGTTGATCCAGTGATGTTCAACTTGATTCAGAACTGCATATCTGCTAAAGATGCATGGGAAAGACTACAAGAACACTGTGAAGGTTCTGGTAGTGTCAAAAGAGCAAAGACAAGGCTGTTTAGCACGAAGTTTAAAAGCTTGAGGATGAGAGAAGATGAAAACATCAACTCTTACAATGAAAGACTGTATGAAGTCGTGGACGAGCTGCAATCACTTGGTGACCCAATTTCCAATTCCAATTTAGTAAACAAAACACTTCGTATACTTCCTAGGAGATTTAATAGTAAAGTTTATGATATAGAAGAAGCTAGGAATACTGATACTGTGAGTCATAATGAGCTTATGAGCATTTTGAAAACTTATGAAATGGATATGTCTCAACAAAATTCTGCATATGATAGAAAAGGTGTTATTGTTTTTAAAAGTGATGCTCCTTCATATTCTGGAAGGACATCAACCATTGCTGAAATTTCACAAGTTGATGAAAATGTTGATGACATTTCAGATGACACTGATAATATTGTTTTACTTGCTAAGAAATTTGAAGCCTATTTGAGAAATCAGAAAAACAAGTCTAAAGAAAATACTCAGCCTAGGATAGAACATTCTCCTCATACTCCTTAAACTCGTACTCCTCAAGCCCCTTACTCGAAGACCCACTCAAAGAAAACTTAAGTATGATCCTGAATTTAGAAAACCCCTCATTTGTAGTGAATGTACAGGTTTTGGTCATTATGCAAATGCATGTGCTAACACTCTTTTGAAGAGAAGGATGAACTTAAATATTTTCTTGAGTGATGATAAATCTGAAGGTGATCAAGAGACAAAGGATGAAGATCTGGCATTTATGTCAGAATGTGTAAGTGAAGGAGTTTCTGGAAATGACTCAAATGTTGAGTTGGATGTGACAACATCTACTTAGACATCAAGCAAGATTCAGTCTATTTCTGATTCTGCTGTGAAATGTACTAATGCTTTTTATACTAGAGCAGGTACATCCGAAGAGCAATTGGAATGCAAAATTCCTGAAATTTTGAAAGAACTTCAAAAGGTCAACCAAGAGAATGATGGTTTGATTGAAACTATCACAAGACAATTTTACTAGAAAGGATGCTGAAATTTCAAAACTCCAAGAACAATTGACTGCTTCAATACTAAGTTTCAAAAAATACTCTAAGAGTACATCTGTCTTGAATGAAGCTTTGTGTATTGGTAAATCTGATATGAGTAGTCTTGGATTTTCTGAAAATTCTAACCCTTTTAGTTTTGAAAAACCTGTAAATTTCGTGAAACCTGGATCAAAAAGTTTTTCTAAAAAGTTTCTAAAACAGAGAGGTGAACTTAGTCGCATTTTTAGTAAAATATCAAGAGCAAGTGTACTATATTGTTGTTGTATACGCGTGACCAAGTGCAAAATTTATAAGATTGTCATCCCAAGGGAAAGCAAACATTGGCTAGTATCCAAATTGTTCATCGATTTATGCTTTGTAAAGATAATATGTTTGAAGGTTTGATATTAAAACTAATGCTTAAAATTCTACTCAAATAGATAAAATGTGAACTAGATAAGTAAATGATCAAATAACGAGCAAATAATTGATGGAATGGATGTAGAATACACTTGAGAAGAGAGCAAGGCTAATCATACTTATAGTTGAGAATTGAGCTAGATATGCAAAACCCTTCATAGTAATTTTTATTAACTTGTGGATTAAAAGCAATCACAAATTTACCCCTAGTCCCTATGGCCAAGGCAACTAGGTTCTCGACTCTTTTACAAGCCTAAGTCTCCTAAGATTGGTCTTAATCTCAATTCCCTTAAGGTACTATGATCATAAGTTAATTCTTTTCACTCAATTACTTAAGTGTCCCTCTATGAATGTTCTAAGCCTAAGGAGGGTATGACTTGCCTCCCCTTATATTAACTTGCATGCACAACTCAATATATGATTCAATTAGAGCTTCACTCAGAACATTGGAATGATTATCCTAATATAATGAATACAGAATTTAATCACACATACATTGAAATGAAACATGATTGATATATCATAGAAGAAAATCCACAAATCAATTTAAATCACTACTCAAGTTTTACATATCTAACTCTTCCCCTCAACCACTCATATGACTAGCCCTACTATAAAAATAGCCACTAAACAGGGTGATTAATTCATTACAAATCAAGCTTTGCTCCATTTGAGCCATAATAAGAAGAAAATTAATAATTGGAAAGTAGATTTGCTTCCCTTGCATAAGAAAAGCTTTCCTCCTCTTTAATTGATCAATTCCTTCAACAATTAATGCTCCAATATTCTCAAATGGTGGTAGGATGGATGGGATGAAGGTTTTATGGATTGAAATATAAATCAAATGGAGGTTTGATGGATCTAGATGTAGAGATGGATTTTGGATCTAGTGTGTGAGGAAATGTGGTGTTTTAGTGTGTGTAACTGCTCTAATCTGATCTTCAATGAAATTCCCCCTTTAATTTCGCACAAATCATGATTTTATATCACTTATGGACCTTCTAGAAGCTTCCGAAACATTCTGAAAATTACACAGGATTTTGTACCTACACTGCCCGTGCTACAGCGCATGGCCCGTGTAGGGCACACCTACTTCGGCATGTTTGTGCGTGCTTCTGGAAACGGCTCGACCTGTGCTACACAGTAAATGTCATGGCCATGTAGTATTTTTTGACAACAATGCATGACTTCTTCTTACAGGGCCGTGCTCCGTACACGGGGCGTGCAGCGATGCACGACCTATGCACAGCATACGATCATCTTCCTGGGCGAGAAGCAAGTTCTGACGACATTACACGGCCAGTGGTTACAGGGCCGTGTTCCGCACACAGCCCGTGTACCAACTTGGCATGTTCTTCCATCTTCCTTTCGCTCTCGACTCCATTTTCACCCATTTCTTGACCTGTTTTACACATATTTAAACCCATTTACACAATTCTATCAATTTATACCACATTCCTCAAAGTAACAATAACTCCACCAAAATTAAAACAAATACGGATAAAAATATCCGAAAATACACAAATAAAGACCCTAAAATCTAGGTGAAAATGACTAAGATCAACCCCCCAAACTTAAAGTATTGTTCATCCTCGAACAATGAAAAATGATAAACAAGAGGAGTAATTTTCACCTAGGAAAACACCTAATGAACATAAACCATAATACATCACAATTAATAAGGAATATAATTTCACATTAAGTATCCCTACATCATCAAACTTATAACATGAAAGATTAACAAGTTCAATCTTAAGAATGACATTAGAGTAATCAAATCCCTTTCAATCCAAGCCCCTCATAGATTATAGTTTTCACTCAACACTCTTTATGATAGGATTTTTATTATCACTCATCAACCGGTCAGAACCGACTCACCATAGGCTTGCTCATGGACTATGTTCACAAGCCACCCTAGTTTCAACAAGTGATCAAAAAGGTCTTTACTTTTAAATGTAATGTTTAGGCTCTTTGGTAGGGTAGGAAACTTTGGATAATAGTGACTATTCAAGTGTGCGAAATTGAAGAGATGATTCCTTTCTTCAACTTCTTCACTTTCAAGCTTCCTTTAATTTATTCTTTAATCAAAAGCACTAATCATTATCATTCCTTGAATTTCTCGAGCTCCTTTTGATTTTCATGCTTCCTTTCTTTCAATTTTTGAACTTCATGAGCACATTTTTGTTGATTTGCTCCATTTTTCTTATTTTTTTAAGTCGCATGTACATCTTGTTTAGCTCCTTTGCATCCTTTTCTTATTTGTTCACCACTTCCTTTCTTTTTGAGCACAATTCTCACATCAAACCTTGTAAACCATCATCTCCTCAATCACCCACACTTAGGTTATATATATAAGGCTCACGTGGGTTTTAAAGGCTTGTATTGTGCTTAAATCACAAAGAAATAGGCATATAGGCTCAAAGTGGTTTACTAGGGATGATGTTTTTTGTAAGGAAATTTTTTTTTTGGCTATGACTCACTTATCAAGGATAGCCTAAGATCATTTCACAAATTTCAACCATTCGGGCTTCGTTCCTATAGTCTATGAGCAAATTCTAGTTTGTCTAAGTTCAACCGGTCCTCTCATTAAGAATTAACCATGGAGGCACGGTTGAGGCTCAAGTCTCACAAGCTCTTTCTTGGACCAAAAGAAACCCAATTACCTTTCATGCTTCTCAAAATTGAACAAGTTATTTAATCCATGTCACAATTTCAACAAGTAGAAACCATTAATGATGCTTTCCATCACTCATCACATACAATGCATCATAGCTCATATTCAAAAATGACTCACTCCTTCCCAAAACATACCAGCAAACCAAATCTATACAAGAATTAAAATAGCAACAAATATCACATACTAATCAAGTGATCAACAAACAATACAAACATATAACTTGCATAAATCAAATCATTCATCAAAATATCAACACATCAAATCAAATCCATAGCAATAAAGATCAAATTCCCATCGCATCCAATCAATAAAAAATAAAACCAAAATATCAAAATAACTAAAAGAAAATCGCATAAAACTAAAAATAAAGAAATCCCAAAATAAGAAACCTCCCAAAAATAAACAATCAAAGTACAACCCAATCGAATCAAATCAATCCAAACATTCTTCCAAAAATCTATCATGGCTAAGATGAATGGACAAAAGTGCCAAGCACTCAAAATACTCCCTTCATTGTTCTGGAGGCGGAGGAGGAGGATGATAGGCATTCCACAGTATGTACGCATGAGGATTTGTAGGAAACTGGAAATTGAACATCATGGTCATCATCTCCTCCATGTTGTTGGAGTGCACCATTGAATTTTCCTCATAGTACTTCCTACGACGTTCTCCAGCTCTCAACTCTTCAATGTGCCTTCCATGCTCTTGTTGGACCTCGCGGATCTCCCTAATCTGTGCCCCATACGTCTGTTGCACATGTCTCATGTCACGCACCTCATCCATCATATAATTCCACCTTTCATCTCTTTGTCCTGGTCCCACTGGTGGCTGTGCCCCTTCTTCCTCAAACTGTGGTGGATCAGGGCCCTGTTGGGCAATTGGATCGTGCGGTTCAACGTGATCCGTTAGGATAAACAGTAAACAAAATCAGCGGAAGCAATAATGTGTTTACCGTACTTCAGGGTTGATGTAGAGTCTGAATCACTGCAGAAGAACACCTCTTGATCTTCTGCTGTATGTCCCAAGTCAACTCTGGTGTTGGGTGGTCAACAATCCCCAGAGTTCTCTCAATCTGCTTCTCTCTAACTCACGTCAAAAGAGGCGCAGGAAGTTAGGTTTCCAGAAGCTGAGATGACTATTTATATTGGGCTACAGCAGGGACCAGGAGGAGAAATTGGGCTGGGCCTCAATTGAACTTAATTAACCAAGCTTAGCCCAAAGCTTTTAATTAAATCCAATAATAATAATACAGTCCACTAAAATATTATTATTGCACTACCCGTCCAATCCCAAAATTATGTTCTGGGCTCCTTCTTATTATGAGCCCGAAAGTCTCCCCATGTTTAAGATATTCAATGTCCATTAATTAATTAAGTTACTGACAACTCTAATTAATTAATATCTCGTCCAAGAGTAGTACCACTCAACCTTTTTATCATGCCGGAAATTAATCCACTTGCAAGATTTACATGATAAACCTTATGAGCTCCTCAAGGGGACATCATCAACCTATGACGGACATGGATTCCTTCTACAATCAACAGCACACCATAGATACAGCACTACTTCCCAACTCACCGAGTTTGTTGATTTAATACTTATAAATCTCACCCATTGATGAATCAAAGAAATACATACTGTCCTACGTGTCGAGGTTATTGTATAGGGATTAAGAGCACGAACTTCCATAATAACAGAGATCAAGTTCTACTATATAGTCAGTATAAGACGAACGATCTCAAGCGGTCCTACTCAATACACACAAGTGCACTAATGTGATTCTATAGCCAAGACAAGCTAATACCAAACCACACTACAACCATACCGATAGAGAGTCCCCGTCTATCTCAGTTGTGAGCATCTGTTTATACTTTATAAGGAAACCGATAATATGATCTTCCACGTGTTGTCGCACAACATATTATCTACAGTATAAAGTAAATGGACTATTGCATCATGCATATAAAATAAATTATAAGATGCAATCATTTGATCAATGATTCTCATTTCAAATATTGTTATGACATTGTTCATACTAAAGCTAGACTTTTAGTATACAATCCAACAGGCCCTACTCCTCAAATTCCACTTGCTCTGGTTGTTCTCCTTGCTCATCGCCCTCCATTAGCACTGGCTCTGCTCTCAAGTTGGCTAGCTCTTCATTCTCTACAACTCTAACTTGCCTCATAACCTCTTCCATTTCATCCCTGTTTCTTCTATAGAAAGCCCTCACCACTCTGTAATGGTTCACACTTCCCATAGCCAAGTTAGCAAGCCTTCTTCTCGTGTACACCGTAGTGAGCTCCGGCATTGGCAAGGGAAATGGAGCTCCCTTCTCCTGTCTCAAACAATATTGATTTTCCACCATAGTTAAGAATTCCATCCTCATCAGTTGTTGGTAATTCAACCCTTCACTAACCATCCGGTTCTCCATCCCTGCAAGATTAACTCCCAATCCTTGAGCTATCATAGAAATCATCCCTCCAAGCATCAAACCTTGAGATGTTTTCCTTTTTGCAATTCTCTCCGCATGTTGCACAAAGTGTGCTGCAACATTAAGTGGCAATTCCTTATAGATGCAATACATGATGTAGAGCTACTTCTCTCCAACTGATCCGCCTTCAAACCTCTCCAAGATAGTGTTCGAGATGATCTTCTCTAAATACCTCATCATAGGATTCTGGATGGCGTCCCCTTTGAAGCACTAGGGACGTATCCTGCTCTCTCAGTTCCATCATTCACTAAGCTTGACTACCATTCTTGTTGGTTGAAAGTTCCTCCTGCATAAAAGTTCCGATGAAATTCGAATGGTGGGCAACCAAAACCCTCATTCAAGAATACCAACGGGACCTTTTCCCTCAATACATTATCTAGCTGAAAAGTCACCCATCGAGAAAATTCATTCCTATCCTTCTTCACCTGTAGAGTACTCATAAACTCGGCAGTGAGATGGTAGTAGGTTGGTGGCCTCTTATCGAAGAAAGCTTCCATCTGAGCAAAGCAAAATAGCTTCCTTAAATCCTCCTCTAATCCTAATCCTCTTATCGTCTCCGTATCTTGAAAATGAGTGGGCTTGATCTTTGGAGCTAACGTTTGTCAACGAAGCATGTACTTTCCCCAATAATCTTCAAACTCAACCTCAAATTCTTCTGAATGTATTCCTTCTATAATCAATTGAGCATCCAAAGTAGCCAACTCCCCTGGATCGGTTATCACAATAAAGTCCTCATTCCTGGGTCTAACTCTCCTCTTGGCCATCTACAAAATAATAATTCTCAAGTTATAACCAATGACCTTTATACGAATGTTAATGCACCTAGTTAAATTCTACCCTAGTTATTCAACTTAGTATGGAACCTATTATGCATCAACATAGCTCATTCATATCATTAAACCTCAAACTTATTCATACTAAGCACTTTATTGACATTCATCTCAACTATCAACAATTCTAACCAACTTCTAATCATTTTCACACATATGAATTCCAAATTCAATCATCATCAAACATTATTCATATATGATCATCAAATTCTAACAAAATTCTCTCTTAGACATTTCATCGAACACTTGGCATGCACAAAAATTTAAACATCTTCTTAACATACAATTTGCATAGCCTCATGCCCAAATCCTCAATATCTAAGGCAAATCTCTCACAAATAAACATCATACTCATGTAATTCATCAATTAGCACAACACAATTATTCACACTCATAATTCTCACACAATCCCCAAATTATTCCTCATGAACCCTAATTCAACTTTTCAAAAATTCGAAAATTCATATTGAACATGTATGAATATCATCAATCAAGCATCCAATTCATATTAGAACAAGTCCCATACATCATTTCAATCAATTCATATCAAAATTTACAAGTTAGGGTTCAAGAAATTCATACCTTTTGATAATTGGATGTAGAGAAGTGTGTTTGATGTGCAAAATTGACGAACTTTACTCAAAATCACTCCAAACTAATCTTGGTGGATGATACGGATGCGTGAAACAGTGAATTGGGTGCTTACAGAGTGTATACGGATGAAGGAAGGTGATGAGCGTTTTCTCAACACACAATCAATCCCCAAGTATGAAGGATATCTATTGCAGTCTCGAAAGGTGACCAAGTGAATATCGAACCCAAGGGATGGCGTATTATCAATTTAATTATTATCTAAATTAATTAAGACAAAGCAATTACGTTTTAATGGTTATCTAACAACTAATATGCTGGAAATTAAATAATAAATAAAATAAACTATCACTCGAAGGATATGAAAGTGGATCAAGTAGGAGAATAGGTAGCTCTAGGATAATCCAGTTTCACTAATTAACTTCCCTTCCATGTGTCAATGTCCGACTCTGCCTTGTGGAATATGGGCGCATCACTAAACCATGCATATCTACTCTATAGACACAAGTAAAAATGCGTGTAACACGTGTGAATAACCTCGGAGCAAGAGATATAATTTCACCCCCCTTTCTAGGTACTATCAGTATCAATTATTTCCCCCTAGGATTGGTACTCTAACCCGATATGATCTCCCTTTATAGGTACTATGAAATTATCTACTTTATCCTACTTATTAACCCGAATTCAATTCAATTAATAAGTATTCATATATGATAGTTCTAATGAAGCTTCGGAGTCCCCTCACTTAGAATCATAACATGGAATCCTACTCAACAGTGAACGTACTCAATCAATAACCAAGATATGTATTCAGACTCTACATAACAGTTAATGATGCACAAAACGACAGTGAGTATGGATTAATAAAGCACAATCATATATAAAATAAATCCACAAGTAGTGTTGTACGGAGTGTACACATGGAAGTTCAATTAACTAGATAAAACCTTCACAACCCTAGTTCTACCAAAAAGGCTCTAGCTCATGATGTTGTAGGAAACACACATGGGTGTTGGATAGATCTTACCCGGATATCCGGAAAATACAAGATAAATTAGGAAACGAATAAACCCTAGATGTGGCGTCATCGCGTCCTTCTCGCTCTTGAATCATCCTCTTGATTCTCCCCTTGATTCCACAAACGAATCTTCAAAGTGATGGATGGATGGAGGAAAGAATGATGGTTGGGGGGTGATCCCCCCTTGTGGAGTATTGTATATTGTGGCCTCTCTTCTCTTCTCTTGTATTGTGTTGTGTTCCTCTTCCTTCTTTATGATGTGATCTACACCCCTTTTATACTTGTGAGCTCTCCTTGTAGGTCTTGGAAAGGACCCAAATTTAGGCATATGTCAAATTTGGTAAGAAACATACGTTAAATTTGGTAAAAGAGATCCGGATAAATAAGGTAATTTTCGAAAATTCTCGGAAATTCTCGCCAACAGCTGCGCGACTTCACGATTCTGAGCATAACTTCCTTGTTCGACCTTCAATTTGAGTGATTTTTGCGCTCACATGATCCTCTTTTCCTTGGCTTTCTCTGAATATAAATATATAACAAAACTCCAAGAATTGAATCTGTAACAAGCCATGGAAAGTAGCACATCAGTTCTGTTCGGCACAGCTCGCGCGACGTCACTTCTTTGCTCATAACTTTCTCGTTCGGACTTCAATGATGGTTTTTTTTACGCCAAAACGACCCTCTCTTCAGTGGCTTTCCAATCATATATCAAACTAATAGTTTCTAGCTTCACAACAATGCAGAATAATTATGAAATTTGGATGTGCGTTTTCAGCATTCTTGCACAAATTGCACCTTTTCTCCAACTTTGCACTTTTCATCCTTTTTCCACCTAAAACACAATAAAACACCTCAAGTGCCCATAATTCTCACATATATCGAATATAAGAAACTTGTGCTCATATAAGACTACAATATCAATAAAAAGGTGTTAAATTGGATATTAAAACACGCTTATTTTCACTCTCATCAATCCCCAAACTTACCCGTTGCTCGTCCCGAGGCAACAAAATAAAGATAAAGAGAAAGAGTAAGAAAATTAGTGGGGAAACAAGGACTATGACCAATACCCCATTCAAAATACAATTGTCATCAACTTAGGTCATGCAACTCTTATCACGTGTAATAATCAATTCAAAGCATACAAGTTAAGACAATCACCACCAATTCAAATGCTCCATTGACATGTTCTCACGGAAAGTATATATCACTCGCACTCAAGTGTAAAAGATGTACACTTATGGGTTAAGGTGTTTACACTCAGATTCAATTCAAGTGCATGCGTAACCATAAGCTTGCCAAACATCTCAAGCTCTTCACCACTAAAAGTATGATTCGACAATGGGGTCAAAAAGGACTTTTTTTTTATGTAATATTGGCTTTTTGGTAAGGTAGGAAACATATGGATAAAGTGACTCAATTAGTAGAGAATTAAAACCGGAGATCTTATGTACTGCAGATTTTTACACTTCAAGGCTATCCAGCTTCATGCTCTTTTAATTTTCTTTTCTCTCCTTTTCCTCCAAGCTCAACATTTTTTCTTTCTTTTCTTTCCTTTTTTCCTTTCTTGAGGTACCAGTTTTGGGCACTACCTCTAACATCTCGGGGTACCAATTTTGGGCACTACCCCTAAACAACTTATTTTTAAGCTCATAATCACTTGTACAACTCCAAATATTTTATTCCTTCCAAACTCCATCAAAATCAACTTCACACACTTTGACAGCATTTAATTATCCACTAAATATAGGAATTTAAGGCTCAAAAAGGATATCAAAGTGTCTATCTTCGTAGGTTGCCAAAGAAATAAGACTTTTAGGCTCAACTACGGATATATAATTATTTGGTAGGAAATTATTTGGCTAAGTAACTAATAAATTCAAGGATGACCTAAAATCATCTCCCATCATCTAACACACATGTAGTTTCAAGTAAGACAAGAGGCAAGTTCTAGAATACATACACAAGAACGATACTCACCAGAAAAGAAATGTCATGTGATTATGTACATGATCAACGAGGCTCAAAATCTCACATGGGTTTTTAACAAGTAACAGAGCACTTTTCATGGTAGGTAATATCCCACAAGTACACATAGAACTTCATATCACAATATAACTCAAGTACACTTCCTTCATCAATTTCAAGAGCATATGAATTTCAAAGATAATTTAAAAATAAGCTCACATGGATCACCACCATAAAATCAATCCTTCCACTCCATGAATTAAAAGCACATATAAAAATTAGAAAAAAATAACGAGGGCACCTGATTTTTCTTCAACGTACGCACGAGCTCCTCGAGTCAAAGCCTCAATGTAGAACTCGTCTTGCCACCTAGTTACCCTTTTCTATCATCAAAGCTCAAACAAACTCATCATCACAGGATTCATCAATAATAAAATAGGAGAACTATAAGAAAGAATTAATTGACTATGTAATCGACTCCACACACTAGAAACACCACTGAACACTAGGCAAATTGCAAAAAATTGACACATCAAAACCGATTAAAATTTCAATATACCGCAAAAAATCAACTCCCCTAGCAAACATTACAAAGAAAAGATTATATTCTTGGTGCTTCAATGAGGTAAGTACATCACACCCCCCAAACTTAGTAAAAACGTAAGTTGAAACTAAGTTTGCAAAGATGTAATTGCCGAATAATAAGCACCTTAAATATAAAAATTTCTTACTCACATGAAAGAAATAATGCAATAAAACGGAAGGGCAAGCCTCCAACAGGCGCTCATGTTTAACGTCATAGAGTCACGATGATAGAGGACGGTCTTCTCGCATCCTCACCTTCAAATACTTTCTTTCCCTCTTCTTGTCTACACTCAACACCTCACCTTTCTTGGTCACAAAAATATGATCATTGAAATTTCCTTCCTCCCATGGCTGTCTAGACTCCTCCTTGTCAACCTTTCGCTTAAATTCAGAATCACCTGTCTTAGAAAAATCAAGATTAAACAAGTTAGAAACCATATCAATGCTCTTGCACGATTGAGTCTCCATGGGCATCTTCATTGCATGATCAAGAGAGAAAACCACATCTGCATTATCCATCTGCAGTCTAAGCTTCTCGGCTCTCAACTTCTTTGCTCTTTCCCACTTATTCTCCATTGTAAGCTCAGTATTCTGCTCATGTAATGGTACTGGAGTAGCATCAACATCATGCGGAGCATTCGGCGCAGAAACATGTGTGTTCTGAGAGGATTCGACCTGGGTTCGACCAGGGGTACTGGTCGAACCAGGTACATAGTGGTCGAACCAAGCTCCTGGAAGTCCATTCTCACTTTTCAGTTTGGGTTCGACCTGGGTTTGACCTGTTTGACAGGTCGAACCAGGCACGTAGTGGTCGAACCACTCTTCTGAAACTTGATTCTCTCTCTGATTATGTGATTCGACCTGGGTTCGACCTTGTGACCAGGTCGAGCCACTTTCCCCCAAGTCGAATCTGCTCTATGCATGGTCTTTAGCCTCCGGTTTGACCTGGGTTTGACCAGTAGGTGTGGTCGAACCATGAGTGACGTGGTCGAACCGATGATTATCTGAAATAGAGTGTTTCGCTTGATGCGGTTCGACCAGGGTTCGACTTGGTATCTAGGTCGAACCAATAAGGCTGTGGTCGAACCGGTCTTTTAGAAGATTTTTGGTCACCGGTTTGACCTGGGTTCGATCTGATGGACTGGTCGAACCGATAGAATCGTGGCCGAACTGAGAATTTATGAAAATAGAGTGCTCCAGATGGGGTGGTTCGACCTGGGTTCGACCAGATGGCCTGGTCGAATCAATACCCCCCAAGTCAAATCGAGGCACAGCTTCTGCCGGATGTCTTCTCGTAGCTAGATTCGACCTCTCCTGCACGCTTCGACCTGTGGGACAGGTCGAATCATAGTGTTTTTGGTCGAATCCGCTTCCTTTCGCCTCAAACTTCAACTCCGGCTTCATTGGTCCCTCGTACTGCGTTCCAAACCTTAACGTGATGGCTTTATTTTCCAATTTTTATGTTAATTGATTCACGTTCGTGGTCATCTGCCCCATAATCAAAGTAAGCTCCTTTATCTGCTTAGATAAATCTGCATGATCAACATTCATTCTAGCTTCGATGTGGTCAACCCTTGCATCGTTCTCAGCCATGTATCGATTGAAGGTACCTTCATCACTCTTCACTTCGTGCTGCTTCATACTAGGCCCCCTTAGTGTCAACTCTGTAATCTGCCTCTGATGGGACTCTAGTAGCTTGTTGATGTTAGCTAGACTAGAGACGATCTCATCATCCCTATTCGGCTTTACTTGATATTCAACCTGCGCCACCTTACCAAGTACATATGATCCTTTATCTCTCTCTACAGGCCAGTCACATGAATTCACAGAGATGTCTTCAAACAACTTTTCTGCTTCAAGTGCTGTCTTTGATAACAGCGCTCCTCCTGATGATGCATCAATAAAAACACGCGACTCACAATCTAATCCATAGTAGAAGATGCTTATGTATTCAGGCTTCGGCATTCCATGCTGTGGACACCTCCTGAGCATGTCTTTAAACCTGTCCCACGCCTCATAAAATTTCTCACCCTGATTCATAACAAATCGGGTGATCTCTTGCCTCATCCTTAAGATCCTTGAGGGTGGCATGTATCTCTCTAAGAACTTCTGCTGCAGTTGGTCCCATGTAATGCAATCTGTGGCATCAAGAGTCTCATACCAAGCTTCCGCCTTATCAATCAAAGAGAACTTGAATAAGGCGATCCGCCTAGCATTATCATTCGCTCCACTGCCCTTTTGAGTGTTTGCATAACCAAGAAATTTTCGGAGATGCTGATATGGATCTTCAAAACAACCTCCAGAAAAGGGATTCTTCTCTACCATATTAATAAGAGCGGGATTTATCTCAAAATCATCATCTTCCCCCCTTGCTCCTATCAATCCCATGTTGACATTCCCAAAGTTCGTGAAAATTTCACGTATGACAACATTATCCGGATTCTGCCTTGCTCCGGCCATGTTTAGATCAATGTGTTATTCCTTCTTTTCCTTCCTCTCCTTTTACAAGCGCACAAGTAACTCGGAAAAATTCAAGGTTAGATAGAAATAAATAATCACAAATAAAAGAAAAAGAAAAAGAAATCTTAATCAACTAGAAATAATAAAATCAATAATAACAGCCGTCCCCGGCAACGGCGCCAAGAACTTGATGAGCGTTTTCTCAACACACAATTAATCCCCAAGTATGAAGGATATCAATTGTAGTCTCGAAAGGTGACCAAGTGAATATCGAACCCAAGGGACGGCGTATTATCAATTTAATTATTATCTAAATTATCTAAGACAAAGCAATTATGTTTTAATGGTTATTTAACAACTAATATGCTGGAAATTAAATAATAAATAAAATAAACTATCACTCGAAGGATACGAAAGTGGATCAAGTAGGAGAATAGGTAGCTCTAGGATAATCCAGTTTCACTAATTAACTTCCCTTCCATGTGTCAATGTCCGACTCTGCCTTGTGGAATATGGACGCATCACTAAACCATGCATATCTACTCTATAAACACAAGTAAAAATGCGTGTAACACGTGTGAATAACCTCGGAGCAAGAGATATAATTTCACCCCCCTTTCTAGGTACTATCAGTATCAATTATTTCCCCCTAGGATTGGTACTCTAACCCGATATGATCTCCCTTTATAGGTACTATGAAATTATCTTCTTTATCCTACTTATTAACCCGAATTCAATTCAATTAATAAGTATTCATATATGATAGTTCTAATGAAGTTTCGGAGTCCTCTAACTTAGAATCATAACATGGAATCCTGCTCAATAGTGAACGCACTCAATCAATAACCATGATATGTATTCAGACTCTACATAACAGTTAATGATGCTCAAAACGACAGTGAGTATGGATTAAGAAAGTACAATCATATATAAAATAAATCCACAAGTAGTGTTGTACGGAGTGTACACATGGAAGTTCAATTAACTAGATAAAACCTTCACAACCCTAGTTCTACCAAAAAGGCTCTAGCTCATGATGTTGTAGGAAACACACATGGGTGTTGGATAGATCTTACCCGGATGTCCGGAAAATACAAGATAAATTAGGAAACGAATAAACCCTAGATGTGGCGTCATCGCGTCCTTCTCGCTCTTGAATCATCCTCTTGGTTCTTCCCTTGATTCCACAAACGAATATTCAAAGTGATGGATGGATGGAGGAAAGAATGATGGTTGGGGGGTGATCCCCCCTTGTGGAGTATTGTATGTTGTGGCCTCTCTTCTCTTCTCTTGTATTGTGTTGTGTTCCTCTTCCTTCTTTATGATGTGATCTACATCCCTTTTATACTTGTGAGCTCTCCTTGTAGGTCTTGGAAAGGACCCAAATTTAGGCATATGTCAAATTTGGTAAGAAACATGCGTTAAATTTGGTAAAAGAGATCCGGATAAATAAGGTAATTTTCGAAAATTCTCGGAAATTCTCGCCAACAGCTGCGCGACTTCACGATTCTGAGCATAACTTCCTTCTTTGACCTTCAATTTGAGTGATTTTTATGCTCACATGATCCTCTTTTCCTTGGCTTTCTCTGAATATAAAGATATCACCAAAACTCCAAGAATTAAATCTGTAACAAGCCATGGAAAGTAGCACATCAGTTCTGTTCGGCACAGCTCGCGCGACGTCACTACTTTGCTCATAACTTTCTCGTTCGGACTTCAATGATGGTTTTCTTTACGCCAAAACGACCCTCTCTTCAGTGGATTTCCAACCATATATCATACCAATAGTTTCGAGCTTCACAACAATGCAGAATAATTATGAAAGTTGGATGTGTGTTTTCAGCATTCTTGCACAAATTGCACATTTTCTCCAACTTTGCACTTTTCATCCTTTTTCCACCTAAAACATAATAAAACACCTCAAGTGCACATAATTCTCACATATATCGAATATAAGACACTTGTGCTCATATAAGACTACAATATCAATAAAAAAGGTGTTAAATTGGATATTAAAACACTCTTATTTTCACTCTCATCAGAAGGCGTGTGGAATGAATACGGAATGGCCATTTTAAAAACCTAGAACAAACCCTGCCGGCCCGTTCTACACTGCACGGCCTCACTTGAGGTCGTGTAGCGTGTTTTGATCCCACTGCACGGCTAACTGTTACAGGGCCATGTGCGGAACACGACCCGTGTACCTTTTCTTCTGCACGGCTCGAACTGCGAAACTCGGCCTTTCTCCTGGCCGTGTAGCATGTTCAGATGGTGCTACATGACCAATTGCTACAGGGCCGTGTGCGGAGCACGGCCCTTGTAGCAATTTGCCCTGTTTGTCCATTTTTCACACTTCACTTCTTACTTGCCCTGTTTTTCCACTTTTCACACATCCTATTCATGTTCAAACACTTCTCAATATTATTCACACCACAATTATGATCAAACATAGATTGAAATGTACTCAAAACACCACCAAACATCCAAAACTCAACTAACTCATGAGAAAATTTTTTAAAATTGACCATTTTGCAAGACAACACAAGATACATAATACGCATTATTCATCATACTACGAATGATTCATCACACTCTAATAAACAAAGTATAAGTCACACCACGCATTATCCCCCCCAAACTTAAATCGAAAAAAGTCACGAATTAAGTTTGTAAAAAGTGGTGAGATGTACCTTTGTCGTATTCTCAATGCTCTCCATGAACATTTCTTCCGATGACTCTTGTGCATCTTTCTCCTTTCGTATGATCAAGTATGACCACCACGCAACCTCCCTCCAAACTTAAATTAACACAAGTGTTAAAATTTAAGTTTGTAAAGAGTGGTGTGGCATATATCATCATTCCGTTGTTAGCATCTTTGTCCTTCATCTTATGCATTTCTCATTAGCTTAACCACCTTCAAACCAAATCTACAAGAAAACTACTAACAAAAAGAAAATAAAATCTACAGTACTCTAAAATCAAAGAAGTTTAGGAAGAGAGAGTATCCACATACACTATCTTCTTTTGAGAAGGAGATAGGTAATGCTTCACTCTATGACCATTTACCACAAACTCATTATTTGGACCTTTGAGCTTCAATGTATGTCCATTCAATACTTCAAGCACTTCATATGGCCCCATCCACTTTGACTTGAGCTTTCCGGGAAACAACTTAAGCCTCGAATTGAATACAAGAACTTTATCCCCAGGAGCAAACATCTTTTTCTTCACTTTAGTATCATGCCATCTCTTCATATTCTTTTTGTAGATGATTGAGTTATCAAATGCTCTTCCTTTAAACTCCTTTAACTCAACTAACTTCAACAACCTTGCTTGACCACTCTCCCTTTCATCCATATGGAGGCATTTGATAGCCCACAATGCATGATGTTCTTACTTCACGGGGAGGTGACAAACTTTACAATAGACCAATTGATATGGTGACATACCAAGAATGGTCTTAAAAGCCATCCTATAAGCCCATAAGGCATCATCAATCTTATCCTACCAATCATTTCTCTCTCCATTGATTGTCTTCTCCAAAATTAACTTGATTTGGCGGTTTGAGACCTCCGCCAAACCATTTGCTTGAGGGTGGTACGGTGTAGCCACTCGATGCTTCACCCCATATCTCTTCAACAAACTTTCCATCAACTGGTTGAGTGTGATCCTCCATCACTCACTAAAGCCCGTGGAACTCCAAACCTAGCAAAAATGTTCTTCTTCAAGAATCTTTGCACTGTCAAAGCATCATTAGACTTAGTGGGGATTATCTCCACCCACTTTGACACATAATCCACGGCTAGCAAGATGTATACATATCCTTTCGACGAGGGAAATGGTCCCATAAAATCAATGCCACATACATCAAATATATCTACATCAATTCTCAAGGTCATGGGCATTTCATCTCTCTTACCTATTCCCCCTATCCTTTGGCATCGATCACACTTAGCAACAAACTTCTTTGCATCCTTAAACAATGTTGGCCAATAGAACCCCGATTGCAAAACTTTAGCCCCCATCTTTTGATGAGCGAAATAACCTCCACACAAAGACGAATGACAAAGTTCAAGAATCCCAATCACTTCTTCTTCGGCCACACATCTTCTTATCACTCCATCATTACAAATCTTAAACAAGTAAGGTTCATCCCACAAGTACTTCTTCGCTTCAACATGAAACTTCTTCTCCTTGTACTTATTAAGCAATGTAGGCTAAATTCCACAAACAATGAAATTAACATAGTCGGCATACCAAGGTGGAACATTCACAATGAGAGAACAAACTTGCTCAACCTCCAATAGCAAAATTTCTTCATCCGAGAACTCATCCCCGATTAGCTTTACATCCTAATTCTCACCTTCATTTTCCAACCTTGACAAATGATCCGCGATCACATTCTCCATGCCTTTGTTATCCATGATGACCACATCAAATTCCTGCAAAAGCAACATCCAACGGATTAAACGAGGTTTAACATCTTTCTTGTTCATAAGATATTTTATAGCCGCGTGATCCGTGTAAAAAATCATTTGTGTTCCAACCAAGTATGGTCGAAACTTCTCAAAAGCATACAATACGGCTAAAAATTCCTTCTCCGTGGTGGTATAATTGACTTGGCATGCATTCAAGGTCTTTGAGGCATAATAGATTGCTCTAAACTTCTTCTCCCTTGTTTGTCCCAACACCACTCCAATGGATTGATCACTAGCATCACAATGCAATTCAAATTGCAAACTCCAATCCAGAGTGATGAGTATTGGCGATGAAGTGAGAGCATCCTTTAGCACCTGAAATGATACACGACATTCATCATCAAAGTTAAATGGACAATTTTTTTCAAGCAATTTACAAAGTGGTTTAGCAATTTTGGAAAATCCTTAACGAAGCATCTATAGAAGCCCGCATGGCCTAAGAATGATCTCACCCCCTTCTCACTAGTAGGAGGGGAAAGATGTTCTATGGCTATCACTTTAGCTCTATCCACTTTTAACCCATGCTTTGAAATATGGTGCCCCAAGACTATCCCATCGGTCACCATAAAATGTCATTTTTTCCAATTTAGCACAAGATTCGATTCTTCACACCTCTACAACACAATGGTGAAATTAGTCAAGCATATATCATAGGAGGAACTATACATGGAAAAATCGTCCATAAACACCTCCATTATATTTTCAATCAAACCATCGAAGATAGCCATCATACAATGCTGAAAAGTGGCGGGGGCATTACATAGACCAAACGGCATCATTCTAAATACAAACGTACCATAGGGACATGTGAACGTTATCTTCTCTTGGTCTTTCGGTGCATTTAATATTTGATTGTACCTGGAATAACCATCAAGAAAACAATAATACTCATGCCCTGCAAGACGATCTAACATTTGATCTATAAATGGCAATGGGAAATTATCTTTCCTAGTGTTTTCATTCAATTTTCTATAGTCAACACACACTCTCCAACCCGTGATAGTTTTAGTGGCAATCGTTTCATTTGTATCGGATCTTACTATAGTCATACCACCTTTTTTTGCTACTACATGTAAGGGACTTACATATTGACTATCACTTATTGGAAAGATTATTCCCGCATCAAGTCATTTTAACACCTCTTTTCTTATCACTTCTTGCATTATAGGATTCAATCTACGTTGGTTTTGAACACACGACTTCTCATTATCAATCAAGTGAATCTTATGCATGCACATAGATGGACTAATACCTTTCAGATCTTTAATGCTCTAACCAATAGAGGATTTATGCTCTCTCAAAACTCTTAATATTTTTTCTAATTCTAAATCATTAAGGAAATAGGATACAATTACCGGATACATTTTATCTTTTTCCAAGTAAGCATACTTCAAATGCTCCGGCAATGGTTTCAACTCCACCTTCTTTTTCTCTTGCACTTCCTCTTTTGGTCCTTTCTCAAGTTTCTCCACATTTTCTTCTTTTGCTTCCTCATTTGTAAGTGCCCTACAAGCATTTAAACCATGTAAATCATTAATCATTTCATCATTTTCCAAACAAAAAGAAGATTTAGATTTAAGAGATTCAATAGAGTAAGAATGGCTTATGATAATTTTCAACGGATCTTTGAAATGAAGGTGATACATATGCTCTTCAACAATGTTGTCCACAACCTCCACTCTTCTACATTCTTCCTTGTTCTTGGGATACCTCATAGCTTCTCTCAATGAAAATATCACTTCTTCTTCATTCACCCTCAAAGTGAGCTCTCCCTTCTCCACATCAATCAATGCTTTTCCCATGGCAAGAAATGGACGATCAAGTATTAATGGAACATTTGAATCCTCATCCATATCTAGTACCACAAAATCAATGGGAAATATGAACTTGCCAACTTTGATCAATGCATCTTCAACAATTCTTTTTGGATAAGTCAATGATCGATTGGCTAATTGAAGTGTAACCGATGTCGGCTTGACCTCACCAATATCCAACTTCTTAAAGATTGACAACGGCATCAAATTAATACTAGCTCCCAAATCACATAAAGCTTTGTAGTTCTCATGTTCTCCCATCTCACATGGAATGGTGAAACTCCCCGGATCTTTCAATTTAGGGGGAAGTTTCTTTTGTAAGATTGCACTACATTCCTCCGTAAGGTTCACCATTTTAAACTCTTCCAAGCTTCTTTTCTTTGACAAAATATCCTTCAAAAATTTGGAGTAGTTGGGCATTTGAAGTAGAGCTTCCGCAAAAGGAATATTCATATGTATCTTCTTCAACATCTCCACAAACTTGGCAAATTTTTCTTCTAATCCCTTTTTCAAACACCTTTGTGGAAACAGAATTGCCATGGGCAACTTCGGAATCCCCCATTCATCTCTTTCAAACTTCTCTTCTCTCTCTTTTCATTTTGCTTCTCTACATCTCTCCCACTTCTTTGGAGACTTCACATTTTCTTCTTCAAGTATAGGGGTACTTTCATCCTTTTCAACTATTTCAACTTCTTTCTCTTTCCCTTCTTCATCCAATCTTTCCATAGGCTCAACTTCACACCCTACCTCCTTTATTTCCGATGGCAAAAAAGGTCCTTCGTATTTTGTTCTACTACGAAGCTCAATAGCCTTACATTGCTCTTTTGGATTAGTAATAGTTGTAGATGGAAATTTCTCTTGACGATGAACATCCCCCCTTTCACTTACCATTCGGCTCATTTGTGTCTCCAAGGCTTTGATTCTCTTATCATTCACCTCATCTCTTTTCCTTCTTTCTTCTTTATCTTCCTTTATGAATTCAAACATTTTAGCAAGTTGAGCTCCACCGTAGGCTTCCCTTCACTATTAGAAGATTTCTCTCCAGGATTGATTCCCGGTGGGAGAGTAAGTGCATTCCCTTGATTTCCATAAGACAAGTTCTCATACCTATGAGGTTGATTAAAATTTCCTTGAAAGTTACCTTGCCCCCATCCTCCTTACCTTTGTGGATATCCTCCTCCATGATTTCTAAAATTTCTACCATAATTTCCTTAGAAGTTCTTTCCTTGCATGAAGGCAACTTCCTCAAGTGTCTCTCCGGTGGACACCATGCATATTGCATTCCAAAATTAGAGGACATACCTTGTTGAGGCATAGAGGTAGGCATTTGACAATTTTAAGAAGATTGACCCACATTAGGCATCATCATGCCTTGTTGAAGATTAGAAAACACTTGTTGATTCATCAAAAGAAATGACATACCTTGTAGAGGACTTGCAAGAACTTGTTAATTCACCATAGGTGTTGAACTTGGAGACACTTTCATGTTAGCATTCATCCTTTTTAAGATCTCCGTGATTGCCCTATCGGTCATGTCTTCCTTAGGTATTTCCACTTTTTTCACTTGTTGCAAGCACACTTCTTCCATCTTAGCAATTTTCTCCCTATCATACATTCTCGATGCACGATCCATGGGCCATTGACCCATATTCAAAGCTACTTCCTCACATATGGTAATTTCTCTTTCCGGAGTTTGTCCCAAAATCGAACCTCCCAACGAAGCATCAATAAGCATCCTCTCACTACCATGTAAACCGGCATAGAAAAATCCTATTTGTTGCTCCTCGGAGAATCCATGTTGT
Source organism: Pogostemon cablin (assembly GCA_023678885.1). Classification (NCBI taxonomy): domain Eukaryota; kingdom Viridiplantae; phylum Streptophyta; class Magnoliopsida; order Lamiales; family Lamiaceae; genus Pogostemon; species Pogostemon cablin. The sequence continues at coordinate 18,892,862 of CM042983.1, read as the reverse complement.
AGACACTTCCTTAGCATCTCTTTGAATCGGTCCCATGCTTCACTAAATGTCTCAAGTGGCAATTTCTTGAATTGAAAGATTTGCCCTTTGAGATGCAACATCTTTGAAGGGGGAAAATACTTGCTCAAAAATTTTTGTGCCAATTCTCTCCATGTGGTATAAGATCCCACTGGTAGAGTATGATACCAAGCCTTAGCTCTATCTCGTAAAGAAAATAAGAAAAGCTTCATTTTAACAATATCCTCACTCACCTCATTTATCTTTATCGTGTTGGCTAACTCCGTAAATTGGGCTAAGTGAGCATTCAATCCTCCATAGCACCACCACCAAATTGATTTACTTGCACCATGTTGATCAATCCCGTCTTGATCTCAAAATGATTAAAATTTACCGGCGGCCCCATCGCATAATTCCCAAACTAAGGTTGGAAATGAACTCGAATGTACATTCCACCTCCATTATGTCCATTTCCACGGGATTGGTTTTGCACCACCGGAGGGTTATTCCTTGCTTCTTGTTATGCCATCAAGTTTTGAATAATAGCTTACATTTGTTGATTTTGCAAGTGCATTTGTTGAGCATACACTTGTGGCACAAAGTCCGGATTATTATAGCCCCCTCTAGCATTATCACCTCCATGAAAATTCTTCATATTGCCTTCTTCATCAACCATATTTGCATTATCCCTTACTTCTTCCATACTTTCCTCCATAGGCTCTAACACTCCTTGTCTTTGTCTTCTTAGGATAGCTTCTAATTCCAAGTTCAAAGGTTCAATAGATTGAGACCTTGAATGCATTTGCATGTACCTACAAGAAGTTCCAAGTTAGCTCCCAAAATAACCAAGACAAGTAAACAAATAACAAAAAGAAATTCTTATCAAAACTAATCAAATTCAAACTCGTTACAGCCAAATGTTTAACATTTCCCCGGCAAGTGGCGCCATGAACTTAGTCATATTTTTAGTAAAATATCAAGAGCAAGTGTACTCTACCGTTATTGTATACGCGTGACCAAGTGCAAAATTTATAAGATTGTCGTCCCAAGGGAAAATAAACATTAGCTAGTATCCGTATTGTTCAACGATTTATGCTTTGTAAAGATAATATGTTTGAAAGTTTGGTATTAAAACTAATGCTTAAAATTCTACTCAAATAGCTAGAATGTGAACTAGATAAGTAAATGATCAAATAACAAGTAAATGATTGATGGAATGGATGTAGAATACACTTGAGAAGAGAGCAAGGCTAATCATACTTATAGTTGAGACTTGAGCTAGATATGCAAAACCCTTCATAGTAATTTTCATTAACTTGTGGATTAAAAGCAATCACAAATTTATCCCTAGTCCCTATGGCCAAGGCAACTAGGTTCTCGACTCTTTTACAAGCCTAAGTCTCCTAAGATTGGTCTTAATCTCAATTATCTTAAGGCACTATGATCATAAGTTGGTTCTTTTCACTCAATTACTTAAGTGTCCCTATATTAATGTTCTAAGCCTAAGGAGGGTATGTCTTACCTCTCCTTATACTAACTTGCATGCACAACTCAATATATGATTCAATTAAAGCTTCACTCACAACATTGGAATAGCCATCCTAGTATAATGAATAGAGAATTTAATCACACATACATTGAAATGAAACATGATTGATATATCATAGAAGAAAATTCACAAATCAATTCAAATTACTACTCAAGTTTTACATATCTAACTCTTCACCTCAACCACTCATATGACTAGCCCTACTATAAAACTAGCCACTAAACATAGTGATTAATTCATTAAAAATCAAGCTTTGCTCCATTTGAGCCATAATAAGAAGAAAATTAACAATTGGAAAGTAGATTTGCTTCTCTTGCATAAGAAAAGCTTTTCTCCTCTTCAATTGATCAATTCCTTCAACAATTGATGCTCCATTCTTCTCAAATGGTGGTAGAATGGATGGGATGAAGGTTTTATGGATTGAAAATATAAATCAAATGGTGATTTGATGGATCTAGATAGTAGAGATGGATTTTGGATCTAGTGTGTGAGGAAATGTTGTGTTTTAGTGTGTGTAATTGCTCCAATCTGATCTTCAATGAAATTTCCCCTTTAATTTCGCACAAATCATGGTTTTATATCAATTATGGACCTTCTAAAAGCTTCAGGAACATTCTGAAAACTTCAGATGATTTTGCACCTACAAGGCCCGTGCTGCAGCACATGGCCCGTGTAGGGCACACCTACTTCGGCATGTTTGTGCATGCTTTCGAACACGGCTCGAGCTGTGCTGCACGGTCATGGTCATGGCTGTGTAGCATTTTCTGACGACAATGTACGACTTCTTCTTATAGGGCCGTGCTCCATACACGGGGTGTGCAGCGATGCACGGCTCGTGCATCAGTGCACGTCCATCTTCCTGGGCGAGTAGCAAGTTCTGACGACACTACACGGCCAGTGGTTACAGGGCCGTGTTCCGTACACGGCCCGTGTACCAACTTGGCATGTCCTTCCATCTCCCTTTCGCTCTCGACTTTATTTTCGTCCATTTCTTGACCTGTTTTACACATATTTAAACCCATTTACACAATTCTATCAATTTATACCACATTCCTCAAAGTAACAATAACTCCACCAAAATTAACACAAATACGGATAAAAATATCCGAAAATACACAAATAAAGACCTTAAAATCTAGGTGAAAATGACTACTATCAAGAGGAAAGAGAACTTTTATCTGTCATTACTGTTCAGTTCCTGGTCACATTCGTCCATTTTATTTTAAACTGAAAGATGGCTTGCTCTCTGGAAAAGTGTTGCCTGAAATGTTGCCACACAAGTATTCACACACACCAAAAACTGCTTGGGTTAGAAAACCAAAAGTGCTATCTAATGTGATTTGTACTTCTTTACAAGCATGCATACCTGATTTATGGTATTTTGATAGTGGTTGTTCTAGACATATGACTGGAAATGTTGAATATTTGAAAGATTATGAAGCTTTTGATGGTGGTAAGGTTACTTATGGTGGTGGCTCTAAGGGTAATATTGTTGGTAAAGGAACTTTAAATGTTAAAGGTTTCCCAAATTTGAAGAATGTGCTGCATGTTGAAGGTTTGCATGCTAATTTGATAAGCATAAGTCAATTATGTGACGATAATCTGCATGTGAAATTTGACAAGAATTCATGTTTTGTGTTGAATGAAACTGATGAGTGTGTGATGATTGGTAATCGATCTGTTGATAATTGTTATCTGATTGGTAACAACATTTACTGCAATATCTCACAACATGATGAAAGTGTACTTTGGCATCAAAAACTTGGCCATGTAAATTATAGAAATTTACAAAAATTGGTTAAGTTGGAAGCTGTTAAAGGTTTACCTAAGCTCAATTTCAAAGACCCTCCCATTTGTGGCTCATGCCAAAAAGGTAAGCAGGTAAGGTCTTCACACAAAATCACCACTATGTGCACATCTTCAAGATGTTTTGAATTGCTTCACATGGATCTTATGGGTCCTATGGACACTGAAATTCTTGGTGGTAAAAAGTATTCTTTGGTTGTGGTAGATGATTTTTCTAGGATTTCATGAGTTGAATTCACTAGAGAAAAATCAGATGTGTTTGAAGTGTTTAATGTTCTTTACAAAAGGTTCAAAAATGATTTCAATCTTAAGATTTGTAGGATTAGGACTGATCATGGTAGAAAATTTGAAAATAACATGTTTTCTGAATTCTGTGAAAAGAAAGGTATAGTGCAAGAGTTTTCATCTCCTAAAACCCCACAGCAAAATGGTATAGCTGAAAGAAAAAATAGAACTCTGCAAGAAATGGCTAGAGTCATGCTTACTTCAACGAATGTGTAAAAGATTTTGAGCTGAGGCATTGAACACTGCATGTCATGTGTCTAACAGAATTCGGTTTAGACCAGGTAGTTCTATTACATTTTATGAGTTGCTAAATAAGAGAAAACCCAACCAGAAATACTTTCATGTGTTTGGTTGCATGTGCTATATTCTAAATGATAGAGAGTATCTTTCAAAGTTTGATTCTAAGAGTGATAAAGGTCTTTTCTTAGGTTATTCTAAGAATAGCAAAGCATACAGAGTCTTTAATCTTATAACTAGAACTGTTAAAGAATCTGTAAATGTGGTATTTGATGATACATCTAATATTGCAGGTAAAAAGATGGAAGATGATATCTCTGATCTGATTGAAATTGCAGAACCAGTGAACAATGTTGAGCTAAAAATGATCACATCACCTACAACATCTGAGAATGAGTCAGAAAACAATGAGAATCAGATCCACAGAACTCCTAGGAATTCTCTTAACTACAGGTATAAGAAGGATCACCCTTCTTCACAGATCATAGGAGAATCATCAGTTGGTGTTTAAACTAGAAGGAAAGATAAATTCAGAGATGTGGTAAGATCAGTTTGCATGTCCAACATATGCAATCAGGTATGTGCTAAATGTTATTTTTCTTCTGTAGATCCCAAAAATATTTCTGAAGCTTTAAAAGATTAATGATGGATTCAGGCTATGCATGAAGAACTTGAATAATTCACTAGGACTGATGTTTGGAGTCTAGTTTCTAGTCCTACAAACATTAATGTCATTGGAACTAAGTGGATTTTCAAGAACAAAACTGATGAATCTGGTAATGTAGTAAGAAACAAAGCTAGACTTGTTGCACAAGGATACACACAGGTTGAAGGGATAGATTTTGATAAAACATTTGCACCTGTAGCTAGAATAGAGTCTATTAGTCTTCTTTTAGTTACTGTATGCTTTGTTGGTATCAAACTGTTTCAAATGGATGTTAAAGCTGCTTTTTTAAATGAAATTTTAAATGAAGAAGCTTTTGTTGAGCAATGATGAGTGTGTAAATTCATAAGTTTGGCATCATGTTTTGTGCTAGTTTTGGAGAGTTTTGAGGTGGAAATAGGTGGAAAACCTATATATATTGGGAATTAGCATGAATCAGATATTAGTGGAGCTATTTAAGTGGTTTTCATAGCAAAATCGGAGTGGAAGTGCCAAGAATCGAAGAGACGAAGTCGAGACTACGCGAACCGCCAAGGAGAGAGGTGGGTTCGACCTGTTGGAGGAGGGTTCGACCTCTCTAGCAGGTCGAACCAGCATTGAAAGAGTGCATGAGAGGGGTTCGACCACGACTCGAGGGGTTCGACCTGTCTTTTAGGTCGAACCATGGTCGAACCAGTTCGCGAGAAAGTTGATTCGACCACGACGTTTGTGGTTCGACCAAGACTCGAGGGGTTCGACCTGTACAAGAAGTCGAACCAAGTGCAGAAATTATCCAGTAAGTGGGTTCGACCTGTGGTTCGACCTGCGGCCAGTGGTTCAACCTGTTTGCTGAGGTCAAACCGTCGTGCGGAAACTTGCCTTATCCAGATTTTCGAGGCCAAAATAGTGGGATCACTTGAAAAGCCCATTCCAAGTCCTAGAGACGTGATTACAAGTATAAAAGGAGGCTCATGCAGTCAAGGAAGACATCACTAAGGACACAATATACAACAAGAAGAATACAAGAGGATTTTAGAGAGCGTAAGAACGTGAAGTGCAAGAGGAGATTAGGAGGAGCTGTGACAGAGGTTTAGCTGGAGATTCAAGTAAGATTGGTCCATCTAACCATGATTGTTCCTAGATCAATCATGGGCTAGAGCCACTTCGGTAGTTCTAGGGTTATGAAGATTTCATGAGTTGATTTGTATTTCATGTGTATACTCCGTACAACACTACTTGTGGTTTATTTTATATAAGATTGTGTGTTTTTAATCCATACTCATAGTTGTTTTGTGCATCAATAATCGTTGTGTAGAGTCTGAATGCATAACATGGTTATTGGTTGAGTGCGTTCACTAATGAGCAGGGTTTATTGTTATAATTCTAAGTGAAGGGATTCCGAGATTTTATTAGAACCGTCTTGTATGAATGTTTGTTAATTGAATTGAATTCGGGTTAACAAGTAGGATTAAGAGTATAACTTTATAGTACCTAAAAAGAGAGATCAAATCGGGTTAGAGTACTAAGTGCACGGGAAATAATTGATTATGATAGTACCTAGAAAGGGAGGTAAAGTATACGTCTTGCTCTGAGAATACTCACACGTGTCAAAAGCTTATCTATTTGTGTCATAGAATAGATTTGCATGGTCTAGCGATGCGTCCATATTCCACAAGGCAGAGTCGGACATCGACACACGAAAGTATGAATTAATGAATGAAACTGGATGGCCTGACGAACTACCTAACATCTTATTTGATCACAACAACTCTTCTCTTGTTCTTGTTATTTATTTACTATTTTAATTGTTACTTAATATACAAACCAACAATTACAATTCTCAACATAGTCATAATTGCTAGAAAATAACTAAAGTAATATTTATCCGTCCCGTGGATTCGATATTTAACTTGGTGACCTTCGAAACTACAATTGATATCCTTCGTACTTGGGAATTAAAATTGTGTGTTGAGAAAACGCTCATCAAGTTTTTGGCGCCATTGCCGGGGACGGCTTAAAATATCTTTTTGTTATTTCTAGTTTATTAGGGCTATTTATCTTGTTTTTCTGTTTTAATTCTAGTTCTTTTTAGGTGTATGCTCATGAGATCAAAGAAAGGTGAACTTGAACCCTATAATCCTGAGATCGGAGCATCTTCAAGAAAGAAGTAGAAGAAGAAGAGCAAGACAACGACTATTGATCCAACTGAAGCTCTGAATTTTGGAGTTGAGATTTTGTAGACGATTGAAGCTACAACTGAAGTTAATTCGGGAGTAGAGACAGTCAACATGGCAGCAAATCCGGATAATCTAGCCATCCGAGAGGTTTCAGAAATAATGGGGCTGGAAATTTTGGGCTTCTAGGAGCGAGGGGAACTAATTCAGCTTTCGATCTTCATCCCGCTCTTATTAGCATGATAGAAAGAAACTCCTTTTTAGAGGGTCTTTCGAGGATCCGCAGCAGCATCTGAACAAGTTCTTGGGCTATGCAAGTACTCAAAAAGACATAGGAGAACATGAAGATGCTAGGAAGATCCTCTTGTTCAAATTCTCGCTTACTGAAAAGGCGAGAGATTGGTACGACACTATCGACGCAACTGAGTGCACCACTTGGGAGCAACTGAAGTTAAGGTTCTTGGAGAGGTACATGCCACCTTCAAAGGTGTTTAAGATGAAGCAAGACATTAACCAATTTGCTATCGGTGGAGGTGAGAAATTTCATGAAGCATGGGATAGATTCAAGGACATGCTTAGGAAGTGTCCTCAACATGGGCTATCTAAAGCTCAATATATCAGTATATTCTACAATGGATTGGACTGTGATTCACGAGTGTTATTGGATGATTCTTCTAATGGAGCATTGCTTACAAAGTTATCCATAGACGCCGAGAAGTTATTTGAAGATATTTCGATGAATTCGAGGGATTGGCCATCTGATAGAGTTAGAGGTACTTATGTCCTTGGGAAGGTAGCTCAGGTTGAACAAGCAATGGTGAAAACAAGTAGAGAAGATGAGATCGTCTCTAGCTTGTCCAATATCAACAAGCTACTTGAATCCCAACAGAAGAAAATCAGCAAATTATCTCAGCGCGTACCAATCAAGCAGCAGGAGTTGAAGAATGATGGACCAATCCAAGAGGAGTTGGAAGAGGCACACTATGCCATGGGTCAAAGTATTCAAGGGACTAGGTATCCAGATCAAGGAAACTGGAACTACCAAGGGAACTATCGAGGAAACTTTAATAATCGTGGTCCCCCGGGTAGTTATCAACAGCCTAGGAGACCGGAGTTCTCATGGAGCAATCCGAATAATGCGATTCAACCTCCGATGGGTGTTGATCCGGGTGCTAAGGTGGAAGAAGGGAAACCAGGTTTTGAGGATACTGTGAACAGGTATATGGCCAAGAACGATGAAAGAGTGAACCGCCTTGAGGCCAAACTTGAAAAGAAAATCGATGCAAACCATGAGGTTATATGTAAACAGGTGAAGGACCTTACATTGCTGATGGGGGAGATGGCAGGAAGTGTTAACAATCTTACTCAAACTCTTGAAAAGGGGAAGTTCCCGTCTCAAAGTATTGAGAATCCAAGGTCCTGCAACGCCATCACATTGAGGTCGGGAACATAGTACGAGGGACCTATGAGACCGGAATCAAATTTGGACATGTCTAGGGAAAGATTCAACTATGGTTCGACCAACATTGAAGGTTGAACCATACAGGGAAAGTCAAACCAACGCACTGGACACGATCAGAAAGAATCGCAGCATCGGTTCGACCAAAATGCAAATGGTTCGACCAGGCATACAGGTCGAACCATGGTCGAACCTGATAATTCGGAGCACTCTGTTTTTCCAGAACACCGGTTTGACCAAATCAATGATGGTTCGACCTATCCAACAGGTTGAACCCAGGTCAAACCGCACAACTTGGAGCACTTTGTTTTGTCGTAGCAATAGTTCGACCACAACAGACATGGTTCGACCTATCAAAAAGGTCGAATCTTGGTCGAATCGAAGGGCGGAAGGAGTACAGTAGGTCGGTTTGACCTGGGTGGCCGTGGTTTGACCTACTCAATAGGTCAAACCCAGGTCGAACCTCAAATTCAAAAAGAAAGCAATTGTCCAGAAGAGCGGTTCACCATTACGTGCCTGGTTCGACCTGTTCCACAGGTCGAACCCTGGTCAAACCCATCCAGAAGTTGTCTGTTGCTACTCCGAACACTCTCGATGATGTTGATGCTACTCCAGTGGTTCGGAATGAGCAAAGTACAGAGATAATAGCTGAGAAAAAGTGGGAGAGAGCCAAGCGATTGAGAGCCGAAAAGGAAAAAACGGAGAAGATTGATCGTGATGAATGTGGGATTCCCAAAACAAAGATACCTCCGCCGTTTCCTTACAAGCTTGTGAAGAAGGGATTGGAAGAGAAGTTCAAGAAGTTTTCAGAGATAATGAACAAGATAAGCTTAAGCATTCCTTTCTCAGAGGCAATCATGGAGATGTCGTACTATGCCCGATTTCTTAAAGATATATTATTGAAGAAGCGGAGCTTAACTGAAAGTAAAACTGTGAATTTATCTGAGAATTGCAACTCAATCATTCAAAGGAAGCTACCGCAAAAGATAAAGGATCCGGGGAGCTTCACTATTCTATGTGAGATCGAAAAAGGGCCGGCACGGCGAGCTTTGTGCGATCTAGGGGCAAGCATCAATTTGATGTCATTGTCCATCTTTCAGAGGCTTGGTTTGGGGGAGTTGACCCCTACAACAGTGGTTTTCCAATTGGCGGACAGGTCGATGACGTTTCCAAAAGGTATAATTGAAGACGTTCTCGTCAAAGTGGAGAAGCTAGTCTTTCCAGTGGACTTTCTTGTGCTAGAGATGGAAGAAGACAAGGATAATATCCCTTTAATCTTGGAAAGACCTTTCCTTGCTACTGCTGGAGCTATGATTGATGTTCAAAAAGGAGAGCTTAGATTGCGGATGGACAATGAAGAAGTTCTTTTCAACTTGGACAAGCAATGAAGATGCCCATGGAGTCGCAGTGTTATAGTATTGACGTGGTGGAGGAGATTGTGAAGGAGGATATGTCTCTGATCCTGTCAAAGGATCCTCTTGAGACATGCTTGATGGAGTCTCTTACTTATCCCACTACAGAGCTTGACGGACTCTCCAACGAGGTATGTATTGAATTTCTTGAAAACTTACTTGCTTTGGGTGATGACAGGTTTGAATCGGAAAGAACTAAGGTGGAAGAAGTCAAGTGGACAAGGAAGTACTTGCCTTTGGATAACGAGAGCTCTCCGATGGAAGTGAGGAAAGAGGAGTTGAAACTTTTGCCGGAATACCTGAAGTACGCCTTTCTTGGCGATAATGAAAAATATCCGGTAATTGTATCTTCTTCCCTTGATGAAGATCAACTTGAGGAGTTATTGAATGTTCTTAGGAAACATAAGTCTGCGATTGGTTGGTCTCTTAAGGATATGAAAGGAATTAGTCCTTCGTATTGCATGCATAGGATAAGATTGTTAGATGAGGCCAAGGCAAGTGTTCAGAATCAGCGGAGGGTTAATCCCGCGATTCAAGAGGTGATTAGAAAGCAAATCCTTACGTGGTTGGATGCTGGAATCATATATCCTATTAGTGAGAGTCCCCATATGAGTCCATTGCATGTAGTTGCTAAAAAGGGTGGAATGGCTGTAGTAAAAGCTGAGGATGGAGAAGCGATAGCCACAAGGATTCCTACGGGATGGCGTACATGTGTAGATTATAGGAAGTTGAATGAGAACACGAGTAAGGATCATTTTCCTCTTCCTTTCATGGATCAAATGTTAGATCGTCTTGCAGGGTATGAGTTTTATTGTTTCTTGGATGGATACTCGGGGTACAACCAAATCATGATTGCCCCCGAGGATCAAGAAAAGACCACTTTTACTTGCCCTTACGGGACCTTTGATTTTCGGAAAATATCATTTGGGTTATGTAATGCACCTGCTACTTTTCAGAGATGCATGATAGCAATATTCGATGGGTTGATAGAGAAGATCATGGAGGTGTTCATGGATGATTTTTCTATTTTTGGTTCCTCCTTTGATATTTGTTTGTCTAACCTAGCTACTGTTTTGAAGAGATGTCAAGTGACTAATCTTGTCTTGAATTGGGAGAAGTGCCACTTCATGGTGAAGGATGGGATTGTTCTTAGGCATCATGTTTCAGCCAAGGGATTGCAGGTCAGTCTTGCTAAAGTGGTGGTAATTGAGAAGCTTCCACCACCGACTAATGAAAGAGGAGTGCGGTCCTTCCTTGGACACACCGGTTTTTACAGGAGATTCATAAAAGACTTCTCAAAATACTCCAAGCCCTTATATCACTTACTTGAAAAGGATGTTCCTTTTGTGTTTGATGAAGAATGTCTAACAGCTTTTCAAGTTTTGAAGGAGGCGCTTATCAGTGCACCTATCTTGAACACACTAGATTGGACTCAACCGTTTGTACTAATGTGTGATGCAAGTGATGTAGCACTTGGAGTGGTGCTTGGGCAATTGAAGGAGAAGAAGTTCTGCGCCATTTACTACGCGAGTAAGACTTTCGATGCAGCACAAAAGAATTACACGGTGACTGAAAAGGAGTTTTTGGCTGTTGTGTACGCATTCGATAAGTTTCGTCAGTATTTGGTTGGCATGAAGACTATTGTGTACACGGATCATTCAGCAATTCGGTACTTGATGGAGAAAAAGGAAACAAAGCCTAGAATCATAAGATGGATTCTTCTACTTCAAGAGTTTGACATGGAGATCCGGGATAAGAAAGGTTCTGATAATGTGTTGGCGGATCACCTTTCGAGGTTGGAGCTAGGGAACATTGTGATAATTCTTTTGAGTATATTGAGGAAATGTTCCCGGATGAAAAGATCATGGTCGTGTTTGTTGAAGGGGCTGAGCGAGCGTGTGTGGTTGTTGCGCAGGGAGTTGATCCATGGTATGTGGATTATGTTAACTATATTGCTGTGGGAGAAATTCCAAGGGATCTCAACCGATATCAACTTGCTAAATTCAAGAGAGATGTTGAGACTTTCATATACTATGATCCGTTTGTGTACAAGATTTGCACGGATTCTATTATCCGTAGGTGTGTGCCCGAGATGGAGACGGAGAGTGTTCTCGAGTTTTGCCATGCACAACCTAACAGGGGGCACTTCGGCGCTCAAAAGACAGCAGCCAAGGTACTTCAGTCCGCTCTTTATTGGCCTACGTTGTTCAAGGATTGTGAGACCTATGTGACATCTTGCGATAGATGTCAACGCATAGGGAACATCGGTAGGAGAGACGAGATGATGCTTCAGCCGAGCATAGTGGTTGAGATTTGTGATGTGTGGGGTATCGATTTTATGGGGTCTTTTCCCCCATCTAATGGATTTCTCTACATTCTACTTGCGGTGGATTATGTTTCTAAGTGGGTGGAAGCGATTCCTACTCGCTTGAATGATTCGAAAACTATTATATCTTTCTTGAAAAAGCATATCTTTGCCCGTTTTGGAGTCCCTAGAGCACTTGTTAGTGATGGAGGTACGCACTTCGTTAATAAATTTCTTGAGAAGGTGCTTAAAGGGTATGGTATTAAGCATAGGGTTACTACACCCTATCATCCTCAAGTGAATGGGCAAGCGGAGGTCTCTAACCGTCAAGTCAAACAGATTCTGGAGAAGGTGGTCGGAACCAATAGAAAGGATTGGGCTTTGAAGCTCGATGATGTCGTGTGGGGGTTTCGGACCGCGTACAAGACGGTGTTAGATATGTCACCGTATCAGATTGTCTGTGGAAAGCCGTGCCACTTACCTGTAGAGATTCAACACAAAGCATTTTGGGCTTTGCGAAGCTTGAACTTGACTCTCAAGGATGTGAGGGAGTTGAGGATTACTCACATCAATCTTTTGGATGAGTTTCGGAGTCGTGTGTACAAGAATTCAGAGATCTACAAGGAAAGGATTAAGAGGTGGCATAATTCGAAGATCTCGTACAAGGAGTTCAAGCAAGGAGACGAGGTATTACTCTTTAACTCTCGTTTAAAGCTTTTTGCAGGCAAGTTGAAGTCGAAGTGGACGGGACCGTTCATGATTCATCGAGCCTTAGAAGGGGGAGTTTTGAGCTCATTGACAAGGATGGAGACATTTTTGCGGTGAATGGACATCGCTTGAAGCATTATAGGTCGCCGGATGATGTTTGTGTCATCTTTTTGGATACCTTGATCTGAGTTGGTACCATCGTGACTCTCCGACATTACACATGAGCGCCTGTTGGGGGCTTTCCCTCCTGTTTTAATGCTTTATTTCTTTCATGTGAGTAAGAAATTTTTATATTTAAGGTGCTTACTTATCGGCAATTACATCTCTTTGCAAACTTAGTTTCGACTATAGTTTCTACTAAGTTTGGGGGGTGTGATGTACTTACCTTGATAAGCACCGATAGTATAATCTTTTCTTTGTGATGTTTGTTAGGGGAGTTAATTTTTTGCGGCATATTTAAATCTTTAACCGGTTTGTATGTGCCAATTTTTTGTAACTTGCCTAATGTTCCATGGTGTTTTGTTGTTTCGTATTTTGAGTGATTGCGGAGTTACTCATGATTGATAAGTTTTTAAAGAACCAATTCTTGACGAAGTTGTGCTCTAGTTGGTACTTAATGATTCGTTTTGAAGTTTGAAGTGTGTAGGGATTGAAGAACACGTATTTTGGAGCTTCCAGGGGGTAGGTTCGATCAGTGCCAGGAGGTCGAACCTAACAGAGGAGGTCGAACCGTGGTGATAAATCATCCAGTGAGGTGGTTCGACCACGACGTACTTAGTTCGACCTGTTTAACAAGTCGAACCAAGGTCAAACCGGTGATCTGAAACATACAGTAGGGTGGTTTGACCTAATGCATTTTGGTTCGACCTATTCCAGTAGGTCGAACCCAAGTCGAACCTGAAGAAGAACTTGTTCAGAATGTTGATTCGACCATGATGAAGTTGATTCGACCTCTTCCACAGGTCGAATCAAGGTCGAACCAAGCCAGGAAAGTGTGTTCTTAATTCCGTCCTTCTATGATGCATGAGTTGGGCTGTAGAGATACTTGTATGATTTGATTCGGTTTATGGGCTGTTGATTTTGTGCATTCATATGTTCATGTGTTAATTTCTATTGATGAAAAGCATGTATAATTTGATAAGTATATAGAGTTCTTGTGGAATTGATCTTAATTATGTGCTATGAGGAGTACTCAGGATTCTATTTACCTATGTGAGGATTTGAGCCTTGATAATCATGCTTGATCATGATTGTTTTATTCTTGAGAGGATCATTCATATGAACGTATTCTAGAACTTGTCTTGGAGTCTTGTGTGAGACTTATGATTGATAAATTGCTAGGACATGATCTTAGGCCATTATTTTGTGATTAAGCTACTTAGCCAAATTTTATTCTTCCTAATGATTTTATTAACCTTTGGATGCCCCGTTGAGCCGTTAAAAAACCTTTTCTTTGGTAGCCGAAGTAAATAACCTTATAAACCTTTACTTGAGCCTTGATTAACCTATTCATTGGTAGAGAGAGTTGAGGTGAGTAAGTGTTGCAATAAGAAAAAGGAAGATAGAATATGGTTGAATGAAAAGAATAAAAGAATATGATTAAATCTTGTTTAGGGGTAGTGCCTGAAACTGGTACCTCGATTGCTTATAACATGAAGTTTTAAGCTTAAGAGCAGCTGATTGATAAAGTGAAGAAGGGTAGTGCCTAAAATCGGTACCCGAATTATCTAAAGAGATGATGTTGATTCACGGAAAAGAAGGAAAATCCATGAGAAGAAGAAGAGAAGTTGGAGGAGATATTGCAGCAAGAAGAAGAAATCGAGAACCTCCAAGGTAACTCTCTACTAGTGTCTTAAGTCACTTTACCTAAATTTTCCTACCTTTTTCCAAAGAGCCAACATTACAACCCAAAAACAAGTCCTTTGTGATCCTAGTGAAGAGTTGATTATAAGTTGATTTTTGAGACCTTTGCCAAGCTTATGGTTACGCGTGAATATGAATTGATATGAGTATTTATATTAGCCTATATAGTGCCTCACGTACTTGAGTGAAGAGAATAAATACTTATCTTGTGAGCTAGATTACTTAGTACTCCGAATGGTGTGTGATTGGATTGGTTTTGCATGAGTGATATATATGAAGCAATTAATACTTGTTTGATTTAATGAAGTTGCATGTGTGATATGTGTTGTACTTGATCTTGGTGAATTATACACGACTCCTGTGGTTTGATTTGGTTGCCTCGGGACGAGCAACATGTAAGTTTGGGGGTTTGATGAGTGTGTAAATTCACAAGTTTGGCATCATGTTTTGTGCTAGTTTTGGAGAGTTTTGAGGTGAAAATAGGTGGAAAACCTATATATATTGTGAATTAGCATGAATCAGGTGTTAATGGAGCTATTTAAGTGGTTTTCATAGCAAAATCGGAGTGGAAGTGCCAAGAATCGAAGAGACGAAGTCGAGACCACGCGAACCGCCAAGAAGAGAGGTGGGTTCGACCTGTTGGAGGAGGGTTTGATCTCTCTAGCAGGTCAAAACAGCATTGAAAGAGTGCAGGAAAGGGGTTCGACCACGACTCGAGGGGTTCGACCTATCTATCAAGTCGAACCATGGCCGAACCAGTTCGCGAGAAAGTTGATTCGACCACGACGTTTGTGGTTCGACCAAGACTTGAGGGGTTCGACCTGTACAAGAAGTCGAACCAAGTGCAGAAATTATCCAGTAAGTGGGTTCGACCTGTGGTTCGACCTGCGGCCAGTGGTTCGACCTGTTTGCTGAGGTCGAACCGTCGTTCGGAAACTTACCTTATCCGGATTTTCGAAGCCAAAACGCATGGGATCACTTGAAAAGCCCATTCCAAGCCCTAGAGACGTGATTACAAGTATAAAAGGAGGCTCATGCAGTCAAGGAAGACATCACCAAGGACACAATATACAACAAGAAGAATACAAGAGAGTTTTAGAGAGCGTAAGAACGTGAAGCGCAAGAGGAGGTTAGGAGAAGTTGTGACAGAGGTTTAGCTGGAGAATCAAGTAAGATTGGTCCATCTAACCATGATTGTTCCTAGATCAATCATGGGCTAGAGCCACTTCGGTAGTTCTAGGGTTATGAAGGCTTCATGAGTTGATTTGTATTTCGTGTGTATACTCCGTACAACACTACTTGTGGTTTATTTTATATAAGATTGTGCATTTTTAATCCATACTCATAGTTGTTTTATGCATCAATAATCGTTGTGTAGAGTCTGAATGCATAACATGGTTATTGATTGAGTGCGTTCACTAATGAGCAGGGTTTATTGTTATAATTCTAAGTGAAGGGATTCCGAGGTTTTATTAGAACCGTCTTATATGAATGTTTGTTAATTGAATTGAATTCGGGTTAACAAGTAGGATTAAGAGTATAACTTTATAGTACCTAAAAAGGGAGATCAAATCGGGTTAGAGTACTAAATGCACGGGAAATAATTGATTATGATAGTGCCTAGAAAGGGAGGTAAAGTATACGTCTTGCTCTGAGGATACTCACACGTGTCAAAAGCTTATCTATTTGTGTCTATAGAATAGATTTGCATGGTCTAGCGATGCGTCCATATTCCACAAGGCAGAGTCGGACATCGACACACGAAAGTATGAATTAACGAATGAAACTGGATGGCCTGACGAACTACCTAACATCTTATTTGATCACAATAACTCTTCTCTTGTTCTTGTTATTTATTTGCTATTTTAATTGTTACTTAGTTTACAAACCAACAATTACAATTCTCAACATAGTCATAATTACTAGAAAATAACCAAAGTAATATTTATCTGTCCCGTGGATTCGATATTTAACTTGGTCACCTTCGAAACTACAATTGATATCCTTCATACTTGGGGATTAAAATTGTGTGTTGAGAAAACGCTCATCAAACAACCAAAAGGTTTTGTTGATCCTTTCTATCCTGATCATATGTATAAACTGAAAAAAGCTTTGTATGGTCTAAAGCAAGCTCCTAGAATATGGTATGGTAGACTAACTAACTTCTTACTTCAATTTGGATTCATTAGAGGTGAGGCTGATAGAACTCTTTTTTTTTCATTAAGCATGAATCAAATCGTTTCTTGATTGCTCAAATTTATGTTGATGACATTGTATTTGGAGCAACATCTCAAGTCTTGATGGACAACTTTGTGAAAGCCATGACTACCACTTTTGAAATGAGTCTTGTTGGTGACCTAAATTACTTTTTAGGGCTCCAAATTAAGCAAAGTGATAGTGGTATTTTCATCTTACAGAGTAAGTATGCTAAAAACTTGGTGAAAAGATTTGGTCTTGAAATACTAAGCCTATGAAAACACCTATGGGAACATCACAGAAACTGTACAGAGATGATGTTGGCCCTGATGTAGACTACACTCTGTATAGATCTATGATTGGTAGCCTTCTGTACTTAACTGCTAGTAGACCTTACATTATGTATAGTGTCTGTGTTTGTGCTAGGTTCCAAGCAAATCCCAAGAAATCTCATATGAAAGCTGTGAAGAGGATTATCATATATGTGGCTGGAACTGCCAACATGTGGTTATGGTTTTCAAAGGACACTAACAGCTCTCTGGTTGGATACAGTGATGCTGATTGTGCCGGTGATTGTAATGATAGGAAGAGCACAAGTGGTGGATGTTTTTACATGGGTAACAATCTTGTTTCTTGGCATTCTAAAAAATAAAATTGCATATCCCAATCCACTGCTGAATCTGAATATATTGCTACTGGAATTTATTGTACACAGTTGCTTTGGTTAAAAAAGATGCTAGATAATTATGTACTTGAGACTGACACTTTAATGATTTATTGTGATAACACAATTGCTATAAACATTTCAATAAATCCAGTTCAACACTCACTCACTAAACACATTAGCATTAGACATCATTTTCTAAGAGATTTAGTTGAGAAGGGAGTAGTCAAATTGGAGTATATTTCCACTGAGAAATAACTTGCTGACATATTCACAAAAGCACTTGATTTCGAGAGGTTTTCTTCACTCAGGAAATCTCTTGGACTCTGCATTCCATAAAGTCATGCATGATGTTTCTTAGAGTGTTTCTACACTCGAGGCAACACTACTGTAAATTTTGTCATTTTATGTCGAAATTAAGTGATTTGGTGACCTATTTTGTTACTGCTAACTATATGCTGGTTGAAACTTGAGGTATTACTGGACATACACTAAAAGCACAGTTCTTAAAAAATCAAAGGTCCAAACATGCTGAGTAACTAGGCACATGGGGCTGACAACCATGATGTGTTCTTTTCAAAAGGTTGTTATGATTTCAAAAAAGGAATAAAGAACACTCTTGAACTGCTACTGAGTAACCAGACATACAGGGCTGACAACCACAATGTGATCTTTTCAAAAAGTATTATGAATTCTTGAGATTAAGTGCATAAAAAATCCACAAAGGATAAAAGTGTATGTGTGCCTAAATTATTCATCCTTGATTATTTTTTCAGAATGTCTTTAACCATAACAAAATTGTTATTAAATTATTTGTTCTCAATATATTAAGTGATAGAACTTATAGTATTTATTTCTTTTTAATTTTCTTGCATAATAGTTTCTCCATTATTTGATCATGGCCGATTTTTAAGGAAATATGTGTTAGTGGCCATGAGTTCTCATATACTGCTGCATTGCATATCCTTTCACACGTTGTTTGCAGTTTTTAATTAGTGGAAATAACCTCCATCCTACTACTGTTCACTCTCTATATAACTTGGAAAATATTATTTGACGTGACATGTTTGTGAGCTTGAGTGTGATCCCCCGTTTCATCTTCTCACTCACTGTTATTGATAAAGCCTGTCTCTCTCACATTTCAAATGGCATCTCCAAAAGCAACCCGTTCCACTCTCAAATCCAAACAACTCCAAACCCTAGCTGATATGGCCGATAATGTCGCTACGAATGCTGCACCAGATGCCAATCTAAATGCTGCTACACAACCAACTGCTCCTGTCTCTGGAACCTCTCTTTCTTAGAGTATTGTCCTTCCAGCTGGTACGCCCGATTCAGTTCTTAAATCTCTTCGAACTCAATTCGCTGGGTCGAATGTTACTGTTTCAAAAATTGAAAATCATGTCCATGAACCATCCATTCCCACTGAAGCTCACTCTGAAATTCCCACTGATACTCCTAACCAATCTGCCATTGTTCCTTTTGTGACTCCAGAAGAAAGCCTACCCTCAGAGAATGTTGAGACTCAGAATCCTGATTAAGTTCCTATCTCTACATCTCCAAATACATCACCTACTCGTGCTGAATAGAATCTACAAGTGTCTTCTCCCTCGTCTTCACCGCCGGTTCCAATCAGATCAAAGTTGCTAAACCATCTGTACCAAAGCGTAAAGCACCTCCACAGCATTGGTCGGTCAGACTCCGCAAGAAAGGCACTACACAGGATGCAACCACCTCTAAAAAAGGGAAGTCCCCTATCTCTATCTCTGATTCTGATGAAGCTACTCCTATGGATGTAGATGCTACAGGTGAAAATCCTACTATTGCTGATCTTTGCAAAGCTTTCAAGAAGAGACAGAGAGGAAAGAAAGTTGTGTCTGATGTTACTGCTCCTGAGGCAATACCAGATGAATCTGATAAGGAAAATGATGATCTGAACCAGCTGATTGATGATATTGCCACAGTTGTTGCTGCCACAGTGCCAACACCTACTGTTGCAGATGCAGAACCCTCTGATCCTGACCATGATTCATCTTCTTCTGATGATGATGAAGAGGATGCACCTGAGGATGCTGATGAAGGTGCAGAATCTGATAAGGATGTTGATGTTCAAAATGTTGAGAGTTATGATGGTGAAGATGAAGCCAAAGATGATGATGGTGATGAGTCCCCTGATGATGCTGATGATATATCTGATGACTCTGACTATGATGTCGAAAACTTTGGATTTGGTAACTTCTACTTCACTGATGGCAAAGTCAGATACAAAATGTTTGCCGAGAAGGACATAATTCATGAAAGAAAGGTGAAGGATGCCGACCTCACTCCACACAACCTCATCAACTTCTTCAGAGAGAGAAGCTTATTGAAATCACTCAGGTACTCTACCTCATTCTACACCAATTGGGTATGTGAGTTCTATGCACACATCTGTGCTAGTATAATTAAGAGTACAAGTCCCAAATGTGTAAGAATTTTCTTTAGGGGTGAGATTTATGATTTTTTTCCTACAAAGATTAATGAGTGTTTAGGGACTGTGAATGCTGATAGTGATGATGAAATTGATGATAAGGATGAGATTTTGCCCATGATAACTGGAGGTTTAATTGTTAGTTGGCCTAAGAAGTTATTCAGTCCAAGTTTGATTAGTTTACATGCAATCTTGCAAAAGCTATGTGTTTATAATTGGCTGTCTTCCTCCAATACCACTAGAGTTACCACTGAGCATGTTGTATTGATCTATAAAATAGGAAAGAACCTGGCTTTTAACCTTGTTAGAGTGATTTTCAAGAATCTGATCAGTTATGGTGGAAATATTTCCAAGTTGGTAGGTTACCTTATCTTGCTTTGATTCACTGTTTGTTAACTAGTCAAGGTGCTAAGAAAGGTAAAGGTGATTTTCTTTCCTCAAGTGCTCTAGTTCTTGGTATTGCTAAACCACTGTTTGAAGGTAACTGTGTAGTTGATCTACCCTATGTGAACCCTGCTCCTGCCCCTGCTACTGAGGATACTCAGAATGTTGCTCCTGATACTGCCAACACTTCGGTTCGTACTGACACTTCTGCACAAGCTGGAGAAGTTATCTCTGTTACTCTAACCCGCAAGTACATTGAGCAACAAGCTGCTGCCCTGGCACGCCATGTCTCGAACCTCAGACTCTAAGCCAATGCTATGAACAGACAAGCAGACATTCTAGAATAAAGAGCTCAATTCTGGAGTAAGCTGCTATCCACACCCACAGGGGGAGATATACCTACTGCTGCTGCTCAACCTACTGCAATTGAAAGCTCTGGCTCTGGTGGAATTGTGATTGAGGACATTACTAATGAACTGGAAGAAGAAAATGTTGTTGGAAATGTTGTTCATGATGCAGGTGATGCTACTGGTGATGTTGCTGGTAATGCTGCAACTTAGGGGGAGTTCACATGGTGAGGGGGACATCATCAAAGATATCAAAGTGCTCATGCTTGTTGCTGATGATGACTGAAAGCTGCTGCTACCTCACGAACTTTTCTAATTATTTGATGATGGGATGTTAAACTGATATTTATTTTCTGATGGTGACTGGATACTTTATTTTCTGTTTAAACTCTGATCTAAGCTCTGGACTTAAACACACTTTACACCATTGGGCACCCGATAAATTTCATTTCAGTTTCTATGCATATACGGATAGATACTCTATTTTATTTGAATGGTGTAGTTATTATAATGAAGGATGGAGCTATAATCGTTGCAGTACATTGGTGGACAATTTGTACACTCTTAAATCATGTTTATCCCACGGATGCAATATAATAGTAATGATAACGCATCTTCTAATCTAATAAGAGAAAGGAACCTTCAAAAATGAACTAAATATACCTTTTGGCATCTGAGACTAGGTCATGATTGCCTTTTAAGACAAAGGGGTGTAGAGCCAAAGATATGTTGGAATTGGTTCATTCTGATTTATGAGGTCCTAAGACTATCCAGGCGAGAGGTGGTTAGATATATTTTAATGCACGCAAGTCTTAGTACTATGATTAATTCAAAAGTGCATGGCTCATCCGGTGAAGGGTCATCGAAAATATACCAAGTACTTCTTAAAATAGTTTAGGAGCTATTTATCAGAGATTGGAATTGAATCCTAAGTTGTCAACACCGAGTAGACCCCAACTGACTGGTGTGGCGAAAAGAAGGAATATGATTCTTATGAAA
This sequence comes from Pogostemon cablin, assembly GCA_023678885.1. Lineage (NCBI taxonomy): Eukaryota > Viridiplantae > Streptophyta > Magnoliopsida > Lamiales > Lamiaceae > Pogostemon > Pogostemon cablin. The sequence continues at coordinate 18,871,364 of CM042983.1, read as the reverse complement.
ATTGTTAGATAGATGATAAGTTATTTGAAATTACTAAATTCATTTTATAGATATACCCTAGAAACAGCATGTCGTAAGGGTGTTTGTCTGTATGTGGGATATCCTAGAAAAATAAAGGGTGGTTTATTTGATAGTCCAAAATATCAAAGGGTGATTGTTAATACGAATGCTAGATTTTTAGAAATGGACTATGTAATAAATCACAAAATCATGTATGAATTGTTCTAAAGGAAGTGAGAGGAAAATATAAAGTATAGTACCAATTGTACAAGAGGATATACCACAAGAAAACTGCAACCGCGTGATAGGTCTGATACGCAATTGCGTGTAGCGCTTTATCGTAGTGGGAGGATTGTTCTACGACCTGATAGATTTCTATTTTGGGAGAGTTGTGAGACTTGGTTCCTAGTAAACATGAAATTGGCCCATGGGTATGACAAAACACTATAAGATAAAAATGCGATATCTTAGCAACTTGCAATGATTATCTGAAACTAGAATCTATGGAATCTAAATTAGATCTGGGAGCCTGTAGAACCACTAAGTGGTGTGAAAGCCATTCTTAGTGGCTCTACAAAATAAAAGAGGATTAGACGGTAAGGTGATACTTTGAAACAAGGCTTGTTGCGTAAAGGTATACTAAAAAAGAAGGGTGAGTTCGAGTATGAGGAAACTTTTTTTCGTCGGTAGCTAAGTTTAAGTCGATCCGGATTCTTTTATTTTATTACTGCTCATATTGAATTATGAGGTATAGCAAATAGATGTCAAGAGCGCTTCCGTGATTGGAAGTCTTGAGGAAAACATCTATGTAAAGAAACCAGAGTGATTCATTGTAAAGGGCTAAGAGCATTTTGTGTGTAAGCTTAAAATTACCCATCGATGGACTAAAGCAAGCTTCAAGATCTTAGAAAATCTAATTTGATGAGAAAATCCAGTGATATGAATTTAATCAATGCTCGGATCGGTCTTGTGTATTGAAATGAGTGACGGAAACTTGGTGGTATTTCTTGTATTATGCGTAGATAGTATCTTGCTCATTGGAGATAATGAACGAGTATTGTCGGGCGCATGGGTATGGCTCATAAAGCAGTATGAAATAAAGGACTTAAGAGAAGCAAAATATATTCTTGTGATCATGGTGATACGGATCACAAGATAGAATGTTGTACTCATCTCAAGTTTCATGAAATGATACAATCCTTACTCGTTTTAACATGCGACTTTATCTAAGAAAATATGTCTTACGATACAAAAGAAGATAAAAGAGATGAAGCGGTTTCTTATACTTTGGCGAATAAGGAAGCTTAATCTAAAAAATACTAAGCACGAAAAAGGATATCTATTTTGCTAAATGCATACAGAGTCGGTATCAACGTAACCCTAAACAAGAATGATGAACTGTGGTAAGACGTATTTGAAGTGCCTGAGAAGGATTGGAAATTATATGCAGGCTTACCGGACAGATTCACTACTTCTTGTAGATTATGTGAATTCGGATTTTTCAAATCAAGTAGGACGGCAGTAAATCCACCTCAAGGTTATGTGTTTAATTTTAGAAAGTAGAGTCATAAAGTGGAGGAGTGTCGTATAGAAATATATTTCGGACTCCACCATGGAAAGATAATAATTTGGAGCCTCTGAGGCAGTCAAAGTATCTGTATGACTCTAGAGACTTCGTGATGGACTTAGTTGTGTTTTCTGAGTTTGCCCAAGGTTATCACAATTTATTGTGATAATAATGGTACAGTTGAAAACTTGAAGGAATCACAAGCCCATAAGCAATTAAATACATGGAGAGCAAGTACTACCTGTTACGAGTAGTCGTATGATGAGGGGAAGGTTGTTGTCGCCTAGATTGCATCGGATGATAATCTAGTAAATCCTTTTACAAGGACTTTAAAGTGAAAGCTTTTGATGGTCGTGTAGTGGGAGTGGGAATTAGATGTATGGCAGAAGACACGACAACATAGTCTTTTAGTATAAGTGGGAGATTGTTGGATTGTATACTAAAAGTCTAGCTCTTTGTATGAACAATGTTATTGTTGGATTGTATACTAAAAGTCTAGCTCTTTGTATGAACAATATTATAACAATTTATTTGAAATGAGAATTATATGATCAAATGATTGCGTCTTATAATATATTTATATGTCGATGCAATAGTCCACTTACTTTATACTGTAGATAATATGTTGTGCGACAACACGCAGAAGATCATGTTATCGGTTTTCCTTATAAAGTATACACAGATGCTCACAACCGAGATAGATGGGGACTCTCTATCGAGATGGTTGTAGTGTGATTTGGTATTATTTTGTCTTGATTATAGAATCACATTAGTGCACTTTATGTGTATTAAGCAAACCGCTTGAGATCGTTCAACTTACACTGACTATATAAGAGAATTTGATCTCAATTATTATGGATGTTCGTGCTCTTAATCCCTATACAATAATCTCGACACATAAGGCAGTATGTATTTCTTTGATTCATCATTGGGTGAGATTTACATGTATTTAAATCAACAAACTCGGTGAGTTGGAAAATACTACTGTCTCTATGGTGTATTGTTAAATTGTAGAAGGAATTTGTGTCCTATTAAATAGGTTGATGATGTCCCCTTGAGGAGCTCATAAGGATTATCATGTAAACCCAGCTGGTGGATTTATTCCGGCATAATAATGAGTTTGAGTGGTACTACTCTCGGATGAGATATTAATTAATGGAGTTGTCAGTAACTTAATTAATTAATGGACATTGTATATCTTAAATGCGGGGAGACTAACAACTCATAATAAGAAAGAGCCCATAATGTAATTATGGGATTAGAGTGGTAGTGCAATAATAATATTTTAGTGGAATATATTATTATTATTGGACTTAAGTATAATTTTTGGGCTAAATTTGAATACTTAAGCCCAATGGAGGCCCAACTCTAATTTCTGCTCTTGGTCCCTGTTGTAGCCTATATATAAGTCATCTCAACTGTTCTAAACCTAATAGAGATACGCCTAACCGTGAGTAGGGTAGAGAGAATAGCAGATTGAGAGGATCTTGAAGATCGTTGCCCACACGATGTCAAGATTGAACTTGGGAATACAGCATAAAATCAAGAGGTTGTTTGCTATTGCTGTTTGTTAACTTCCACGATTTTTCTAAAATCGCATGTAACTCCAAATTATTTGTGTGATATACCGTTGGAAAGCCACGGAAGAGAAGACCATTTTTGGCATATATATCACTCATATTAGAGATCTAATGAGAGAGTTATGCCCAAAACGGTGAGGCTGCGCATGCTGCCGGCGAGAATTCATTCTCTTCTTCAACATACCCTGGTGAAAGGTAATATGATTTTATGTTCTTGCTTCCGCTGATATAGAATCATATGGAACCATAACAATTCACGTTAACCAAATGATCAAACGCCAACAATTGTTCCATAAAAATAGATTTTGAAAAATACCATTAAAAATGCATTCTTTACATCAAGTTGGTGCAAAGACCATCAGTTCATCACACTAAAGAGAGAACAATTCGAACCAGTTGGGCTAGCTCACCTGGCCAGTGGGCTCCTCACTAAGGTGAGTGACCCAGGTTCGCTTCCCTTTGGGAACGAATAGGAGGAGAGTTATAAGGAGGCTTGGAGAAAGGAGGGAATATGGGGGCTTGGTGAACTAACTAATAATTATACTAACAACTAACTTTGTTCGATAAAAAAAGAACAATTCAAAATGTGAAGCTTTTGCTATTGGATTGAAGTATGAGAAAAATCAAATCCAGGCAATTGACTAAGTCCTTGAGCCACAAGTCGGGCTTTATGTCTATCAATAAATCCATCTGTCAAAAACTTAGTATGAAAAATCCATTTGGATCTAATAATATTAATATTTTAGAGGTCGAGAAACAAAGTTAGCATGTTGAGTTATATAAACGCGAAAGGATTTTGGATCGAGACACCTAAACCTTTTGTGATTGTTGTTGTAGCCCCAAAAAGATGCAAGGGATACTAGGAGGCTCAAATTTATTAGCCACGTAATCCTAAAGACAGGGAATATCACGACAACCAAAAGGATGAAAACCCTCATAATTAGGAGCCACATGAAATGATAATTCAAAAGGAGAACATCTTTGAAAGACTAAAGTAGGCAGACGATTGATGGTATAAATAGCACTACTGAAAACCTCAATCCAAAATTGTGAAGGAACACTAGCATAAAACATCATATGAAACAAGTTTCTTTAATATGATGGTGTTTTCTCTCTACACATCCATTTTGAGCAGGCGTATAAGGACAAGACATTCTGTGACATATACTATTATCCCAAAAAAAAATTTGAACTCTTCCATTAGTAGATTTAGTACCTCCATCACTTTGAAATGTTTTAATCCAATACTCAAACTGATTAGAAACAAACTTATTGAACTGAATAAGTGCATCGTAGAAATCAGATTTCTGCTTTAACGGATAAAACTGATCCCACCAATTCCGAAGTACTAAGCATAGAAAGTACTCCCTTTCTAAGTACTATGTTTTATTTAAGTTTAGTTCTCTTTACCCGATAAATTGACCTCTCGATTTAGCTAATCAAATGTTCTACTAAAGGGTTCTATATCTAAAAGACTATTTATCTCTATCTCATTCTAGATTAATGCATATGATGTGTATGATAAAATGATTCAATGAATTATCTCAAACACATAATTGATTTCTCAATCTAATCATGCCTAAACAATAAACCACACAAAATCATCATAAGCATCAAAATATTCAACATCAGAGGTACAAAATCAACAAGCTCATTCAACACATAAATTTAAATGCACAAATCCCAAAATTATCCGACAACAGTCATGTTGCTAATCTCACAAAGGAGATTAGCCTATCATAATTCTAAAGAAAATAATAAGATAAATTGTATCTTCAAAATCCATGGCAAGATCTATTAAGTTGAATAAAAAAATTGGATGAAAACTCCCTTAAATTGCTTCAATGGTGATTCTCTCCCTTTCCTTGCTATTGTATCTCTCTCTTGCTTCCTTTACTCACTTGAATGACAGATTGAATTGATGAAGTGATGGGTAGATGGTTGGATGAAGGATGGATTGAAATGGATGGTGAAATGCTCTAAAACAGTGTGTGAGGTGTGTTTTAGCTCTGCCTTGTTCTGGCTGGAATGTTGAATAGAGGGGTATTTATACCCCTTGAAAAAACCCTGATTTCGAATTTGACACTTGGCAGAAATGCACAAAAACTTGGGCGAGTTTTTGTGAAGTGACCGTGTTTTTTGCATCTTGCGCTTTTAAAAATTCAAAACATGTCTTATCGTTAAAATGCATAAAACTCGTGCGAGTTTTTACGTGGTGGTCGAGTTCTTCTGCATTTTGCCAAGCTCTCTGGAAGTTTGATCACCTACAGTAAAACACGACATGTGCAGAAAAACGCAAATATATTTTTATGTAGTTGCACCAATTTTCTAATTTTCTTCAACTTTCTCCATTCACCATACTTTTCTTCATCATTTATCCTCATATAATTACCTATTCAAAGACATAAAAATTTATTATTACTATCAATCCTCAATTCTCAAAATACGACCGAAAATGATATAAAAATGCAAGACAAATAAATAAAAATACACACAAAAACGACACGAAATATAGGTGAATTTCACGACGATCAATTTTATAACTATTCCAATTTATTTAGGCTTCACAATTTGAATTGTGTAGACCCAATAATGTTCTCAAATTAGCATTAAAAATTTTCCCTAAATTTAACGCCTATGAGCAAGCTATATTGTTGATGTTTTGATTGAATCACCTACCACCCACCAAGCCCGCGCTAATCAGTCTTTTTTAATTTCTCTCTCTAGTCTTTCCATTTTTCTATAAAAAAACTTCTACACTTTGTCAACTCTGCTGCAGTCACCCCAGTCCACTATCTACTCCAAGTCCAACTTGTGGACATACAATTCAATTCTAAAGATGAACGAGAAGGCCATGAAATTGAAGTAGGTGGAGAGGACGTGGAAGGAAATGAAATGACGGAGAATGCCTTTCGATTTTTTCTCTGGGTAGATGCAGACTCTCACCACTCTCGTCACTGTCTTTTTTCCAAGGTGACCCCGTGTTCTTCAAGGCGAAGAATGCCAAAAGTGCTATTCATGATAGGTGACGGCTAGAGTGATGAAGTGTCTAGACTTATTTTGTTCTGCTGGTTTCTAAACGAATGGGCGGATGGTTTTCGATTTGGCAGGTTGATCGGTTATTTCGATTTTGATAGGTTCAAACCGATTTTCTCCAATTTAATTGCTAAAATAGTTTTATGGGAGTTTTCGGACCGATTTCATGCCCTGATTTCTGGTTGAACCGGCCAGTCCGGTTTGAAAAATACTGGTGTATCACTATTGGGTTATAGTATGTTCGGCTTTATTGTAACGTATCATTTTTAAATTAAAACATGAATTCAATATATGTTTCTTACGTGTCGAAAAGTATGTCAGGTTTGAGTTAAAATATACTCCCTCATTCCCGTTGAAATATGGGTGTTTACTTTTTGCACGTTGATTAAGGAGTATAATATTTTAATGTGTAGTGAGGTGAGAGAACTAATATATTAATGCAAAATGGGTAGGTGTATTAGTATGACACGTGGGCCCATGGAGAGAGAAGTAATTAATATGTGTGGGTCCTCTTTACCAAAAAAGAAAATGCACACTTTGTATTAGGATGGACCAAAATGAAAAAACGCGTACATTTCAATGGGACGGAGGGAGTATTTAGCAAGAGTTAACGTGTTATAGTATAACTTGCAACCAGAAACATGTTAAAATATCATCAGTTTGTGTTATCGTATTATGCTTATGCTTTGTCGTATGTTTAGCGTTATTTTAAAATATTATGTTTATTATATTAAACGGAATGTACTAAGTACAACCGATAAAGTATGACAATTTTGAGTTATATATCTTGTAAATTTAAACGTGTTATATGTATTATCAATTTATCATAGAAATCAATTTATTTTGCAAATAGAGAAGAGAATGTTAGAATGAAAAATAATGGAAGACAATTACGTGGGCAAGAATGACAATGCTAAAACAGATAATGAGATTTCTAAAAACTAGACAAACAAGCAAAATGTTGCAGAAAACATTTGACAATGATACATAGCAATGAAAAAAAATAGAAAAGTTGAACTTTTGGAAAATCTTGTTGTCAAGTGTTCTACGACGTAACTTAGTTGTATTTTTCTTTCCCACTTCTATGAATCTCTCTCTCATCCATAAAAATCCAATTTTTCTCTCATGTCAGAGTGTTTTCTCTTTTTCTTTCTTAAATATCCCTATATTTATTAGGAGATTTTTATATGGATATGAATACAAATTAATTCAATGGTCAAAACAGGTTAGTTTATTTAATAAATTGAAAATGGGTATCAATCTCAAATAAGCAAAGCCTCACAAGAGATTTTGTCTAGTAACAAATGTAATTATAAAAAATTATTGTATTTAATAAAATATTATGGTTAAAATTGTAATTTATAAAGAATAATAATCAGTTATAACGCATTCTAAATAATTAAATGGAGGATAAAACTTGCGTTCCCCGTGCATCCTTTACTATTGAATGTCGTATTCTTTAGTATATGAAAACTTGTACATTTTAAAAAAAAAAAATTCTTACTCAACATTAATATTATTTGTATTTAAACCGATTCTTTCATTAAAAAAAATAATATATCCATATAAAATTAGGGCAAAGACTTGTGTGAGACCGACTCACGTTAGGTGAGATGGCCAGAAAGTGATAACTTTTATAAAAGAAAGTGATAATAAATTAATGAAGAGTAATAATGTTATTTCATGAATAATTTATAGTATAAATAAAAAGTGATAACATTTTATAGCAAAAGTAATAACGTTTTATAGCGAAAATAATAACTATTTTAAAAAGTAAAAAACGGTTTCACGTAAGACGGGCTCACGCAAGACCTAACCTAAAATTAAAGTGCACTAAAATATTATATTTTTGAACATGTGTACCGAAAGCACAAGAAACTAACTCTTCAATGAAAATTTAATATCCAACATAAGAAACGCATGGATTTTTATCAGTTTAAAATTAACAATATAATTATTTTATTTTTCAAAAAAAAAATCATTTATTGTTTGACAAATGACAGTAGACGGATGGAGAAAATCTTCCGGTGCACCTTCTTCTGCTGCCGTTTAATTTTCATGCAGTCGTTCATCCAAAAAGCGACCGACACCGAGGCCGACATCCGCACCGCCACCCAGGGGCCGATATACATCATCATGGCTTGGAACACCACGTAAAACCCAACGGACTAACTCACTTTCCATTCTCAATGCCTCCCTTTTTTGTTTACATATTTGGATTTTAATCCTAAAATTTGTAAATTGGCCAGTGGTTCTGATTCTTCATTGCACAGATCAAACAACAGACGGTAGCAAATTTTTTTATTGATGAGGTGATCATTTAACACTCTTAGTATGATTTTGTAAGGGTAAGTTGTTATTGATTTGTATTTTTGTGGTTTAGAGTTCCATTACTCCTTGGAATTCTCTCTACAAATGGGTAGGATAGGGCAAAAAACTGATGGGTGAAAAGATATTCCCGTATAATTCACAATTAAAAAAAAAAAAGAAAAAACAAAGAGGACTGGAGGGGACCAAAAAACCAATGAATTTTAGTGTGTATTGGTGGTGACTGATAACAGAAATGACTCATTCTTAAATTACTTTATCAACTTCTGCAACCCCTTTTCACCCATTTGGTAATCCTTTCCATATTTGGTTAATGTAGGGTCCCTCAAACAGTCTTTAATAATCTACCCTACCCCCTCTTTTCTTCTTTATATTGATTAATGAGCTGTTGTTTCTCAGCTTCAGAATCTTATCAAAAGATCTGCAGAAAGAGAGAGAGAGAGAATTTGTTACTCAAAGGTTGATCTATGGCTCGTGGGAAGATCCAGATCAAGAAGATAGAGAACCAAACTAACAGGCAAGTGACCTACTCCAAGAGAAGAAATGGGCTCTTCAAGAAAGCTCATAAGCTCACTGTTCTTTGTGATGCCAAGATTTCCATTGTCATGATCTCTAGTACTCAAAAGCTTCATGAATACATCAGCCCCACAATCACGTACGTATATATGCCTCTTATAAACATCCTCAAATCTTGATTAATTATACTTAACTTTTCTTCAACTTTTTCTGGGACTAAGTCCATGTTTGATCAGTACCAAAAGGCTGTTGGGGTAGATCTTTGGAGCTCCCACTATGAGGTTGTATGATTTTTTTTTTTCGAAGCGACGAGAGTTGAATCTCAACAGATTGTGGCAGTGCCACTCTGCCGCTTACAATACCTCAGAATTTTCGGTGCCTTATTGTTCATTTCTTTTGAGAACACTTATTATATATCTTCCATCTGTTTGCAGAAAATGCAAGAGAATTTGAAGAAGCTCAAAGAGGTTAACAGGAATCTAAGGAGGGAGATTAGGTATGTAAATTACCAAATATTTATTTATTAATTTCTGAATTTATTTCATTTTGTATATTTATTTTTGAGTTTATTAATCAATCAGGCAAAGGATGGGAGAGTGCTTGAACGATCTGGGCTATGAACAAATGGTTGATCTTATTGAAGACATGGATAATTCTCTGAAGTTAATTCGTGATAGAAAGGTCATTCATTCTCTCTAGGGTTTCAAAAAAAAATTCTAAATTGAGGTATTACGGAAATTGAACTGGGAAAAATAACGGATATGGTAATGTTAAATCTCCTATTGCTTATCGAACAACCTTTTTTTTTAATTAAATTCTGAAGTTGTTTTAGAATTAATTAATTGAGTAAAAGCACTATAAATTTTGATTAATCACAAGTTAATTGTATAAAATTATGAAGGCAATTAATGATACTTAAAATTATTAGTGATAGAAAGCCTTGAGGGATTTTCAACACTCCTTACAAATTTCAATATTCGAGTATGATACCAAGTAAAATATGTATTTTATATACTCAACTTAATATATCTTCAAATAACAAATTGCAATTATAGTGATCTTACCATATATTGACCATTAAGGGGTGTCACAATTTGTTCTAAAGCAAATACACTTTATTAATTGATAATAATGTAGTATTTTTAATTGAAAAGGTCAGCTAAAATATGAATAATATAAATTTTTTATTAAAATAATTAAGTTTTTTTAAAAAAGAAAATCGAATGTATAAGTTTTTATACTAAGTGGTATAACATTTAATTTAATATTAAAAAGTACTACTTTCAAAAATTATGGGAATTAGGGGCACGGACCCACAAGTTTTAGGCTTTTAGCTTGTCACAAATCTATCACATTACAACAACTCTTATTTATAATAGTGTAATTAGTGTGAAATTGAGTTCCCTGTTACATTTCCGGTATTTTATTGGTGTTTTACAACATAAAAATACTATATCCTACAAATGACCATTAAACCCTTGGGGCAAGTATTAAATTTTGGGCATTGATTGTGTCACGTGTCAATCATTTAATTTATGAAATATTAGATGAAACAACATTGTGAAACAGGTGATCTCATTTGTGGAGCGTATATGTTTGTTTTGTAGTTTGTCTTGTAAACATTATGACTGCATAATAAGGGCTTTTAATTAATGTGTTCATATGTACAAAAAATAAATTACTGACATTATTCATTATAGTTTGTCATAGTTTTCTTCTTTTTATTGATTAATTTAATTCTTTCAACCATAACAGTACAAAGTCATTAGCAACCAGATCGATACCACCAAAAAGAAGGTACAATGAATGCTTCATTAAGCAACATGAACTTTCATCTTTCAATTATCTTTCATATCACGCTTTCTTTTTCTTTTCTCTTTTTGCAGTTCAGAAATGTTGAGGAAATACACAGGAGCCTTGTGCTTGAATTTGTAAGGATCTAATAATTTCATGATGTAATGTACAAAGAAATTAAACAAAGATATTCTCCTGAACTATATTATAACATGATTTATATATATAGGATGCAAGACAAGAGGATCCTCACTATGGATTAGTAGAAAATGAAGGTGATTATAATTCGGTTCTTGGATTTCCACACGGTGGACCAAGGATCATCGCTCTTCGTCTGCCGCCTCATCACCACCAGAGCCACCATCATCACCACCCGAGTCTTCATAGTGGAGGAGCTTCGGACCTGACCACATTTGCTTTGCTCGAGTGAAAAATCTCTATCGACTTGTGTTCTTTTAAGAAATGTATGAACATCTTTAATCTTTATGTTGTTGGTCACATCTTATTAGGAGACTCTCATGTTTAATGGTAATTTGTTTTCTTATGTATTATGATCAATACTGGATTCTCTCTACTATCCTTGTAAGTTATGATGTGTAAGCATTAGTTGGATTTGTCTGTGCCCTATGTCAAAACCAGTTTCTACTAATCCTAATTTTCTAGACGTGAGATCTTTCAAGTCCATTGAGGAAACTAATTTTAGGGCATATTTGAAAATCATTATAACCTTGAACCTTGGTTAGTTATATAATGATTGTAATTAAACTAGGAAAGTAAGATTTTTTGTACTTAAAATTTACCTACTTTCTTCTTCTCCCTTTTACACGTGTGAAATGTGTTTTAAATATGTGAGCGTGAAATAAGGATGTATTTGGGAGAGATGTAATTGAGCCGAACTGAGCTGAATATCATTAGGCTCGACTTCATCTTGTTTATATATTCCTCGACTTGAGCTCGGTTCGAGCTCGATCGAATATTGATATTTAGGTTTGAGCTCAACTCCTTCGAAAAATAGTGAGTTCGTGAACAGTTTAAGTTCAGCTCGATAAAAGTTCCGTAATAATAATTTATGTTCAAGCTCGAATTTGAGCTCGGGCTCGAGTTCATTAAAACTCGAATTCGGGTTTGTTAGAGCTTGTTTACATATGGTTCGAATATGTATGCGAGCCTCTTAACAAACATGTTCACGAATAGGCTCACGAGCTTGTTAACAAACAAGTTCGCTAACTTTCGAGTCAAATACTAGAGCAGGCTTAAGTTTGGTTCAATAAGTTTTTCAAGCTTGATATTCGAGCTCGGCTAAGCTCGTTTAACTAAACAAATTTAAACAAATATTTTATCAAGAGACCCTACCTCCCTATAATTGGGTGGTGGTGTAGAGAGTAAATTGGGATATTTGGGTGGTGGTGTAGAGAGTAATTTGGGATATTGTATATTGTGTGCTAAATATATGTACGATTTGAGATTTAAAATATGAAAATGAGTATATTATAATAAGTTTTTTTTCTATGATTCGAAACGCTATTAATACATCTTCGGGTGGAATAACTCCGCCCCTTTAATCATAATAACCTATTACCACACCACTCCCTTTCCCATTCACATTCAGCTCCATAACTTGATCAAGACAACTCACAATAAGCAGTGTTAAGTGTAGAAACCAAAAAAATGTATCCACACACTGGGGAATCATAATTGTTACAAAAAAGTGGATTTCGAAAAAACAGTTGAGTGCCAAAACAAATATCAGTACAAACAAAAAAGTAGCTCACTACAAAATTATAGCATAACTCACTGCTTCGCGATCTATCCCTGCATGGGAAGCGAACCTGTCGCTGCCTCAGCGGTGCAACTGGAAGCTCAGGGGAAGTCGGAATAGTAGTTATCAATGAAGGATGATGTAGTATATACTAATATCTAACAATCTGAGGGCCAGCGTCTTCGCCTTTCTTTCCATAGGGGTTGCTTTCGTTAAATCCATGCCGACTTCCTTCAATTTTACGTGATTTCTTCCTGAACTTGGAGGCATTGCTATCTATGTTTAAGTTCACTTTGGGAGGAGAAGTAAAACAAAAGGACGCCGCCACAGCCTGTCAAAAAAGCAAAAAGGGGGCCAAATAGATGAGTGATAAAATTTTGATAGAATGGCATTTACAAATTGAGTAGTGTGGTTTAAAAGATTCTGGTTTTGTCTTAACTTGTACTTAAGTGTGGCTTCGAGTGATAAAGTAAACGAGTAAAAATTCAAGTTGACCACTCAAATTTATTTAAACAATGGAAAAATCCATTATTGCATCATCATCAACCCCATCACCACCACTAGCCAACCAACATTACTTCTATTACTATTAAAGCTTGAGACATGAAATCATCATTGCAGAATCAGCAAACACAAGCATACAAAGGGAAGCAATAGACGTGGGTAGTCTTAGTAATCCAAATCAAGTAGGGATGGCCATTTATGAGTTTAAGAGAAACCGTTTGTATTGTCCACTTATATGAAAATAGCTAACTAAGAAATTATCAGCTGCAATACACATGGTAGCGGGGATCTGAGGAACACTAGGTTGAACTGGTTAAGAATAATCTTCACCTTCCAAATATAGATTGCCGCAGAGCAACCAATCAAATTATTCCACAAGTTAGTAAGAGATTGCTGCAAATAATGGACACTAAAAATTTAAAAATGATTAAGTTAAGCATTAAAATTCTTTTATTTTTATTAGTAAGACAAGGCATGATGAGATGTTCCACTAAGAAGAGTATAAAAGCACCTGTAGGTCGAGCCTGTGAACATTAAAGATGTCCTTCAAAGAGTGCGAGTTGTATGCCAAGATGTAAGATCTGTATGCATCTTTAGCTGACTTGTTCAGATAATAATTATTTGAAACCAACTTTTCCTGTGTCATGAACATTCCAACAATCATTATTCTCCATGTATCTAAGGAAAAACATTATAATGAAGGTGTTCTTTAATTCAGAATGATGAAAAGCCTCGAGGACAACAAATACCAAGTGAGATTGGACAGTTGCTAGCTTCTTCTGATCAAATTCATATTCCTTGACAGGCACTTTCGCAGCCTGAAATTTCCAAACAGATCATGCTTTTAGGACTTGGTTTAGAAAATGGCTTTTAAAGGTTTACACGTTCACAGATCAATATGGCAAGCATGCACACTAAAATTAAACATCTTCTCCTAGCTTGAAAAATTCCAAGCATAAAAAAGAGACATAACAAAGTTTTGTGTAAACAGCAGATTAAAGCACCATGCCACTATGTTAATTCCACTACGGCCACTTCAACATGGTGGTATGCTATTTTCCTAAACAAAATGTCTCGCATACCTTAAGGTATTTAAGAAACTGCAACTCTTCAGGAATCAGAAAAAGCAGAGCATTCCCTTTATTACCATCACCACGAGCTGTTCGACCAACTCTATGAATGTATTCCTAGATGTATTGTAAAATTACAGGTGAGGTAGAGGAATAGGACATTATAAATATACAGTAATCAACTTCATCTGGGAAGCTGTTAATCACCTTGGGCTCATCTGGGGGATCAAACTGCACAATCCAATCCTAAACAAGAGTGAAAAATCAATGCAAGCTTAAACATTGGATACAAGTTAAGAGTAGAGATACATTATCATACATTAAAAAGTAACAATGATCAGCCATGTTGTCTTCACATTTTATAAAGCTTTGTCAGACTCAGACACATACTTTGCTCAAGAGAATCATTCCAAAACTACAAGGAGACCCAAGTGAACAAGAAAAAAAGAAATGTTCACAAACTATTAAATCTAATCCAGCAAATATCTGTGGTAACTACACTGTACAAGGTACACTAACATCGCCAGTGTGTTTTTATGTGTTAAGTACAGAAAAACACACATCCATCATTTGGACCCAGAGCCATATAATCATGACCATTATAATAAAAGGTAGATGATGGCATTTTGGCAGCTGAAGCTAATAGGCACTGACGCAGACCACCATGAAGTGCTTTCAGTCTAATATCTGGAATAATTTCCATGCACAATTCACTCACTAATTATTTCATTAGGATGGGGATTGAGGCAATTAGAAGCATATTTTCTAAACAGAAATAGCATACCACTTTAGGAATATCAAGACCACGTGCAGCTACGTCTGTACATAATAGGATACCCTTGTCTGCCTTACAGAACTCAAAAAAAGTAGAACTTCGTTTCTGCTGCTTTTGCTTGCCATGGATGTCAAGACAATCAATCTGAATATATCTCAGAAGTTCAGAATGAAATTTGACAGAATTGCAAGAAGAAAAGAAAACCATCACTTTCTTTGACAGGTTTCTTTTCAAGAAAGAATATAGAAGAATAAATCTTTTGGCACTTGGAACAACACAGTAGCCTTGCTGCAGGCCTTCATTGGTGACCTACACCATAAAATATTGACTTATTATAAAAAGAATGTTAGAAATTATTATCAACCAGATAGATAGAGCAAAAAGTTCGCTAACCCTCTTCCTTCCATCATCAACATCAATATAGACAGGAGTAGACTGAAAAGATAAGCGTGCAAGATCCTCAACCTGAAAGAAATAAAATACATTTCTTTGAGTCCTTTAGAAAACAAATGTATAAGACTTGTCAAGTAGTATCTTCTGACAATTATCATATATGTGCATAGAGGAGGAGTATTACCCAAGTTGGGAAGCAATTATGGTATTTTAAAT
This sequence comes from Pogostemon cablin, assembly GCA_023678885.1. Taxonomy (NCBI): domain Eukaryota; kingdom Viridiplantae; phylum Streptophyta; class Magnoliopsida; order Lamiales; family Lamiaceae; genus Pogostemon; species Pogostemon cablin. The sequence continues at coordinate 18,855,826 of CM042983.1, read as the reverse complement.
GCTAGCAAATCAGTCAAATCAATAAATGAAACAATGACTTTCCAGTTCCTTTCTTATATCATGTGGGTTTTTCCCCAAAATAACATCTAGAATGCCATTCTCCTGTAAATAAGTGTATGTACCTTCTTTGTTTGAGTTGCAGAGAAAAGGGCCGTTTGCCTTACCTGCAGAATGTAAACAAGTTCACTGCAATTCTCAAACAGGGTAATTACATGAAGGCCAATATTAATATTATTCTTATTGCAGCAAAAACAGAGTATAACTTCCTGGAACAGCACAACAGAAGTGTATAAAACGCTCTGCCTTTCTAGTCACTAGAATAACTGAAGGGAATATGAGGCAGGGGGGTCTTAACTGAGTAACTGACACAATGTTTGAATAATTACGGACACAGAAAAATTCCTGTGACATGCCAAATCACCAAACTTAGTTCTAGCAACAAGTACCTTAGGCAAAATTTTGATAATTTGCTTCATTTCTTCTTCAAAATTAGCTTCCAAAATCCTATCAGCTTCATCAATAATGAGGCACTGCATATTAAAAAAAGCATAGAAATTATGGCAAGTAATCTGCAAACATTATAGTTTCCATAAGAAGGTTTTGGATGTTCAGTAAAGCTCCACTTAAGACCTCAACTACATATAAGTTTCAAACTTATGTTGGAAATTTCAACAGAATACATAAAAGTTGGAAATTCTGATGAATAAGTTGGTTATCTGGGGTGGTAAAAAGGAGTATGAAATAATCAATCCAATGAAAACCTTAAATGTAAAGGTATAAGAAACTATTGAGACGATAAAAACAAACAGAAAAACATAAACTACCATGTAGCTTTAACTGCATTATTAAGATGGTTGTGTAACAGAGCAATTATTCACTGCCCAGAGGGATCAAGAATCAAATATAAACGTTGAGGAAAAAGTAATACCTTAAGGTTTTTGAATATAAAGCCTTTTGTATTTTGGAGATGGTCAAGCAGTCGGCCAGGGGTTGATACTAAAAGATTTACTCCTTTTGCAATGCGCTCTGCTTCTCCTCTTCTTGCTGAACCACCGATTACAAGTCCCAACGTCTGCGAGTGATCCTTCAGAAGGCTCTTTGCTACACCATGTGTCTGTATGATTTATTGAGATTAGCCTTAAAACGGAGTACAGAAATTACAAGTCTGTGTGATACTCAATTACGACAATGCTTAGTTATGTATAAAGATTTATCATAACAGCTGATAAGCTTGTAACATAGCCATCCACAAGTAGAATAAACAGCAAAGATTCAACTGTGAAATGTATATGGAAAGCCACAGGGAGCATACAAGATGGCATTCCAGTGAACTGAAATTCAAGAAGTGACCAAATGCTTCACAGAATCTGACTGGAGATTCATAAAGCTTATTCATCACGGAATACATAATAAATTAATAATTGAAAAAAGAACAGATAGTGGAAAAAAAAAAAAAAGACATCCGTTGTTCAGCTCATGCAAGAAGCAACTGAAAAATATGGTCCAATAGCCACCAGTCAGAGGTGGGGAAGCATTAGCTCAGAATGACACATTTTTATACCAATAACAGTTGAGGAACAAAACAGTATATCTCACACAATATATAAAAATAAGAATACGGGAAGGTAGTCAAATCTTAGCCATTGGGAAGATTTGTATACCTGTATGGCCAATTCTCTAGTTGGACAGATGACAATGACACCCGTCCCATTACGAGGTGTAAAACGTATGTGATGCAATAATTCTACAGCCGGCACCAAAAAGGCTAGGGTTTTTCCGGAACCAGTCCTTGCAGCTCCAAGAACATCCTTGCCTTCCAAAAGGGGTGGAATTGATCTAGCTTGAATCTTCATGACCCAAAACAAAAATAATCAATAAATAAATAATCAGCATAGGATTTCAATCTCACTTTCTGAGTGTTACAAGTACCCAGAATAAAGAGTTGCATACCTGAGTCATGTACGTAAAATTCATCTCTTTGATGGCACTCATGGTGGGTTCGGACAGCGGCAGCGTTTCAAAGGCTTCAGAGCTCATAATTCCAGAGGCGTTTACCTTGGCCTCTCTCTTCAAATTAATCTCTTCTTCCGCTTCTTCATCCTCGCCCTCTGCAGTCTTCTTCCTTCTCGTTTCTTTCTTCTTCACCTCAGCAACCACTTCTTCTGCTACGTTCTCATCATCATTCAAGTTATCGCACTTCTCAACTTCTTCTTCACCATCATCTCTCTGCGGTTTCGACTTTCTCTTGCGCTTCTTCTTCGTAGAATCCATGGCAGTGACAGCCATTACGAGTTCAAGGTTTTCAAGACGGGTGGGAGTCGGTTCAAATGTAAATTGGGAAAATAGGGTTAAGAATTGTTACAGACAGTTCGCTCTTTATCCAAGCCGGACCGGGCCTACTTGGCAGCCCATTACGATACGAAGCCTCCAATCGGGCTTTTTTGGCAGCCCATTTAACTAGAGTATTGCTACTAAAAGAAAAAAATTTTCAAGTTCGGTTTTTTTTTAATTAATTTATTTATTTTTTTTATAACTTGTAAATAGTAATAAAAATTTATTAAATTTTTTTTATATGTTTTATTAAAAACTTTGCACATTTTAACAATAATCATAAATTAAAAAATGATATACAGTATACAGTACTATAATATTTTGAAGGAAAAAATTTGTGTAAGGCCGTTTCACGAAACCTGTTCGTATGACGGATAAAAAGTGATAAATGATAAAAAGTGATAAATATTACCTAATAGATGAAAAGCAATAATTATTTATTTAAAATATTTCATGTATAATTCATAAGATATACATGAAAAATTTATAATATTTTTAATAAAAAGTGATAATAAATAATAAAGAAAAAAGGAAATGGTCCGTGAGACGATCTCACACCACTTTTTTTTCATATTTTTTCATATTGAAGTTTGATAGTACTTTTTATAATTAACTAGTACAAACTTACATACTACACGAATGTAAAATTTATAATTTTAGGCTTTAATTGGTAGACAAAATACTCCATTCGACTCATAAATAAATTCACACTTTCTATTTTTATCCATCTCACAAACAAGTTTATACCCTCAAATAAGAAAATATATAAAAATCAATAACCCCACAACACAATTTAATTATAAAATTGCCACTCTTTTACAAATTACATGACTTACTTTATAATTTACTTATTACCTAAAAATATCAAACTATCCCTAAGTAAAGCAAAAAGTAACTTTTTCTTAAACTCCGTATCTACAGTAACTGTGAACTTCTTTTTGTGACGAAGAGAGTACGATATTCTTGTCTACAAATCAAAGCTTAAAATTATAATGTTTACACACGTGCGTGTCCTTTGGTAGGCAGTTTAAGTTTAGTGAAGAGTGTGTAAATTGAGCTTTTCTATTAACACTAACCGTGTGTTGCACGTGGCATGCACGTCATAGTTTGTAATGTGATTTTTTTTACTTCTTTTTTTTCGCAATTTTCTTCTTGCGAACTTTTTTTTTAAATAATATTAACAATTTCAATAAATCTTTTATTTAGTAATCACTTTTAAATTTTATTTCGTACTTTTTTTTTAAACAAACAATGTTAATTTGATCTTACCAAGAGTTTTGTGTTTTGAATGAATTTGCCTCTAAAAATGATAAGGTACAATTGTTCATATAAAATTACATATTGTGGAAGATAATATGCAACATTTAGGTTGGTCTGCCTTTTGAAGTGTATTAATTATTATGCATATCAAATTTAATAGGGAATTTTTTTTTTTATAAACTTGTGGAATGAATATATTTCTTTCTATATATTTTCTTTTTTTTTGCGAAGTTTCCTTTTCACCTATTTAATTTAAAATTGTGTTGTTTGTTAGTAGTTTTTTTAATTATTAGTTTTTTAATGAGAATTTTATGATATATTTTAATAAATAAAAGCAATATATATATACATATATATATATATGGCAAAATCTACTGTACACAATTGTTAAGGTCCAACCGGGTCAATTTTGACCAGTTGACCTGACATATATAAGGAATTTGGGTAATATAATTCCATTTGATTAAACCAGCTCTCGCTCTGCTCCCACCTTCCATCCACCGTTCTTCCCACCACCGCCTCTCCCGCTCTGTCACCTCTTTCCACTGTTGATGCATTTCGCATGAAGAGAATCTGTCTTCTCTCCCCAGTCCACCACCGCCTCTCTGCTCCATCACCTCTCCTACGCCGCCCCTCATTCCTTTCCACAACCCCTCTCTCTGTTCTCACTACTCTCATCCCTTTCCACAACCGCTCTCTCTCTTCTCCCACCGCGTCTCGCTGCAATTCTCTCCTCGCTGCTATGGTTCTCTTCACCACTCTCTTCGCACTACGATTATACCCTAATTTTTGTTAGATTCTCCCCTTTTTACAAATATTAAAAATTTCTTAAGTCTGGTTCTCTTCGTCACTCTCTTTGCACTATGATTATACCCTAATTTTTGTTAGTTTCTTCCATTTTTACAAATATTATGAATTTCTTATATCTGAATAATTACTAGTTTGAATTGAAATTGATTGTATCCATCAATTCTTCCTATCCATTATTCTAATGTTTTTAGATTTTATCTGTTTATCAAATTTATTTTGATAGGAATTTAGTAGAAGTTCAAATCTATATGAATGTTTAGTGTTTTGTTAATAGTTGTTACATTATTGGTAGATCGAGATCAACAAAAGTTTCAAATTAAGTTTAAGAAAGAGTTTTGAAGAATTTCACCCTAGCAATAGAAGATTCATATTGAGTTTCCTGTTATTTTATTACACTAATTTATTAATGTATGTTATATATTAAACAAATGTATTTTGTTTTATTCTCAATTGTACAAGCGTTTCTTCATAGAAGATTCAAATTGAGTTTCAAGTTATTTTATTATTGTAATACACTTGGTAGAAGATTAAGATTGAGTTTCAAGTTATTTTATTATTTTAATTTATTAGTGAATGTTATATATTAAATAAATGTATTATGTTTTATTCTCAATTGTATTGTATTATGTTGCATATAAAAATGGAATTAAATTGATTGATTTTTAATATACTTTACTATTTTAATTGCAATTCTCATAATAGTATTTTTTTTAATAAATGTATTATTTTTTAATTTTATTTATATTATATATATATATATATATATATATATATATATATATATATATATATATATATATATATATATATATATATATATATATATATATATATATATATATATATTCATTTGTAGTTATACATTTAAGTGTAAAAAGTAATACATGTATTAAGAAATTTATATACATTATTAAATTATAATGATTAAAATGTGTATTGAAAAAATAATTAATATATATTTTAAAACATTTAAAAATAAAATTTTAATTATATAAAAATAACATGTTGATTAATTAATTAATTAAAATAAATATACTTGACACATCTTAATAATTAACTGTATTAGTTATAATATATTAATGTATATATTTTTATTAATAAATGTATTACTTTGTTTTATTGATAATAATGTTTTTTATTAACATTTTAATTAATATTTTTATCAAAAAATAACCATTCATTTAAAATTTTAATTTAAGTATCAAAATAATACATTTACTTTTAATATTTATTAATGAGTTGATATCTGGTGCACCCAAGTGTACGCTTGCACCCATATGTGTATAATTTTGTATATTCAATTGTGTATACATATTTTTTAATAATTGTATAGTTTTTTTACATTCAGTTTTTCATTAAAAAAACTTACGAATAATTCGCTAACGAAGTGTATATATTTTTATTCATTAGTGTATATACTTTTATTCATAAGTGTATAAATTCTGAAAATGGGTGCACATCGCCTTTATTAATAATGATATTCAATTATCATTAATATGTATTCATTCAATTATAATTTTATTAAAATATAAAAATAATGCATTGAACAAATAAGCGTATACAATAATTAATAATACTAAATACATTTTTTTATTAAAAAAGAATACACTTTAATATAAAAATTAATATACACTGCCCCTTCAAGTTCATCATCGGTGTCATCCTTCACCAATTCTCAGTTCCTCACCTGTGTCATCCTCCCACTCCTCAATTCCCAGCATTCCATCCTTCCACCTACATATCCTTCCAACCTCCGCTACCTCAATGAACCCACAACCTCCGCTGTCTCAATAAACCGACGACGGAGATCAATGTCGATTTCTGTCATTCCTAAATTTTTATAGTTATCAATTCTCAGTTCCACCTCAATTCAGGAACCTCAATTCTATACTGGTTTTGCTCAATCTCTTTCTCCTGAATTGTTTTAATCTCCTGAATTATTTTAATCGTTGAATTACTTCTCAAAAAATTTGGATCTAAGGGATGTTGGGTAAAAAAACGATGTGAGAGGACGATGGAGAGATGTTATTACTACGCCGCCCAACCAATTGACGAAGAAAATCAACCTACGATTCCTCCATCATCGCCCACCGAAATTACTAATTTTTCAATTCTACCTCAATTTCCCCGACCTGAATGGTGGATTTGATCAATCTCTTTCTCAAGTCGGTTTCCATGACTATATTTTCCCAATTTCTTAGATTTTTCATCTAAGAGACGACCGAGGTGAAAACTCTAATTGAAGGACAATAGAGTGTTGGATGTTGGTGATAGAGAAGTTATTTTAGTATTTTATTTCTAGTCAATAATTTTCTTTGTTAGAATATTTGATTTTTTATTTCCTTATTTCCTGCAATATTAGTAATTAGGGTTAGGGTTGTGATTGGGCCTTAGCCTCTTTAAATACGTATGTTATTCCAGGGTTGAAGGATAATAAGAAATATTCATTTACAACCTTAATTGATTTGTGGCATTCATCTCTGTGGCCTTCTTTGAAGGAGTGTAGCCTTCGTGCTTGTGACGGAGAATTCATTCTCCGGGGCCCTCTCTAGGGATTACTTTTTCGTGTCTTTTATTTATTCTTTTCAACTGTTTCTGCATCTCTATCAATTGGTCCGACCTGCCATCTCTCTTCGTCAATATGCCCATTGGGGAAGGGAGAATCGAATCAGTCGTATTGGAGAGATGCGATAAAATTAAGAGGATTTTGAGTGATGCTACGGCTGTCCTAAAAGCCCATAATGAAAAATTCTCCAACATGAAGAACAAACTTGATCTTGTCCTCAACAAATTGGAGGGGTTCGGGTTGATGGGATCATTGCCTTTGCCGCCACTACCAATCCCTTTTGATACAGTGTTTGTTTCCGAGGGCACCCACCCTGCCACACAACATGGGTCGTCCCTTCCTGCAGCTGTGCCCGTCACCACCATGCCGGCTCCGATTCTGCCGCCCACATCGATCACACTACTACGGATGGACCTTCCGCTGCCTGTGGTTCCACCAATCCCTTTGGTCGAGCTACCTAAGACAATACTTTCTCTTGTTGATGGTTTAGTCCCGAAGGGCAGGCTAGACCCCGCAAACCAATTTTTTGTGGTTCACGACTCTCCCTTGTGTGGCCACGTGGATATTAGCGTTCTACCCATTCTATTGGAGGGTGCTGGTAGGGAGCTCTTCGGGTCCATCAATCCCTTCGTGAAAGGAGTCCCGACTTTTCTTTCCGCTCAGCGTTGAACCGGATGGTTATGGTTAAGTGCAGCCTTGGGGTCAAGGCTGTTTGGGGATGGAAGCATTGATAGAGAAGTTATTTTAGTATTTTATTTCTAGTCAATAATTTCCTTGGTTAGAATATTTGATTTCTTATTTCCTTATTTCCTGCAATATTAGTAATTAGGGCTAGGGTTGTGATTGGGCCTTAGCCTCTTTAAATACGTATGTTATTCCAAGATTGAAGGATAATAAGAAATATTCATTTGCAACCTTAATTGGTTTATGGCGTTCATCTCTGTGGCCTTCTTTGAAGGAGTACAGCCTTCGCTCTTGTGATGGAGAATTCATTCTCCGGGGCCCTCTCGAAGGATTATTTTTTTGTGTCTTTTATTTATTCTTTTCTACTGTTTTAGCATCTCTATTGGATGCGATGATGGAGGATGGCAGAGCATGAGAGGTAGCGGCAAGAGAGAGAAGATAGGGTGGGCGATGGAGTGAGGGAGGTGACGATAGAGGACGTGGTGACGAGGTGAGGGATAGAGAGAGAGAGGAAGAGGTGGACAATGGAGTGAGGGAGGTGATGATACAGATCGACAGAGTGAGGGAGGCGAGTGGCGTGAGAGACAGCGGCTAGAGGACAGGGTAGGGTGAGAGACAGATTGCTGGTGAGAAATTGTGAAAGTAAATGAGGGAGAATCGAGTTCTTATTCCTTATATATCGACCTGTTTGTATATATGGATAGCTGGTGTTAACGTACATAATTGTATATAAATATATATACAAAGAAATTAAGACGAGCCCCAAGCGAAAAACTTCTTGTGGCTCAGCTTCCTCGGGCGGGAGGCCCTATAGGGTATGCAGAAAGACTTTACAGTTTTTCAAGACTCTATGCGTCCACATGAGTGGCACCCGAAGAGGGATTGGCGGGGAATTGTTCCCCCGGACCATACGGATGCCTGGTTAAAGGATATTTGGTTAAAGGGTGGCCTTCCTCAGCCAAGTTATATATATATATATATATATATATATATATATATATATATATATATATATATATATATATATATATATATAAAGAAATATTTTCTTTTTGCCAGGTGTCTTCACCACATGAATTCATACTGATTTGAAATGTGAGGTATCCTCTCCACATGAATTCATGTTGATTTGTCATTTTCACAAATTTTAGAATTTTCAGTTGTATTTTTATTTAATTCAAAGTTCACCTTACATTTAGCGTTATGCAAATTAAGAAAATTTATTAATAAATTTATCACATAGCCACGCCCTCTCTTTCTATGTGTAACGTTTTATGTTATAAAAATTATGAAAATTTATTAGTGGAGTTATCACATAGCCACACCCAGGCCTCCCTCTATCTATCAACAAAGAAGCTACTCATCTTTCCGCCTATCGCCGTAGACAATCAAGTTTATCAACCTCCTCGACTCTCAATGAAACCTCTTCCTATTCATCTTTCTTCCCGCCGCCGTAGACAATCAGGTTTGTCATCTCCTCTCAATTCTTTCTGTTAAAATTTGGGTATATGGTCATCTCCTCCTCATTTATCAATAATTATTCCAATTTGAATTTCTTCCATGCCGAAATTCACTATCTTAATTTATACAGGCGGAAATGACATTCTACAACATGATTGCGGCCTCCATAGAGCTCATCTTTGCTCCAACACTGCTCCACTGTAAGTATTTCTATTTCTATTAAGTAAATTTTCCCCATAAAATAGAGAAAAGAGCAATAAAAACTCTAAGTTGTGGCATTAGACACTACAACAAAAAAGCATTAAGACACCACTAAATACACTACATAGATTAGAAATATGTGTTATCGTATGCCTTATATATGTTGTCTTAAATATATATGTTGTTTTAAATTTTTTTGCACGCACAAAGACAATACATATTGACTGGTGCTGTCTTAATGTAATGTCACATATGTTATTTTTCAAGGTAATTTATTATAAGACAACATATGTTGTCGTAATTTTTTTTACGCATAAAGACAACATATATTACAACATATGTTGTCTTAAATTGTTGTAATGATTTTTTTTCATAAACTACATACTATATGACAATATAAATTGTGTATAATATAATATTTTCTAATTAATTTATTTTGAGGCAACATATATAATTTGAATATGTCATTACTCATAAATTTGTGAATTTTTTTTAAAACTAATTAAACATTAAATATATAATAATAAATTTTTTAATTTTAATTAAATATGACATAAATTTTAAAAAATTATAAACTAAAGATTTAAATTTTCAAAAATTATATAAAAAAACTATACTGTCCTTGATGAGAAAATTTTAATTACTATAAAAATTTTAAAATTAAATTTATTTAATAATTAAAACAGTTTACTTAAAAATGTAAAAGCATATTTAAGTAGATATATAACAAATTTAAAAAGTATTTACTAAATAAAAATAATTGAATAAAGATAGTATTTTATATATTTTTTATTTCCAAAATGCTTTAAGTTTTTTTCCCATAATTAGAAACTCTAGTGTTTGTTGGATTGTATACTAAAAGTCTAGCTTTTGTATGAACAATGTTATAACAATTTATTTGAAATGAGAATCATATGATCAAATGATTGCGTCTTATAATTTATTTATATATGTCGATACAATAGTCTACTTACTTTATACTGTAGATAATACGTTATGAGACAACACGCGGAAGATCATATTATCGGTTTCCTTAAAAAGTATAAACAGATGCTCACAACCGAGATAAATGAGGACTCTCTATCGGGATGGTTATAGTGTGGTTTGGTATCAGCTTGTCTTGGCTATAGAATCATATTAGTGCACTTTGTGTGTATTGAGCAAGACCGCTTGAGATCGTTCGACTTATACTGACTTATAGAAGAACTTGATCTCTGTTATTATTGATGCTCGTACTCTTAATCCCTATACAATAACCTCGACACGTAAGGCAGTATGTATTTTTTTTATTCATCAATGGGTGAGATTTACATGTAATTAAATCAACAAACTCGGTTAGTTGGGGAATAGTATTGTCTCTATGGTGTGCTGTTGATTGTAGAAGGAATCCGTGTCCGTTATAAGTTGATGATGTCCCCTTGAGGAGCTCATAAGGATTATTATGTAAACCCTGCAGGTGGATTTATTCCGGCATAATAATGAGGTTGAGTGGTACTACTCTCGGATGAGATATTAATTAATGGAGTTGTCAGTAACTTAATTAATTAATGGGCATTGTATATCCTATATATGGGGAGACTGTCGGGCTCATAATAAGAAGGAGTCCATAACATAATTATGGAATTAGAATGGTAGTGCAGTAATAATATTTTAGTAGTATATGTTATTATTATTGGACTTAAGTATGAGCTTTGGGCTAAGCTTGGATACTTAAGCCCAATGGAGGCCCAACTCTAATTTCTCCTCCTGGTCCCTGCTGTAGCCCATATATAAGTCATCTCAACTGTTCTAACCCTAGAGAGACACGCCTAACACGTGAAGAGGGTAGACAGAATAGCAGATTGAGAAGATCTTGAATATCGTCGCCCACACGACGTCGAGATTAGACTTGGGAATACAGCAGAAGACCGGAAGGTTGTTTGCTGCTGCTATCCGCCAACTTGCACGATTTTTATAAAATCTTACAGACCTTAGAATTCAACTTGTGAAATGCTGATGGAAAGCCACAGAAGAGAGGATCGTTTTGGCACATAGATCACTCAAATCCTATATCGGATAAGAGAGTTATGCCCAAAGCGGTGTGGCTGCGCAGGCTGCATGCGAGAATTCATCTTCTCTAATATACCATGGAGAAAGGTAATATGTTTCTTGCTTCCGCAGACTGTTAGAAACGTATGGAACCCTAACGGTTCACGTTAATCGAATGATCGAATGCCAACAATTGGTATCAGAGCTTCAGTTTCGTGGTGAAGCGTGACACGTTAGGCTAGGGTTTATGTGGAATACATGATATTAGGGTTGTAGAACTTGTTTCTTGTTATGTACCCTAATTTTATACACAGCGATGAACTCTGGGCGATGGTGTTGGAGATGATGGCGTGTTCGCACGGCGGGACAGTGAGCGATGGCACTGCACGGTAAGTAGAGGCACGATGCGACGGCATGGCAAGCATGATAGCCTGCAATTTCTGTTCGTGGGCTGCAGGGTACCGTGCGATGGGCCGAGCATCAAGTTACTTGAGCAGCAGTGGTTGACGAGGGGTGACTGTCGGCGGCAAAGCAGTGCGATCAGGCGTGATGATTGGGCCTAGATGATGTGCTGCTGCGATGACCTGGTCGACGGTTTACCTCCCTAGGGTTTTAGATAAGGCTGGATGTCGATGATGCAATAACATCGGTGACTGGAGTGGTGTCCATCGGTAGGAGGTGCGGTGACTAGGGTCCAGACGACATGCTTCCGGAACAAACTGCAGGACTATTTTTACTCGCCTGGGTTTAAAGAAATCCAGGTTGCGATGGCGCGAAAGTTACCAGCTATGCTCACCGACGTGTTAGCCCTGCTGGTCGACATGATGTTAACAAAACAGCAAGGCTGGGCACGACATCCGATGGCATGATGATGGAGATTTCCTGACACGAAGCAGTCAGCTGTCCTGAGAGGGCGTGAAGGTGTTTTGGGAGAGTTCACCATTCATTTCGGTCGAGTCTTGACAAGCTTCTGGACGGGTCTCCTTCCTGGCTGATCGAGTCTCCAACAAATTTTCGGTTGGGTCAGCTTTTTTCTTGGCAGTGAGTGCACGATGTCATGCTTCCAGTGCCCAACAGCGTGTGATGATGCTCAAAAGTGTACAGATGGGCTATGACACACAGATGGTGCCGTGTGAAGTGTGCTGGCCGCACAGTTGGCGCTCAGAGGCATGCTGGGTAGCAATCCAGCATGCTCGTTTGCTAACGGGTTGGAGAATGGGAGCACGACATGATGGAAAGCATGCACGATGGGGTGATATGGGCACACGGAAGTGTGCTAGACACACATGGTGGCTGTCGAGCGTGTGAAGCGTGATGTAGCGTGTGATGTTGGGAGTAGAGAAGACGGCACGGTTGCTGGTGAACTGGGTGCATCTTGCATGGCATGACCCAGATGCTTAGCCGGCATAGCTGTCCACAACTGCCCGCACGAGTCGTGCAGGGTACCAGAGAGTTGGGCGTGCGGCTGGACAAGCACGACGGCATGACAAGGAGAGCATGGGAGCGGTATGACTCGTGCAAGGATTGGCACGAGTCATGCCAGCGTGTGGGTAGTGTGGCCAGCGGGCCCATTTTTGCTCGTAACGTGCAACCCAGGGTGGTGATATGCGTCGGGATGTGTGGTGGTCCAGGCTGCGGGATAAGTAATTTGGAGGAAAATTCTTGAAGACCCGCTTCTGATTTTTAGATTAAGTTTCGGGGCGCTGCCCCGAGCCCTGCGACCTCGATCCCTGCAACCTCACCGGGGAGGTCGATCCCCATCAGTATTGCCCGCATTCATGCTTGGTGGCGAACAATCGAATTCGCTAATATATAACTGCCATAATTGATTTTATTATCTGATTATTGTTATATATACTATGCATGATTCTCTGTGATTTACTGCCTTGTTTGCCGTAATAGGAGCATACTAGGTTGCGTATTTTATTATGAATATTATATGCATGTAAAAACCCTCAGTGTTAAATAACTAAGTGGGAGAGGGGATTGGTTAAAAGTCCCCGCGGTCTCCATTATTGGTTTATAGGTAATGCAAGTATACTTGCGTGTTGGCTATAGTGCCTTCCTCCCCATCGGATGAGTATATTTGTGGATCACTGGTACAGACTTCGTTAAATAATTATTATTTTGTAATGTGATGTACTTAAATTTGCGTGTTGGCTATAGTGCCTTCCTCTCCATCAGATGAGTTTATTTGTGGATCACTGCACAAACTTATAATTGATGACTGTAGGAAGTTATCCGAGCGCGTGTGTACTTCTCCATCTGTAAGGCACATAAGCTTGTGCAATGGACTTGGGGTCAAATAATGGTGTACACTTAGATGCAAATAATAAGTATCCTCCCCATCGGAGTCACTGCTTTTATTTGCATGGCTAAAGAAGAACCGACTATTAATTATTTTGTCATGAGGTTAGGTTGACAAATGAAATTAATGGGTAAAGGCTTCTCTTGTAAATATTCGGGTTTGTAAACGTCCACACTATCGTGGCTTGCAGACTCACGGTGCTTGAGATATCGGTGAATTTATATTTTATATTGTTTTGAGGGAATCAATATAAATGAATAAATTCGAAGATTTGATCTGTGTTTTTATTTGTGATTCTTTGTAATTTCAAAATAATTTTATCTCGTTTATTGTTTACTGAAAGAAATTATATTTATTTGTCCAAAATTAGATGATTAGAAAAGAATCTTGATTTTGAATTTTACTGCTTAGGAAAATAAAAATGTATTCACACTAAGAATGTCCTATGATGCCTATTAAAGTCTCTAGTGGAGAGGTGAGAGGTTCACAAAAATATGATGGTCTCATGCGACTCTTCAGATACTTGAGTAAGTTAGAAAGGCAAGAGGTCATGGATAAGTTGATGAATGAATTGAGAATGCTTGGAGTACAAATTGAAGAGGAAACCTAGATCAATTTATTCTTCATAATTTGCCTGGATATTTTGAGCAAGTTCTATCTGAAATACGAGAGGTTGTATATGATGGGGAACTTCTGACAAAATATGTGGCGAAGGAAATCCAATTTCATCAAGATGTGAACAAGGTTAGTATCTCATTCACTAGTCATTACGTTCAACATTTTCTTCGTTTCGAAGCATATTCACTTCATTTTGATGTATATTTTGATGCATAGTTACTTTGTTTTGATGTATATTTTCTTCGTTTCGATGCATATTTTCTATGTTTTGATGCATATTTACTTAATTACATTCAACATTTCCTTCGTTTCGTTGCATATTTACTTCATTTCGATCAACATTTCCTTCGTTTCGATGCATATTTACTTTATTTTGATGCATATTTACTTCATTATGTTCAACATTTCCTTCATTTTGAAGCATATTTTCTTCATTTTGATGTATATTTTGATGCATATTTACTTCATTTTGATGCATATTTCTTTCGTTTCTATGCATATTTTTGTCATTTTGATGCATATTTACTTCATTACGTTCAACATTTCCTTCGTTTCGTTGCATATTTACTCCATTTCGATCAATATTTTCTTCGTTTCGATGCATATTTACTTTATTTTGATGCATATTTACTTCATTACGATCAATATTTCCTTCGTTCTGATGCATATTTACTTCATTTCGATTCATATTTCCTTCATTTCGATGCATATTTACTTCATTATGATGCATATTTACTTCACTACGATCAACATTTCCTTCGTTTCGATGCATATTTACTTCATTTTGATGCATATTTTGATGTATATTTACTTCATTACGATCAACATTTTCTTCATTTCGATGCATATTTCCTTCGTTTTGAGGTATATTTACTTCATTTTGATGCATATTTACTTCGTTTCGATGTATATTTACTTCATTTTGATGTATATTTACTTTTTTCGATGCATATTTCCTTCGTTTCAATGCATATTTCCTTCATTTTGATGCATATTTACTTCATTACGATCAATATTTCTTTCGTTTCGATGTATATTTCTTTCATTTCGATGCTTATGTACTTCATTTTGATGCATATGTACTTCATTACAATCAACATTTCCTTCGTTTTGATGCATATTTACTTCATTTTGATGCATATTTACTTCATTACGTTCAACATTTTCTTCGTTTCGAAGCATATTCACTTCATTTTGATGTATATTTTGACGCATATTTACTTCGTTCGATGTATATTTCCTTCGTTTCGATGCATATTTTCTACGTTTTGATACATATTTACTTAATTACATTAAACATTTCCTTCGTTTCGTTGCATATTTACTTCATTTCGATCAATATTTTCTTCGTTTCGATGCATATGTACTTCATTTTGATGCATATTTTCTTCGTTTTGAAGCATATTTTCTTCATTTTGATGTATATTTTGATGCATATTTACTTCGTTTCGATGCATATTTATTTCGTTTCTATGCATATTTTCTTCATTTTGATGCATATTTACTTCATTATGTTAAATATTTCCTTCGTTTCGTTGCATATTTACTCCATTTCGATCAATATTTTTTTTCATTTCGATGCATATTTACTTCATTACGATCAACATTTCCTTCGTTCCGATGCATATTTACTTCATTTTGATGTATATTTACTTCATTTCGATTCATATTTCCTTCGTTTCGATGCATATTTACTTCATTATGATGCATATTTACTTCACTACGATCAACATTTCCTTCGTTTCGATGCATATTTACTTCATTTTGATGAATATTTTGATGCATATTTTCATGTATATTTACTTCATTACGATCAATATTTCCTTCGTATCAATGCATATTTCCTTCGTTTCGAGGTATTTTTACATCATTTTGATGCATATTTACTTCGTTTCGATGTATATTTACTTTATTTTGATGTATATTTACTTTTTTCGATGCATATTTCCTTCTTTTCGATCCATATTTACTTCATTTTGATGCATATTTACTTCATTACGATCACCATTTCCATCATTTCAATGCATATTTCCTTCATTTTGATGCATATTTACTTCATTACGATTAATATTTCCTTCGTTTTGATGTATATTTGTCACGCCCCGACCCCAGACAGAACGCGACAACCGCCACGTTAACCATAAATTTTACGGAATGGGTGCACTCCACTCCACAAATTTTATAGAAAACGTAAGGCTTGCTATCAAGTATCTGTAGAACTGAACAACTGATAACAACGGGTACAACCCGAGGACATCATCTCATAAAGTATCAACAAGGATTTACAAAGGTACAAAATACAACGATGTAACTTAGTTTAAAGAAAATATACATGAACTATATAACATCGCGAGGGTACAAAAAGAACATCAAGGGGGTCACCAAATATAAACTATACAATCTCGCCAATAAATCCGTCAATTTACATAAAAGAGAAAGTACCCAAAACACTGATTGGATGACGAGCAAACGATAGGCAAACCTCCAACCAAAATGATATCAACAGCCTAAAATGGAAAGAATGATGGGGGTGAGCAAAACCACTAGCTCAATGAGGTGATAAGCCGGTCACCCCGACCCTTATACGAAGCATGTATTCCCACTCGCGGTTCATAACATAAAATCCAGCATTTCGTCCCACAATAACTATTTCTCACTCAGTATACATATTAATGAAAATAAAAACCGTAGTGCACATTTACGAATAACACAATTAGTTCAAACATGTAATCACATATAAGACGCGTGGGTAGTCAATATCCTCCTCAAACTGAGCTCTCCATCGAGAGACAGTCCAAGCCCGTCACCGTTACTCTAGATAAAATGCACATTAATATTCTTTCTCAACATGCCAAGTGCTAAAGTTCACAATTCAATATCGACGTGAATACTTGAAATGATCAAACATATAAACATATATGACATGCATGTCCCACACCGGTGACGTTGACTGAGCCTATAATAGACTGATCCATCTAACGATCACCCTCCAGAGTATCAGTATTTGGCAAATGGACAGGTGCCCCGTTAGATCCAACTCACCCGGGTGTTGGATTGTATACTAAAAGTCTAGGTTTTTGTATGAACAATGTTTAAACAATTAATTTGAAATGAGAATCATATGATCAAATGATTGCGTCTTATAATTTATTTATATGCATGATGCAATAGTCCACTTACTTTATACTGTAGATAATATGTTGTGCGACAACACGCGGAAGATCATATTATCGGTTTCCTTATAAAGTATAAACAGATGCTCACAACCGAGATAGACGGGGACTCTCTATCGGGATGGTTGTAGTGTGGTTTGGTATTAGCTTGTCTTGGCTATAGAATCACTCTAGTGCACTTATGTGTATTGAGCAGGACCACCTGAGATCGTTCAACTTATACTGACTTATAGAAGAACTTGATCTCTGTTATTATGGATGTTCGTGCTCTTAATCCCTATACAATAACCTCGACACGTAGGGCAGTATATATTTCTTTGATTCATCAATGGGTGAGATTTAGATGCAATTAAATCAATAAACTCGGTGAGTTGGGAAATAGTGCTGTATCTATGGTGTGCTGTTGATTGTAGAAGGAATCCGTGTCCGTCATAGGTTGATGATGTCCACTTGAGGAGCTCATAAGGATTATCATGTAAACCCTGCAGGTAGAATTTATTCCGGCATGATAATGAGGTTGAGTGGTACTACTCTTGGATGAGATATTAATTAATTGAGTTGTCAGTAACTTAAATTAATTAATGGACATTGTATATCTTAAACATGGGGAGACTAACGGGCTCATAATAAGAAGGAGCCCAAAACGTAATTTTGGGATTGGTACGGTAGTGCAGTAATAATATTTTAGTGGAATATATTATTATTATTGGACTTAAGTATAAGCTTTGGGCTAAGCTTGGATACTTAAGCCCAATGGAGGCCCAACCCAATTTCTCCTCCTGGTCCCTGCTGTAGCCCATGTATATAAGTCACCTCACCTTATCTGGAACCCTAATCTAATTCATTATTCACGTGTGATGAGGGTTGATAGCAGATTGAGTAGGTCTCGTAGATCGTCGCCCACACGACGTCGATCGACTTGGGACATACAGCAGAAGACCGGAAGGTCGTTTGCTGCTGCAGTTCGTCATGTTACAAAATTCATATAAAATCGTACAGTTATCCGATTTTGATGTATTATATACTGACTGAAAGCCGTCGAAGAGAGGATCGTCTGAGCGCAAAGACCACTCAATTCCGACATCAGAAGAGGAACTTATGGCTATTCTCGTGTGACTGCGCAGTCTGCCAGCGAGAATTCAACCTCTACATCAACCCTTGGTGAAAGGTAATGCGTTTCATGTTTACTTGCTTCCGCTGCTTGTTAGAAATACATGGAACCCTAACGGGTCACGTTAACCAAACGATCGAAAGCCAACAATTGGTATCAGAGCTTCGGTTTCGTGGTGAAGCGTGACACGTTAGGCTAGGGTTTATGTGATTAATTTTTCGGAATTAGGATCACATGTTTAGGGTTTTGGTTTTATTGCGCAAACCATGAATATCCCTATATGATATATACCCTGTATCATATCTATTCGTCCATGGTTGTGTGTGAGAGGATTCGACGAAAACTGTTCGTCAATTTCACATGCAAGGAAGAAGAAAAAGAGGGCAAAAATAGAATCACGTTTTTGAGAGAAAATCCAGCGCAGTGATATTGCGGATGCAATTACCGGAGTTTCAATGGTCGGATTGAGCTGTAATTTGGTCAGCACGTTCAAACCTTGTGGATGTACATTCTGAACGGTGGAGATCGAATTTGGAGCTTTTTCTTGCTGGGATTACGCTGAAAATAGAAGCAGATATTTGGGCGATTCTGTTTTGCGCAGTCGAGGGAAAAGAGCCGTTTCTCACAAACTAACCGTGGGATCGAGCTGTAATTTGGTCAGCACGTTCAGACCTTATGGATGTACATTCTGAACGGTGGAGATGGAATTTGGAGCTTTTTCTTGTTCGGATTACGCTGAAAACAGAAGCAGATATTTGGCCGATTCTGTTTTGCGCAGTCGAGGGAAAAGAGCCGTTTCTCTCAAAATAACCGTTGGATCGACCTGTAATTTGGACAGCATGTTCAAGACTTACAGTTATAGATTCTGGACGGTGAAGATTGGATTCTGAGATTTTTGCAGTTTCGAACTACGAACGAGAGTTGGTGTAGTTTGGTGTTGCGCGTTGGGCTGAACTTGATTCCATGCAAGTAGGCCCTTGGACGAGCGACAGTCCGGGCGAGGGGCGCTCGTCAAGGCACTTGGAGCGCTCCCTGACACGATTGATAGTGGGATATGACGATGGACGTCTTGGGGCACAAGCAATCCTACTTGTTGCGTAAGGCATCGATTCCACAGTAGGAGTGTCGGACAAGACATTAAAATTTAGAGGCGTTTTTATTCCTAATATATATAACTGTCATAATTGATTTAATTGTCTATTATTGTTATATATATATGGATGCCTGATCTCTATGATTTATTGTCTTATATAGAAGCATGCTAGATTGCGTATTATATTTGGTATATTATATGCATGTATTGCTAGAGTGTTGGATAAGACATCCAATTTTAGGAAAACTAATTCCTAATATATAACTGCCATAATAGATTGTATATTATTGTTATATATGGATGTCGAATTAATTCCTAATATATGACTGCTATAATTGATTTAATAATCTATTATTGTCATATATGGATGTCGAATTAATTCCTAATATATAACTGCTATAATTAATTGTCTATTATTGTTATATATGGATGTTGAATTAATTCCTAATATATAACTGACATAATTGATTTAATTATCTATTATTGTTGTATATGGTTGCTCGTCGATATCGATGATTTCGATAATCTAGACGATATCGACGATCGATATCGATAGTTTTGGAATGTTGATAATCTTGATGTTTTTCGAATATTTGATAATCTAGTCGATATCGATGATTTTGATAATCTGGACGACATCGACGGTCGATATCGATGGTTTCGAAAATTGGACAATCTGGAAATTTCAAAAGTTTGATAGTTTGGAAGTCTTTGCTGATATTCGTGTCTGATGGCGAACAATCGAATTCGCTGATATATAATTGTTAATGATTGATTTAATTATTGATTATTATTATATATGTATGCATGACTCTTTGGGATTTACTGCCTTATGTGCCGTGATAGGAGCATGCTAGGATTGCGTATATTATTCCGAATATTATATGCATGTAAAAACCCTCGGTTTTAAATAACTAAGTGGGAGAGGGAATTGGTAAAAATTCCCGCAGCCTCCATTATTGGTTTGTAAGTGATGTGAGTAAACTTGCGTGTTGGCAATAGGCCTTCCTCCCTAACGGATGAGTTTATTCACAGATCACTGGTACAGACTTCATTACATAATTATTGTTTGTAATGTGGCACATGAACTTGCGTGTTGGCAATAGGCCTTCCTCCCTAACGGATGAGTTTATGTGGGGCTCACTGGTACAAACTTATAATTGATGATTGTAGGAAGCTATCCGAGCGCGTGTGTACTTCTCCAACTGTAAGGCACACAAGCTCGCGCAGTGGACTTGGGATCAAATAATGGTGTACACTTAGGTGTAAATAATTAGTATCCTCCCCAACGGAGTCACTGCTATTATTTGCATGGCTAAAGAGGAACCGACTATTAATTATTTTGTCATAAAGTTAGGTTGACAAATGAAATTAATGGGTATAACCTTCTCTTGTAAATGTTTGGGTTTGTAAACGTCCACACTAACGTGGCTTGCAGACTCACGGTGCTTGAGATGTCGGTGAATTTTATTTTTATATTGTTTTGAGGGAATCAATATAAAAGGATAAAATTTGAAGATTTGATCGGTATATTTATTTATGATTCTCTGTAATTTCAAATGGTTTTATCTCTCTTATTGTTAACTAAAAGAAATTATATTTACTGGTCCAAAATTAGATGATTAGAAAAGAATCTTGGTTTTGATTTTACTGCTTAAGAAAATAAAAATGTGTTCTCCCTTTAGGATGTTCATGATGCCTATTAAAGTCTCTAATGGGGAGGTGAGAGGTTCATAGAAATATGATGGTCTCATGTAACTCTTCAGATACTTGAGTAAGTTAAAAGGTGGTAGGTTATGATTGAATTTGATGAATGAATTGGATACATGGAATAAAAGTTGAAGGGGAAACCTAAGTCAATTTTATTCTCCATAATTGCCTAGATGTTTTGAGTAAGTTTCTCCTAAATTACAAGAGGTTATATATGGTGGGGAATTTCTGACAAAACATGTGGCAAAGGAAATTCAATTTCATCAAGATGTGAACAAGACTTGTATCTCATTCACTAGTCGTTGAATCGTGATTAGTGATGGCATCTACTAACACGTTGTGTGTAGATACAGGAATCACTAAAAGCCTACGACTAAGTGATGATGAGATTTTTATGTACATGGGTAATACTACGAGAGTAGTGGTTGTTGCAGTGGGAGTTGTTTATTTATCTTGCGATATGAATAAACGTTTGATTTTATGAAATTGTCTTTACGTACGTTTTCATAGAAAGAATTTGATTTCGGTTTCTATGCATTAATAGATGGATACTCCATTTCATTTAAATGACATGGTCATTATAATGAAGGATAGAGTTGTAATCTGTTATGGTACGTTGGTGAATAATTTGTATACTCTGAAATCATGTTTATCCCCTGGATGTGACAAATAGTAATTAATAATGAGTCTTCTAATCTAGTAAGAGAAAGGTACCTTCAGAAATGAATTTCCCACCTTAATGGTGTGACGAATAGAAGGAATAGCACTCTTATGGTAGTGATTAGATAGATGATGAATTATTTGGAATTACTAAATTCATTTTATGGATATGCCCTAGGAACAGTAATTCGTAAGAATGTTTTTCTGTTTGTGGGATATCCTAGAAAAATGAAGGATGATTTATTTAGTCCACAAGATCGAAGAGTGATTGTTAACACAAACACTAGATTTTTGGAAAAAAAACTATGTAATAAATCAAATACCCATGTATAAGTTGTTCTAAAGGAAGTGAGAGGAAAACACAAAGTATTAGTACCAAGTGTACAAGAGGATATACCACAAGGTAAACTGCGACGCGTGTCACATCTGATACACAATTGCGTGTAGTGTCTTCTCGTAGTGGGAAGGTTGTTCTAAAACCTGATAGATATATGTTTTGGGAGAGTCGTGAGGCTTGGTCCCTAGTAAACATGGAGTTAACCCACGAATACGACGAAGAACTACAAGATAGAAATGCGAAATCTTAATAAGTTGCAATGAATGTTGAAATAGGATCTATGGATTCTAAATAAGATCTGGATGATTGTAGAACCACGAATGGTGTAAAAGCCATTGGAAGTGGTCATACAAAATAAAAGAGGATCATACGGTAAGGTGAAAACCTTGGAAGTAAAGCTTGTTGGGAAAAGGTATACTCAGAAAGAAAGGGTTCGATTATGAGAAAACCTGTTCGCCAGTAGCTGTGCCTATATTGATTCGGATTCTTTTATATGTTGCTACTCATATGGAATATGAGGGATAGCAAATAGATGTCAAGACAACTTTCCTAATTGGAAGTCTTGAGGAAAACATCTATGTGGAGCAACCAGAGTGATTCATTGCAAAGGGCTAAGAGCATTGTGATAGGAAGCTTAAAAGTGTCCATCGATGGACTAAAGCAAGCTTCAAGATCATGATGCATCCGTTTTGATGAGGAAATCCAAAGATATGGATTTATTCAATGCGCGGATGTGTCTTGTGTATTGAAAAGTGTGATGGAAACGTGGTGGTATTACTTGTACTATACATAGATATTATCTTGCTCATTGGAGACAATGAAAGAGTATTATCGGGCGTATGGGGTATGGTTAATAAAGCGGTATAAGATGAAGGACTTAAGAGGAGCAAAAATATCCTTTTGTTCACGGTAATACAGATCACAAGAAAGGATGTTATGCTTATCTCAAGCTTCATGAAATGATACAATCCTTACTCGTTTTAGCATGTGACTTTATCTAAGGAAATGTGTCTTGAGATACAAAAGGAAGATAAAGGAGATGAAAGCAGTTCCTTATGCTTCGGCAAATGAGGAAGCCTAATCTAAGGAATGCTATACATGAGTATGGATATCTGTTTTGCTAAATGCAAGAACAATGGGTATCAACGTAACCTGGAACAAGAATGATGAGCTGTGGTAAGACATATATGAAGTGCCTGAGAAGGACTGGAAATTATATGTAAGCTTACTGGACAGATTCACTGCTTCTTGTGGATTATGTAGATTCAGATTTTTTAGTCAGATTGGACGGCAGTAAATCCACCTCAAGGTTATGTGTTTAATTTTAGGAAGTTGAGTCATAATGTGGAGGAGTGTTTTATAGAAATATATTTCAGACTTCGGACTCCATATGGAAAGATGATAAATTGGAGCCTATGAGGCAACCAATGTATCTGTATGACTCTAGAAACTTCATGATGGACTTTGTAGTGTTTCTAAGTTTGCCCAAGGATATCAAAATTTATATTGATGATATTGGTGCAGTTGCAAACTTGAAGGAATCACAAGTCCATAAGGCAATTAAACACATGGAGCGCGAGTACCACCTGTTATGAGAAATCGTATGATGAGGGGAAGGTTGTTGTCACCTAGATTGCATCGGATGATAACCTAGTAAATCCATTAACAAGGACCTTAAGGCGAGAGCTTTTGATGGCCGAGTAGTGGGAGTGGAAATCAGATGTATGGTAGAAGACATAACAGTATAGTCTTTTAGTATAAGTGGGAGATTGTTGGATTGTATACTAAAAGTCTAGGTTTTTGTATGAACAATGTTTAAACAATTAATTTGAAATGAGAATCATATGATCAAATGATTGCGTCTTATAATTTATTTATATGCATGATGCAATAGTCCACTTACTTTATACTGTAGATAATATGTTGTGCGACAACACGCGGAAGATCATATTATCGGTTTCCTTATAAAGTATAAACAGATGCTCACAATCGAGATAGACGGGGACTCTCTATCGGGATGGTTGTAGTGTGGTTTGATATTAGCTTGTCTTGGCTATAGAATCACTCTAGTGCACTTATGTGTATTGAGCAGGACCACCTGAGATCGTTCAACTTATACTGACTTATAGAAGAACTTGATCTCTGTTATTATGAATGTTCGTGCTCTTAATCCCTATACAATAACCTCGACACGTAGGGCAGTATATATTTCTTTGATTCATCAATGGGTGAGATTTAGATGCAATTAAATCAATAAACTCGGTGAGTTGGGAAATAGTGCTGTATCTATGGTGTGCTGTTGATTATAGAAGGAATCCGTGTCCGTCATAGGTTGATGATGTCCCCTTGAGGAGCTCATAAGGATTATCATGTAAACCCTGCAGGTGGAATTTATTCCGGCATGATAATGAGGTTGAGTGGTACTACTCTTGGATGAGATATTAATTAATTGAGTTGTTAGTAACTTAAATTAATTAATGGACATTGTATATCTTAAACATGGGGAGACTAACGGGCTCATAATAAGAAGGAGCCCAAAACGTAATTTGGGATTGGTACGGTAGTGCAGTAATAATATTTTAGTGGAATATATTATTATTATTGGACTTAAGTATAAGCTTTGGGCTAAGCTTGGATACTTAAGCCCAATGGAGGCCCAACCCAATTTCTCCTCCTGGTCCCTGCTGTAGCCCATGTATATAAGTCACCTCAACTTATCTGGAACCCTAATCTAATTCATTATTCACGTGTGATGAGGGTTGATAGCAGATTGAGTAGGTCTCGTAGATCGTCGCCCACACGACGTCGAGATCGACTTGGGACATACAGCAGAAGACCGGAAGGTCGTTTGCTGCTGCAGTTCGTCATGTTACAAAATTCATATAAAATCGTACAGTTATCCGATTTTGATGTATTATATACTGACGGAAAGCCGTCGAAGAGAGAATCGTCTGAGCGCAAAGACTACTCAATTCCGACATCAGAAGAGGAACTTATGGCTATTCTCGTGGGACTACGCAGTCTGCCAGCGAGAATTCAACCTCTACATCAACCCTTGGTGAAAGGTAATGCGTTTCATGTTTACTTGCTTCCGCTGCTTGTTAGAAATACATGGAACCCTAACGGGTCACGTTAACCAAACGATCGAAAGCCAACACCGGGTTTGTCAAGCAACGGGCAACTTGGTTGTCACTCTAACTCACCCGAACCGCGATAATTCGGGCTACTTAATCAATGTCGCTCTAACTCACCCGAACCGTGACCATTCGGGCTACTTAACCTTGGTACCAGGCATACATATGCATATGCATCATAAGATGAATAACGACTCAAGTTAGAGTCTTAATTGACTCATAAGAATAACCCGAAATCAATTCTCAAATAATTCACAATAAATGCTATCAGATATCGAGCCGGCAAGGCTCTTCAACATAAGTTAAAATCAATAATACTCATAAAATGATTAACAGGACTCTAATTAGAGCAATCGAGCCAATCAGGCTCTTTACCACATAACACAATACCAAATAATTTTCTTATTAATTAACTAAAACTAAAATAAATACACATTTATCGAAGGTTCACACTTCCCACAAGAGAAGGCGTTCCCGAATTATCAACTCACAAGGAAGTAATTAACTCTCTCCGAAATTTGAAGTCGGTCCCTTGCCCTTCGTCGATGGTTCTTTACCTAGAATAGAGATGAGCAATTAAAGACAAATCAAATATAACTAACTATTAGCGGTAACATCCCTTTCATTGCTAAAAACAAATCATAATCGAGTTCGAACGAGTCGATATTAAATAAAAATGGCATGTAACTCCTTAACATCAGTTCCCAATCCCACATAACCCATTTCAATATATTAACTAAACGAAACGATAGAAAATAAGTTTGAATTCGACATAAAAATTCTGAAAATTTCCAGCTAGCGGCAGTTTACGAGAAAAATTATAACTAATTTTAGAATAATCGAATTGAGGTGTTTCAAGTGGCTACGGAAAGCTAACGAGTTCAGCTACATACAGAAATTTAGTTTGTAAACTTTCAAGGGCAATAGCTATGTCAAAATCAGTTCGAACAGTCTGCGAATTACCCACATACCAAAAAGAAAAACCCCACAAAATTTCAAAACCATGGAAGAAGGAAGCTTAATTCACACACCACTTACCTCAAAACAACTTAGAATCCACCTGGGATAAGGGTTGTAAGGGAGAATTTGATCAAAAAGGGTTTCTCCTCTTCACTCTTTTCTTTCCCCTCTTTTGTTTTTCTTCTCCCGTTCTTCTCTCTTTTTTTTTTAACTTTAGCCTTAATAATTATATATCAGGCCATTTAAGTGGGCTGAAACTTTGGGCCACAAAATAAATAAATAAATAATTTTGAGCTTTCTAAAAAAAATCTAGTTGAGTTAAGATAGGGCTGGCCTTTTGGGCCATAAAAATAAATAAATAGGTTTTGGGCTTTCTAAAAAAAAATCTAGTTAGGCTAAGATAGGGCTGGCTTTTTGGGCCATAAAAATAAATAAATAGGTTTTGGGCTTTCTAAAAAAAATCTAGTTGGGCCAAGATATTATAAAGTATCCCCTCCTCTAAAAAGTTTCGTCCTCGAAACATAAACGTACCTAGAGATGAAAAGAGATTTGGATGGTATTGACGCATGACTGACTCTGGTTCCCATGTTTCTTCTTCAATTTGATCACTTCTCCATAGAACTCTCACCATAGGAATGGATTTGTTACGAAGCATTTTCTCTTGGCGATCTACAATTTGAACAGATTGTACTTCGTATGATAGATTTTTCTTTAATACAACTGGGGGATATTTGAGCACGTGCGAAGGATCTGGTTCATATTTTCTAAGCATAGAGACATGGAAGACATCGTGAATCTTCGACAATTCCGATGGTAGCTCAAGTCGATACGCGACGCGACCAATCCTTTGCACGATCGTAAACGGACCAATATACCTTAGACTCAACTTTTCTCGACGGCGGAATCGCAACACGCCCTTCCATGGAGAAACTTTCAGAAAAACTTTGACTCCTTCATTAAATTCCAAATCGCGCCTCCTATTATTTGCTTAGTTTTTCTGTCGATCTTTCGCTGCCTTAAGTCTGTCTCGAATAAGTTGTACTTTTGCCTTCGCATCTTCGATAAGCTCTACCTGTTCGATTTGTCTCTCTCCAACCTCATCTCAAAAGGGCAGTGTTCGACACTTTCGGCCATACAGAGCTTCGTACGGGGGCATTCCAATGCTTGAATGATAACTGTTGTTATAAGCGAACTCCACCAAAGTCACGTACTTATCCCAGCTACCTCCCAAATTCAACACCACTGCACGTAGCATGTCTTCTAGTGTCTGTATAGTTCTCTCTGACTGTCCATCAGTCTGTGGATGAAACGAGGTACTGAATAGTAATTTTGTACCTAGCGCTTTCTGTAGACTAGGCCAAAAAATGGGAAGTGAATCTTGGATCACGATCAGATATGATTAACACTGGTACTCCGTGCAATCTCACGATCTCATCGACATATAACTTGGCAAGTTTCTCTAAAGATTCGTTGGTATGCACTGGAAGGAAATGTGCCAATTTCGTCAGACGATCGACAATGACCCAAATTGAGTCATGACCCTTTTGGGTTCGAGGTAAACCAGAAACAAAATCCATTGTGACGTTTTCCCATTTCCACTCAGGAATAGGTAATGGTTGAAGCATGCCGGCTGGTTTTTGGTGTTCCGCTTTAATTTGTTGGCATGATAAGCACTTTGATACAAATTCAGCAATGTCCCGTTTCATACCTGGCCACCAATAATGCTCCCGAAGTGTTCTGTACATTTTGGTACTACCAGGATGCATAGAATAGGCTGAAGAATGAGCTTCCTCAAGAATAGCTCTACGAACATCAAGTTCTGATGGAACACAAACACGATTTTTAAAAGTAAGAAGTCCATCATCCTGAATTTGAAATTCTGTTTCTTTTCCTTGATTTAGCTTCGCCATTTTCTATTGTAAATGAACATCGTGTGATTGTCTTTCTCGAATTTGCTCGAACAAGGTAGGTCTAACCTCGAATTTGGCGATTAAGGCATAATCATTAGACTTTTCACAATCGAGCGAAATGTGTAAAGATTTAAATTACTCCAACATAAGAAGATAAAAAGATTGAATCGAAGCAAGTGAGGTAGAAGACTTTCTACTCAGAGCATCTGCAACAACGTTCGCCTTGCCAGGATGATAATCGATGACTTAAGTCATAGTCACTAATCAACTCCATCCATCGCCTTTGCCTGAGGTTGAGCTCCTTTTGCGTGGTGATATACTTTAAGCTCTTGTGATCAGTGAAAACCCGACAAGTTGCACCATACAGATAGTGTCTCCAGATCTTCAATGCAAAGACGATTGCAGCCAACTCTAAATCATGTGTAGGATAATTTTCTTCGTTCTTCTTCAATTGCCTTGAAGCGTAGGCAATAACCTTTCCTTCTTGCATGAGAACGCATCCTAATCCTTGTCTCGAGGCATCGTTATAAATGGTAAATTCTCCAATCGCTGGGTCTGGCAATGCAAGAATAGGAGCTGAAACGAGTTGTCTTTTCAATTCTTAAAATGCTTCCTCGCATTCTTCACTCCATTCAAATTTTACCCCTTTCCGGGTCAATTTAGTCAAAGATGAAGCCAATAACAAAAAGTCTTTGACAAACCGTTGATAATATCCAGCTAATCCCAGAAAACTACGAATCTCTGTCACGTTCTTTGGACACTCCCAATCTAGTATAGCTTAAATCTTCACTGGATCGACGTAGATTCCTTCTTTAGAAATGTGATGACCCAAAAAGCTTACCTCACGAAGCCAAAATTCACACTTTGAGAATTTAGAATAAAGCTGATTTTCTCTGAGAATGTTCAGAGCAATTCTTAGATGATGAGAATGCTCGTCGTCCGATTTAGAATAAATAAGAATGTCATCAATGAAGATGATGACAAACTTATCTAAGTACGGCCGAAAGACCCGATTCATAAGATCCATAAAAGCTGCAGGAGCATTTGTGAGTCCAAAAGGCATAACACATAATTCAAAATGACCGTATCTGGTTCAAAAAGCAGACTTAGGGATATCAGATTCCCGAATCTTGAGTTGGTGATAGCCAGATCGCAAATTAATTTTTGAGAACACAGTTGCTCCTTGCAATTGATCAAACAGATCATCGATTCTTGGAAGAGGATATTTGTTCTTGATTGTCACCTTGTTCAATTGACGGTAGTCGACACATAGGCGAAGTGATCCATCTTTCTTCTTGACAAAAAGAACTAGAGCACCCCACGAAGATGTGCTAGGTCGTATGAACCCCTTCTCTAATAATTTCCCAAGTTGTGTCTGGAGTTCCTTGACCTCAGCAGGCGACATTCGATATGGAGTAATCGATATAGGTGTGATTCCAGGAAGTACGTCAATGGAAAAATCAATCTCTCAATTCGAAGGTTGTCCTAGTAAGTCTTTGGGAAAGAATCAGGAAATTCATTCACGATCGGGATGTCATCTAGTTTAGTTTCAAAAAGAGAAGTATCGATGACAAATGCCAAGAATGCCTCACAACCCTTACGCATTAATTTATGCGCAGTCAACATTGAAATAAAAGAGAGGGATCTCGTTTGAAGTTTACCTTCAAAAACAAGTTCTGAGATTCTTGGTCTATGAAAAATAACAAGCTTCTCGTGGCAATCGAGAATTGCATGATGAGAAGAAAGCAAATCCATGCCAAGAATAACATCAAGATCAATCAAAGGCAATGGTATCAATTCAGCCTCTAAAATGACATCTTTGATCTTCATTGAACAACCAAGGAATACCGAATCATGAATTAGACGCTCTCTAAGAGGGGTATGAATGATGATTCCAGGTGACAAATGAGAGATAGGATAATCTAAGAACGAAATTCGAAAAGATAGAATTTCTTACGAATGTTTAATTCGTAATCAAGTGGCATAACAAGGCGGGGTTAGATCTAGCATGTGAAAATACTCAGATTATAAATTACCTGTCACAACCTTCGGATCTGAGCGAGCCTCTTCCTGGGAAATATGAAATACTCTAGTTTGCTTCCTTCCTTGCATAGGTGATTGAGTACTAGGGACGCTTGAGGCATCGGGCACTCTGGTAGCTGCAGATCAAGTATCTCTGGGTGTAGAATATGTTAGTTTACCACGAAGCTGACTTGAACACAAACTGCTCGCTCCCATAAGCTGAGGACAAGAACTTCGCATATGCCCCAGCTGTCGACACTGAAAACATACTTGAGGAGCCTTACAGGGGCCGTCGTGATATTTTAAGCAATTCTGGCACTTGCGATTTTCACTAACCGATCCCGAGAAATTGCTCCCGCCTCTACTAAACTGCTTCCGAGGTTGAGAAAAACTAATAGATACCGAACTTGGTGCGCCACGTGAAGATCCCACACCCCTATACACATTCGATGCATTTCCTGGAAATGCGCTACATTGCCTTTTCTTTTGAGATCGTTCTGCAAGCTTATGTCTCGCCTGAACTAAACTTTCTACCCTCAGGGCTTCTTCTACGAGATCGTCAAGACTCTCGTACTTGTCTCCGGACTTGATGCGATCTCAAATATTTAAATTAAGACCATCTTCAAATATCTTGCATAAGTCTCTCGTCGTATATGACTCAAGAACAAATTCTTGCAATTCCAGAAATTTGTTTTCGTACTCCACGACCGACAGAATGCCTTGAAAGAGGTTGAAGAACTCTTTTCTCTTCTGATCCTTAATGTACTGAGAGAAGTATCGATCTTTGAATCGTTCCACAAAGATAGCCCACGTAATAGTAACCGAAGATGTCTCATTTAGATTCTGCCACAATCGTCATGCATATGGGCCTAACAGCTTGGTCGCAATGACCACACGATAACATTCTTCAATCATCAAGGTGTCAAAGGTCTCTGTAATCTCCTTTAACTATGCCCCCACTTTAGAAGCATCTCTTGCACCGTCAAATTTCGAAGTCCCCATGTTTTCAACTGCTTTCACCAAATCAGGTATAAAAAGTGCACCTCGAGAAGTAGAACCTCCTAAAGCCATTTCTGGAGTAAAAACTGGTACATTAGTTGTAGGTCGAATCGGTTCATTAGCACAAAGTACCTTTTTAGTGACAGCCTAGTCGTATGAGTCGTTGTAGGTGGTGGAACACCATGTATTCGAATGTGATCATAATACAATTGGTACTGCTCCAGTGTCATCATGTGCTCAACCCACAACTGGGCCCGTGGTTGCTCTACCTGGAAAATCGGCACCATATGATCAGAATTGATAGGGTCCGTAACTGTCGGAGGAACGGTATGATCAGAAGAAACATGTCCTCGAGGTCCACGAGGAACAGAAGAGAGTAGAGGACTCGGAGGATCACGAGGAGCGTGTCCTCAACGACGAACTGGAGGTGCCATAATGACTGAAAAGAAGAAAGGAAAGAAAATGCAAGGTCAACATCAAGGCAATACGATACCTTAGGATGACATAGAAACAAAGTTGGACCCATTGGCTAGACTCAAAAAGAATGAGAATCATAAAATCAGGCTCTGATACCAAGAAAGTTGTCACGTCCCGACCCCAGACAAAACGCGAAAACCGCCACGTTAATCATAAATTTTGCGGAATAGGTGCACTCCACTCCACAAAGTTTATAGAAAACGTAAGGCTTGCTATCAAGTACCTGTAGAACTGAACAACTGCTAACAACGGGTACAACCCGAGGACATCATCTTATAAAGTATCAACAAGGATTTACAAAGGTACAAAATAAAACAATGTAACTTAGTTTAAAGAAAATATACATGAACGATATAACATCGCGAGGGTACAAAAAGAACATCAAGGGGGTCACCAAATATAAACTATATAATCTCGCCAATGAATCCGTCAATTTACATAAAAGAGAATGTACCCAAAATACTGATTGGATGACGAGCAAACGATAGGCAAACCTCCAACTAAAACGATATCAACAGCCTAAAAAGGAAAGAATGATGGGGGTGAGCAAAACCCCTAGCTCAGTGAGGTGATAAGCCGGTCACCCCGACCCTTATACGAAGCATGTATTCCCACTCGCGGTTCATAACATAAAATCCATCATTTCTTCCCATAATAACTATTTCTCACTCAGTATACATATTAATGAAAATAAAAACCTTAGTGCACATTTACGAATAACACAATTAGTTCAAACAACATGTTATCACATAAAAGACGCATGTGTAGTCAATATCCTCCTCGAACTGAGCTCTCCGTCGAGAGACAGTTCAAGCCCGTCACCATTACTCTAGATAAATGCACATTAATATTCTTTCTCAACACGCCAAGTGCTAAAGTTCACAATTCAATATCGACGTGAATACTTGAAATGATCAAACATATAAACATATATGACATGCATGTCCCACACCGATGACGTTGACTGAGCCTAAAATAGACTGATCCATCTAACGATCACCCTCCAAAGTATCAGTATTTAGCAAATTCGGGCTACTTAATCAATATCGTTCTAACTCACCCAAACTATAACCAATTCGGGCTACTTAACCTTGGTACTAGGCATACATATGCGTATGCATCATAAGATGAATAACGACTCAAGTTAGAGTCTTAATTGGCACACAAGAATAACCCGAAATCAATTCTCAAATAATTCACAATAAATGCTATCAGATATCGAGCCGACAAGGCTCTTCAACATAAGTTAAAATCAATAATACTCATAAAATGGCTAACAGGACTCTAACCAGAGCAATCGAGCCAATCAGGCTCTTTACCACATAACACAATACCAAATAATTTTCTTATCAATTAACTAAAACTAAAATAAATGCACATTTATCGAGGGTCCACACTTCCCACAAGAGAAGGCGTTCCCGAATTATCAACTCACAAGAAAGTGATTAACTCTCTCCGAAATTTGAAGTCGGTCCATTGCCCTTCGTCGATGGTTCTTTACCTAGAAAGGAGATGAGCAATTAAAGACAAATCAAATATAACTAACTATTAGCGGTAACATCCCTTTCATTGCTAAAAACAAATCCTAATCGAGTTCGAACGAGTCGATATTAAATAAAAATGGCATGTAACTCCTTAACATCAGTTCCCAATCCCACATAACCCATTTCAATACATTAACTAAACGAAACGATAGAAAATAAGTTTGAATTCGACATAAAAATTTTGAAATTTTCCAGCTAGCGGCAGTTTACGAGAAAAATCATAACTAATTGTAGAATAATCGGATTGAGGCGTTTCAAGTGACTAAGGAAAGCTAACAAGTTCAGCTACGTACAGAAATTAAGTTGCAAACTTTAGAGGACAATAGCTATGTCAAAATCAGTTCGAAGAGTCTGCGAATTACCCACGTACCAAAAAGAAAAACCCCACAAAATTACAAAACCATGGAAGAAGGAAGCTTAATTCACACACCAATTACCTCAAAACAACTTAGAAACCACCTAGGATTAGGGTTGTAAGTTCACTCTCTTCTTTCCCCTCTTTTGTTTTTCTTCTCCCGTTCTTCTCTCTTTTTTTTTAACTTTAGCCTTAATAATTATATATCAGGCCATTTAAGTGGGCTGAAACTTTGTGCCATAAAATAAATAAATAAATAAGTTTGGGCTTTCTAAAAAAAATATAGTTGGGCTAAGATAGGGCTGACCTTTTGGGCCATAAAAATAAATAAATAGTTTTTGAGCTTTCTAAAAAAAATCTAGTTGGGCTAAGATAGGGCTGGCCTTTTGGGCCATAAAAATAAATAAATTGGTTTTGGGCTTTCTAAAAAAAATCTAGTTGGGCTAAGATATTATAATATTTCTTTCGTTTCGATGCATATGTACTTCATTTTGATGCATATTTACTTCATTATTTTCTTCGTTTCGATGCATATTTAGTTCATTTTAATGCATATTTACTTCATTGCGATCAATATTTCCTTCGTTTCGATGCATATTTACTTCATTTTGATGCATATTTACTTCATTACGTTCAACATTTTCTTCATTTTGAAACATATTTTCTTCATTTTGATGTATATTTTGATGCATATTTACTTCGTTTCGATGCATATTTCTTTCATTTCTATGCATATTTTCTTCATTTTGATGCATATTTACTTCATTACGTTCAACATTTCATTCGTTTCGTTGCATATTTACTCAATTTCGATCAATATTTCCTTTATTTCGATGCATATTTACTTCATTTTGATACATATTTACTTCATTACAATTAATATTTCCTTCATTCTAATATTTACTTCATTTTGATGCATATTTACTTCATTTCGATTTATATTTCCTTCGTTTCGATGCATATTTACTTCATTATGATGCATATTTACTTCACTACGATTAACATTTCCTTCGTTTCGATGCATATTTACTTCATTTTGATGCATATTTTGATGTATATTTACTTCATTAAGATCAACATTTCCTTCATTTCGATGCATATTTCTTTCGTTTCGAGATATATTTACTTCATTTTGATGCATATTTACTTTGTTTCGATGTATATTTACTTCATTTTGATGTATATTTACTTTTTTCGATGAATATTTCCTTCGTTTCAATGCATATTTCCTTCATTTTGATGCATATTTACTTCATTACGATCAACATTTCCTTCGTTTTTATGTATATTTCTTTCGTTTCGATGCATATGTACTTCATTTTGATGCATATTTACTTCATTACAATCAACATTTCCTTTGTTTTGATGCATATTTACTTTATTTTGATGCATATTTACTTTATTACGATCAATATTTCCTTCGTTTCGATGCATATTTACTTCATTACGTTCAACATTTTCTTCGTGTCGAAGCATGTTCACTTCATTTTGATGTATATTTTTATGCATATACTTCGTTTCAATTTATATTTTCTTCGTTTCGATGCATATTTTCTAAGTTTTGATGCATATTTACTTAATTACATTCAATATTTCCTTCGTTTCATTGCATATTTACTTCATTTCGATCAATATTTCCTTAGTTTCGATGCATATGTACTTCATTTTGATGCAAATTTACTTCATTACGATCGACATTTCCTTCATTTCGATGCATATTTACTTCATTTTGATGCAAATTTACTTCATTACGAACAACATTACCTTCGTTTTGATGCATATTTACTTTATTTTGATGCATATTTACTTCATTTCGATGCATATTTCTTTCATTTCTGTGCATATTTTCTTCATTTTGATGCATAGTTACTTCATTACGTTCAATATTTTTTTTCGTTTCGTTGCATATTTACTCCATTTCGATCAATATTTTCTTCGTTTTGATGCATATTTACTTCATTTT